>LR738553.1:7430224-8056139 GCA_902685375.1 Neostethus bicornis | reverse complement strand
GCTATTGTAAAAACAACCTAGCGCCACATCAAACAGAATGGCAGACCTATTTGCTAATGTTATATTCCCTAACTGACATCAGGATTTATTACTTGTCAATGATTGAAGCAGCAATCATTTGTAAACATCATGGAACCTTAATCTTGTCAATTTTACTAAAACCACAAGAGACACATCACAGTCAAGAGTTGTGTGTGGTGAGGTTTGTTCAAAATCTTGCACGCACAGCTCAATGGCTAAAGACGTTAAGGTGCTTTTTTGTGACATTGCCATTTGCACTCTTTTTGTTAGGTTAAAAAACTCAGTACAAGGCTCGTTGGTCTAGGAGTATGATTCTTGCTTAGGGTGCGAGAGGTCCTGGGTTCAAATCCCGGACAAGCCCTTAATTAGACATTGGCACGTTTGTCTAAAGTAGGTTTATTAACCAAGTTACTTTGATCTCTAAGCAACTGTTACATTGTGGAATTTGTGCAGTTGCCAGTTTGCGCTACTATGCTTCCTATACTATCCTAGATTCAGAGAATGTGGCATCAAGTAAGCCATTGTAAAAACAACCTAGCGCCACATCAAACAAAATGGCAGACCTGTTTGCTAACGTTATATTCCCTAACTGACATCAGGATTTATTACTTGTCAATGATTAAAGCAGCAATCATTCGCAAAACATCATGGAACCTTATTCTTGTCAATTCTACTAAAACCACATGAGACACATCACAGTCAAGAGTTGTGTGTGGTGAGGTTTGTTCAAAATCTTGTACGCACACGTCAATGGCTAAAGTCGTTGAGGTGCTTTTTTGTGACATTGCCATTTGCACTATTTTTTGTTAGCTTAATAGATTCATCACATGGCTCGTTGGTTTAGGAGTATGATTCTCGCTTTGGGTGCGAGAGGTCCCGGGTTCAAATCCCAGGACGAGCCCTTATGTAGACATTGGCAAGTTTGTCTAAAGTAGGTTTATTAACCAAGTTACTTTGATCTCTAAGCAACTGTTACATTGTGGATTATGTGCAGTCGCCAGTTTGCGCTACTATGCTTTTTTATACTATCCTAGATTCAGAGAATGTGGCATCAAGTAAGCCTTTGTAAAAACAACCTAGCGCCACATCAAATACAATGGCAGACCTATTTGCTAATGTTATATTCCCTAACTGACATCAGAATTTATTACTTGTCAATGATTGAAGCAGCAATCATTCGCCAAACATCATGGAACCTTAATCTTGTCAATTTTACTAAAACCACAAGAGACACATCACAGTCAAGAGTTGTGTGTGGTGAGGTTTGTTCAAAATCTTGCACGCACAGCTCAATGGCTAAAGACGTTAAGGTGCTTTTTTGTGACATTGCCATTTGCACTATTTTTTGTTAGCTTAATAGATTTATTACATGGCTCGTTGGTCTAGGAGTATGATTCTCGCTTAGGGTGCGAGAGGTCCCGGGTTCAAATCCCGGACGAGCCCTTATTTAGACATTGGCAAGTTTGTCTAAAGTAGGTTTATTAACCAAGTTACTTTGATCTCTAAGCAACTGTTACATTGTGGATTATGTGCAGTCGCCAGTTTGCGCTACTATGCTTCTTATACTATCCTAGATTCAGAGAATGTGGCATCAAGTAAGCCATTGTAAAAACAACCTAGCGCCACATCAAATACAATGGCAGACCTATTTGCTAATGTTATATTCCCTAACTGACATCAGGATTTATTACTTGTCAATGATTGAAGCAGCAATCATTCGCAAAACATCATGGAACCTTAATCTTGTCAATTTTACTAAAACCACAAGAGACACATCACAGTCAAGAGTTGTGTGTGGTGAGGTTTGTTCAAAATCTTGCACGCACAGCTCAATGGCTAAAGACGTTAAGGTGCTTTTTTTGTGACATTGCCATTTGCACTATTTTTTGTTAGCTTAATAGATTTATTACATGGCTCGTTGGTCTAGGAGTATGATTCTCGCTTTGGGTGCGAGAGGTCCCGGGTTCAAATCCCGGACGAGCCCTTATTTGGACATTGGCAAGTTTGTCTAAAGTAGGTTTATTAACCAAGTTACTTTGATCTCTAAGCAACTGTTACATTGTGGATTATGTGCAGTCGCCAGTTTGCGCTACTATGCTTCTTATACTATCCTAGATTCAGAGAATGTGGCATCAAGTAAGCCATTGTAAAAACAACATAGCGCCACATCAAATACAATGGCAGACCTATTTGCTAATGTTATATTCCCTAACTGACATCAGGATTTATTACTTGTCAATGATTGAAGCAGCAATCATTCGCAAAACATCATGGAACCTTAATCTTGTCAATTTTACTAAAACCACAAGAGACACATCACAGTCAAGAGTTGTGTGTGGTGAGGTTTGTTCAAAATCTTGCACGCACAGCTCAATGGCTAAAGACGTTAAGGTGCTTTTTTGTGACATTGCCATTTGCACTCTTTTTGTTAGCTTAAAAGATTCATTACAAGGCTCGTTGGTCTAGGAGTATGATTCTCGCTGTGGGTGCGAGAGGTCCCGGGTTCAAATCCCGGACGAGCCCTTATTTAGACATTGGCAAGTTTGTCTAAAGTAGGTTTATTAACAAAGTTACTTTGATCTTTAAGCAACTGTTACATTGTGGATTTTTTGCAGTTGCCAGTTTGCGCTACTATGCTTCTTATACTATCCTAGATTCAGAGAATGTGGCATCAAGTAAGCCATTGTAAAAACAACCTAGCGCCACATCAAACAAAATGGCAGATCTGTTTGCTAATGTTATATTCCCTAACTGACATCAGGACTTATTACTTGTCAATGATTAAAGCAGCAATAATTCGCAAAACATCATGGAACCTTAATCTTGTCAATTTTACTAAAACCACATGAGACACAACACAGTCAAGAGTTGTGTGTGGTGAGGTTTGTTCAAAATCTTGCACGCACAGCTCAATGGCTAAAGACGTTAAGGTGCTTTTTTGTGACATTGCCATTTGCACTCTTTTTGTTAGCTTAAAAGATTCATTACAAGGCTCGTTGGTCTAGGAGTATGATTCTCGCTTAGGGTGCGAGAGGTCCCGGGTTCAAAACCTGGATGAGCCCTTATTTAGACATTGGCAAGTTTGTCTAAAGTAGGTTTATTAACCAAGTTACTTTGATCTTTAAGCAACTGTTACATTGTGGATTTTTTGCAGTTGCCAGTTTGCGCTACTATGCTTCTTATACTATCCTAGATTCAGAGAATGTGGCATCAAGTAAGCCATTGTAAAAACAACCTAGCGCCACATCAAACAAAATGGCAGACCTGTTTGCTAATGTTATATTCCCTAACTGACATCAGGATTTATTACTTGTCAATGATTGAAGCAGCAATCATTCGCAAAACATCATGGAACCTTAATCTTGTCAATTCTACTAAAACCACATGAGACACATCACAGTCAAGAGTTGTGTGTGGTGAGGTTTGTTCAAAATCTTGCACGCACAGCTCAATGGCTAAAGACGTTAAGGTGCTTTTTTGTGACATTGCCATTTGCACTATTTTTTGTTAGCTTAATAGATTCATTACAAGGCTCGTTGGTCTAGGAGTATGATTCTCGCTTAGGGTGCGAGAGGTCCCGGGTTCAAATCCCGGACGAGCCCTTATTTAGACATTGGCAAGTTTGTCTAAAGTAGGTTTATTAACCAAGTTACTTTGATCTCTAAGCAACTGTTACATTGTGGATTTTGTGCAGTCGCCAGTTTGCGCTACTATGCTTCTTATACTATCCTAGATTCAGAGAATGTGGCATCAAGTAAGCCATTGTAAAAACAACCTAGCGCCACATCAAACACAATGGCAGACCTATTTGCTAATGTTATATTCCCTAACTGACATCAGGATTTATTACTTGTCAATGATTGAAGCAGCAATCATTTGTAAACATCATGGAACCTTAATCTTGTCAATTTTACTAAAACCACAAGAGACACATCACAGTCAAGAGTTGTGTGTGGTGAGGTTTGTTCAAAATCTTGCACGCACAGCTCAATGGCTAAAGACGTTAAGGTGCTTTTTTGTGACATTGCCATTTGCACTCTTTTTGTTAGCTTAAAAGATTCATTACAAGGCTCGTTGGTCTAGGAGTATGATTCTCGCTTAGGGTGCGAGAGGTCCCGGGTTCAAATCCCGGACGAGCCCTTATTTAGACATTGGCAAGTTTGTCTAAAGTAGGTTTATTAACATAGTTACTTTGATCTCTAAGCAACTGTTACATTGTGGATTTTGTGCAGTTGCCAGTTTGCGCTACTATGCTTCTTATACTATCCTAGATTCAGAGAATGTGGCATCAAGTAAGCTATTGTAAAAACAACCTAGCGCCACATCAAACAGAATGGCAGACCTATTTGCTAATGTTATATTCCCTAACTGACATCAGGATTTATTACTTGTCAATGATTGAAGCAGCAATCATTTGTAAACATCATGGAACCTTAATCTTGTCAATTTTACTAAAACCACAAGAGACACATCACAGTCAAGAGTTGTGTGTGGTGAGGTTTGTTCAAAATCTTGCACGCACAGCTCAATGGCTAAAGACGTTAAGGTGCTTTTTTGTGACATTGCCATTTGCACTCTTTTTGTTAGCTTAAAAAACTCATTACAAGGCTCGTTGGTCTAGGAGTATGATTCTTGCTTAGGGTGCGAGAGGTCCTGGGTTCAAATCCCGGACAAGCCCTTAATTAGACATTGGCACGTTTGTCTAAAGTAGGTTTATTAACCAAGTTACTTTGATCTCTAAGCAACTGTTACATTGTGGAATTTGTGCAGTTGCCAGTTTGCGCTACTATGCTTCCTATACTATCCTAGATTCAGAGAATGTGGCATCAAGTAAGCCATTGTAAAAACAACCTAGCGCCACATCAAACAAAATGGCAGACCTGTTTGCTAACGTTATATTCCCTAACTGACATCAGGATTTATTACTTGTCAATGATTAAAGCAGCAATCATTCGCAAAACATCATGGAACCTTATTCTTGTCAATTCTACTAAAACCACATGAGACACATCACAGTCAAGAGTTGTGTGTGGTGAGGTTTGTTCAAAATCTTGTACGCACACGTCAATGGCTAAAGTCGTTGAGGTGCTTTTTTGTGACATTGCCATTTGCACTATTTTTTGTTAGCTTAATAGATTCATTACATGGCTCGTTGGTTTAGGAGTATGATTCTCGCTTTGGGTGCGAGAGGTCCCGGGTTCAAATCCCGGACGAGCCCTTATTTAGACATTGGCAAGTTTGTCTAAAGTAGGTTTATTAACCAAGTTACTTTGATCTCTAAGCAACTGTTACATTGTGGATTATGTGCAGTCGCCAGTTTGCGCTACTATGCTTTTTATACTATCCTAGATTCAGAGAATGTGGCATCAAGTAAGCCTTTGTAAAAACAACCTAGCGCCACATCAAACACAATGGCAGACCTATTTGCTAATGTTATATTCCCTAACTGACATCAGGATTTATTACTTGTCAATGATTGAAGCAGCAATCATTCGCAAAACATCATGGAACCTTAATCTTGTCAATTTTACTAAAACCACAAGAGACACATCACAGTCAAGAGTTGTGTGTGGTGAGGTTTGTTCAAAATCTTGCACGCACAGCTCAATGGCTAAAGACGTTAAGGTGCTTTTTTGTGACATTGCCATTTGCACTATTTTTTGTTAGCTTAATAGATTCATTACATGGCTCGTTGGTCTAGGAGTATGATTCTCGCTTAGGGTGCGAGAGGTCCTGGGTTCAAATCCCGGACGAGCCCTTATTTAGACATTGGCAAGTTTGTCTAAAGTAGGTTTATTAACCAAGTTACTTTGATCTCTAAGCAACTGTTACATTGTGGATTATGTGCAGTCGCCAGTTTGCGCTACTATGCTTCTTATACTATCCTAGATTCAGAGAATGTGGCATCAAGTAAGCCATTGTAAAAACAACCTAGCGCCACATCAAATACAATGGCAGACCTATTTGCTAATGTTATATTCCCTAACTGACATCAGGATTTATTACTTGTCAATGATTGAAGCAGCAATCATTCGCAAAACATCATGGAACCTTATTCCTGTCAATTCTACTAAAACCACATGAGACACATTACAGTCAAGAGTTGTGTTTGGTGAGGTTTGTTCAAAATCTTGCACGCACAGCTCAATGGCTAAAGACGTTAAGGTGCTTTTTTGTGACATTGCCATTTGCACTCTTTTTGTTAGCTTAAAAGATTCATTACAAGGCTCGTTGGTCTAGGAGTATGATTCTCGCTTAGGGTGCGAGAGGTCCCGGGTTCAAATCCCGGACGAGCCCTTATTTAGACATTGGCAAGTTTGTCTAAAGTAGGTTTATTAACCAAGTTACTTTGATCTCAAAGCAACTGTTACATTGTGGATTTTGTGCAGTTGCCAGTTTGCGCTACTATGCTTCTTATACTATCCTAGATTCAGAGAATGTGGCATCAAGTAAGCTATTGTAAAAACAACCTAGCGCCACATCAAACAGAATGGCAGACCTATTTGCTAATGTTATATTCCCTAACTGACATCAGGATTTATTACTTGTCAATGATTGAAGCAGCAATCATTTGTAAACATCATGGAACCTTAATCTTGTCAATTTTACTAAAACCACAAGAGACACATCACAGTCAAGAGTTGTGTGTGGTGAGGTTTGTTCAAAATCTTGCACGCACAGCTCAATGGCTAAAGACGTTAAGGTGCTTTTTTGTGACATTGCCATTTGCACTCTTTTTGTTAGCTTAAAAGATTCATTACAAGGCTCGTTGGTCTAGGAGTATGATTCTCGCTTAGGGTGCGAGAGGTCCCGGGTTCAAATCCCGGACGAGCCCTTATTTAGACATTGGCAAGTTTGTCTAAAGTAGGTTTATTAACATAGTTACTTTGATCTCTAAGCAACTGTTACATTGTGGAATTTGTGCAGTTGCCAGTTTGCGCTAATATGCTTCTTATACTATCCTAGATTCAGAGAATGTGGCATCAAGTAAGCTATTGTAAAAACAACCTAGCGCCACATCAAACAGAATGGCAGACCTATTTGCTAATGTTATATTCCCTAACTGACATCAGGATTTATTACTTGTCAATGATTGAAGCAGCAATCATTTGTAAACATCATGGAACCTTAATCTTGTCAATTTTACTAAAACCACAAGAGACACATCACAGTCAAGAGTTGTGTGTGGTGAGGTTTGTTCAAAATCTTGCACGCACAGCTCAATGGCTAAAGACGTTAAGGTGCTTTTTTGTGACATTGCCATTTGCACTCTTTTTGTTAGGCTTAAAAAACTCATTACAAGGCTCGTTGGTCTAGGAGTATGATTCTTGCTTAGGGTGCGAGAGGTCCTGGGTTCAAATCCCGGACAAGCCCTTAATTAGACATTGGCACGTTTGTCTAAAGTAGGTTTATTAACCAAGTTACTTTGATCTCTAAGCAACTGTTACATTGTGGAATTTGTGCAGTTGCCAGTTTGCGCTACTATGCTTCCTATACTATCCTAGATTCAGAGAATGTGGCATCAAGTAAGCCATTGTAAAAACAACCTAGCGCCACATCAAACAAAATGGCAGACCTGTTTGCTAACGTTATATTCCCTAACTGACATCAGGATTTATTACTTGTCAATGATTAAAGCAGCAATCATTCGCAAAACATCATGGAACCTTATTCTTGTCAATTCTACTAAAACCACATGAGACACATCACAGTCAAGAGTTGTGTGTGGTGAGGTTTGTTCAAAATCTTGTACGCACACGTCAATGGCTAAAGTCGTTGAGGTGCTTTTTTGTGACATTGCCATTTGCACTATTTTTTGTTAGCTTAATAGATTCATTACATGGCTCGTTGGTTTAGGAGTATGATTCTCGCTTTGGGTGCGAGAGGTCCCGGGTTCAAATCCCGGACGAGCCCTTATGTAGACATTGGCAAGTTTGTCTAAAGTAGGTTTATTAACCAAGTTACTTTGATCTCTAAGCAACTGTTACATTGTGGATTATGTGCAGTCGCCAGTTTGCGCTACTATGCTTTTTATACTATCCTAGATTCAGAGAATGTGGCATCAAGTAAGCCTTTGTAAAAACAACCTAGCGCGACATCAAACACAATGGCAGACCTATTTGCTAATGTTATATTCCCTAACTGACATCAGGATTTATTACTTGTCAATGATTGAAGCAGCAATCATTCGCAAAACATCATGGAACCTTAATCTTGTCAATTTTACTAAAACCACAAGAGACACATCACAGTCAAGAGTTGTGTGTGGTGAGGTTTGTTCAAAATCTTGCACGCACAGCTCAATGGCTAAAGACGTTAAGGTGCTTTTTTGTGACATTGCCATTTGCACTATTTTTTGTTAGCTTAATAGATTTATTACATGGCTCGTTGGTCTAGGAGTATGATTCTCGCTTAGGGTGCGAGAGGTCCCGGGTTCAAATCCCGGACGAGCCCTTATTTAGATATTGGCAAGTTTGTCTAAAGTAGGTTTATTAACCAAGTTACTTTGATCTCCAAGCAACTGTTACATTGTGGATTATGTGCAGTCGCCAGTTTGCGCTACTATGCTTATTATACTATCCTAGATTCAGAGAATGTGGCATCAAGTAAGCCATTGTAAAAACAACATAGCGCCACATCAAATACAATGGCAGACCTATTTGCTAATGTTATATTCCCTTACTGACATCAGGATTTATTACTTGTCAATGATTGAAGCAGCAATCATTCGCAAAACATCATGGAACCTTAATCTTGTCAATTTTACTAAAACCACAAGAGACACATCACAGTCAAGAGTTGTGTGTGGTGAGGTTTGTTCAAAATCTTGCACGCACAGCTCAATGGCTAAAGACGTTAAGGTGCTTTTTTTGTGACATTGCCATTTGCACTATTTTTTGTTAGCTTAATAGATTTATTACATGGCTCGTTGGTCTAGGAGTATCATTCTCGCTTTGGGTGCGAGAGGTCCCGGGTTCAAATCCCGGACGAGCCCTTATTTGGACATTGGCAAGTTTGTCTAAAGTAGGTTTATTAACCAAGTTACTTTGATCTCTAAGCAACTGTTATATTGTGGATTATGTGCAGTCGCCAGTTTGCGCTACTATGCTTCTTATACTATCCTAGATTCAGAGAATGTGGCATCAAGTAAGCCATTGTAAAAACAACATAGCGCCACATCAAATACAATGGCAGACCTATTTGCTAATGTTATATTCCCTTACTGACATCAGGATTTATTACTTGTCAATGATTGAAGCAGCAATCATTCGCAAAACATCATGGAACCTTAATCTTGTCAATTTTACTAAAACCACAAGAGACACATCACAGTCAAGAGTTGTGTGTGGTGAGGTTTGTTCAAAATCTTGCACGCACAGCTCAATGGCTAAAGACGTTAAGGTGCTTTTTTGTGACATTGCCATTTGCACTCTTTTTGTTAGCTTAAAAGATTCATTACAAGGCTCGTTGGTCTAGGAGTATGATTCTCGCTTAGGGTGCGAGATGTCCCGGGTTCAAATCCCGAACGAGCCCTTATTTATACATTGGCAAGTTTGTCTAAAGTAGGTTTATTAACCAAGTTACTTTGATCTCTAAGCAACTGTTACATTGTGGATTTTGTGCAGTTGCCAGTTTGCGCTACTATGCTTCTTATACTATCCTAGATTCAGAGAATGTGGCATCAAGTAAGCCATTGTAAAAACAACCTAGCGCCACATCAAACAAAATGGCAGACCTGTTTGCTAATGTTATATTCCCTAACTGACATCAGGATTTATTACTTGTCAATGATTAAAGCAGCAATCATTCGCAAAACATCATGGAACCTTAATTTTGTCAATTCTACTAAAACCACATGAGACACATCATCGTCAAGAGTTGTGTGTGGTGAGGTTTGTTCAAAATCTTGTACGCACAGGTCAATGGCTAAAGACGTTAAGGTGCTTTTTTGTGACATTGCCATTTGCACTATTTTTTGTTAGCTTAATAGATTCATTACATAGCTCGTTGGTCTAGAAATGTGATTCTCGCTTTGGGTGCGAGAGGTCCCGGGTTCAAATCCCGAACGAGCCCTTATTTAGACATTGGCAAGTTTGTCTAAAGTAGGTTTATTAACCAAGTAACTTTGATCTCTAAGCAACTGTTACATTGTGGATTTTGTGCAGTTGCCAGTTTGCGCTTCCATGCTTCTTACACTATCCTAAGTTCTGAGAATATTGCATCAAGTAAGCCATTGTAATAACAACCTAGTGCTAAATCAAACAAAATAGCAGAACAATTTACTAGTTTTATATTCCCTAACTGACAACAGGATTTATTACTTGTCAATGATTAAAGCAGCAATCATTCGCAAAACATCATAAAACTTTCATCTTTTCAATTTTACTAAAACCACATGAGACACATCACAGTCAAGAGTTGTGTGTGGTGAGGTTTGTTCAAAATCTTGCACGCACAGGTCAATGGCTAAAGACGTTAAGGTGTTTTTTTGTGACATTGCATTTTGCACTCTTTTCTATTAGCTTTAAAGATTCATTACATGGCTCGTTGGTCTAGCGGTATGATTCTCGTTTTGGGTGCGAGAGATCCCGGACGAGCCCTTATTTAGACATTGACTAGTTTTTCTAAAGTAGGTTTATTAACCAAGTTACTTTGCTCTCGAAGCAACTGTTAAATTGTGGATATTGTGCAGTATCCACTTTGCGCTTCCATGCTTCTTATACTATCCTAAGTTTTGAGAATGTGGCATCAAGTAAGCCATTGTAAAAACGACCTAGTGCTAAGTCACAACAAAAAATCAGACCAATTTACTAATGTTATATTCCCTAACTGACATCAGGATTAATGTCTTGTCAATGCTTAAAGCAGCAATCATTCGCAAAACATCTTGGAACCTTAATCTTGTCAATTTTACTAAAACCACATGAGACACATCACAGTCAAGAGTTGTGTGTGGTGAGGTTTGTTCAAAATCTTGCACGCACAGCTCAATGGCTAAAGACGTTAAGGTGCTTTTTTGTGACATTGCCATTTGCACTCTTTTTGTTAGCTTAAAAGATTCATTATGAGGCTCGTTGGTCTAGGAGTTTGATACTCGCTTAGGGTGCGAGAGGTCCCGGGTTCAAATCCCGGACGAGCCCTTATTTATACATTGGCAAGTTTGTCTAAAGTAGGTTTATTAACCACGTTACTTTGATCTCCAAGCAACTGTTAAATTGTGGATTTTGTGCAGTTGCCAGTTTGCGCTACTATGCTTCTTATGCTATCCTAGATTCAGAGAATGTGGCATCAAGTAAGCCATTTTAAAAACAACCTAGCGCCACATCAAACAGAATGGCAGACCAATTTGCTAATGTTATATTCCCTAACTGACATCAGGGTTTATTGCTTGTCAACAGGATGTGCTCAAGCTCTTCCGCAAGCAAAACCCTCGGAAAGCTTCGGGCCCAGATGGTGTCTCCCCGGCCACCCTGAAACACTGTGCTGAGGAACTGTCTCCAGTTTTCACAGACATTTTCAACACCTCGCTGAAGACATGCCACGTTCCAGCCTGCTTCAAGCGGTCCACCATCGTTCCTGTTCCCAAGAAGCCCCGTATCACTGGACTTAATGACTACAGGCCTGTGGCGCTTACGTCTGTAGTCATGAAGTCATTCGAACGCCTGGTCCTCCCTCATCTCAAGCACTTCACCTCTCCCTCTCTGGACCCTCTGCAGTTTGCCTACAGAGCCAACAGGTCTGTAGACGACGCTATCAACCTGGCCCTCCACTTCACCCTGCAGCACCTGGACTCCCCGGGAACCTATGCCAGGATCCTGTTTGTGGACTTCAGCTCTGCATTCAACACCATCCTCCCTACCCTGCTTCAGGACAAGCTCTCTCAGCTCAACGTGCCTGACTCCACTTGCAGGTGGATTACTGACTTCCTAACAGACCGGAGGCAGTGCGTGCGGCTGGGGAAGAATGTCTCCACCTCTCGGACTATCAACACAGGATCTCCACAGGGCTGTGTCCTCTCTCCCCTGCTCTTCTCCCTGTACACCAACTCCTGCACTTCCAGCCATGACTCTGTCAAACTGATCAAGTTTGCAGATGACACCACACTCATTGGGCTCATCTCTGATGGCGATGAGTCGGCCTACAGGATGGAGGTAGACCAGCTGGTGTCCTGGTGCAGCAACAACAGCCTGGAGCTCAACGCTCAGAAGACAGTGGAGATGATCGTGGACTTTAGGAAAGTCACAGCTCCCATTACCCCCCTTGCACTGACAGACTTCTCCATCACCACTGTAGACTCTTTCCGCTTCCTCGGCACTACCATCACACAGGACCTAAAGTGGGAGCCATCCATCAGCTCCCTGATCAAAAAGGCCCAGCAGAGGATGTACTTTCTGCGGCAGTTGAAGAAAGCCAAGCTGCCCGCCCAGATGTTGGTGCAGTTTTACAGAGCCATCATCGAGTCTGTCCTCACCTCCTCCATCACCGTGTGGTACGCTGGAGCCACAGTCAGGAACAAACACAGACTGCAGCGCATTGTGCGCTCCGCAGAGAAGGTGATCGGCTGCAGCCTTCCATCTCTCGAAGACCTGTACGTCTCCAGGACTCGGGGGCGTGCAGGTCGGATAGTAGCTGACCCTTCCCACCCTGGACATGGACTTTTTGAGCGACTCCCCTCGGGCAGGAGGCTCCGGTCCATTCGGACCAGAACGTCCCGCCACAAAAACAGCTTCTTCCCTTCTGCCGTTGGACTTATGAACTCTTTATAACCTGGATCCCCACATCTCTTAGTCACCTCCCTCTTGTCACTTCACTATCTTTATTATTTTCTATTATTTTCTATGACATTGCACTACTTTTCTTTTTCTTCTGAGCACTCTTAGTTTTGTAAAAATTATTATTATTTTTATTTATTTTATTTTTATTATTTTTATTTTATATGTTTGCACACCAGTACCAGAACAAGTTCCTAGTCTCTGATGTTTTTCACTGACATGGCAATAAACGCATTCTGATTCTGATTCTGATTCTGATAAAGCAGCAATCATTCGCAAAACATCATGGAACCTTAATCTTGTCAATTTTACTAAAACCACATGAGACATATCACAGTCAAGAGTTATGTGTGGTGAGGTTTGTTCAAAATCTTGTACGCACAGGTCATTGGCTAAAGACGTTAAGGTGCTTTTTTGTGACATTGCCATTTGCACTATTTTTTGTTAGGTTAATCGATCATTACATGGCTCGTTGGTCTAGGAGTATGATTCTCGCTTTGGGTGCGAGAGGTCCCGGGTTCAAATCCCGGACGAGCCCTTATTTAGACATTGGCAAGTTTGTCTAAAGTAGGTTTATTAACCAAGTTACTTTGATCTCTAAGCAACTGTTACATTGTGGATTTTGTGCAGTTGCCAGTTTGCGCTACTATGCTTCTTATACTATCCTAGATTCAGAGAATGTGGCATCAAGTAAGCCATTGTAAAAACAACCTAGCGCCACATCAAACAGAATGGCAGACCTATTTGCTAATGTTATATTTCCTAACTGACATCAGGATTTATTACTTGTCAATGATTGAAGCAGCAATCATTCGCAAAACATCATGGAACCTTAATCTTGTCAATTTTACTAAAACCACAAGAGACACATCACAGTCAAGAGTTGTGTGTGGTGAGGTTTGTTCAAAATCTTGCACGCACAGCTCAATGGCTAAAGACGTTAAGGTGCTTTTTTGTGACATTGCCATTTGCACTCTTTTTAGTTAGCTTAAAAGATTCATTACATGGCTCGTTGGTCTAGGAGTATGATTCTCGCTTAGGGTGCGAGAGGTCCCGGGTTCAAATCCCGGACGAGCCCTTATTTATACATTGGCAAGTTTGTCTAAAATAGGTTTATTAACCACGTTACTTTGATCTCTAAGCAACTGTTACATTGTGGATTTTGTGCAGTTGCCAGTTTGCGCTACTATGCTTCTTATACTATCCTAGATTCAGAGAATGTGGCATCAAGTAAGCCATTGTAAAAACAACCTAGCGCCACATCAAACAGAATGGCAGACCTATTTGCTAATGTTATATTCCCTAACTGACATCAGGATTTATTACTTGTCAATGATTGAAGCAGCAATCATTCGCAAAACATCATGGAACCTTAATCTTGTCAATTTTACTAAAACCACAAGTGACACATCACAGTCAAGAGTTGTGTGTGGTGAGGTTTGTTCAAAATCTTGCACGCACAGGTCAATGGCTAAAGACGTTAAGGTGTTTTTTTGTGACATTGCATTTTGCACTCTTTTCTATTAGCTTTAAAGATTCATTACATGGCTCGTTGGTCTAGCGGTATGATTCTCGTTTTGGGTGCGAGAGATCCCGGACGAGCCCTTATTTAGACATTGACTAGTTTTTCTAAAGTAGGTTTATTAACCAAGTTACTTTGCTCTCGAAGCAACTGTTAAATTGTGGATATCGTGCAGTATCCACTTTGCGCTTCCATGCTTCTTATACTATCCTAAGTTTTGAGAATGTGGCATCAAGTAAGCCATTGTAAAAACAACCTAGCGCCACATCAAACAGAATGGCAGACCTATTTGCTAATGTTATATACCCTAACTGACATCAGGATTTATTACTTGTCAATGATTGAAGCAGCAATCATTCGCAAAACATCATGGAACCTTAATCTTGTCAATTTTACTAAAACCACAAGAGACACATCACAGTCAAGAGTTGTGTATGGTGAGGTTTGTTCAAAATCTTGCACGCACAGCTCAATGGCTAGAGACGTTAGGGTGCTTTTTTGTGACATTGCCATTTGCACTCTTTTTAGTTAGCTTAAAAGATTCATTACAAGGCTCGTTGGTCTAGAAGTATGATTCTCGCTTTGGGTGCGAGAGGTCCCGGGTTCAAATCCCGGATGAGCCCTTAATTAGACATTGGCAAGTTTGTCTAAAGTAGGTTTATTAACCAAGTTACTTTGATCTCTAAGCAACTGTTACATTGTAGATTTTGTGCAGTGTCCACTTTGCGCTTCCATGCTTCTTATACTATCCTAAGTTCTGAGAATGTGGCATCAAGTAAGCCATTGTAAAAACAACCTAGTGCTAAGTCACAACAAAATAGCAGACCAATTTACTAGTGTTATATTCCCTAACTGTCATCAGGATTAATGTGTTGTCAATGCTTAAAGCAGCAATCATTCGCAAAACATCTTGGAACCTTAATCTTGTCAATTCTACTAATACCACATGAGACACATCACAGTCAAGAGTTGTGTGTGGTGAGGTTTGTTCAAAATCTTGCACGCACAGCTCAATGGCTAAAGACGTTAGGGTGCTTTTTTGTGACATTGCCATTTGCACTCTTTTTAGTTAGCTTAAAAGATTCATTACAAGGCTCGTTGGTCTAGAAGTATGATTCTCGCTTTGGGTGCGAGAGGTCCCGGGTTCAAATCCCGGATGAGCCCTTAATTAGACATTGGCAAGTTTGTCTAAAGTAGGTTTATTAACCAAGTTACTTTGATCTCTAAGCAACTGTTACATTGTAGATTTTGTGCAGTGTCCACTTTGCGCTTCCATGCTTCTTATACTATCCTAAGTTCTGAGAATGTGGCATCAAGTAAGCCATTGTAAAAACAACCTAGTGCTAAGTCACAACAAAATAGCAGACCAATTTACTAGTGTTATATTCCCTAACTGTCATCAGGATTAATGTGTTGTCAATGCTTAAAGCAGCAATCATTCGCAAAACATCTTGGAACCTTAATCTTGTCAATTCTACTAATACCACATGAGACACATCACAGTCAAGAGTTGTGTGTGGTGAGGTTTGTTCAAAATCTTGCACGCACAGCTCAATGGCCAAAGACTTTAAGGTGCTTTTTTGTGACATTGCCATTTGCACTCTTTTCTATTAGCTTTAAAGATTCAATACATGGCTCGATGGTCTAGGAGTATGATTCTCCCTTTGGGTGTGAGCGGTCAATGTGTCAATAGTAAGCCATTGTAAAAACAACCTAGTGCTACATCAAACAAAATGGCAGACCTACTTGCTAATGTTATATTCCCTAACTGACATCAGGATTTATTACTTGTCAATGATTAAAGCAGCAATCATTGCAAAACATCATGGAACCCTAATCTTGTCAGTTTTACTAGAACCATATGAGAAACATCACAGTCAAGAATTGTGTGTGGTGAGGCTTGTTCAAAATCTTGCACAGGTCAATGGCTAAGGACGTTAAGGTGCTTTTTGTGACATTGCCATTTGCACTCTTTTTGTTAGCTTAAAAGATTCATTACATGGCTCGTTTTTCTAGGAGTATGATTCTCGCTTTGGGTGCGAGAGGTCCCGGGTTAAAATCCCGGACGAGCCCTTATTTAGACATTGGCAAGTTTGTCTAAAGTAGGTTTATTAACCAAGTTACTTTGCTCTCGAAGCAACTGTTACATTGTGGATTTTGTGCTATGTCCACTTTACGCTTCCATGCTTCTTATACTATCCTAAGTTCTGAGAATGTGGTATCAAGTAAGCCCCTGTAAAAACAACCTAGTGCTAAATCAAACAAAATAGCAGACCAATTTACTAGTATTATATTCATTAACTGACATCAGGATTTATGTCTTGTCAATGATTAAAGCAGCAATCATTCGCAAAACAACATGGAACCTTAAATCTTGTCAAGTCTACTAGAACCACATGAGAAACATCACAGTCAAGAATTGTGTGAGGTGAGGTTTGTTCAAAATCTTGCACGCACTGGTCGATGGCCAAAGACATTAAGGTCCTTTTTATTGACAATGCCATTTGAGGTCTTTTTGTTTGCAGAAAAGTGTCATAACATGGCTTGTTGTTCTAGAAGTCTGGTTCTCAATTTTGGTGCTAGAGGTCACTGGTTCTAATCCTGGACGAGCCTTAATTTAGACATTAACAGTTTTGTCTAAAAAAGGTTTATAAACCAAGTTATTTTTCTATCTAAGAAAGTGTTATGTTGTGGATATTGTGTACTTGTCACTTTTTGCTTCTATGCATCATCTTCAGTCCCAGATTTGAAGAATGTGGCACCAAGTAAGCAATTGCAATAACAACCAAGCCTTACCTTTGAAGAAACGACAGAAAAATCTGCAAGTGTTCTATTCCCTAACCAATGTCATGGTTTCGAACACTTATTAATAATTAAATTAGTAATCATATACAAAATGTTGTGGAACTCTAAATCTCGTCATTTCTAGTAGAACCACATGAGAAATATCACAGTCAAGAATTGTGTGTGGTGAGGTTTCTTCAAAATCGTGCACGCACAGGTCAATGGCTGAAGACGTTAAGGTGCTTTTTTGTGACAATTGCCATTTGCACTCTTTTTGTTAGCATAAAAGCTTTTTTTTACATTGTTCGTTGGTCTAGGAGTAGTATTCACGCTCCGGGTGCGGGAGGTCCTGTGTTCAAAGCCTGTTTATAATTTGACAATTTTGTCTTAAAATGGCAGGTTCATCTTGTCTCTAGCCAATTCTTTAATGATATAATTTAGCCTCAGGCAAAGAAATATTACAAAGAAAAATCACATAAAAATGTACAAGGTCATTGAATCTCGAGTGGTGGTCCTAAAAATAAGTGATTTAGAATCCTTGATATCTTGGGATCAAATCCTGGATGAGCTCTTGCTTTTATAATTATTGACAAGTTTTTCCCAAAACAGACAAATTTATCAAGTTTATTTACTCTCTGAGCAACTGTTAGATCATTGATTTTGCACAGTTGACACTTTGGGCTTCTATGTTACATCTTACCTTGAAACTTGATAGTTCTATCAAGCAAGAAATCGTGATGTAACCAACAAAAGCAGAAATGAATCAGCCAGGGTTAAATTTACGAACTTAATTCAACGTTTAATACGTTGTATGATTTGCGTTTTGGATACGAGAGGTCCGTGATTGGAATCCTTCCAGTTCTTTTTCAAGCTCTGATTGGGCTTTGATAATTTTACCTATGAAAATGGCAAGTTAACAACTTGCCAGTTTCATACCCAACTGTTTATGAATGCATTTTGGGCTTTTAAAAAAACAAGATGAAGACCAAAACATCACAAAAAAGAGAGAATTGAATTTTGAGTGACGGAATAAAAAAATAGGTATTTTTTTAGGCAAAATACTTTGGGAAAAAATGCTATCTGGACCTTTTAGTTTTCATGTGTTGCCAGTTGTCGCCCATTGGTCTAGGTTGGTGTATGTTGTTTGTTTATTTATTTTTTAGAAGCAATGCAAATTTGCTGAGCAAGTGTAAATGCTTGAGCTTATTTTTTCAGTAAATTCAAGCAGATATTTCAAAGCACTGGTGTCATGGCAATTTAACTGGTGATGCTGGGAACAGAGTAGCGTGAAGTGCGCTGTTCGAGCCTGGAAGGAGGTCTGCAGGAAATTGAGATATAATCACAACATTGTTAGAACAAGATTAGAACACGGCTTTTTAGTGTCATAAGAGACACATTTGAAGCTTTCCACTCGTAGAAAATAACCTGATTATTTAATCTCTGTTGAAAACGGTTAATCTTTGATTTTAATTCACTTAGTATATTGGCCATGGTGCTTTTACTCTCAGCTTCATTCTGAAATCCATCATCCATGCCTGACATGTCCAACTCAAGAGTTTTCTACGGCTTAGCTCCGAGGTCAATATTAAATTTGATTTAGACCAGTATGATCCCACATGACTTTCAAGTTGCTGACATCTGGCAAGGATTGCAAGTATTTAAATCTCATAAGGATGTCTAAATATCCACACTTCAAACATCACAACCATTGAGGAAGTGTGAACATAGTTGGTTGGCTGGTCAGAAAATGAATTGATATGTATATTCATCTAATAACCAAAGGGACCTAATTTAGTTATAATCTGGCTTGATTTTGTGGACAGGGATGCACATAACTGGTGCAAGTGCCCATACGTTTTCCTAATGCATAATGAGTAGAATGGAAGGTGTGAATACATTTTTCTTGAAATGCCATGTAAGAAGCATGGGGTACAGTGGGTAGCATAGGGGCCTCACAGGAAGAAGGTCATGGGTTCAAGTCCCGGGTGGTGACGAGGCTTGGAAGTGTGGTCTTTCTGTGTGGAGATTACATGTTCTCCTTGCATATGTGTTTTTTTTTTTTTTTACAGGTACTTCGGTTTCTTCCCACTCTCCAAAAACATGCATGCTAGGTTGAGTATGGTTGTATATGTATGGCCCCGCAACAGTTGGCGACCTGTTTGGGGTGTACCTTGCCCCTCGCCTCGAATCAACAACCTTGAAAGGGATACACGGTGAAGAAGGTGACTGACTGTCACGTAAGGACAGAAAAACTAAAAAAGAGGGTCATTTTAGTTGAAAAACAATAAAAAAAATACACACTAACGTGATTTCAACTGAAAACACCAAGCGGGGAGGGGGACGGGCCTGGTTGGGGTTATATACACTCCTACGTAGTTCTAAAGAAGTAGGAAGTTTAAAGTAATAAAATCCGTCCAGTTGCCCTCACATCTCATGTGATGAAAGTGCTGGAGAGGCTGGTGTTAGCCCACATGAGACCGCTGGTGAATTCCTCTCTGGACCCCCTGCAGTTTGCCTACCAGCCACGCCTGGGTGTTGACGACGCTGTCATCCATCTGCTGCAGTGAGCTCATTCACATCTGCATGGCGGTGGAGGCATGGTGAGAATCACCTTCTTTGATTTCTCTAGTGCCTTTAACACCATCCAGCCCTCATTACTGGGTGATAAGCTGCGGCTGATGGGTGCTGGTGCGTCCGCCGTCTCCTGGATCACTGATTACCTGACGGACAGGCCACAGTTCGTCCGGCTGGGCAAAGTCCGGTCTGATGTGGTTTTAAGTGGTGTGGGAGCCCCACAGGGCACGGTGCTCTCTCCATTCCTCTTCACATTGTACACTTCAGACTTCCAGCACAACTCCGATTCATGCCACCTACAGAAATTCTCTGATGACTCTGCAGTTGTAGGGTGTATAAGTGGTGGGCAGGAGGAGGAGTACAGGAGGGTGGTGGATGGATTTGTGGTGTGGGCGGGAGAGAATCACCTGCTCCTCAATGTGGACAAGACCAGGGAGATGGTGATTGACTTCCGGAAGAGGAGGAGGACTGCTTTGCAGCCGCTCTGCATTCTGGGTAGAGATGTGGAGGTGGTTGAGGAGTACAAATACCTTGGAGTGACCATCGACAGTAGACTGAGCTGGAGGAGCAACAGTACTGCTGTGTACAAGAAGACTTGCAGCCGACTTTACTTCCTAAGGAAGCTGAGGTCCTTCAATGTGTGCGGCAAGATCCTGGAGACCTTATACCAGTCTGTGGTGGCCAGCTCCTTGTTCTTCTCTGTCATCTACTGGGGGAGCAGCATCGCAGCCAGTGACACCAACAGACTGAATAAACTAATCAGACTGGCTGGCTCTGTCATTGGCAGCAAACAGGACTCACTTGAGGCAGTGGTAGAGAGGAGGTCACTGAACAAACTTTTGTCCATCATGGAAAACCATGACCATCCTCTCTACCCACTCCTGGACGAACAACGGAGCTCCTTCTCCAAGAGGCTCAGACAGCTCCGCTCGAGAACATCTCGTTACCGGAGGTCTTTCTTTCCGTACGTGATCGGGCTCTACAACGACTCACTTAGCAGATAGGAAGTTGTTGCTGTGACACACAAATTTCCCCTGTGTGGGATCAATAAAGTATATTCTGATTCTGATTCTGAGTAATATAAATTCATATCCTGTTTCTTTTCGATTTCAATCACATTTCAAATCAAGACTTCGCATGTATCACAGGGAACTTTTTTGCCAAAATATCTTACTGCCGACAGGGTACGAACCCATTTATTTTGACAGGTTTTGATGTTTGTACAGCTACACTGTGGGACGGTGGTCTGACGGTGGTCTTTGTGAAATTTGAATGTTCTCACTGTGTATGTGTTGGTTTTCTCCAGGTACTCTGGTTTGCTTCTACCCCCCAAAAAGAATATGCACGTCAGGTTGACTGGCTGTTATGAAATTGTTTCTGGGAATGAGTGTGCGTGTGGATGGTTGTCTGTGAGTGTGGACCCGCTGGCGGCCTATTTGGGGTGTACCTTGTCTCTTGCCTGGAATTAGCTGGTATAGGCTCTAGCGACCCCATTAGAAATAAGTGGTTCGGAAGACGTTTTTACATGAATGGTAACCAACCTCCTGGTGACTAGTTTTCATATCACACGTGCACATTTACGCGAGCCTTTTGCAGACACGTGAAATACTGCTTTTAAAAACAAAATAGTTTTCATAATCATCCATTCATTATTCCCACTGCATAGTCCACCACTGGGTTTTTTACTTTTTAGCTTCTGGCACCAAAACATCAGGATAGTTTTATACATACATTAGTGGAAAATAGAAAATATTTGAGGACTCTACAAAACTAACGAAATATGGCGAAACCTATAATAAACCATAATGACGCAAGTAAAACCATAAATTTAACAAATAACTAAGCTGAAATAAATGTTTACTGCTCATTTTGTTATGGAAACAATGTGTCTTCAACAAACCTTTTCTGTCATAAATAAATGACCCCGTGGCATCAACTAATAAACCTAAAATACTCAAGTCGGGCGCCACTTTGGAAAGGTTATGCTTAAATTGACAATGGTGGATTTTTTTCCCCCATTAAACTGTTTTCTTTCCGGAGCTCATCTCCTCTGTGTCGTCTACAGTTTCCTCTCCTCCTATAGCGGTTTTTCAAGTAGAAAGTTTCAGTGCGAATGTTTGCTTCCCGTCATTCTGCTGCCAGGCAATCCTGGCCTCAGTGAAGCCGAGTAATGTGCAGGAAATGCGCATCAGTCTCTAATTTACGTGTTTTCTGGCCAAACACATATGTATATGTGCATACTGTATATGTATGTCTCATCGGGTGCCAATCCTGGTTGATTTCAGGCAAGAGGCGGGGTATACGCTGGAAGGGAATTTACAAATGAAGCTGTTAGTTTTGCTTTTAAAATTGTATTCAAGCAGTTAACTGAACTCTTGGCTGTTTCCTCCAAACCGTGACAACCTGGTTGCATACAGCGTTACGTTTTTATACCCCAAACTGTTAGGATGTGAAAGGAGGAGGACCCAAATGCAAGACAACAAAACAAGATTTATTAACCAAAAAGTCCAGTAAGGCTGTAAAGCAAAGGGCACAGGACATTGTTGTTTTCGTCAACGATGACAACAACAAAATGATTTAGTTGACGAAGCATTTTTTTTGACGATGACGTAACGATAACAAAACAAATGCGACATTTTGGTGACGAAAATGTGTTTTTGTCACTAAGTTTTGTTTGCAAGTTTCTGTTGACAGGATGAAAATGTAATGGAATAGGCGTCAGACTTTCAAATTTCTGTGTGTGAAAAGAAACAGCACAGCGGCTGCATTCTGTCTCTCATGGAGGCACGCCCCCCACAATGCTGCACGGTCACACCGTCTACACAACACACCTGCAGCCTTGAGGAAGTCACACACCAGGGTGGCAACAGCAACAAAGAGGCTTGGTGGTCGGAAACTTAAAGTTTTCCACATATTTTGCGCAAACAGCATGCCAACTTCAAGCTAATGCTAGCTTGTCAGCGCTGCTAACTTCCCTAATTAGCTTGATTGCGCTAACAACTGCTATAAAGACACAATACAATGTTGACTTTGTTTACAGGGGTCTTTAAGAGGTGTCATTTTTAAGTATGTATACGTTACAACGTTCCTCACTCACTGAAGAATTTCTATTTATTTCACGTTGTTTTCTATGTTTGCTGTTTTGCACAAGTTAAAGCTCGGCAGAGTTTTTTTTTTTCTTTAAACAAATAACCTGCATCATTCTCAGTAATAAAGACACGATTGTTAAAGTAAGTTGTTTTTTTTCTTTTACTCTAAAACTAGAATAAAAAAATGTTCTAAGTCTTCCCTGACTAAAACTAGACAAAAACTCTTTTGGGTTTTTGTTGACTAAAACGTGACTAAAACAAAAATATAAAGAGATGACGAAAATGTGACTAAAACTTAAATTAATTTTTGCTCCAAAGACGAAGACTGAAATGAAAACTTAGATAGCTGCCAAAAACAACAATGACACAGGATTAACTCTGGATCAAAAGTTCAAATATTATAACAGAGTTCAAGGATTTAACTCATGGTCAGGCAGCCAGGACAGAAGACCTGGCTGGAAGGGAAGGCGATGGTGGTGACGACGATGACCCGACAAAGACGACTGGAGTGATTGCTTTCAAAAAGGCTCCCGGATCCACAGGTGTGTGTCATCACACTAATCACCTTCGGGTGTCCCTAATCAGGGTGATGAGGGGAGGTCCAGGGCTCCCTCTGTTGGGAGGAGAGGGGATCATGACACAAACTATGCATGCTATCTTCATAAAATGAACATTTTAAGCACAGAAATATTTGCAAAAATACTCATTGTAAGACTGTTTAAAATTTTTAAAAACAAATGCATAACCTGTGCTTATGATAAAAATAATACAAGTTCATATACGTAGTTACTGTTTTATAAATTTAATTTTGTTTATTGTCGCCTGACTGAATGAAATAATAGGTGATTTAGTCGTATTCATGAGGGTAACTGGGTTAATTTTGAATCAAAAACATGACTTTCATAATCAGTGGCCACATAATTAGGGACATCTTGAAGCCCACTGTTCTCTCCAGGCTTATAAATGAATCATTAAAATAAAATTCTTTGGGTCTTAAATGGTTAATCAGTTTTGTATTTTTCCCCCAACATGTGTGTTGGCGCAGTTTGGAAACCATAGGGTATTATTCAGGTGCAGAAAAACACCCATCCAGTTATCTGGCTGCATTTCCATTTCCATGAAAGCCATTAGAACTGTTTGTTAGGGACCAATTTAATATCTATTTTGATTTCTTTCCTTCTTGCCACATGATACCAGAATCTGGTGCTACCTGTGGTTGCTGCTGAGAAAAAAATTGGACATCTTATGAGAAGATTGAGATTATTGATGAAAGAGGAGAAATTATTTTTTTTGCGGGGTAATAATTGTTATCCTGTTGTAACATTATGCCACCTGTTAATCTATAGCCTAATATTCACAATATACGTATCTGATAATATAATTAATTACCTGGCAGGGGAGCTTTACTGTGAACACGAAGGCAGCACTCCCAGAGTATTGGCCATTGCACTCAGGCCATTCTTTCCGTTCCGTTGTCTTCCGCTTATCCGGAACCGGGTCGCAGGGGCCATAGCCTTCAACGGGAAGCCCAGGCTTCTCTCTACCCAACTGCATCCTTCAGCTCACCTGGAAGGATCCCTAGTCGTTCCCCGGCCAGCTGTGAGACATAGTCTGGATCTGGATCTGCCTCTTGGTCTCCTTTCGGTGGGACGTGCCCGAAACACCTCACCAGCGAAGCGCTCGGGAGGCATCCTGACCACCCCATCTGGCTTCTCTCGACTTGGAGGAAAAGCGGCTCGACACTGAGCTCCTTACCCGATCTCTGAGTGAGAGCCCAGCAATGCTGCGGAGGAAGCTCATTTAAGCCGCTTGGATCCACAATCTCATTCTTTTGGTCACCACCCACCACTAGTGACCACAGGCCTTTTCGACCTTGACAAATTCTCCAAATTTGGAAATCTCGACTGCATAATTTCTGATAGTGGGGCATTGCATTCATGCTGTCCCCTGAAGATAAAATAGGGGGGAGGTGATAGCTCAGAGGTAGAATGTTCCCCCTTGGACCAGAAGCTCACTGGAATTCGTGAGATTGAATTCCACTGAGCTCATGTCTAGGTATCCTTGGGGAAGACACCTAACCCTCTGTTTCTCCCACCATTTGTGCTGTCATGGCAGCCTGCTGCGGTGCAATGCAGCACAGAAATT
Organism: Neostethus bicornis; assembly: GCA_902685375.1. Lineage (NCBI taxonomy): Eukaryota > Metazoa > Chordata > Actinopteri > Atheriniformes > Phallostethidae > Neostethus > Neostethus bicornis. The sequence goes on along the minus strand of LR738553.1, from coordinate 8,031,231 downwards.
TCTCTGTTGAGTGATGAATAAAGTACACTTCTTCTTATAATATTATCAAATGTAATATTTAAATTAAAAAAAACAACTGTCCAAGCGTTTTTGACACAATAAATTTCCGCCTACTCTTGCGTCTTGTTTGGTCCCAGCCTTTGGGCTCGTACACAGCACAGCGCAAATCTTGTTTGAGGACAAATTTAGCGTAAATGGATCAAGTTTGCAAAGCTAGCATATATTGTTTTCTCTTTTTATTTGGTATATCTGTGTAAAAACAATACTTCATGGGGAGCGGAGTGCACTTAAAGACTTCTTGCCTATGCTAGAATGTGGGTGTGGCTCTTGTGTCTCGATTGGTCTCGCCTACTGGGCTCATACATAGCACAGCGCAAATCTTGTTTGAGGACAAATTCAGCGTAAATGGATCAAGTAAGCAAAGCTAGCGCATTTCAAATGTTGTTCTAGATTTTTTTTTTTTTTTGGTATATATGTGTGAAAACAACACTTCATGGTGAGGGGAGTGTACTAGAAGACATCCTGCTTTTGTTAGAATGTGGGTGTGGCAGAGAATAAAGGACATGGTAAAGAGCAACTGGTGTTTGAAGAGTATCATATTTCTTGAGACGAGAGTTTGCAAATATCCAAGCATAAATAAAATAAAAAAACACTTCAGAAATGTTTTTGATGTGGGAATAAAATAAAAAAAATCATAAAAACCTGCAATGATTTCTATGATTCATGGAAATCATAGAAATCGTTTTACGATCATCCCGCGTAAAACAATCATCCCGTTTTACGCGGGATGATCATTTGGCGTAAAACTGCCAAAACTAGGAATCGTTTTGAATTATCTTATTAAATTTGTATCGCCATACAACCACCGTAGTAAAAACCCAATGAGAATTCTTTTTTTTTTTGTCAACATGTGGGAGGGTCAAATGAATCCATGTATGAAAGAGTGAGATTTTTTTTTCAGCAGAAGAAACACGATTTATCGGAAACACACTTCTTCTAGTAAGCCAGCTAATTAGCTATGATTACCTTCCATTTTTGACCATGTTGTATAACACCGTGACCTATCAGTGGATCAATCTTCCTCTGAGTCTCTTTTCACACTAAATACTTCTTCTAGATGTGATAAACTAGTCCCAGGAACCTTGAACCAGCGCTCAGTGGAGGAATCTTTATTACGATCAATATAATGGACAAAGTGTACTGACCCATAACGGAGGATCCATGGATCCATCATACTGTTTGGAGTGTCCAGCAGACTCATTGGTGTTGGTAGCCATGATGAAGATCGTCTGACTTGATGATTCTCTGCTTTTTATTGAATATTTTTTTATTTTTACATACTCTATTCATCTCTCACTGGGGAAATCTGTGTGCTGCACTCCTACACCACCTTGATGGCTCCAATGGTGGGAGAAATGGGCGGTTAGGTGTCTTCTCCAAGGACCCTAGACGTGAACTCTTACTCTTTTACTCACTTTTACATGAAAATACTTTATTGCACTTTAAACAACGTGCGTTGTCGGCCTCGATTTAGATCAAATAAAGACAAACTCGAGATGCACGTTCTGCCTTTATGCCTCGCTCGGCTTGAAAATTTGCGTGTGTGTAGCAGCAGCGCACGTGCGTACCGGAACCGATAGCGGATCCGATTGGACTAGCGCATATCGGTCCGGGTAAAATGTCGGCCGTAGAACCAGTTCCGAAAAAAACCTGTTCTCGGAACTCATCCCTATCCGTGAGGGATAGACGGTTAAGAAGATGAATGAGTTTAAATGAAAAAAAAAAACAATAGCGAAATGATTCAAACATTTTGATCACGTGGTTTTTTTCAGGTCACTAACCGAGTTTCGCAATTTCCACATATTGTTTTAAGAAAATTACTTTTATCTGTCCCTTCAGGTGAATATGTTTAAAGAATGATAACAAGACACATACAGTACCAGTCGTCCAGAGACATGTCCCTAGAGACATAAAGGGGGAGACGGTGGCTCAGTGGTTAGAGCGTTTCCCCGCGGACTGGAAGTCAACCGGAAATTTGCGGGTTCGCATACCACTCAGTTTACGTCTAGGGTTCTTAGAGAAGCCACCTAACCCACCATTGGCGCCGTCGCGACAGCCTGCTGCGGTGTAGGAGTGCGGCACACAAATTTCCCCAATGAGGAATGAATAGAGTAAATAAAAACTTAAAAAATTTAAAGCCTGGGATCTTCAGTGTGTCCACATTCAACAATGAGCTTCACCATTCTGGTTGAAGACCCTCAATGTGATAGTTAGTTTCCCCCTTGAGGAACCCACAAAGTTTCGAGCTAAGCCATGGGTGGGCAAACATTTTGACTCGCGGGCCACATTGCGTTCTAACATTTGACATGTGGGCTGGAACGAGGGGGGGAACCCCTCTAGGTTCACAAAAAAACGTGTTCTTACAACTTTAATTATAATAAACTTTGGTTAAAATATGAACCAAAATGCAAAAAAATGACTTATTTTTCAAAAAGGTTCTGGGGGCTTCAGGGGGATGCCCCCAGACCCCTCTATTCTGGCGAGCACCATTGGTGCTGGTTTTGTGCCCCCTCAGTCCCCCTTTAGAAAATCCTGGATTCGCCCCTGGGAACAGGAGCAGATTGATGGCATGCTTTGGTAACCTCTAGATTAGACCGATAGAATGGCGCTAGATTTTAAACAAACGCGCTAAATGTTACATCAGAGTGTTGAATTTCAAATTTAGCGGTGCTAGGTCTGAAATCTAGTGCGATAGCGCTTAAAAACGCACATTTATCGGCGCTAGGTTTGAAATCTAAACGCTTGATGTAACATTTTGCTTGTTTTTAACATCTAACACGCTTGTTTACGTACGTGTATTGACCCCGATGGCTTTCCATATCTGTGTACACTGTTTATTTTCAAGGCGTGTGCATCATCGAGACACACACATTTTAATGGGAGCAGTGTTGTTGTACTTTTGGCGCCATCTTGTAATGAATATGAGAATTGCAGGAAAAAAAATCAAACTAATATGGTTTATGTATTTAATTTTTTTCAAGTTTGGCAGGCCGGATTAAAACGTTTAACCGGCCACATGTGGCCCGCAGGCCGTAGTTTGCCCATGCCTCAGCTAAGCTGTGAAGTTTAACATCTGGTTTCAGAGGACGTACATGAACTGATCCTTCTCTGGGAGCTGTGTGGAGTACAGTTCTGTTCCACACAGCTGAGGGTGAAGGGGGGGGAGAGAGAGAGAGGGAGAGAAAGGGAGAGGGAGGGTCTACATGACACCTGCTCTCTCTCTCTCTGTTTCTCTCTCTCTGTGGGAAAAAAGATTTCTCCCAGTTTGTAGATGTTCTCCAACATCTGCCGCGGTGTGCGTGTGTGCACCAGCGGCTCTGTGATGCTGCAAACTTCCAGCTGCTCCAAAACTTCGCGGCTACGCGCGGGATGATCATTTCTAACGTGAGCCTGGGCTGCGCGCGCTGTGACGCGGAGGTAACGACGGTTGCTGGTTCGCTTCCCCCTCCATCTCTCACCCCAACTGGACACCTGGTGGTAGCGGTGTGCCTCGGCTTCATCGGCACCTTTGGGTTCCTAAGCAACCTGCTGGTGCTCACGTTGTTCTGCAGGTACCGCGCATTGCGCACGCCCATGAACTTGCTGCTTGTGAGCATCTGTGTGAGTGACCTGCTGGTCAGCGTGCTGGGAACACCATTCAGCTTTGCGGCCAGTACCCAAGGGAGATGGCTGATTGGACGCGCGGGTTGTGTTTGGTATGGATTCATCAACGCGTGTCTGGGTGAGCTGAAAACAATGTTTTATGTTTATAAACATAATCTGCACACATGTTGCTCGTCGTTCCATGTACAAGATAAAGTGTCAGAATTATAATGAAATCGGTTAAACTGCGAGTGAGGGAACTTCACGCACCACGTGCGCATTTAAAGATCAAGAAATTAAGTGGCGTTTAAACAAAAAAGTACGTAAAAAAAGACGCAAAAAATAAATTAAGTATGCAAATTTGTAAATAAAGGACGCAAAAAACAATTAAAAAAAATTAAATAAAGGACGCAAGAAATTGTTCGATGTGTTCCAAATTTTCAATAAAAAACCTTAGAAATTGTGGTCATTTACAACTGACACACACACACACACACACACACACACACACACACACACACACACAAAACAACTGGCATTTCAGAAACAGAAATCAGTCGAAATGTAAAGAAAAATTAAAAAAATCTATGAGAAAGGAAACACACGCACGCGCACATGTGCGCACACACACATACACACACACATTTGTTTCAGAGTGATTCCAGAAACCCTGAAACCATCATCTGTTTAAATGAAATTGGTTCTCATGTCGCTTATTATTTATTTACATCAATAAGATGTAAATACTTTAAGGGGGAGACAGTGGCTCAGTGGTTAGAGACTTTGCCAGTTCGCGGGTTCGCATCCCACTGAGTGCACGTCTAGGGTCCTTAGAGAAGACACCTAACCCCCCGTTTCTCCCACCATTGGCAGCCTGCTGCGGTGTAGGAGTGCAGCACACAAATTTCCCCAGTGAGGGGTGAATAGAGTGAGTAAAGAAAAAAAAAAGGATCCAAAAAGTGTTGGAATTTATTAGAAATCATCATCAAATGTTTTTTTTTTAATCCAAATAATAGCAAGAAAAATTTGGGCCGGTGGAAAAAAACTGACAAAAATACATCTGATTTTCTGCAGGTGTGCAAAAGAAGGTTGAAAATTGGTTCATTTTTTTCACCACCGAGTGATCAGAAATGATGATGCACATGCACACACTCACACTCAAGAGGACATGAAAAATCACATTTGTTTGCATAAAGCAGTTTTATTCATGCCGCTCAGTTTAAAACCTGCAGGAATCAAACCTGAAACAATTTACTGACATTTTACAAGCATTTTGCTTTGTTATCATTTAAAGTGGGAGGGTTGGTGTTTCCAGGAACAACAGCAGAGCACAGGAAATATATTTTCCAGGGTTTGGTGATGCTGCACAACAGACCAGATCTTCTCCATAAATCTTCTGTCTATTGCTCTGAGGAACTTTTGATTTTAGAAAAATCAGTTTCCTAAACGTCCGTTTAGACGACGTTGGTTTGGCGTTGTCTTCAGGATGGTGGAGGTGGAGAGAAATGATAGACGGTACAATTAATTAACCACGAGTAATTAGAAAAATAAATATACAAAGAAAAGAAGAACATAAAATAGAACATTTGAGATAGCCTAATTAATATGTTCTGTTCCGTCATCTTCCGCTATGGCCGGGTCATGGGGGCAACAGCCTCAGACGGGAAGCCCGGGCGTCTCTCACCCCCACTGCATCCTCCAGGTCACCTGGTAGGATCCCGAATCATTCCCTGGCCAGCTGGAGAGACTTAGTCTCTCCAGCTGGTCCAGGGTCTGCCTCTTGGTCTCCTCCCGGTGGGACATGCCCGAAACACCTCATCTGGTGTTGCTCGAGGGGCATCTTGACCAGATGCCCGAACCACCCCATCTGGCTCCTCTCAACCTGGAGGAGGAGCGGCTCGACACAGAGCTCCTCCCGGATGACAGAGCTCCTCACCCAATTTCTCAGTGAGAGCCCGGCCACCCTGCGGAGGAAGCTCATTTCGGCCGCTTGTATCCGCGATCTCATTATTTCGGTCAGCACCCACAGCTAAAGACCATAGGTGAGGGTTGGAACGTAGATCGACTTGTAAATCGAGAGTTTTGCTTTTCGGCTCAGTTCTCTCTTTACCACAACGGACCGATGCAGCGTCCTAGTTATTGCTGACGCCACACCGATCCGCCTGTCGATCTCCCGCTCCATCTTTCCACCACTCGTAAACAAGACCCCGAGATACTTAAACTCCTCCACTTGGGGCAGGACTCTGTCTCTGACCAGGGGGCATTCCACCCTTTTCCGGGTGAGGACCATGGTCTCGGATTTGGAGGCGCTAATTCCCATCCCAGCCGCTTCACACTCGGCAGCAAATCGATCCAGTGAGAGCTAGCGATCACGGTCCGATGAAGCCAACAGAACCACATCATCCACAAAAAGCAGAGATCCGATCCTGAGGTCACCAAACCGGATCCCTCCAACGCCCAAGTTGTTGTTCAGAGACAATGATTTGTCGGTGCCGAAGAAAATAAAAAAATTAATAAATCACATTGATCTCAAATAGGCCTGGATGGTGGTGCAGAGGTAGGCACAGTGGTGAGGTCAGAGTTCGAGTCCCGAAGTAAGGGCGAGGCTTGGAACACTGTCCTTTCTGTGTAGAGTTTGCATATTCTCTTTGTGTATGAGTGGGTTTCCTCCGGGTACTCCGGTTTCCTCCCACCTTGCAAAGACGTGTTAGGTTAATTGGCCGCTATGAAATTGCCCCTAGGAATGAGTGTGTGTGTGTGGACCCGCAACAGACTGGTGACCTGTTGGGGGTGTACCTTACCTCTCATCGATAATCAGCTGAAATAGGCTCCCGCTACCCCGTTAAGAATAAACGTTTCAGAAGACGAAATTCTTCCAGTTAAACACTTAATCCCCGGTACTTTCTCGTTTACCCGACTTCGAACCCGGTCGAATTGAGTTTCAGTTTTGATCTAAAATAGTTTTAGTGAGTTATCGGAAACAGATTTAGCTCCATATTGACATAACATCATCACACATGGCTGCAGTCGTGTCCTTCTCCTGTTCCTCCACATCCCACAGCTGCTCGATGAGATTGATTTCTGGAGGTCAGTGAAGTGCAGTGAACTCATCGTCGTGTCGGACTTTCAGAGGATTTAATCTGGATGACATGACGCTTTATCCTGCTGGACGATGGACTTGTAGGATGAAGTTTCAGAGAGGAGAAGAATTGATGTTGTTTCAATCTCGATGAATGCAGGATTGTGGCTGCGCTTCAGCTCCTGAGAATTTTCATTGTGGTTAAATACTGTATATGTCACTTTTTGTAGGCTTGTTGTTTTGTGATTGTTTTGTCAGTACGATTTGCCAGGTGTATTTTCTACGGCACATTGTTTTCTGTGTAGCTAAAGCTAAACTAAAGCTTTGTGTCATGATGGGGAGTGCGGGTGGAAAGAGGAGGACCAAATTGCAGACAGAAAACATGATTCATTTGAATTTGGCAGTCCATTAATACTGTAGAAAGAAAAACAAAGTTTCAGTGGTTTGGCAAAACGTTGTTGCAAGAGTGTGTATTTGGTCAGGCAACCAGGGAGACCTGGCTGGAAGGGATTGTATGACCCGACAGGGAAGTCCAGGATGATTGCCCTTAAATAGCTGGCAGGGTGCACTGATGTTGGAAATCTGTAATCATCCTCAGGTGACCCCAATCAGGTTGGCGAAAAACATCCAAGGCTCCCTCTGGCGGCAGGAGAGGGAATCATGACACTTTGGGGGTTTTTTTGTATGATGATTGGCTGAACATACAGTAGACCGGGGTGGCCAACTTACACCCATTGTCAAAAACTACTTACTGGTGCCCATTGTTCACAAAAATCAACCCCATTGACTGACCTGGAACTTTTTCTGAAGTCATTTGTTAACTTAGCATAAACAAGCTAATTTGGGTTTCCGTGCCTCAAAATGTAAAATTGCAACGATTATTTTTTTTGTATTTATTTCAATGTCTCTGTTTAACATGAGAAGACAAAAACCTACAAAATTTTTTTCTAACATACACCCTCAGCGTGAAGCCCATGCGAACTATTAGCGGCTCATCAACACGCATTCTAGTGTGTATTCTTCTCTAAGTAATCCATCCCTCTTCAGGTGGACTTTCACTTCAGTAGGAGTTACTGAGTGGATAGATCAGGGGTGGGCAAACTTTTTGATTCGTGGGCCACATTGGATTCTAACATTTAACCATCGGGCCGGAACAAGAGCAGATGGATGGCACGCTTTGGTAAACAAGCACGCTAGATATGGAAAGTTATTGAGGCTGCAACACGCAAATAATCTAACACGCTGGTGCTTAAAAAAATGTGCACCTCGCGCTAGGTTTAAAATGAAGTTTGGAAATCTAACGAGCTTGTTCAGTGTGTGTATTGGCCCCAATGGCTTTCCGTATCTGTGCACTGTTTATTTTGTCTCTGAAAATTGAGCTCTGCCATCCAGGAGGAGCTCGGTGTCAAGCTGCTCCTCCTCCAGTTCGAGAGGAGCCAGATGGGGGTGGTTAGGGCATCTAGTCAGAATGCCCTTCCAGTGCCTCGCTGGTGAGGTGTTTTGGGCACGTCAAACAGGGAGAGAGACCCAAAGGCAGACCCCAGACCCACTGGCGAGATTATGTCTCACGGCTGGCCGGGGAACAATTTGGGATCCTTCCCCGTGAGCTGGAGGATGCAGCTGGGGTGAGAGAAGACTGGGCTTCCAGTCTGAGGATGTTGCCCCCGCAACCCGGTCTGGATGAACGGAAGATGACGGAACGGAACTCATGCTATGTATTTTTAATACATTTATTTTCCAAAGAATCAAGAAATCAAACACTTACAAAACATTTTAAAATGAAATGTTTTATTTATCACATTTGTATTTTAGTCTCATTCACTCAGTTTAAACGTTTATCTTAAATTCTATTTTTTTATTCATATGAACATTTCTTCTGCAGTCGGCCATGTTTAATTCCGATTGGAAACCCAAACCTCAAACAAACTGTGATTTTCACTCTAATGAGAGCATTTCCTGACTATTTGTTGTCCATCAATTGGTAAAAAGATCCCATTTGCATCATGTTTGCTGGTGGTTTATGTTCAGGAGAAGTCATGGAATAAATAAGCAATCGCTTAAAGCAGTACGACCACATACGACGGGATCAAAGACTCACTGTAGACGAAGAGTTGGAAAAAAAATACTTCTGAGTTTCAATTCGACACTGGAACCGGGATATTTATTCAATGAGAAACGGGTGGCGTGGCATCAAAAATTTTCCAAGTAATAGGGAGTGATTGATGGTAAGAATTTATCTGTAAGTGGAAAACAGATTGGATTTCATCCTGCTGTCATTTGGAAGAGAGAGTTAAACTTTATTCTAATTGCAGCCTTAGGAGGAGATTTAGCATGAACTATGATGCCTAATTGTAATTCACATTTACAGCAGCAAAGTGTCTGCTGTAACCCTGCAAATCCAAGCAATTTATTTAAGTGAAAGTACGTTTTTACCCGCTCAAAAAAAACCCTTCTTTTCTATTAATCTGCTTGTTTACTCTCATTTGTATTTATGTTAAAAATAAACGCGTCTTTTTTTTTAAATCAAAACCTAAACCAACGATGCGTTCGCTACTTCTATTTTAAACTCATCACTGCACAAACGTTTACTTTTACAACCTATTGGATTCGTTACAAGCTGACTAATCAGAAGAGAGTTTACTCAGTTTGTGGGGTTAAAGATCAAACAAAATCTGTTCCTGTTTTAAGCCCATGTTTATGTTTGGTGAAGTGAAATCCAATCAGAAACGGTTATTTAAGACAACAGCAGAGCTGCTGTGGCGTGTAGTATCATGCCATTTTCATCCAATCTAAATAAGTGTTACTTGTGTTTCGTCATAATTACTTTCTATTATTTGATAGAATTTGCCGTGATGAAACAAAATAGGAGAAAAGTTTTCCACGAAGATTCAAAACTTTACAAATTGTATGTCTGTAGATGTCAACAACGTTGTCTCATAGGGTTTCACATTCAATTTTCAAACAGAAATACACAATCAGAATGAATCAAATCAACAGAATTGAGTTCTAAACTAAACAAATCTAGAATATTCCTGTTGTTAAACTGGGGGTGTGTCACAATGTGGGTGCAGAAGGAGGAAGAGTGCCCAAGTGAAGGACGACAAACCTTATTGATTTAGTAAAGAAGTCCAGTAAAGCTGTAAAGAAAAACACGTGATTCAACAGGGATATCTCATGGTTGAAGTTCAGAATTGGTTCTTAGTCGGAAAGCCAGGAAGACCTGGCTGGAAGGGTTAATGACCCAACAAGGGAGGCAAGGCAGACTGACTTTAAATAGGCAGCAGGTCAATCACCATCAGATGTCCCGAATCACGGTGATAAGAAAAGTTCCAAGCTCCTCCTGGTGGTAGGCGAGGGAACCATGACAGGGTGGGTTGCATCTGGCTCGAGGGTTTTGTGCAGCCCTTTAAAGCTCTTTATTTGGTCCACCAGGCTTTCAAACCTGCAATAAAAATGTTGTTTTAGTCACGGACATCCACTTTCTTGCTGGTTTTCCTTTCTCTCATGTTTTGGTCTCTATCCCTAATTCTTCACACTGCGACTGAATTGCCTCCCCAATGTCTGCACCTGTGCTGTGTTTTCCTGACGCTCTACAAGCCCTAATTCACTTTGGTCCTTTGTCCGGTTTCCTGTTGTCTTGTTCACTTATTGTCTGGTTTAGCCAAGCCTTCCCAGATTGGATACCAGGCCAATTGGCAACAGATTGGCAATGGCCAATATCCTCATTCCCCACGTTACATCTACGGAAATGTAATATGACCGTTATATGGGATGATTTCTGTCCGATTCTGTTGCAAGTCAAACCCTGTCGCGTGGCTGGATTTAGCTTACAATACGTCAAATGTAATGCAATATTCATACAGCAAATCTATTGATTCCGACACACCTGCGGTTTGGACGTGTCTGCATTGCATTGATTCTGTTGATGGACAAGATAAAAAGATAACAAACTTTTACCAATCTATGAATCCATCAACCAGTCGGAATCTCCCATCGGCCAATCTGTCAAACAATCAAAATTATCTACACGTCAAACGCTCCCGGCCCGGTCAGTTGAAGACTGGCCAGCAGGAAGTCAACATGACTTCCGGCCTTGTATGTTACTCAACTCTCATAACTTGAGTAGCAGATCCAGCAAGCACATGCTTTGGGACATGGGTACATGTGGGAGACGGTGGATCAGCGCCAGAGCGCTCGCCCGCGGACCGGAAAGTCGCGGGTTTGATTCCCACTGAGACCACCATCTGGGGTCCTTGGAAAAGACACCTAACCCCTGCTTCTCCCACCATTGGCGCTGTCGAAGGGCAGCCTGCTGTGGTGTATGGAGTGCAGCAAACAAATTTCCCCGGTGAGGGATGAAAAGAGTAATTCATTTTTTTTTTTTTTCGTAAGTCCTGGACATGTGCCTGATATGTCTGCCAGTTAATGAGAATGTGGCAAAACAAATGATATTAACGTATTGTCACGACCATAAGGCGCATAAAAAGTCTTAGATTTTCTTCAAAATGAGCGGTGCGCCCTATCGTGCAGAGCGCCCCGTGTGTGTTGTGAAAAAACAAGTGAAGCAGATGAACGCTATGGAATCACGCTTGCTGTGATTCCGGGAGGTCTGACAAAGGAACTCCAACCACTGGACATTGGCGCAAACCGGCCATTCAAAGTAAGGCTGCAAGCAGCGTGGGAGCGATGGATGACCAGAGGAGACCACAGCTTCACAAAGGGTGGAAGGCAGTGCCACAGTTTTCTAATGGATTGTAGATTCTTGGGCTAACGTGTCTGCTGGCACTGTTGTCCGAGCTTTCGGAAAAGCAGGCATAATTTCCGAGGAGCCGCATGGTACAGAAAGTGACTCTGACAGTGAGGAAAGTGAACCTGTGATGTTGGATTTAGCGCAGCTGTTAGATTCCGAACCAGAGGATGAGGACTTGGATGGAGTTGATAAATGACTACATGACGACTGTAACTAATATTTAAATAAAGACAACCAAATTCAGTTTTACTCCCGATCTATTTTTAAATACTCACATTTATCTGCTTGTGTGTGGTTGTTGTAAAGCGGACGTATGTAGTAGAAGATATGTACATATATACTAAAACCTGCGCCCTATCATGAGGTGTGCCTAATGTGTGTGTTAAATACAAAGCACACAAAACTGGGACTGCGCCTTTTAATACGGTGCGCCTTTTGGTCGTGAAAATACGGTGACTCGTTTCGAAGTGTGTGGTGTGAACATGGCTTTTGTTCACTCATCCCAAAAGTATCTTGTATCCTAGATAAATCCTCTCAAAGATACAGGCCCAATATTTGAAACAAAATTGCTGATACCGCAGATAAAGTGTTTCTATCAGAAACATTAATAGTGCAAAAAAAACAAAACCAAAGAACAAATATTCAACATGATGTTGTGAACGCCGCAAAATGCATTTGGCACCTACAATTTTACGTATATAATTTTATCAGCACCTTGCTTTACAGCCAGGCACCTGTAGATTAGATAATCTACATCTATGGTAACACAGCTTGTGTTTGTAGGATGTAGCAGGCAGCCAGACAGAGATGGGTAGATTAAGCACATGTTCAGGTAGCCCTTTGGAAAGAAGTTTAAAGGCAAAACTAAACCAAGAAAAATATTCAAAACATCTTTTGTAATGAACAGAGTCACATATTTTGTGTTTTCTATATTTTGTTCAATTAACTGTGTGAAACCCGTTGAGACGACTCAGCTGTGACATTGAACTGTGTAAATACATTTTAAATTAATTTATACACACCCATAGAAACCATAAGACATCAGCTGACTTATTCTCGGCAGCTCGGTGCAATCTCGACTCTATCTGATCTTTGTTGTCCACCGCACAAGCGCCAAACCTGGATAAGATCATCTTGTTCGTTGGTGCATTATTTGTGACACAACGACAAGCAAACACAACAGAATGGATAGATGAGTGATTACGCTCTGCAAAAAGCTTTATATATAAACACAAGGCACAAGGTGGTCTGTCTCACAAGGTGATTCAAGTCTATTAGTCATTGTTATTACATTTGGACTCTTTTGTGTTTAATTTATGACATAACGTACATTTGTTTTGCAAGTATTTTAAGGCTCCAGGTTTTTCTTGTCTTTACTAACTCAAATTTATTTGACGTTTGCTTTTGGATCTGAAAGAAGTTTCCACTTTACTGCACTAGAGCAAGCCAAGAGGAAAAATATTTAATTATTCTACGCACGACCGAGGGAGAAAAGTTTTATATAGTACTTTCATTCATATATTGACTTTATTCCCACACACGTTAGACTCCGTGGGTGGTGTAAGAATGGTTTGATGAGTTGATTACTTTTGGTTTTGAGCGGAATGTTTTAGGTGCTGCAAGACATTTTACCTTTGCTTTCATTGAAAACACTCAAAGAATAGATTTGGTCTCTTTGACTTTCATTATACATGAACAGAGAGACTGACAGTAACGCCCCCTGGGGTGAGTATTCAGCCATGTCGATATTTTCAAGAGGGTGTCAGGTTGAGTGGAAGGTTGCAGACACAATCGTTAGACAGTTGCAGTTTTAACAGAAAACAGATTTATTACTCATAATATTTTTGAAACAACTCAAATCTCAAGAACAAACAATAAAGTCAACCTGAAGTTAAGTGTTATTTATTTAGTAAAGGAGTCCAGTAAAACTGTAAAGCAAAAAAATGATTCAGTAGGAATATCTCATAGTGGAAGTTCAGAATTGTCTTTTGGTAAGGCAGCCAGGAAGACTTGGCTGGAAGGGGTGCTGACATGACAATGAAGGCAAGGCAGACTGCCTTTAAATAGGTAGCAGGTCAATCACCATCAGGTGTCCCGAATCATGGTGATAAGAAAGGTCCCAGGCTCCCCCTGGTGGTAGGTCAGCATCTTGCTTGAGCGTGCAGCCCCATGAAGCTTTTGATTTGGTCCACCAGGCCTTTAAACCTGCAATAAAAATGTTGTTTTAATTCAATTCAATTTTATTTGTATAGCCCGAAGTCACAGAATTTCTGTCTCAATTGGCTTCACATTGAAAATTCAGGAAGAAATTCAAGAAAAAAAAGAGGAAAGTATAAACACAAATACAGCAAAAAAAACTAACAAATGCTAGCTAAACAATGTTAGCACATTCCTGCCCTTAGACTCTCCTTCACGGTGAGGAAAAACTCCTAAAAAAACCTATCAGTGGGGAAAAAATGAGAAACCTTGTGGGGATCCACACGAAGAGAGATCCCTTCCCTGGCACGAGCAACCAATGTGTCAAAGATTAGTGTTTAAACATTAGCTTATTCTAATCTACAGCTAAATATCTAAAGAAGTCAATAGATGATCTTCATCCTGATGGAAACACGGGGGACTCCTCATCCTGGAGATGTCCAGGACGGGGATGAGTAGATGTTCTTCATCCTGATGGTTAGCTGAAAGCTGAAAGTGTGGTAAACAACTACAACTGTAATAGACTAAATAAAAACTTTTACTTTTACTGTTACGATATAGAGAAACAACTTGCCAAAATTTGTATTATTTCCACATTAAAATCCATCCTCCTCTTTTGTCATTTAAGCTGAAAGTGGAGCTTGTCTTGTTACGTTTCTAGATTAAGTTTCAATTTACTTTAGGGCTACATATGTTGACTTGATAGAAACAGTCATCCCAAAAGGTCACCATCAAGTATACACATGTGAACAGCTGTCCCACGCAATTCAAATTTATTAACCGTGTCCAGCTTTTTTTTTTGAAAAGAGCAACAGCTAATTTACCACCAAATCTCTTTTGGGCTTTTACATCAGCAAAAAAAAAAAAAAAAAAGAACGTTTTAATTAGCTTAGTTGCTACAGATGCAGTTTGCTAGCTTTAGCTGTTGTCTATCCTATGTCTATCCAATCATCTGGTCTGGAGGATGTTTTCCAAAATCTGAATTGTTAAATGCTTTTTATGTGAGAATTTATGCAGAGGTGCACATATGTGCTAGTGTACATGTCTGGTGAAAACACGGTTTAAGTGTGAGCTGTGCACAAAATGAAACAGCAGCACAGTGGCACGGCGGTCTCTCCAGCAGGTCTGGGGTCTGCCTCTTGGTCTCCTCACGATGGGACGTGCCCAAAACACCTCACCTGCGAGGCACTCAGGAGGCAGGTGAGGTGCCTCCTGATGCTCGAACCACCCAATTTGAGTTTTCTCGACCTGGAGGAGGAGTGGCTCAACGCCGAGCTCCTCCCGGATAGCAGAACTCCTCTTCCAATCTCTGAGTGAGAGCCCAGTCACCCTGCGAAGGATGTTCATTTCGGCCACTTGTATCCGCGATCTCATTCTTTCGGTCACCACCCACAGCTGGTGACGATAGGTGAGGGTTGGAACGTAGATCGACTTGTAAATCGAGAGCTTTGCTTTTCGGCTCAGCTCTCTCTTTACCACGACCGATTGATGCAGCGTCCTAGTTATTGCTGATGCCGCATCGATCCGCCTGTCGATCTCCTGCTTTATCCTTCCCCCACACGTGAATAAGACCTCGAGATACTTAAACTCCTCCACTTGGGGAAATACCCTGTCCCTGACCGTATGGGGGCATTCCATCTTTTTCCAGGAGAGGACCATGGTCTTGAATTTGGAGGCGATGATTCCGATCCAAACCGCTTCACAAACTTGTTCTGGATTATTATTTATGGAGGGGATTTTTTTTGGGCCAGTAGAAGCCTTTGATAAAGAGCCTTTCAATTTATTTTTACGGCTCTTCCCTGACAGTTCAGCAATTAATTAAATAATTAATTTAACAGTTTTTTTTTATGTTTTTTAGAAAAACGTATTAATTGACTTAATTTACATTTCGACCCGAACTAACAAACAACAACTTTGGGGAATAAGAGAAAATAAACGTCATTTTTTTATCTACATGTACAAACACAATAATAACTGTGTTTTTATATTGAGATATTAATTAATTAACCTTTGAGTCTAACCTTTAGAAACTTATTGTTTTTATAAAGTTTTTTCATAAAAAAAAAGACAAAACTGGAAACCCTTTGAGGTATTTTATTATCATAATCATAGTTAATTAGGAAAATAAAATAGTTATTTGCTGCTTTGATCCTCAAACCTTTTCGTAACGTTTACTTCAAATTCTTTTCAAGTCGGATTTGAGGCAAAAGCAAGATCAACAAATTCTCTGAACCCATTGATTTCTCGTTTATGTTTGTTAACAGATCACAGGCCTCTAACCTCTTGACTTTTTGAAGGTGCTTGTTAGATTGTGCTGAGGATGCACCAACAGACTAACACTGATAAACAAGCTTTTGCTTTGTTCTTTAGAGGGAAAAAACCCGAAAGGAAGTCTCGATGGATATTCAACCTCACTAGGACTGTGTATTAGATTTCTGTCTCGATAAATGGCTCATGGTATATGAATATCACACGTGTGTCCATATATTTTCTAATCCAAATTGTATTTGATATGATTTTTTTAAAAGACGGTTTTACTGATGTGTTAGAATTAGACTTTCAGCTTGTTGCATAAAATCTATTTCACATTGGCATCCTCTTGTCTCTAGAGACAATGGAGTCTGAACCTGGATACTTATTTGTTTGTGTTGCTTTAGCTGTGGCTAAATAAACCAATGCGGGAGCCGCAGCTTCTACCACACTTGTTGCAAATGTGATAGTTGGTATTAGTAATGGGGGAGCAGTGGCAAAATGGCTCTTTTGCTGCTTCTGGGTTGTTGTGGCCTCTGGATTTCTCTGTTCTCCTCGATCCAGCGAACATATTGGCCATGGTCATATGGGCCAGAATGTCCACGTTGACATTGAGCTTAACATTAGGATAACGTCAAAGCAACAACTGCCATGACCTATTCCACCATTCTGCCATTCTTTTGTCTCTAGAGACAATGGAGTCTGCAGGTAGATACTTATTTGTTTGTGTAGCGTCGGCTGTTGCTAAATAAGCCAATGCGGGAGCTGCAGCTCCTACTACACTTGCTGCAATTTCTATACATATACTATATATATTAATCCCAGGTAGCATGATGGTGCAGTGGGTAGCACAGTGGCCTCAAAGCAAGAAGGTTCTAGGTTCAAGTCCTGGGTAGGATGAGTCTTGGAGCACTGGCCTTTCTGTGTGGAGTTTGCATGGTCTCCCCATGTCTGCGTGGGTTTTGTCAGACCATTCCGGTTTCCTCCCACCCTCCAAAAATATGCATGTTAGGTTGATTGACTGGTACTAAATTGCCCCTAGAAATGAGTATGTATGTGTATGGTTGTATGTGTGTAGCCGGCGACCAGGGTGTACTCTGCCTCTTATCAGCCAGGATGGGCTCCGGCACCTCCGCAGCCCCATAAGGGATAGATGAATGAGAAGGTGATGTTGATCCCTCAATGGGGAAATTACTTTGCTGCATTGCCCCACAGCAGGCAGCCATGGTGGCGTCAATGGTGGGAGCAACTCGGGGGTTAGGTGTCTGCTACAGAGACACCTAGGTGTCTCAGTGGGAATTGAACCGGCTTCTCCAGGTCCACGGACATATACTCTACCACTGAGCCAACACCTCTTCCCTCTCCATATGCAGTATGAGTCATGGGGGGCGCAGTAGCTGATTGAATTTTTGGCTGTTCTCGTGTCTTTGTGGCCTCGTTCTGGATCTCTCTGTTCTCCACTGCCTGTTTGATACCGATTTCGATTATCGCACACCACCTGTAGCGTAAATAGTCAGCTACCTAATTTCAAGGTTTTTTGCAACTTTCAGGGGATGTTGGAAATCTGGTTTTCTCAATGTTCTGGGAAAGTTTGGTTCTAACATACTTAACATAGTTTGGTTCAACATAACCTACTAATGTTCAAGTAACCTTGGTTTTTGGTTGGGTAAAAATAAATCTTTAGAGAACCTCAGGCTAACGTTCCCCGGAAGTTCTCTGTGTGTTGGGTTTTCACTAAATGGAGATCTGGTGCAAGATCTAGTTACCCTATAAAAAACACAAGAGGTGCATTTATCAACTGGTTACATTAGGTAACAAAGTACGTTTGATAAAATTCGCGCTAATTAGAAATAATATAAAATTTATAAAGTGCTACTCGGTTTGAAAATTGACATTCGGAAAGTGAGAATTGATAAGGTATCAATTTGAATAAAGATACAGATACATCTTCGTTTTGATATTTTAGCATAGCCCTAATCATCAGAGGGGAAGCAGGCGGAGAGGAAAGTAGTCCGAGTGAGTAAAGAGAAGCAGGAGGTCAGGAAACAATGAGTCCAAAAGTGAGAGACAATGAAAGATGATTAGCTTGTGTGCTGACTCAGGCTAAGAACAGAGGGTCATTCATTTTACCATAAATCTATTCAACTGCTCTACAGAGCTGTGTGAAGAAAAAAAAAAAACAGGCTTCAGGTGAAAAACCCATTAAAATTCATACCCAAGAATTAAAGTGGGCCATGTTTGAATCAAAGCCAGCTAAAGGGACTGATATTCCCAGCAGACCAAAGGTACAGCCTGTGCAATCGTTATGAGAAATTAATGGAA
This sequence comes from Neostethus bicornis, assembly GCA_902685375.1. NCBI lineage: Eukaryota > Metazoa > Chordata > Actinopteri > Atheriniformes > Phallostethidae > Neostethus > Neostethus bicornis. Next base: position 8,012,992 of record LR738553.1, on the reverse strand, counting down.
AACCAGCAAGTGAGAAAAGATGCCCAGCTGCTGAGGAAGCAGACCTTTCAGAGAATAAAAAGCCCAGTCTTTCAGACTCGGGGATCTCATTTCTAAAATGAATGCGTTCATTGTCATACGATCATTATTATGATTTTCTGCTCATGGTGACACCTGTGGGTGATTTAATAATGTCAATAACTAATCGTCTGTCTTCAATACAAAGACACGTCTCCTTATTTAGGAACAGGTAAAAGGATCCATTTGATTTTGAATCTCCAAAGTTTTCATTCAATCTATGAACGTAACACCGCGAGAAAAATGTGCTTACAAATGCTAATAGAAAAAAAAAGAAGAAGCAGGTTCCATAAGAAGCAGGTTCAACCTCAACAGACATGAAACTTAAGATTAAACCTCTTCTTCATTTTGTGACTCCACCCACAGAATGTGGGAGGTATTAGTTACTTTGGCTCTCCATGCATTTGTTTGCGCTTCCAAAACATTTTTATGAACGCAGTATTTCCCAAATCACTGAAGGGCTTTTAATTAAACTGTCCATAGTTACTCGGTCCCAACAAGAGATGAACTAACTAGGTTTTCCGGGTCATACGACCAAAAGTCAAAGTTATGAATGTCATGACATTTCCCAAATCAGTTAAGGATTTTTAGTGAAAATGCCCATTGTTACTCTGTACCAATTATAGTTGAACTCAAGCCATCACCTCCAAGTTATCATTTCTTACATAGATTTGGTAAATAGATAGAACTTTATTAATCTCCTACAGGAGAAATTCTGGTGTCCAGCAGCAACAAAGGCAGTACATGCAAATGAATAAAAAAATTAAAAAAAAAACGTTAAAACTACAACCACCAGTAATTGGATACTCCATTGGACTCAGTTTCTTCCAGGCACAACTTTTCGATTAAATTACCTAAGTTTTTTGACAGTTGCATGCCTCCTATCGCGGGCAGAGGTCACTGACTAGAAATCTGTTCCGTTGATGTTGCACGACTTGAGATCCCTCTATCAGGCATCTTTGTACCGCAGGGCAGGTTGTCCAGTTGGTCACTTTCCTGTGGCCAGCTCCCTATAGAGGATGTCCTTTGAAATGCGGCCATTGTACATCCTGCATACGGTGCCTCTGTGAGAGGATGGTGAACATACCGGACATGCTATGTGGGTCAAAACGTCCACGATGGCTACTCGATCTTCCCAGGTGATGGCTAGGAGACCTCTAAGGTTACGCATGTGGAAAGCGTTTAGTTTCCACTCTTGGTAGGTAAATAGTGTCCAAGATTCACTGCCATATAGTAGCAAATTTCAGCACACACGCCCGGTAAACCTTTATTCTTGTGTTGAGAGTCAGCATGGGGTTGTCCCACACATGCTTTGCTAGTCGGGCCATCGCGGCTGTTGCTTCACCTATCCTGATGTTAAGTTCGATGTCCAGGGATTGATAGTTGGAAATTGTGGAGCCAAGAAAAGTGAACTTGTCCACTATCTCCAAGGTGTGATCGCTAATGGTGATTGTGGGAGTGGTGTTGACATCATGACGCACAATGTTGGTCTTCCTGAGGTTGATGGCAAAGCCGAACTCCGTGCAATGCTTCCATGGAGCCAATGTTGTTTTTGGCAGCCATCTGAGTTTTCGTTTTAGTCTTAGTCTTTGGAACAAAAATTAATTTAAGTTTTAGTTACATTTTCGTCATCTCTTTATATTTTAGTTTTAGTCACGTTTTAGTCAACAAAAACCCAAAAGAGTTTTCGGAGTTTTAGTCACGCTAAACCAGTTTTAGTCAGGGGAGACTCAGAACGTTTTTAGTCTAGTTTTAGACTTAAAAAAAAAAAAAAAGAGACGCTAAAAACAACAAATATACTTACAGTAACAATTGTTATTGAGAATGATGCAGGCAGGTTATTTTTTTTTTTTAAAAAAGATAACCCTGCGTCTATATTAACTTGCGCAAAACAGCAAACATAGTAAAACAACGTAAAATAAATATACATTTTTCAGTGAGTGAGGAACGTTGTAACTTATTCATACTTAAAAAGGACACCTTTTAATAACCCTGTAAACAAAGTAAACATTGCATTGTGTCTTTAAAGCAGTTGTTAGCCAACCAAAATAACTAAGGAAGTTAGGAGCGCCAACAAGCTAGCAATAGCTTAAAGTTAGCATGCTGTTTGCGCAAAATATGTGAAAAACTTTAAAATTCTGACCACACCCCCCCTTTGTTGCTGTTGCCGCCATGGTATGTGACTTTCTCGTGGCTGCAGGTGTGTTGTGTAGACGGTGTGAACGTGCAGGATTGTGGGGGCGTGCCGCCCGTTACATTTTTGTTTTGTCAACAGACATTTGCAAACGTCTCGTCACATTTTCGTCACCAAAATGTCGCTTTTTTTTTTCATTATTGTTACGTCATAATCATGAAAAAAAACTTCATCAAGGAAATCATTTCGTTGTCATTGACGAAAACAACTCTGCATGAAGCAGGTGATTAGTCGATGAAGGCCGACTTTGGTGTGAGTGTTGTCATCACTTTTGTCGTCAATAATATGAGTGACTTCCTCTTTTGTTCAGTATGGAACATTTTTCTGATTTTTTTGTAAAAAATAACGTGGAATTTATTTGTCTAAAAACAACAAGTGAGATCGCTCAGAGCTTACACTGACACTGCTCCACGATTTTCTACAGAAAAGCTCGGTACTATCTCAACAATTAAAAGCACATCTGTCTTCCGAGGTCTGCAAATGTCATAGTAGCACTACAGGCTAACCCACATATCCAGAAATGATCTAAATAAGCAGATTTATTTTTAGTTTCAGCAGGATAGAGTGGCACAGCTGGACACTACCATGGCTCTTTTTTAATTGGCCTAATGGGCACTATCAGTGCTCTCAGTTTCTACTGATAGCATCATTTGCTCACTTCTGCTTAGCTTCTTCCATAGGATATTTAAATGAAGGTTAAAAAACCCACATTTTTCTTTCTGTGGGAAACTAAACTTTACTTTAAAAATAAAAGAGAGCTGGGTGATATGGCCAAAAAATACAATCTCCATTTTTTTTTCCCCACACAAAATCCAATTTCCAATTTTAATAGATTTTTCTCACCTCTACTCTAAAACAAATAAAAGGTGACAAAACAAAACACTCAAAACAAGTTCAACCTTTACTCTTATTTTAAAGTGAATTCTGGTGAGAACAAAATTAAATTCTTTTTAGTGAGGGAGACCATATGGTTGTGTTTAATCTGCAATTGGTATTTTCAACCGTATCATCTGTTTTATTCGAAGAAACTCTTGAAGCCAAACATATTTGTGTCATGTTTTATCTTTATCTCGTTAACAGGCCAACAAATACAGACTTTTAATTGACGTTTTTGTTGTCTACTTTAGACTTTTCTATCTTGGGGTATCACAGTATGTCACGTTGTTCTATCTAACCCTATCTCCTGCGTCCTCTTCGGTCACACCAACTATCTTCATGTCTTCCTTCACTGTATCCATGAACCTCCTCTTTGGTCTTCCTCTAGTCCTCTTTCCTGGTGGTTCCAAATCCAGCATCCTTCTTCCGATGTACTCTCTTTCTCCTCTGCACATGTCCAATTTGGCCTCTCTGACTTTATCTCTGAAATCTCTAACATGTGCTGTTCCTCTGATTTACTCATCCCTGATTAGAGCTGTGATTCTGAGCCCAAGCTCAACCTATTAGGTACCCGACAAGTTGGGCTCAATTTCTGACATTTTTACTTTTGCCGGCTTGGGTTTGCACGCGAGTGGCCATGTGCTGTGCTTCTAAAAACACATTTATTGTATTTTTTTCTTTTTCCACTTATCTTTCACATTTAGATTGCTGTGTTCAGTAGGATGTTAACAAATTGTGTTAAATCAGGTATAAATGACTCATTCTTGGCAAAAGCTGTGCCATACATTTGAATCATGTTTGGCTCTAAACTGGTTCGGGCTGTCAATGAAAATGTTGTTGTCGAGCCAAATTCTGTCCGGCTCGAGCCCTTTTTGGTTGAACTTTTCAGGCCTGATTACTGGTCTATTCCTTATCCTGTCCATCCTGGTCACTCCCAGAGAGATCCTCAGAGTCTTCATCTCTGCTACCTCCATCTCTGCTTCCTGTCTTTTCTTCAGTGCTACTGTTTCTAGACCAAACAGCATGGCCGGTCTCACAACGGTTTCGTACACTTTCCCTTTCATTTTAGCTGAAACTCTTCTATCACACATCACACCTGATACTTTTCTCCACCCGTTCCAGCCTGCCTGAACACGCTTCTTCATCTCTTTTCCACACTCTCCATTGCTCTGGACTGTTGATCCTAGGTACTTAAAATCTTCCACCTTCTTTATCTCTTCTCCCTGTTACCTCACTTTTCCATTTGGATCCCTCTCATTCACACACATGTACTCTGTCTTACTCTGACTAATCTTCATTCCTCTTCTTTCTAGTGCAAACCTCCACCTCTCCAGCTTTTCCTCTACCTCTTCCCTCCTCTCACTACAGATCACAATGTCATCTGCAAACATCATTGTCCATGGGGATTCCTGTCTGACCTCGTCTGTCGGCCTGTCCATCACCATAGCAAAGAAACAGAGACTTATGATGTAGTTTCCCCTCGACTCTGAACTCCTCTGTCACGCCTACATCACCCCACGATTTTACAATCATCATACATAGACAACGCTAACATATTTCTCTGCCACCTGAGCTCACTTTGTTCTAGGGAGGATGTAGGAGACCCAATAATATCAGATGTGTTGCCTTTGTGTGAATGAAAGGCGAGACTTGAGTAAATTTTTATCTATTCTGAAAATTTGGCTCAAAATTGTATTTTATTTACTTTTTAAAAAAAATACTTTATTCATCCCTCAACAAGAAAAAAATGTGTGCTGCATTACACCACAGTGCCAATGGTGGAAGACACACAGGGTTAGGTGTCTTCCCCAAGGGAACCTAGAAATGATGTCAGTGGGATTTGATTCCGCGAACTTCCGGGTCAAGGACGAACGTTCTACCACAGAGCCATCGCCTCCCCAGGAAACACCTTTTTTTTCATAAAAGAAACACAACTTTATGTGGATATTAATAATTTATTAAAAACAAATGTGGTGGTCTGCCCAGCACTGATAAGTGTCAAGGATATTTTGTTCACCTCGTCTTCTGCTTGATATTTACTGTATTGACATCAGTGACCATCTACGTTCCAACCCTCACCTGTGGTCATCAGCTGTGGGTGGTGATCGAAAGAATGATATCGCGGGTACAAGTGGCCGAAATGAGCTTCCTCTGCAGGGTGGCTGGGCTCTCACTCAGAGATCGGGTGAGGAGCTCCGCCATCCGGGAGGAGCTCGGTGTCGAGCCGCTCCTCCTCCAGGTCGAGAGGAGCCAGATGGGGTGGTTCGGGCATCTGATCAGGATGCCCCCCGAGCGTCTCGCGGGCGTGGTGTTTAGGGTACATCTCACCGAGAGGAGACCAAGGGGCAGACCCCGGACCCGCTGGAGAGACTGTGTCTCACAGCTGGCCGGGGAACAACTGGGGATCCTTCCGGGTGAGCTGGAGGATGCAGCCAGGGTGAGAGAGGCATGGGCTGCCCGTTTGAGGCTGTTGCCCCTGCGACCCAACCGACCCCGGAACAAGCGGAAGATGACGGAATGGAACATGACAGGACATCAGTGACTTTTGTAAATTATTATTTCTTTCTCCAATACATGACCTACGGGGTACAAAAACAACGTAAATAATGTAACATAGTGTTTTTAGAAATATTTGAAAAATAAATGAAGAAACCGAAATGGCAACTAAGACAAAAATGGAAACATTTGTGCGTCTATCCCCGTGTAACCATTATGGTGAGGTTTAATGGACTGAATTTAGCTGGCGTATATTCCTGTAGTCTATTTCATCTTTCTGTTCCGTTTAGCTGATAGCATAGCCAAAAACTCCAGAGCATGAATACATTTAATTAATCTGAGTGTAAATTGACAGTGTGCTTAGGAGGGCTCCACCTGTGGAGTCCACATCTGAACAGACGTTATCGGTAATGAACTGAGAGATCTTAATAACTCTGCAACCATCTGCACACACACACACACACACACACACACACACACACACACACACACACACACACACACACACACACACAAACACATACGTACATTCATTTCCTTTTTTCTAGTTCCTCTCTCTTTCGTTTGTCGCTGCCAGCCAGTTACGGGTATGCACATTATCTTAGCCCCAGGTCCACCAGGCATGGTATGTTTTCAGCCAATCAAAAAGCCCCCTTCTTCAAGGTGCTGTCGGTAATCAGAGTGTCTGTCCCTGGTAGACTGCATAATGAAAGGAAAGAGCCTCGGGATGAACAGTTGTAGTCAGCATGTGCTGATTAGCTCTGATTTAAAACTTAAGTCACTTTGAGAATAATTCAACCTAACAGAGGCTGCACATTTAAAAAAAAATCTGGGATCTGACACTTTATGAATGTTTACAAGAAGCTATGAAGACGAGAGAGGTGAGCTGTCACCACTCGTGAAAATTTACAGAGATTTAACGTTAATTTAATATAACATAAAAAAACAAGTTTTAAATGTTTAAACAGACAAATAGAAAAAAAACAGAGTCATTGCTTTTTCTTTGTCTAATAAAGCTATAGTTTGAAATATTCAACAGCAACAGATGGGTGACCTGTCCAGGATGTACCCTGCCTAACATCTGATTCCAACTGAGATAGTAAACAATTTCAAACCAGTGTTAATAATATGTTCACAGTTCAGAGTCACACTAATTTTTAACCAAGTTAAAATTCTTTCTTTTTTTTTTTTTTTTTTTTTACTTGTCCTGTCCGGCGTTGTGACAAGCAGAATAATGATCTGTATGTCAAGTATTGCTGGGCAGTTTTGTTCTAACAGGGTCAGCACAATGTGCCGACCCTGACAAGCTTTATTTGTTTATTTTAAATGCTTTACAATCAAAATATATATGCTTTCTGCGCTGGACCTGACAGAAATTACTAAGGAGAGGGGCGTGGGTAGGTGGGGTGAAAAAGAGGAGGGATAGGGTACAGAAGAAGAAGAAGAGAGGGGGAGAAAGTAAAAAGAAAATCTGAAGTTGTAGTATTCTGCATCACAACCAACCTGCTGAATTATCTGAGGGGAAAAAAAAAAAAGTACAAACAAGAGTTTAAACCAGTGATAAAACTGACACATACAACAAAACCTTCTATAGCAAATGATGTACAACACAAACACATGTTACTAGAGTTATAATAATATTGGTTGAAAGCAAGGACCATAGCGGACAGTAAACAGAGTGATATAGTGTGCGAGTGTGAGTGAAAGTACATGCATGCTGCCGATGTGAACCATGTGCTTATTAGGACCAACGGATTGTCCCCAGCCCCAAAGGATTGGAACGAGGGAGGCAGAGACACACGCTACCCGGGCCCACGCCCATCCAGATCCCGGGACCCCGAAGCCGGGCCGAGGAGTTAAAATTCTTTCTAAAAGTAGTATAGTTTCATATTAGTACATTTCAGAGTCAAAATTGATTCTTCATCCACCTATAAATATCGTAAGACATTGAGACACACTGGCGACCAAAAGAAGGTATACTCCACTTCCAGAGGTGTCAAGTAGCGAAGTAAGACTACTTCGTTACCTTACTCAAGTAGAAAATCTCGTTATCTTTACTTTAACGAAGTAATTATTTTTTTGTCTACTTTTTACTTTTACTCACTACTTTTTTATGCAATTATCTGTACTTTTACTTCGTTAATTTTATAAAAAGTAGTCGCTACTTTCTCCATTATCACCGTTAAAAAGCCGCAACTGTTTGTTGGAGTTTTTTTTTTTTTTTTATGAACCCTGAATGCATCAAACAAAGGAACAGATGAATGATTGGCTGAAAGGTCCAGTCAATCATTACTTCGGGCCGGGTAGCCCCGCCGACAATCTTTTAAAGCGCAGGAACGTTAGTTTGCGTGTTTAAGACTTGTTGCGGGCTCGGAAATCATAGTGTTTCTGATGCTGCAACACTGAACTTTGATTGAATTATCAGTTTTTTTAAAAAAAACAACAGCAAAGAAATGTTTTATTATTATTATTATTTTCAGTCTGCGGTTATTGTAAACGTCTTTGCTGAAAATGTTGTAGATGGTATTTTTATAAAAATAACTTTGATCTGTGACGCACTATTTTATCTTTAGAAACAAAGCTAATTGAACTGATTAATCCATAAATAGTAGTGGATGAAGTATTTGTGCTTAACAGCATCCAAAATGTTATTGATTAGTTTATAAAGACTGACTGAGGAGATTAAAACTACACATCGCTTAGATTTTGTACAATGCAAGATGTTTGGGTTAACATTAAAAAAAACACTTATATGTACACATATATATGTAGATATGTATATTTATAAATTTATATATACCGTCTCCTGAGTCCCGCCCCTACTGGTTTCTTTCTGGGTTTCTTCTTTCTTTCTTTCTGCTTCTTTATAGTTCTTAAAATTTTAGAAAAAGAATCCAAGGATTTTGCCTCCTGTGTGTTTCCTTCACTCCCACTGCCTTACGAGTGCATGTAAAGGGTGTTATTTTGTCAATGGGCATGGTTTTACTGGGTGTACGATATTTTTTGTAAAATACAATAATTTTACGTCAATAGTACGATAATCCAGCACCTCCCACCTGGCAACGCTGCCCAGGCTGTATGTGGCACTCCCATACTTACCAACTTGTTAAAGACTATTCAGTATTGCCTCAAAGAACTTTGAAAACTAGCTGCCTTCAAGGCTTAAAAAAGCCTTTTGGTCATTTTTTTTTTCATTTATTTATTTATTTTTAACATTGAGTGTGTTTGTGTCTGCTGAAGTTGGTTAAATTAGGTGATGCAGAGTGAAGCTTGGTAGCTGAAGGGACGTTACATAATGCCCTGCTTATGATAGTACATTTGATTGTGTTCATTAATCGATTTCCAATAAAGATTATTAAGAAATAAATGTTTCTGATTCATAAAGTTTAACACCAAAACACTTTCATTTATTATCATATTTTCTGCTCCTTAAAGCATGTGATAATAGTTAAAAAATATGTTCATACGCTTTTGTTAACAATATTCCTTTTTTTTCTGAAAATTACTTTTAGTTTTTTACTTTAAGTAGTTTTAAAATAGGTTACTTTTTACTTTTACTTAAGTAGAAAACTTGAGTTGATACTTCTACTTTTACTAAAGTAGTTTTTTAACTCGGTATTTATACTTCTACTTGAGTAGGAAATGTTGGTACTTTTGACACCTGAAGCCAATTCTGGCCACCCCGTGACACAGAGTCGGACAGGCAGCTTAAAAAACTTTATTAAAACTTTTAAATATTGATGTATTTGCATGTGATGTCTTTTATATAGAGGATATCTCAAAGTATAGATATATATTTTTGTGTGTGTGTTTGAAAAATGTGCCCCACCCCCCCATTTTTTTTTTTAACCACCAGCCGCCACTGCCGGACGGTCCTGCTAGAACATAAAGTAGAGTTTCCACAATGGTGGTATTGTCTTGCGGAGGTCTCATACGTTGATTGTGCAGTGCACAATCAACGGAATACACAATTAATAGTTCACTGCAAAGGTTTTCCTTTGATAGGAGTAATAAAAAGATGCATCTACAAAATTTAACATGCAGGTTTGGTCTTATTGTTGCTCTTCGAGGGATCAGACTGACCACCAATCCAGACTGATCCACCGATGTCGGGCCTCTTATAGTGTGTCTTTGGATGATGAGAGGACACCAGAGGGTGATACTAGCATGGCGAGAGATGCTATCACACAAAAGCCAACGTCTGAAGCCAGATTTTAAGAATGCAATTATTTAACAACTTGGAGAACTCAAAATATGCATATGCTGATGTTTGGTTTAATGTGGGAAATTTAAAGTATAAAGTCTTTAAAAAGCAGTGGATTTGTTTTAAGAAAAATCTGCATAAGTTCAGAGGAACTCCTAAAAGATTTTGGATGTGTCCATGCTCAAAGTAGATGTGACATTTTATCAGAGTAAAAATCAGCAGATTAACTTAATGTTTTTGCCCCTACAGTTGCGAAAAAGAAAGTCATTAAGATGATCAAAGGACATGAAAAATTAACTTCACTTTCTGTTAAAATGGCTCTCAATCATTTTAGGCGGAAAAAAACATGACACTCTAGTTTTAAGAAAGTGTGCCAGAGCTCAGATACTCACATTTTCTTCTCATTCTTAGGTATCGTCTCCCTGATCTCCCTGGCCGTTCTGTCCTACGAGCGTTACAGCACCATGATGACACCCAACATGGCCGACGGAAGAGACTTCCGGCCAGCACTGGGAGGAATCTGCTTTTCCTGGCTTTACTCTATAGCCTGGACTGTTCCACCGCTGCTGGGATGGAGCAAATATGGACCAGAAGGTCCCGGTACGACCTGCTCAGTTGACTGGAAGACTCAGACGCCCAACAATATCTCCTACATAATCTGCTTGTTCACATTCTGCCTCGTGTTGCCGTTCAGTGTCATTGTCTACTCATACAGCAAGCTTCTGCTTGCCATCAGACAGGTGAGAGTTTGCAGGTTTGAATGTTGTGAGAGATTTTATCCTTGTCATTATCTTCTACTTACTGTATCTTGGATTGGGTCACGGGTAGAGGAATACTAAGGTGTTCCTGGACAAGCTGTGAAACTTAGTTGTGGCCAGAGTGTTGTTGGTCCATCTCCAGGTCTTCTCCCAATGGCATATACCCAGAACACCTTGTCAGCAAGTTGTCTGGGCTGCATCCAAACCAAGTGCCCTAATATGCACATGCTGATTTTTGTGCATTAGCTTGATCAACTTAGTCCTGGCCAGCGGGTTGTTGGTCCACCTCCACATCTACTACCAATGGCATATACCCAGAACACCTTATTAGCAAGTTGTCTGGGTGGCATCCAAACCAAGTGCCCTAAAATGCACATGCATTAGCTTAGTCAACTCAGCCCTGGCCAGCGGGTTGTTGGTCCATGTCCAGGTCTCCTCCCAATGGCATATACCCAGAACACCTAATCAGCAAGTTGTCTGGGTGGCATCCAAACCAAGTGCCCTAAAATGCACATGCTGATGTTTGTGCATCAGCTTAGTCAACTTAGTCCTGGCCAGCAGGTTGTTGGTCCACCTCCACATCCACTACTAATGGCGTGTACCCAAAACACCTTTTCAGCAAGTTGTATGGGTGGCATCCAAACCAAGTGCCCTAAAATGCACATGCATTAGCTTAGTCAACTTAGTCCTGACCAGCGGGCTGTTGGTCCATCTCCAGGTCTTCTCCCAATGGTTAATACCCAGAACACCTTATTAGCAAGTTGTCTGGGTGGGATCTAAACCAAGTGCCATATTATGCACATGCTGATGTTTGTGCATTAGCTTGGTCAACTTAGTCCTGGCCAGCGGGTTGTTGGTCCATCTCCACGTCCACTACCAATAGCATGTACCCAGAACACTTATCAGTGAGTTGTCTAGGTGGCATCCAAACCATGTGCCCTATTCTTGCTCCTTTCTTAGTGGATTTTTTTCTTTGTACGTATATGTTGCCACTCGAGGATGTCAGTGCAAGACACAATATTTCCCATCACATGTATGCAAATTAATTACAAATTTATCTAACGATTACCCAGAATTCCGCACATAAGTCCGTGTTCATCAGCAGAGTGTAGAATAAATCACAACCCATTAATCGATTAACCAATTAGATCAGGATTCTTACTGATTGCAGTGATGGTAAGCAAAGGCACTGTAACCTAAGAGATACATTTGTTCATGAAATGATGCTCCTTCTGCAATAAAATGTCAGAAAATGTCAGTATATAGTCTCTAAGTTTTCAGTGGCATGGGTAGCATTATAAATCTTTTATTTTGTTCAATGAATGGTGGGTAAATCAACATGTGATAAGGCTAAATGAACAAGTTCATCCTTGAAATGATAAAAGATACTTGCATAAAAGTTTTTCATTTGAGTAAAAAATCGTTTTCCGAGGTTTTGCATTAGCGTAGAAACATGAGGGAACAAAACTCACTGAGTATCGTCAGGACACTAGTCCGAAGCTATCGAACATAAGGAAGTTATGCTTCATTATAGACCAGTTGTTGTTCAACGTAAACCTAAAAACTTACCTTCGACCTTCTAAACTAAAGTCCCACCTTCCTTTGAAATAAGTGATACCTCTTATTTCTATAAATGTCTTTATTTTTAATGTCTAATTATCTTTGAATGTATTTCTTTCTTCTTATTATTTTCAATCATTTGATCTCATTTTAATCTTAATGTAACCTTGAAATTGTACAGCATGAGTTGTACAGCAACTCATTTATATGAAGGTTCTTTGAAAGAGGGCTTGGTGGTACAACGTTCGCCCTTGGACCAGAAGTTCACGGGATCGAACCCCAAGAAGCTCTAGCTGTCCTTTGGGAAAGGCACCTAACTCCACCATTGGCGCTGTCTTGGCAGCCTGCATGGTGTAATGCAGCACACAAATTTTCCCGTTGCGGGATGAATAAAGTATATTTCTTCTTTATAAATGAACTGTATTCGAAAGCCCACACTCCTCACCCTATCTTTAAAGGAGAACAGGAAACTCATTTTGGCCTCTTGAATTCCAGACCTTGTTCAATCAGTCTGGTAACCTGTGGTTACTCAAAAGTGGTAACCATACGTGAGAGTAGGAAAAATGAATTGTCTGATATATCAAGGGCCTTGGTCTTGGACTCTAGGATTCTCTACACGATGAAGTACTGATGCTCTGTCTTAATTACTGCAGATTTTTTTTACCAGACTGTTAACTTCTTCTTCCGTCATTCCCTCATTTATGAACAAGATCCGGAGAATCTTAAACACCTCCACTTCTCAAACTTTTTGTGGGACTTTGAAGGACTTTGAGGGTCTTATTTTTTATCTGCCTAAGGACTGTGGTCAGGGATTTGAAGGTGCTTTCTAAAATAGCTGTTCAGAAAAATACAATGCCAGCTATGCCTTCCCTTTGTTTTGTAGTTCCCTTAAAGAAATGGAAAAGCACTTCAGTGTAGATTTAAGATAAGACGTTGAGGGGATAAAAAAGGAGGGTTAATCTAGTTGCAAGGCAAATACAGAGCAGCAGGGCTCATCCTTATCAGTCACCTTATCTTATTTAAACCATGACTGCATCAAAAGCTTCTGTCCAGTCGGCATGTTCACTACAGGAACTGCTCAGCAGACAAGAGAGTAGAAGAAATCTGCTTGAACGTTTCAAAGAAACAAACTCGAAAGATGAAAAATGTCATCCTGATTGGAAAATCAGATTTGACATCTCTCCAACATAGTCATTAAAGCTGCCAGCATCAATTCCCTGATTCGTCCTCAGTGTTCCACCACCTCTGACTGTCAGCATTGTCGGAGCCAAAAAGCCAATTCAAGCTTTTTTTTAAAAGCATCCAAAGCAACGTTGGATCTCCAAAATCATGATGTGCACAGAGACAGGAGCTGAGAACAGATGACCTGAAATCTGGGTGACTTGCATCCTGACGACACTTTTGAAGTAACAAAATGATAAATGGGCTTGTCTTGTTTTCGTGACGAACCTTACTTTTTACTTTCTTTTCAAAGTTTGATGGTTGAATTTGCATCAAGTGAATTCAAACAAAGAAGAGAAAAGATTGATTGAAAGAAATTAAAAACACATTTTACACAATCTGTCTTTCTTTGCAAAATCTGCCTGTTCATCGGCTAAAATTTGTTGTTGCGAGAAGCGGTAAAATGTTTGTTCTTTAACCTGGAGGCAGGGTATGGAAACCATACGCCTCATCAGCAGGCTGGTGTTAGAGACAGGATTATAGATGACTGTCTTCATTACGCACTGCCCGGTGCTTCATTAAATCTTAGACTTGTCAGCTTATCACCGGAAGCATTAAATGCTTTTTATAGCAAAGCCGCAACAACTATAAATGACACAAAGTGCAACGGCTCATGTTGTTCCGGAGAGTGTGTGGGTTTAATAAACTAAAATCTTAAAAATGCTTCGTCTGCATCAAAGGCATATTGTTACATGACCCAATAGGCTACTTGAATCAACAAACCTGATCTTTTGTGGCTGGTAAAAGTAAAGTCATAAGAAAGCATTAACTCTCCTTAGTTATGAGGTTTGTAATATGAAGACATTAAAATGGCCTGAAGAGAATTGCTTTACTCAAAGTCCAATGTTTTTTTTTTCTGCTGTGGGCCAGGAGATGTATTTCCTTCCTGCCCTGGAATGGCCATTTGGGGCTGGGAAGGATTTGGTCCCATTTATGAACACGAGGTACACCTCAGTGGTGTGCACAGCGTCCCCTGCTCTTCTTCCTGTGTTGCAAAAGAATCATCAAACTGTCTCTTGTAGAATTTGTGGTCAGGTTGTTTTTATTTCTCAGTTTCTTTTCTGGTTTCAACCATTGATTGTAGAATGGGTGAACCTGTTGAATGGGACGTTACTTATTGTGGCCGGCTCCATAAAAGTGAAGCCAATTCAGTGACTCTTTTCTACCACACCTACTTTTTCGGAAGCAGAAATATGTGTGGTATGTCCAGTCTGCTTTTGCGTGCATGGGAACCACCTTGCCAACCAGGACAGAGCTTTTTGAAGGTACATGCACGCCCCTGTCACTAGAGACCCTAACTGTAGCCAGTTTTTCTGACTCATGGTCTGGTCATTTGTCCTTCCACCATATCCTTCTGGGTTAGCTGGAGGATGCAGCTGGGGAGAGAGAAGCCTGGGCTTCCCGTTTGAGGCTGTTGCCCCCGCGACCTGGCTCCGGAAGATGACGGAACAGAACATATCCTGCCGTTTGCCCTAATTCCTCACGCCAGGCACCAATTCCCTCTCCTCAAGTGTTTGCGCCAGAGCCCCATCTTCCCCTCAGTTATAAAAGCCATATTGCCCCTCACTCATTTCTCAGCCAGTCTGTTGCTTTGGTCTTGTGCCTATTTATTCCGCCACAGATTCAGGGACTTCCCAAACATGGTTCCATCATGCCCACCCAGGATTCGGTGTCTGTCCAGGAAATCCCGCTGCTCTTACCTACCCTTTCTTGATTCAATAAACTGCAATAAATCGACTTGTGCTTCTGGGTCCCACTTTTCTACCTCCACAAAATGAGCAACAAGGACCCAGCACAAATAACTACCCCGTTTAGCCTTGTGCCTTGCCTGGACGTGAGGGGTTTTGGAACCAGACACCTTATGTCCTATGCTGAACCTGATGCTCCTTATTCTGATTCTGCACTCAAGGGGGCATCTCAGATGCCTCTCCACTGTCACCTGCAGTCAAGGGGGGTCTTAATGCTGGCTGTATTGCCCTCCTTTGTGTCCTCCGCAGTCCGTGGCTTGTGCCCAAGTACTGGGGTCTGCCCTCCCTTTGCATGCCCTGGTCTGGTCTCTTTTGGGGTTTGTAGCAGATTGTAGCGGGCAGTTTGTAGCAAAAGCTGTTGTTTAACTAAAAAGCACGGACGAAAGAAACAGATAATCAGCAGAAATAATCTAACAAATGATGGAATACTCCACATGGGATGAAGATCGTGAACTAACAAAAGGTGAGGCGCAAAGCTGAGTAAAAGCAGATGAAAATCAAAAAAGCGAACAAACATAGACAGACCAGGGTTATTAGTAATTAACCTCTTCTAGTAATCAACCTTTTAAACTGATTTAAATGACCAAAAACGTCCAAGCAGCAGAATAGATAAGAGCTAATTAAATTTTTCAAATACCAATGATTTCTTAATTATCTCGCCCAGCAGACAATATTACACATGTAGCTGTGGCTCAGTTATATTTATTGAACCACCGGAAGAGGCTCAATAACTGATTAAATATGAACGGAAATGACTGGAAAAAAATGGAAATGAATGAAAATGTTTCCAGAGAAGTAGAATGAGTGGTCTTGGACAACATGAGTTGTTCTTTCAACATTTTCTTTTCATTATAAACAGTTTCTTGTCATTCAAAACTATTGCCGCCTTTGACACCTGTAGAGCCATTTTGGATTTGTTTCGTCTCGTCTTCTGAGCAACTTATCCGTGATGAGGTCACGGGCGGTGCCAGAGCCCATCCTGGTTGATCAGAGGCGAGGGGTACGATACAGTCCAATCAGGTCGCCAGTCTGTTGCAAGGTCACACACAGAGACTGTGTTCACTTGTGGCAAACACAGCTTGCGGTGGAGAAAAAGATCATGGAGAATTAATTTTCTAAGGTTGGATGAGAATCCATGAGAAATTTTTGTTGCTTCTCTACTTTGTTGTGCTTTGTCAAGATGGAAAATGCTCTACTCGGGCTTCAAAGCTTCAACCTATAGAAAGATAAAGTTTTCTAAGCAAGTTTTATGGAGAGAAAAAAAGAACTCTAAAGGAAAAGTGAATTTCAATGCACATCAAGCTTTCTAAAGTTCCTAATGGGGCCTTGATGAGATGTGCCTGACGCAACTGTGCACATTAATGTAAACATTATACAAAGTAAATGGCCGACAGATGTGTACTTAAGCACTTAAAAGAAGACAATGTCCTGCTCTTTAATAAATGAAGGAGGAGTAGAAACTTCAAGAACGACACAGCCATAGCTCGTTATATACCATGTCTCCTCCTCTTGGCTATTCCTATACTTTTAAATTGTGAGTAGCGTGTATACAGAACGCATCTCTGTAGCTGTAATCTGGGAACTTGAAGGCCATATTGTTATACTGTTCAGTTCCGTTGTCTTCAGCTTATCCAGGGGCGGGACGCCCTAGGCAGCCTCAGATGGGAAGGTTGCCTCAGACGGGAAGCCCAGGCTTCTCTCACATCCAGCTGCATCCTCCAGTTCACTTTGAAGGATCCCGAGTCGTTCCCCGGCCAGCTGTGAGACATAGTCTCTCCAGCAGGTCCAGGGTTTGACTTTTGGTCTCCTCCCAGTAGGACATGCCTTCATTCCTCTTCTTTCTAGTGCAAACCTCCACCTCTCAAGCTTTTCCCCCACCTCTTCCCTCCTCTCACTACAGATAATGTAGTTTTTTTAGGAGTTGATTTTTGCAGATGGAGCACAACTAAACGCAAAGGTGTGAAATGCAAAGTCTGCCATTGCTAAAACGTTGTAGCTTACAAAGGTTAAATAAAAAGCAGCTTTCCCTGGTTTGTCTGGATAATATTTTAAGAAAGTTGAAGAGATTTTTTTCGCATTGTGAAGCTATTAAACACTTGTCTCAGATAGAGACAAGGGTGACCTCGTCCTAGTGCCACCTATCCCAATCACCTATTGATTGATCTCTACGTTTTAACAATTCATCTCAAAAAGTTAGAATTTTTTCACTTTAATTTTAGAGTGTCAATCGCTGAGCAATTGTTTTGAGATCTTCAAATAACTTTTGGAGTAAACATGATTGTGGCTATCGATGTTACTTCATAGCATTGTGCTGAGTTGTATTTTTAGTTTCTGGGTCAGATGATGCGTGCGTCTTTAGAACTGGATCAATGTTCTTTTACAACTTACCGGACTTATTTGTAATAATAATCCGCAAAAAACGGAAGTGGAATCCAAAACCGATTTCAAAACTCAATACTTTTCACAATCTTACACGGCTTTAGTTTCTTGTGTTTATGTGAACCAGACCATGTGATAAAGCATAATTGATAGCTGATCACCTGTTCGGAGTCTGTGCTTCTAGGTCGAACCGTTCCAGCAACAGAAATCTGATTCTGCAAACAGGAAACAAAACCACATTTCATCAGAAACTTGTTTCTGTCCACTCAGTCAGAAAAAAGAAGCCTGACTTAGCTTCTATCAGACCCAAAGACTCTACAAATCTTTTTTATTCAGAGGCCCAATAATGTTTATCCGGAAACCAATTTGCTAATAAAAACTTCTCAATTCCCTTTTCTACAGGTGAGATTGAAGTGGGACCAATTTTAAGATGTGTTTTTATTTTTGTTTAAGATGTAACCACTTCTTATTATTAGAGAGGAAATTGAAAGATTGGAGTTATTCAGGGAGTTAACACTTATACACTTCAGCCTTTGTGATTATGCGGTGGTCTCCGGAGCCTTGGCTTTCACTTAGGCAGTAGATATGTGAATTTACCATTCAGGGTCTGTAATGCAAAGGCTCTTAAAGAGTCTCAAATGCCATTAGGTATGGGCATTTATGCCATTTGTATATCTGAATGTGTTTCGTTATAAACCATATGGTTACAGGCTTTATGTTTAATGGAGTTGCTCTGGTGGAAGGGTGACTACTTTGCAACTCCAAAGAACTTTGTAGACTCACTTTTCATTTTTTATTGTATTTGTTTTCATATTAATTCTTCTATCAGAACTTTGAATTTTTGCAATTTTTTTGGCTTTATCATGAACCTCTTGTTAAGAAGGAGTCACATCAGACTCACATCTAGCATCTGAAATTGCAGACGTTTGTGATTTAGTTGTGAATTCAGTTTCAGACTTTAATGTTATTTGGCTTGGTAACTTGTTTTTATTCGAACCCCCACCTGAGAAGAACTAGAACCTCGCTACACCTTCTGTTCCTCTCTACTTATTTGTTCCCTATCAAAACTACCGTCACTGAGATCATAACCTTCTTCTTCCTTCGGCATTTCCCTTCAGGGGTCGCCACAGCAAGTCAGTTTCTTCCATCTAACCCTATCTGCTGCATCTTCTCTGATCACGCCAACTATTTTCATGTCTTCCTTCACCGTATCCATGAACTTCCTCTTTGGTCTTCCTCAAGGCCTCTTTCCTGGTGGTTCCAAACCCAGTATCCTTCTGCCCATGTAGTCTATCTCTCTCTTCTGCACATGTCCAAACCATCTCAGTCTGGCCTCTCTGACTTTATCTCCAAAACCTCTAACATGTGCTGTTCCTCTGATCCTGTCCATTCTGGTCACTCCCAGAAAGATCCTCACCATCTTCCTCTTTGGTCACACCAACTATCTTCATGTCTTCCTTCACTGTATCCATGAACCTCCTCTTTGGTTTTCCTTGAATCCTCTTTCCTGGTGGTTCCAAATCCAGCGTCCTTCTTCTGATGTACTCTCTCTCCTCTACACATGTCCAAACCATCTCAGTCTGGCCTCTCTGACTTTATCTCCAAAACCTTTAACATGTGCTGTTCCTCTGGTCCTGTCCATCCTGGTCACTCCAAGAGAGAACCTCAGAATCTTCATCTCCGCTACCTCCATCTCTGTTTCCTGTCTTTTCCTCAGTGCCACTGTCTCTAGACCAAACAGCATGGCCGGTCTCACCACGGTTTTGTACACTTTCCCTTTCATTTTAGCTGAAACTCTTCTATCACATATCACACCTGATAGTTTTCTCCAACACGCTTTTTCACCTCTTTTCCACACTCTCCATTGATTTCTGGATCCATTACTGGGATCATAATCTGGTGACAATAAAATGCTGCTGCTTTTCAATTTTTAGCTGCCCATGGGTCCCAGAGAGGCTGGATTTTGTCTCTGATTTGCTAAATTGATAATGCAAATGTGTAGTGGTAGATTGTTAACACATTTTAGCAGACCTCTACTTGGTCAGTATTTGTTTAGGTTAGGAAAGCAAAGTCTTGTTCACTTTCCCTCTCTGTGTATTTCAAGCATCCGCATTTTTTTTAAAATATAAATTTTGTGCCACCTCCACCAACCTAACAGAATTTGAATTAAATGGGGATGTTAAACGTTTTATATGTTTTAGCGTTTTCAAGCACATTATTCTAGGAACTGTTGAAAGGGATGCCATAGAGAAACTCATATATATCCAGTGCCGCCCGCCCAAGCCGTACGGTGCTCTATTAGGACGTTCATTTTTCTCTCAAATTACTTTCAAGTTCTTTATTTGTGGTAATTGTCGAGGTACTTAATATGGACACCACACTAATCTGAAGTAGAGCAACTTAATCACATTGGTAGCATGTTGATTAAAAATAAATACACTTTAAAACAAGACACTAGGTAAACTTTGAATGGGATTTATTTTTCTCAAACCTCAGCATAACTTAATAAAGTTCAGGCTCTGGAGCATCATGTGAGAAAAGTTGCTCCCTAAAAACTTGACGATAAGAAACAAGGATTTATCTGGAATGGAAAGTCAATAATTTCCCCATACATCTTTGTATCATTTGCTAGAGAAGTACAAGACACTGGTCTGACTGGTTTGATTGTCTGGCCTGTTGTCATCTTAAATGACCATATAGGTTTATCAAATACTTCCTGCCCGTATGGGCGTCTGTGACACTGACATACTGTATAGACAAGAACTAGATGACTTCCATGACAAAGAACAGCCATACTTTACAAATAATAAAGAACTCAATAAAGTGAAGATAACATGATCAAATTTGGTTCTCACAGCTTGTATCCTCTGTCAAACCAGCAAAAATGTTCAACCAACCTGCTCGTTATTTATCTCTATAACAGCAAAAAAGATTGTTGCTTATTATGTTGCTTGGTTGACCTCCATGCTTAGCTATCAAGTTACAAATACACCCAGATGGCCGCTTTTGCGTTCGACATTATAGCATTATCTCTTTTTGCTGATTGGCCGTTTTCAGTGTGCACTCCATTATAAGCTGATTCATTCACACACTCATTTTCAAATAATCAGCACTACAGTAATCTTTGGAACACGAAAGGAAACCAAGATTTTTAATCTCAATCAAATTTAACAAGCCACTTCTAATTTGTTTGTATAAAGACATATTTACAATGACAATAAAAGATAAAATTCAACTTACCCACAATTACCCTTTTTTCACGACCATAAGGCCCACTGTTCGAAAAGGTGTAGTATCAGTTATGTGTTCCATTACTGTATACATAAAGCACACCTAGTCATAGGGCGCGGGTTTCATATACAATGGATACAATCCTCGATGATCCACTGCTTAAGTCTTTCCTCCAACTCAAACCCCTTTGCCCTACGTCCGTGGAAACCCAGCTGCGTCTTCTTGACCAGTCGGAACTCGTTTCCCAGCTTCCTCCACTTGCGAACCATCGATTTATTAATCTGAAATTCTCTTGCGGCTGCTCAATTTCTATGTACCTGTGCATAGCTGAAGGCCTTTAGTTTAAACCGTGTGTCTGCTATTTTCAGGGTTGTTAAAACAACGATGTTCTGCATACCGCACATACCTGTTCTTTTATACACAATTCACACCCAAATTTCTCCGTTTAACGTTTTCATAATATTCTCCACTACGCTTACAACAACGAGAACACACACAAGGCGCACCATATCATAGGGCGCAATGCACAATAGGGCATACTGCACAATAGGGCTTGCCGCGCATTTAGAAGAAAATCTACAGCTTTTATGTGTGTCTTATGGCCATGAAAACACGGGAACATCTAATTAAAACATCACTTCACCTGCAGATCATTTCCACCTGCAGAGCCAGCATGTTTAAGAGTGTTTTTATTTAATTTAGCTGCATGATTTTCTTTTAGATTTTTTTTCACTTTTTGCTATCACTAATAGCGCTATAACTAATAACATCGTGCACCTCACTGGTGAGGTCTTTCGGGCACGTCCCACCGGGAAGAGACCAAGAGGCAGACCCCGGACCCGCTGCAGAGACTATGTCTCACAGCTGGCCGGGGAATGACTCTGGATTCTTCCAGGTGAGCTGGAGGGTCCAGCTGGGGTGAGAGAGGCCTGGGCTTCCTGTCTGAGGCTGTTGCCCCCATTACCCAGCCCCAGCTAATAGAACAGAACTTATTTTGCTATAGCTAATTATAATATTGCATTGTACTTATATCGCGCTTTTCCAGGACGCGCAAAGACGCTTCACACATATGCGTTATTCATTCACTCCATACCGGGTACTGGTAAGCTACTGTTGTACCCACAGCTGTCCTGGAGCAAACTGACAGAAGCGAGACAGCCATTTTTGCACCATTGGCCCCTCTGACCATCACCAACATACCATTCAGACTAGGCAATGTGGGGGAAGTGTCTTGACACAGCAACAATTTGATCTCAACAGCCATCCTACTGTGGCATCTGAGGTTTCAGCGGTCTGCCATCCAAGTACTGCCTACGCCCAGCCTCCTTAACTTCTGAGGTCTGACGGGAGCAGGCATTTGACGGGCTGGTATAGCCACAACTGTCAAAGAATGTCTTTCTGGTATTGGCAATCTTTCATTTTAAATACGTCCTTTACGTAACAAATCCAGCTGCTCTCAAAAGCTTCTCATGCATGACTACACGTAGAAATACTTGCACATAATGACATTGTTTTGGTTTTGTAAACCTGCCATGTTTTCTGAAAGAGTAACACTGCTTTAAAAGACAGTTGTCTTGGTACTGCGGGTTGATCAATCAGAATCCATCAGGTTCATTTCTCACTCAGACAAAACGCGTAGGAAACACTTACGAGGAACAAGATTAATCTAACTAATCATTCATGCGACACCGTAATAATTATCAAATTTCTTCAGCCAGCAGTGGAGATTTGTAATGATCATAAGCTGAACACTTGTTCTCCGCCATCTGTGGAGGATAATTATCCAGTAATGATCTCTTCAGGTCACCTGTAATTAACATGCAATTTTTCAGTGGCAGGACTAGAATATAGAATTCCGTTTCAGTTTGAATTGAGTTTTCACGAAGAATCCCATCCTGTATTTACATTCACTTCTGCTCCCATCTGTCGTTAAAGCCACAAAAGCCTGAGGGAATATGAAGTATGAGTGAATGAGTTGGGACAGCCAAAGAAAGAAAAAGATGTGACACGCAAGTCGTCGGTGACTCCGTCTGAATTAATTAGACTGAGAAAAACAAAGCCAGATGTAGCGCGAAGTTTCTCAGTGTGTTTCCTGTCAGTGTTGGCAGGTATGCTGATGGATCCTCGTAGGTGGGGAAACAGCAGATTTAAACGAGGAATTTAAAGCTTAAAAAGAATCTGTTGGTAGCAGAAGAGGACTTCTGGGAGTTAACTTGTCGCCTTTCCCGGTGACTATGTTGTACTTCAATGTCATGTTAGCCTCTGAAATTACCAGCAAACCTTGAGAAAACTTTCCAAAGAATTCTATTTCTCTTATATATTGAAAGTTTGTTGAACGACTATCTGAAATAAAAAATGTGGCTTTTTTGTTTTGTTGTCTTCTGCTCCCCTGGAGCCCGTCACACGGGCTAAAGTCTCAGCCAGGAAACCGAGGCTTTTCTTACCCTGACCACATCCTCCAGTTCACTCGGAAGGAACCTGAGGCATTACCCGGCCAGCTGTGAGACATAGTCTCTCCAGCAGGTTCTTGGGTCTGCCGCTGGGTATTCTCCAGGTAGGGCATACCTGGCCAGCTCACCAGAGATGCGTCCAAGAGGCATCCAAATCAGATACCTGGACCACTTGATCTGGTTCCGCTCCATGCAGAGAAGCAACGGCTCTACGTGGAATTTTTTCCTAGTAATTAAAATAATATTAATAATAATGCATTGTATTTATAAAGCGCTTTTCAGGACTCTCAAAGACACTTCACTATTATTGCATTATTCATTCACTCCATACCAGGTAATGGTAAGCAACTGTTGTTGCCCCAGGGCAAATCCTAATTTGCCCTGGGGCAAACTGACAGAAGCAAGGCTGCCATTTTGAACCATCGGCCCTTCTGACCATCACCAACCAATCGCACACTCACCATTCAGACTAGGCAAAGTGTCTTGCCCATGGACACAACAGCAGTTTAATCTCAATGGGCATCCCCTCGTGGCACCTGGGGTGGATTTCTATCTAAGTACTGCCCAGGCCCAGCGTGCTTAGCTTCCGAGGTCTGACGGGATGGTATGGCCAGAATAGTGTAAAAGAATCCCAACTAAATCAATGTAAGCCTAAACTTTGAAATGCTCTAAGAGTCAATCACGCATTACAACAGAGACAATAAGGCAAGTTTATTTGTATGGTACAGCTCATATAAAACGTAATTCAAAGTGCTTCACAAGAAGAAAAAAAAGAATGCATTAAAATCACAAAACATAGAATCAAAAAGTAAAAAAAATATAATTAAAACAGATAAAAAGAGTAATTAATCAAATGCACAGTTAAACAGAACTGTTTTCAGCCTAGATTTAAACATCATCACAGTAGAGGCCTGTCTCACAGCCTCAGGAAGTTTGTTCCAGACTTTTGCAGCATAAAATTGAAACGAAGCTTCTCCATGTTTAGTCCTGACTCTGGGCACCAGTAGGAGGCCGGTCCCGGAGGTCCTCAGAGTTCTAGATGGTTCATGTTTAGTCCTGACTCTGGGCACCAGCAGGAGGCCAGTCCCAGAGGTCCTCAGAGTTCTAGATGGTTCATGTTTAGTCCTGACTCGAGGCACCAGCAGGAGGCCGGTCCCGGAGGTCCTCAGAGTTCTAGACGGTCCATATTTGGTCCTGACTCGAGGCACCAGCAGGAGGCCGGTCCCAGAGGTCCTCATTGTTCTAAATGCTTCATGTTTAGTCCTGACTCTAGGCACCAGCAGGAGGCCAGTCCCGGAGGTCTTCAGAGTTCTAGAAGGTCCATGTTTAGTCCTGACTCTAGGCTCCAGCAGGAGGCCGGTCCCGGAGGTCCTCAGAGTTCTAGATGTATCATAAGGTACTAACATATCACAGATGTACTTTGGTGCTAGACCATGGAGAGACTTAAACACAATCAGAGCAGCTTTGAAAGTCTATTCTTTGAGTCACAGGAAGCCAGTGCAGAGACTTGAGCACAGGACTAATGTGATCATACTTTCTAGTTCTTGTTAGGACTTGAGCAGCAGGATTTTGAAAAAACTACAGATGTTTTAAGGCGTTTTAATAAGGCTGTCTTGATAAAAGACGATAAAGTAGATTAGTGCATTCGGTGCTCAATAGGGTTATTTTTTTAAAATAAATTTTTGGCCCCCTGAAGTAAACTTTAAAGACATTTCTTTTATTTATGCAGATTGGTGTAAAACTGTGGGCATTGAATGCGACGCCTCAGCATCACGTCTTAAGTCCTCACAGTCGGGATTCTGTCACCTGAGTTTGACATGGAAATATGAGAAAAACAAAAAGTTGTTTTTGAGTGAGAAGTTGTTACGTTTTCTATTATTAATGACTCAGCAGTGGCTGGAAGTTGATGTTTGTGTTTTTGACTTTAAAAACTTGTTGTTTTTGAGTTCTGAAGGCAAAACCATCAACTCAACCAATGAACCTCAGAAATGAATCCAAAATAATTTACATTTCTCCTTTCATATGTTAATTTGTGTCTCTCCGACAGTGTCTGGTTTCAGTTTTTTAGGATTGTTTTGGTCGATTTGAATATCATTTAAGTTTTTATTAGTATTCATTAAGCTTCAAAAGATCTCCAAGTTTTCTTTAGTTTTATTTCTCTCTTAAGCAGTCTGAATAAGAAAAGATAAAACTATAAAACTTTGTTGCCGCATTCGAACTCTTTCTATTACGATATGTAGCCGAGAAACTTACCGGACAAATCCACCCATTACTGTTATGCCCACATCAAAGATTAGAATGTCAGACTTTGATCTGGAGAGAAGAATAAATTATGTCAGGGAAATATTCCTGTCTCAATAAAGATGTTTTATTATTGTATTAAAACGTCTTTGGAAATACCACAACCATCTCATTTGATTCAAGATGTTTACTTCAGTTTACCACCCACAGCGGGTGACCACGGAAGAGAGTAGGGATGTACATCGACTGGTAAATCGAGGGCTTTGTCTTTTGGTTCAGCTCTCTTTTCCCCGGGACAAATTATTCCAGTGTTCTATTCATTGATTAATTTAAACTCCTCCTCAGAGCAGGTTGAACTTCTTGAAAAATGTCTTCTCATCAAAATAAAAGAGCCCCGTTGGATTTGGAGGGAAATTTGGGGTATAAATGGGATTCCATGCTGGGTTGTGGATTTTGGGCATAAATGGTGCGATACGTATGTTTGTTCACAAGCCACGAGGGTTGCCGGTGTCTATCCCAGTTGATTGAAGGCGAGGAGCAGGGTATGCCCCAGATAGGTTGCCAGTCTGTTGTATGGCCTAACACACACAATCATCCACACACACTCTTTGTTTGGTTTCCGTTTCGTGGTCTTCCGCTCATCCGGGGCCGAGTTTGGGGGCAACAGCCTCAAATGGGAAGCACAGGCTTCTCTCTCCCCGGCTGCATCCTCCAGCTCACCCGGAAGGATCCCGAGTCGTTCCCCAGCCAGCTGTGAGACATAGTCTCTCCAGCGGGTGCGGGGTCTGCCTCTTGGTCTCCTCCCAGTGGGACGTGCCTGAAACACCTCACCAGCGAGGCGCTTGGGGGGCATCCTGACCAGATGCCTGAACCATCGCATCTGGCTTCTCTCAACCAGGAGGAGGAGCGGCTCGACACCGAGCTCCTCCCGAATGGCAGAACTCCTCACCCGATCTCTGAGTGAGAGCCCAGCCACCCTGCGGAAAAAGCTCATTTTGGCCGAGTGTTTTCGCGATCTTATTCTTTCAGTCACCACCCACAGCTGGTGACCATAGGTGAGGGTGGGAACGTAGATTGACTTGTAAATCGAGAGCTTTGCTTTTCGGCTCAGCTCTCTCTTTACCAGGATGTACCGATCCAGCGTCCTAGTTATTGCTGACGCCGCACCGATCTGTCTGTCGATCTCCCGCTCCATCTTTCCCCCACTCGTGAACAAGACCCCAAGATACTTAAACTCCTCCACATGGCGCAGAACCCTGTCCCTGACCTGCAGGGGGCATTCCACCTTTTTCCTCACTCGGAAAAAGGTGGAATGCCTTTTGTTTGCAATTTCAAAATGGCCCATTAGACTACCATGCATGTTTTGGAGCATGAGAGGTAACCCACCCATACAGGGGTGGAACTTGCAAACTCCACCCACAGAGGCTAGTGTTCCACGCCTTGTCCAACCTGGGAATCAAACCCCAACCTTATTGATGTGGGGCCACTGTGCTACCCACTGTGCCATTGTGGGTAGCCCAGCTTTACAATTTCAAACTGTAAATTTTAATTTTCCCAATAAGACTTTTCCCCTCAAACTTTCAGTTATGAATAAATTCTGTTGCACTTCATTCAGACACAAAATCTACCAGTTCTGATATTGCCTCCTACAGATTTGTGCTACATTTACACGCAGATTTACGGGAGAAAAAGTTCTTTGTTGGAAAATTGGAAGTATTTTCTAAATGTCCAATTTTTCTCTGCTGGAGGTTTTTCTTTCATTTAAAACTTCATTTGCACATTTAAGTTTTAAAAAGACAGCCATTAGTTATAAATTTGACCTTATTCCCTTTTCGTGACTTAATTATTTAAACAGAATTTGAAAAAAAATGTCCAAAAAGCCTTTGTAGAGTTAACCTTTTAATTCTATGGAGAATTTACCAAAAGACCAGAGATGACTCCTGAAGGAGGGGAGATAATCATCTGTACAGAGAGCATTTAAATTTGCTGTAGTGCAGCTTAGGTGAAACGTTACCTGTGGGGAGGATTATCTCTTGCAAACACAGCATGCATTTATCGCTCGTACTGCACAAAAACACACAAGTTGCAAGAGTTTGTCAGGAATGTGATTCAATTACCAGCACATGTCGCGAGTACCCAAAAGCTCAGTAGAAATAGACAGTTTTCTCTCAAGTTTTCTCGCTGCTGTTTGTTTTTAGATGAAGGACAACTAGTTTCATGCCTCCGCCAACAGTTACTCAGTACCAATTATGGATGAAACAGTTTGATTAGCAGAGTCATGCAACAAAGGTCATACATTCTTCTGAATGCTTCCGTTCTGTCATCTTCCGCTCTTCCGGGGCCGGGTAGTGGTGGCAACAGCCTCAGACAGGAAGCCCGGGCTTCTGCACCCCGGCTGCATCCTCCAGCTCACCTAAAAGGATCCAGAAACATAGTCTCTCCAGCGGGTCCGGGGTCTGCCTCTTGGTCTCCTCCCGGTGGGACGTGCCCGAAACACCTCACCAGCAAGTCGCTCGGGGGGCAGATGCCCAAAACATCCCATATGGCTCCTCTCGACCTGGAGGAGGAGCAGCTCGACACCGAGCTCCTCCTGGATGGCAGAACTCCTCACCCGATCTCTGAGTGAGAGCCCAGCAATCCTGTGGAAAAAGCTCATTTCGGCCACTTGTATTCGCAATCTCATTCTTTCGGTCACCACCCACAGCTGGTGACCATAGGTGAGGGTTGGAACGTAGATCGACTTATAAATTGAGAGCTTTGCTTTTCGTCTCAGCTCTTTCTTTACCATGACGAACCGATGCAGCGTCCTAGTTGTTGCTGATGCGCACAGATCCGCCTGTCGATCTCCCGCTCCATCCTTCCCCCACTTGTGAACAAGACCCCGAGATACGTAAACTCCTCCATTTGGGGCAGGACCCTGTCCATGACCCGCAGGGGGCATTCCACCCTTTTCCAGGCGAGGACCATGGTCTCGGATTTGGAGGCGCTAATTCCCATACCGGCCTCCTGAATGCGATATCTTAAAAAACAAACAAACAAAAAAATAGTGAAAGGATATTGATTAAATTGCTCAAAGCTACTCAAAACCAAGTATGAAGGATATTTTTGACGCCATGTTCTTGTTTATAAAAAATAAAGGCAATGAGGTTGTGAGGTAGATACTGAAAAACAACTAGAAACTAGTTTTCTGTCACAATATGGAATGCAGGTGGACAAAGAGGACCAAATTGCAGGACACGAAACATGATTTATTTTATGAAGGAGTCCAGTAAAGCTGTAACAAAAAAACATGTGAATCAGTGGAATATCTTTGGTGGTCATGGTCAGGCGGCCAGGAAGATCTGGCTGGGATGTAATCTAATGACCCAACACCTGAAGGGAAGACAGGCTGCCTGTTTAAAGTCAGCTGCAAAAGATCTTCAGGTGTTTAAAATCAGGCAAACGAGAGAAGGCTCCAGGTTCCCTCTAGTGGTGGGTGAGGGAAACATGACATTCTCACTCCACAAAAGCATAGACAGCTAATGTTTTGCCTTAAAAAAGTGGATATTTTAGACAAACAAGGCAAATTATTCATTAACAAGAACAATACAATAAGGATATACTTGACCTCAAACTTATCGGAGAAATTCAAATTCCCAATAGCCCATTTCAAGAAGACGGGAGCTCCAGGCTCTCCCTTACGCTTCTCAACTTCCGCTGGGTGGAGCCGGAACAGCTGCTTGGTGGAACAGCTGCTTGGTGGAACACACATGGAACAGTTGCTTGTTGTAATAACTACTCAATAGAACTTGGTGGAACAGTCACTGAATGGACGGCCCACATCACTCTTGGGTCTGTGCTTGGCGGAATGTAGGTTATCCTGGCAATGATGGAGGAAAACGACTGTGGCACTTTGTAAGGTCTTTAAGTGACCACTAAAAGCTTCACATCTCAAAAGAGACTCACAGTGTTGACCGTAATGGGATTGGAACAACACCATTTGTTGTTCACAAACACCACAAGTTCACCAGGTTTAGTTTTTTGAGGCACTTTTCCACGTCTCTGTCTGGACACGCCATAGCGCCATAGTGAAGCCAGGTATGTTCAAACAGAAAGCTGCACGTCCGGATGATTCTGTTGTTCTTAACCAGTACTCCCAACTCTTTGCATTTGTTAAACAGGAAGTTTCCGTTCCCCGTAACAACCAATGGGAGAAACGTTCCCTTTTCCTTCAATGCAATAAAATGAAATCTAAAAAATACCTCAATTATTTTTATTAAGAATTTAATTAATTTGTTGTCTATTGTTAACAGATAAATCATACTTTTTCCTCAGCTCGCTGTTATGAGCATGTGAATATCAAGTTTGTCATATTGGTCTTATGTTAGAGCAGCCATTTTATCTTCCTTAAAACCCACTCTCTTCTGGACAATCAGGCTGTCTTCAGAGGATCATATTTTTTGATCATGATCCCCTCCTCTGCCACCAGAGGGAGCCCTGGACCTTCCCTCTTCACCCTGATTAGGGACATCTGAGGGTGACTGGTCTCATAACACACACCTGTGGATCCTGCTGCCTATTTAAAGGCGATGCCCCAGGATTCTTTGTCGGGTTGTCGTTATCACCACCATCCATCATAGCCAGGTCTTCCTGACTGTCTGACCCTTAAGTTTGATCATTGAAATTATTGTATCATTTGAACTTCGTGCATAAATCTTGTGCCCTTTTCCTTACAGATTTCCTGGACTTTTTGAGTCACTGTACTTTTGGTTGAAAGAATCCTATTTTGATGTCCTGCATTTTGGTCCTCCTCCTTCCACATCCCCACAATCTGCCATTTTTATCTGTAATGCTTTCAACAAAATCCATAGTGTTTTGTTTTACGGTTAGCTTTATAAATCTCAGCCGGGTGACGCCTCAAAAATCTGAATTAATGACTACCCAGCACCCAAAACTTCTGAAAATGAAAGATTCTCCAACGGTGGTGAGATGTCTACTTTTTTTTGCAAATGTCTCCTCACACAAAAGGAAAAACAAAAAAGAAGATGACTAATGGAGTGGTTCATCACATAACTCAAAGTAAAGTCAGAAGCTGGCCTGTGAAAATCCTGAAGTATGTGTATTTGTGGACAGAACCTGAACGAAACTGAGAGTAGTGCATTGCACTCATTTAGCGCTTCTCAGGACTCTCAAAAACGTGTCGCATATACATTATTCATTCCCTCCATACTAGATAATGGTAAGATACTGCTGTAGCCACAGTTGCCCTGGGGCAGATGGTCAGTAACAAGGCTGTTATTTTGCGCCATCGGCCCCTCTGACCATCACCAACCAATCACACCCTCACCATTCAGACTAGGCAACGTGGGGGAAGAGTCTTGCCCAGGGATAAAGAGACAATTTAATCTCAACAGCCATCCCACTGTGGCTCTTGGGGTTCCAGTTGCCTCGCTTCCAAATACTGCCAAGGACCTGACTCCTTAGCTTCTGATGGGATCAGGCATTGACAGGCCGGTATGGCCACAAGAAGAGTGGAAGAGTGAAATGTGAAGTATATGAAGCAGCAAGTAAACAATTTAAACCACACTTAAAAGCTTGTCATAATGAAAAACGGACCAAATCATGGAAATAATTGTCAATTAAGATATATGAGGATTGTCTTCACCGGGTGCCCACACTTTCCAAGTCTGTGAGCTACTTTCACAAAGACCGAGTTAAATTGTTTGTCCGACAATGAGAAATGTAAAATGTTTACATGTATTCATTGCAGAAACACTACACATTAAAAAATATTTAAATAGTGACACATTAAGCAAGAATCAAACCTATTCTGTTTGCTTTTTAATTATCTTTTTTATGCAATCATGTTCACAATTAATGTAATTTTGTTCATGAATGGTAGAGGGATGGAGCGGGAGATCGACCAGCGAATCAGTGCGGCGTCCGCAATCATCAGGATTCTGCATCAGTCTATTTGGTGAAGAAAGAGCTGAGCCGAAAAGCAAAGCTCTCGATTACTAGTCGATCTAAGTTCCTACGCTCATTTATGGTCACTACTGTGGATGGTGACCGAAAGAATGAGATCGCAGATAAAAGTGACTGAAATGAGCTTTCGTGCCGTACGCCATCGTATGACACTTTTTACTTGTTTATTTATTTTTTTTACCTGTTGTATTTATGTACAGTTCTTAACTGTGCATTTTGATGTGTCGATGGGAGCAACAGAAGACAATAATTTCTCTCGGGATCAATAAAGTATTTATCTGCGTATCATTCTCCGCAAGTTTGGCTAAGCTCTCTCGCTCAGAAATTGAGTGAGGAGCCCTGCCATCCTGGAGGGGCTCGGTCTAGAGCTGTTACTCCTTTGGTTTGAAAGAAGCCAGATGGGGTGGTTCAGATATTTCACTAGGATACCTCCTGAATCCTTCGCTGGTGAGGTGTTTCAGGCGCGTCCCACCGGGAAGAGACCGAGTGGCAAACCCAGGACCCGCTGGAGAGACTATGTCTTACAGCTGGCCGGAGAAAACCTTGAGATCCTCTTGTATGAGCTCGAGGATGCAGCCGGGGTTAGAGGAACCTGGGTTTCCAATCTGAGGCAGTTGCGCCCACAAGCTGGCTACGGTTAAGGGAAAGATGACGGAACGGAATCATGAGGTCATTGTAAAGTTATGGTTTTCAAAAATAAAAAAAAAAATAGCTTGTACTTTGAATTGAGGACTTGCCCAGAATACAAAAGAAAAATTTGAACACTTTTAACTAACCAAAAATGTGAGTTAAAGATTGTACAAGTTGTGCAAGGGTTCCACAGTCTATCCTAGCAGGTTACTCATGGGGAGGCTAGGTACACCCAAATAGGTTGGCTGTTTGTCTCTAAGCCTAAAAATTGATAATAGTACCAATAGTAAAAATAATGATATTATAAACTCATCAAGCTGGTAATTACCTGGACATTCCCCAGTGCTTGAAATTGATTCCTGGTGCACAGTTTTTTTTTGTCACCACTTTAAGGTTGGACCTTTTTTTAATTATTTCACTGACAATCCATGTGTGCCACTCACCGCTGCATGACCGCCTCAAACTCTGCAGCCTTTTATTTGAAGAAGATGCCACCACTGCTGTATGACATTCACGAGTAATGACAAGCTGCACGGCTCATTTAAGGTCTATTGCATACATACAACACGACATCTGCATAATCCATATTTGGAGGCTTGGCTGGGGCAGGATGGCAAGATTTTTTTGCAGGTGTGATCTATAAAATGTAATTTGCAGAAAGGTACCTACATGGGTTTTTATGAATCTCAAAACTTGCATAGGTAAAGAAGGTGCACACGCTGTGAGTAAAACTGCTTGCTCAGGTAAAAATTTACGCAAGTCTTTATAAATGAGGCCCATGATGAAAAACAAAATTACAGAGTACACAGGTGTCCACATCTTGGAATAAAAGGCAGGTAATAGAGTTGTGTCAGTTAATCGAGACAAGAAACGTACCTGAAAATGCAATAAAGCATCTACAAGAAGCAACCAAACTGAGTTCATTTCTAGTATCTGCCAATGTTGTTTTTGGCCATCTGAATTTTAGTCTTTGGAACGAATATTACACTCCGTTCCAAATTATTATGCAAATTGTATTTAAGTGTCATAAAGATTAAATTTTGTGTTTTTCAGTTAAACTCATGGATGGTATTGTGTCTCAGGGCTCTGTGGATCACTGAAATCAGTCACATACACCCGTGATAATTAGTTGGAGAGGTGAGCCCAATTAAGGGAAAAACTGCTTAAGAAGGATGTTCCACATAACTAAGCAGACCAGCATTCTCAAGCAATATGGGAAAGAAAAAGGATCTCTCTGCTGCTGAAAAGCGTGAAATAGTTGAATGCCTTGGACAAGGTATGAAAACTTTAGATATTTCACGAAAACTTAAGCGTGATCATCGTACCATTAAGAGATTCAGAGCACACATGGGTTCGTGCAGATAAAGGCAAAATGAGGAAGGTGTCTGCTAGACAAATACATCGGATAAAGAGAGCAGCTGCTAAAATGTCATTACAAAGCAGCAAACAGGTATTTGAAGCTGCTGATGTCCCTGGAGTCCCATGAACATCAGAGGCTTGCAGTTATGCATAAACCTTCTATTCGACCACCCCTAAACAATGCTCACAAGCAGAAATACATGAAGACCGATTTTCAAACAGTCTTGTTCACTGATGAGTGCTGTGCAAGTCTGGATGGTCCAGATGGATGGAGTAGTGGATGGCCACCATGTCCCAACAAGGCTGCGACGTCAGCAAGGAGGTGGCGGAGTCATGTTTTGGGCCGGAATCCTAGGGAAAGATCTGCTTGGCCCCTTTAGGGTCCCTGACGGTGTGAAAATAACTTCTGCAAAGTATGTTACATTTCTAACTGACCACTATCTTCCATGGTACAAAAAAGAGTCGTGCTTTCCAAAACAAATTATATTCATGCACGACAATGCACCATCTCATGCTGCAAGGAACACATCTGCTTCATTGGCTGCTATGGGCATAAAAGGGGAGAAACTCATGGTGTGGCCCCCATCCTCCCCTGACCTCAACCCTATCGAGAATCTCTGGAGCATCATCAAGCAAAAGATCCATTCAGCCGGGAGGCAGTTCACATCCAAACAGCAACTTTGGGGGGCTGTTCTGACATCAAGCAGAAACTCTCCATAAATTCACAAGTTCTATGGATGCAAGAATTGTGAAGCTGCTGTCAAACAAGGGGTCCTATGTTAACATGTAACTTGACCTGTTAAGATGTTTTGGATTGAAATGGCTTTTTATTTCAGTGAATATGACCTCATATTGCTGTAATTTCAACAAATTACTATTTTCAGTACTTTATAAACTAGAAAAACTTGAAACTATGCTATGCATAATAATTTGGAACAGTGCATTTTAAGTTTTTCCTTTATTTTTTTTAATTAGGAGATTTGTTCAATAATATTTGAAATACAATTCGACAGCTAATGACTTGAAAAGAATGCTGATCGTCATTTGCATCAAGTATTTTGGAAAATCAAACAAAAACATCATTTGCATAATAATTTGGAACGCAGTGTAGTTTAATTTTTTTGTCACATTTTCGTCATCTCTATATATTCTAGTTTTAGTCAAGCTTTAGTCGATAAAAACTCAAAAGAGTTTCAGTCCAGTTTTAGTTGGCGAAGACTCAGAACGTTTTTAGTCTAGTTTTAAGTGTAAAAAAAAAAAGCAAAAAACAACAAATATTCTTACTTTAACAATTGTGGCTAAATTACTGAGGATGGTGCAGGTTATTTGTAAAAAAATAACCTGCAGTGTTGTTTTCGTCAATGATAACGACGATTTATCATTTCGTTGATTTCGTTGATTGTTTTCGTTGATTTACGTCCCACGTCACTCCTGGGTCTGTGCTTAGCGGAATGTTGGTTATCCTGGTGATGATGTAAGAAAACGACAATGGTAACGATAACCAAATACATACGTCTCTTTGGTGACAAAAATGTGACGAGACGTTTGCAAGTTAGCTTGCCCTATGCAGCTGAGGATCTGACCGCCACGCTCCCCGTCGTTGGCTGCCACCCATCTACTTCTTCACCCGACTCCTATCAACCCTCCTGCAGGTGGTGAGTCCACTGGAAGGACGGCCCATGTCCCCTGTTCGTCCTGCCCCAAGTGGAGGAGTTTAAGTATCTCGGGGTCTTGTTCACAAGTGGGGTAAGCATAGAGCGGGAGATCGACAGGCGGATCGGTGCGGCGTCAGCAATAACTAGGTCGCTGCATCAGTCCATCATGGTAAAGCTCTCGGTTCACAAGTCGATCTACGTTCCAACCCTCACTCATGGTCACCAGCTGTGGGTGGTGTCCAAAAGAATGAGATTGCGAATGCAGGTGGCCGAAATGAGCTTCCTCCGCAGGGTGGCTGGGCTCCCACTCAGAGATCGGGTGAGGAGCTCTGTCATCCGGAAGGAGCTCAGTGTTGAGCCACTCCTCCGCGGAAGACGATGGAACGGAATGTTTGCAAGTTCCCATTGATGAGACAAAAATGTAACAAAATAGGCTTCTTATTCAGTTACATACTTCCTAGTTTTTAATGAGTCTTTTAAAAAGCTGCAATTTGGTCAAATATGGATTTTGTACTTTGGGATAAAGTTGGTAAACTAATAAAGAGGTATTTTGGTGTTGTAATTATTTTGATTTCTTATCATTTTTAAATAGACACGGCACCTTTTGTCAATTCAGAAGTGCAATAGACTTTTCCACTTCATGGACGTAAAGTCTACACGCCCCTTTGCAAATTGCGTGGAGGACATTAAGTACGTAGTAAAATGCGTAAAAGATTCAATGAGATCCGAGAACTGTTAGGGTTAGGGGTTAAAATCGCA
Organism: Neostethus bicornis; assembly: GCA_902685375.1. NCBI lineage: Eukaryota > Metazoa > Chordata > Actinopteri > Atheriniformes > Phallostethidae > Neostethus > Neostethus bicornis. The sequence goes on along the minus strand of LR738553.1, from coordinate 7,977,210 downwards.
ATTACTTTTAAACAGTTGCTTACGCAATTTGCGAATGGTTTATGCAATTTGCAAATTGCGTATATTTTTAAAATGAGTATTACCAAAATCGCTTTGAAACTCAACATATGACTTTGTTTAGGATGCAACAGAGCTAGAGAAAAGCAAGAGGACACGGGTAAGCCTGAGCATGAACATGAACTCCTTTAATTTATTTGGTTGAGTGCCCAAAGTGCCCATTGTTTTTCTGTAGGTGTCAAAAGAAAAATATCGAGTCCAGTCCTATATCGTTTTGTAAGTGTGGGAAAGCACTCAGAGAGCCAAAACCATGACAGTTGTGAAAAACAAACAAACAAATACCTTATAAAAGCATTTATTTGGTTTCACATTCCTTTTCAGCTCTGTGAGATCCCCTTCATTTTGTTTTCCACCTATTCCCGTCCCTCATATTTTATTGTAATTTTAGTTCGTTCACAGAGAAGTGTCAAACCTCGTTGAAGAGAGGGAGTGAGCATGAGCAGAAGATGTGCACTGGGACAATTCTATCTCCTGCTCATGATAGAATGTGGTTATGGTTAAGGCCAAGAAAGATCTGGTGCTTGAACAAAATCCCAAAACTGGACAAGAGAGCTGTGCATTCTTGTGCCTTTTGATATGTGGCCATAAACCATACTGTACATTTTAATTGTGTACATATACTTTAAAAATGTACATTTGATGTAGCTAGTGCAGAACATGACTAATTAACATTGTTAAGTCCAATGTGGACTGAAAATAACAATGTTCCGGTCTGTCGCCTTCCGCTTATCTGGGGTCGGGTCGCAGGGGCAAAAAACTCAGATGGGAAGCCCAGGCTTCTCTCAATCCAGCTGCATCCTCCAGCTCACCCGGGAGGATCCCGAGGTGTTCCCCGGCTAGCTGTGAGACGTAGTTTATCCGGAAAGTCCCTGGTCTTCCTCTAGGTCTCCTACCGGGTCATGCCAAAAACACCTCACCAGCAAGGTGCTCAGGAGGCATCCTAATCAGATGCCCGAACCACTCCATTTTACTACATCTAATCTTCTTCTTTTGGCATTTTCCTTCAAGGGTCTCCACAGCAAGTCAGTTTCTTCCATCTAACCCTATCTGCTGTATCCTCTTTGGTCACACCAACTATCTTCATGTCTTCCTTCACTGTATCCATGAACCTCCTCTTTGGTCTTCCTCTAGTCCTCTTTCCTGGTGGTTCCAAATCTAGCATCCTTCTTCCTATGTACTGTCTCTCTCCCTTCTGCACATGTCCAAACCATCTCAGTCTGGCCTCTCTGACTTTATTTTCATAACCTCTAACATGTGTTGTTCCTCTGATCCTGTCCATCCTGGTCACTCCTAGAGAGAACCTCAGAATCTTCATCTCCGCTACCTCCATCTCTGCTTCCTGTCTTTCCTCAGTGCCACTGTCTCTGGACCAAACAGCATGGCTGGTGTCACCACGGTTTTGTACACTTTTCCTTTCATTTTAGCTGAAACTCTTTTGTCACACATCAGGCCTGATACTTTCCTCCACCCGTTCCAGCCTGCCTGCACACGCTTCTTCACCTCTTTTCCACACTATCCATTGCTCTGGACTGTTGATCCTAGATACTTAAAATCTTCCACACTCTTTATCTCTTCTCCTTGTAACCTCACTTTTTCATTTGGATCCCTCTCATTCACACACGTACTCTGCAAACCCCCATCTTTCCAGCTTTTCCTCCACCTCTTCCCTCCTACATCTACTACTAATAGATGTAGTATTTCAAAAACTAAATTGAATTGTGGGCGGAGGACATTGGTTCTTTGATAAGAAATGAAAATGGTTAGAACTCCCTAAAAATGGAATGGAATAATAAAGCCAAAATACAGGTGAATGGAGTGGGTAATTCTCAGTCGTAATTGTTGGGGTCTCTCAAACACTGGAATACTAATTAATCCCAAATTTAAAGTACAAGGCCATGTGCTGACAAAAATGGTGTCGAATAAGCGCATGTTAAACAAGTTTTAAAGATGGCTGTGTCAATTAGGGACACATTCTGGTCTTTAAAAGTTCAACGCTGTCATTTCAAGACTTATCCGTCTAATCATTTTTTACAGCTTCTTAGTTTTGGCATCTAATGTCAGGCTCAAGTTGTTGAGCGACAATCAAATGGGTAGGCGGTCACCCCAGTCAAGGGAGAAGTTGTTTTTGTCTTTGTTGTTGCCCCCGTGTCTGTTTCTTGACCTTGTTGTTATTAACTGTTGTCTTTAAATTTTAATGAGGCAACCTGACACTCACCAGCTTCTTCTGCCAGTAAAACCAAAACTGAACCCTTATTTTCCATCTCTGAAAGCCATTTTAACGGTCAAAGCTACAATTTTCTTCTAATTTCCGTCATTTTTATTTTTTAATGCAGTATTTTGACAGAGTTGATTCATACGGGCTGGTATCAGGTCGTCGTTAGCTGTTTTAATATCAAAATGAAACTCTCATGAAGGTCTAACACTGGTTTAAAGTGTATTAAAAATAGTTTTTTCTGTACAGAAGTGACTAATGAGGTACTTAAAGGACAAAGCAAGTCCTGAGATTGGCTAAAAAAATGAGCAACTGGCAAAAGGAGAGAAAAAAAAGAAGTGAACGGAAACTAAAGCCAAGAGAGAAAAATGAGAAACTCAACTAAAAAAAACTGTTCCCCTGACTGAATTGTACGACTCGTCTGAAATTATTTGTTTTGTTCCATATTCTATGTGATTTATGTCCTTGCTCTTTTGAATCTAACATTTAACAACTAAAAACCACCCAAATTTGTTCTGGTGCTTGTTCTGCATCCTAATACTATATCACTGTGCAAAGCAAATTGCACAGGTAGTGTTTGTTGATTTCATGGCGGTGTTATCTGTGAGCACAAATGTGTTTGGTAATGGCCATACCCATGTCTTCCAACGCAGACTTAGAGAAGTAATGGAGAACTCTCCTGGGTGCCATCAATCAAAAGGTACAGCGCAGATATGTTGCCAGAGAATCAAAAGATAGATTCCAAAGAGTTTTCTTCAAAGTGTAAGGCTTTAGGAGTAAACATTGTTATTCTCAGAAAGGGGGGTTCTCACTTAATCCCAGTGGTCTCTAATATCCCTGAAAATAAGCCCCTATTTGTTGCTCCGAGTCTACAAAACTAGTTAGGAGATTCGTTGCCTTCGACTAGAAATCTCGGATGACTGTTATGCGTAATAACTTCTTCTTTCTCTTACAGAGAACACAGTGTTACTTTCAATTTAGAACCATATATCTAAAAAGTGATGTAAACAATTTCCATTTTCTCTTTAACGACAAAATGTTTAACATCAATATTCACTTTTTTTCGCTCATTTAGGCTCTTGTTTTATGCCTGTAGCTTCTGTAAAATGTCATCAAATTATCTGACAATCTTAAATTGGCTCAGTGAGTGTCCGCCCTTGGCTCAGGAAAAGCCGGTTCAAATCTCACTGACCTCATGACCAGTGGTGTAACGTAATGAAGTAAATGTACTTCGTTACTGTACTTAAGTAAAAAAATTGTGTATCTGTACTTTACTTGAGAAAATTTGAGACGGGAATTTGAAAAATATACAAATTTTTTTTTTTTTAGCGCATCTTGAAGCCGCATCGCCAAAATCAAAAGGAGCAGTTGATCGGGAGAAGAAGTAATGAATCAAGGACCAATCAGAATCGAGAGTAAACATTTTCCGCATTCATTCAGCGCCAAAAACCTAACATCAAATATAGCACAAATGAAAAAGAGTCAGAAGATCGTTGTTCGTTGTGTTTACTTCTAAATAAAAAGTTGAGCTATCGTTACACAGAGCAGGAGCGGATCCAGGATTTTCTAAAAATGGGGGTTGGGGGCGTGAGGTCATTGACAAAGCCAATATAGGGTGACTTGGGGCATTCTCCCCTACAGAACATTTTAAAAAATAAGTGTAATTTTTCTGCATTTTGGCGGCCCATTCACTGGCCCTTCTAGGGGATAGCTTGACCAGTCCCCTTTCCTTTCTTCTTTTTCTGTTGTGGACCAAAAGAGGCGGGGGGAGGTGTGAGGGGGCGGGGTCACGCCTCTGCAGAGTATTTATTTGTGACCCTACAGCACAAAAAATAACATTTCAATTATGGTCAAATACTCTTACTTTTTACTTTAAAAGTAAAATTTACACCAAGTACTTTTGTACTTTTACTTAAGTAGATTTCTTTATTGGTACTTTTACTTTTACTTAAGTAGTTTTTTTTGCCTAATTATCTGTATTTTTACTTAAGTACAAAAAGTGAGTACTTCATCCACCACTGCTCATGACTCTAGGTGTCCTTGGGGAAATCTCTTGTTTCTTCCACCATTGGTGCTGTTGTAGCTGCCTGCTGCGGTGTAATCAAGCACAGAAATAATCCAATTAAGGGATGGATATTGTACGTTAAAGTAATGAATGAAAAAAAGTAGGCCCTTTTTGATTTGTATCTGTAAGATTTTGTCCCTTGCCGTTCTTTGTCATGGTCTTTCGTAAGGCGACAACGTAAGCAGTGAATCACAAGCTTCCTTCATTCTGACCACATATTAATGCATTGAACTTATATAGCACACTATGGAGCTACTGTGCAAGGCGCATACCACTATCATCATAAGCCCCTGGGGGTTCCCGTTGGGCATATTCCAACTCCCAACATCTTCTCCCTCTCTCTTTGGGCCAACACTTGACCATCATGTGGAGAAAGCTCATTTCAACCACTTTTATTTGCAATCTTGTGTTTTCGGTCATGTGTTTGGAGTCAAGAGTAAGAACATAAACTGACTGGTAAATTTATAGCTTCACTTTTTGAGACCACTGATGTTTGTCAACCCCTGACAAGGCGGGCCATGTCCTCAGTCACATAACCTTATCCCCTGTATTATTTACTCTTTCACGTGTTGCATCACATCAGGTTTTCTGATTCCATAAAATATTCCCAGGTGGTAGAAACCTGACCTATTTTGAGGACATTCAGCTGATACAGCATCTGTCACTTTGAATGAAAGGCAGCTGGCTAGACGAAGTAACATGGATTGTTGTGAAGGTCATTCTTTAGAAGCTGACATGTTATTCTAAGCATGAGATCTTCTGGACTTTGTAACATTGACAGGTCTATCTTTGGTTTCAGCTGAAATAAATGTGCCGGGTCATATACAATCTTATATTTGATTGCTATTGAGTTGCAACTTAAAGCCCCACATAGCAGGCAGTATCTTCTTCAGTTGTAGCCAGGCTTCTTCCCAGAAGAAATAATTGAGTAATAAAGCATTTGCAAAAATGTTATTTGGTCATCTCTAGCAAACTGGCCACCAGCTCAGCGTGCACCCTACCTCTAGACCATTTACTGGTCTGCTTCTGCCCTCCCAGAAATCCTGATTTTTAACACATCTAGTTTTTTTTTTGTTATCCCCAAAATAATCACATCATAATCCATCTTTCCTTTACCCACTCCTCAGTCAGTCCATTCTTTCTCCCAACCATACTTGCTTGATGACAAATGAGCTGGTCACAACTCAATCTGACAGCTGTAGAACAAAGGTAGTTCAGGCTGGGCCTTGGAGCAATGCGCAATGTGCCAAAGGGCAATGTGCCAAAGTGGTTAGGGAAGGACATCCATTTGATACTTAATTCTTACCTCTTAAGTAAAACTTAAGAGGTAAGAATTTACTTCTGAAGTTTCATAAACATGCAGCAACAAGTGAAAGTAGTGGGTGTTTCACATTATCGGGCATGGATACATAACTTCGGCTCAAGCCTTCCAACACTCGTGGACATATTCTTGAGATACTTAAACGCCTTCCTGGGGCAGGACCTTATCTCTAGATTGTAGAGGGCCCTTCCCCATTTTCTGGCCAAGAATAATGGTTTCAATTACGAAGTGCGGGTTCCTACCCGACTGTGAAACAACTTACATAGTACACTGAGTTTTAAATTGCTAAGAAGATAAGATTTTTCTGTAGAAGGTATCCAGAACTAGAAGGCTCTGGGGGATCTTACATTTTGATGTTGGTAGCACTTCCTCTTTGCTACTTTGTGGTGTCGTTTTAGCAGCTGTTCTCTTAATCTGGCATATTTGTTTTTCCCAGATTGCTAGATAATCATCTGCTTAATAATATGGAATAGCCTATTGCAGCTTTTTGTTAAACTGAGCTCAACTGATCAACCAATTATCACAACAATCTGATTTCGAGAATCCAAAAACCTCAATACAATCCAGATAAACCAAGGAAATAAGCTTGATGGTGCACAAATTCCATTTGCCTACGAACTTAAAATGCACTGTATTTATGCTTTCATCAACAGACAAAAAAATTCTGATTATTATCAATCATCAACACTCTTGACCAGAGTTGGCAGCATTATTTTTGTCCTGTATTTTCTTTGTCAAGAGCAGGGGTTCATTTCTTTTTTTATATTTTTTAGCTGTTGAATTTATTTTAATTGAGTCAGCTGCGTAGAATAAAGAACACAATAAAAAGCTCTGAGACAGCAGCTCGAAACTCATCAGCTCTTGCCAACTCTGCAAATGCTTTTCTTTTACCCTGCCTTGTCCAGTGTTATGACAAGCAGAATGGTGAGCTGAATGTCAAGTGTTGTTGATTTGCGCTACGAGGGTCAGTGCCATGTGCCGACAATGGCAATTACTATTTTATTTATTTTTTATTTTTCATGTTACATCCTAAATCTCTGTGTTTTCGCTGAACCTTAAAGGGAATACTTGGGAGAGAGGCGTTGGGAAAAAAGTGATAAAGAATAGGGATAGTCCACAGAAGAACACAAAAGTAGGATGGGGACAAGTGAGGAGATAATCTGTTGTCCTGTGAGTTGTCCTCACTTTGCAAATATTCTCAATATTCTCAGCATCAAATTAGACTTGAGAACCAACCTGCTGGAATGTCTAAAAAAACAAGGGAACAAACAAACCAAAGTTCAAATCAGAGATAAAGTTGAAACACTCAAAGACAACCATCTATAATGAACCAACAAATGAAGTAGAACCCAAACCGATGTTACCAAAGTTGTAATATTGATTGGAAGCAAGGAACATAGCAGACAGTAAACAGCGCGGCACAGTGGGCGTGTGTGAGTGAGAGTGCATGTGTGCTGCCAATGTAAACGGAATATCGTGAATGCAGTTTACTGAGCTTCACTGAGACATGGCTGCATTCCCACATCCCAGACAACAGTGTCGAGGTTCCTGGTTTTGAGACTGTGCGGGCGGACAGAGATGCAACCAGCAGCTGTAAGAAGAGAGGAGGTGGGATTGTGCTCTATGTGAGTGAGCGCTGGTGCAATCCCAGACATGTCTGTGTCAAGGAGCGTCTCTGTACACCGCATGTGGAGTTACTGGCGGTTGGACTTCGGCCTTACTATCTGCCGAGGGAATTTACATCGGTTATGGTGGTGACTGTTTATGTTCCTCCGTCAGCTGATGCTGAAACTGCTGGTGACGTCATCTTAACCACCGTTTCCCGCCTACAAACACAGCAGCCCAACGCCTTCTGTATCATAACTGGTGATTTCAACCACATCAACATGAACAGATCACTTGTTGACTTCACCCAGTACGTGGACTGCCCCACGAGGGAGAATAAAACGTTGGATCTTCTGTATGCAAACATACAAAATGCATACAGAGCCACAGCCCTTCCTCCCCTTGGCAGGTCTGATCACAACCTGGTCCATCTAAAGCCGTGTTATGTCCCAATCGCCCTGCAAAAACCCGTGTCCAAAAAGACTGTCAGGAAGTGGACTCCGGAAACAGAGCGGGCTCTACAGGACTGTCTCGGATCCACGGACTGGGATGCACTCTGCACACCTCACGGGGAAGACATTGATGGCATGACAGACTGCATTACAGAATACATTAAGTTCTGTGTGGAGTCTGTCTGTCCCACCCGGATTGTTCGATGCTTCCCCAACAACAAACCCTGGATCACCTGTGACCTGAAGACGCTCCTTAACCGGAAGAAAGCAGCCTTCAGGTCTGGAGACCGGGAGGAGCAGAAGATGGTGCAGCATCAACTCCGAGACCAGCTGAGGAAGGGAAAAGATGCATACAGGAGGAAGCTGGAATCCAAACTGCAGCAGGACAACATGAGGGCGGTGTGGTCCGGAATGAAAAAGATCACTGGATATGGGGGAAGAAGCAGACCCACTAGTGGTGGCAAAGATAGAGCTAATGACTTTAATACCTTCTTCAACAGGTTTAGCTCTACAAATGCCACCACCACTACCTCTTCTTCCCTACCTCCACCACACCTGCTACCAGCGTCTGCTCCTTCTCAGCGATTCAATGGACTAGTGCCTGATCCAACCGTTTGACTGTGACCACCTTTCAGGTGAAGAAACAGCTGGAGAAGCTAAACCAGCACAAAGCAGCCGGCCCAGATGGCATCAATCCCCATACCCTGAGGACCTGTGCGCTCCAGCTGTGTGGGGTTCTCCAGCACCTCTTCAACCTGAGCCTCAGGCTGGAGAGGGTTCCGCTTCTCTGGAAGACATCGTGCCTGGTCCCTGTACCCAAGAAACCATCTTCATCTGACCCCAAGGATTTCCGTCCAGTTGCCCTCACATCTCATGTGATGAAAGTGCCGGAGAGGCTGGTGTTAGCTCACATGAGACCGCTGGTGAATTCCTCTCTGGACCCCCTGCAGTTTGCCTACCAGCCACGCCTGGGTGTTGACGACGCTGTCATCCATCTGCTGCAGCGAGCTCATTCACATCTGGATGGCGGTGGAGGCATGGTGAGAATCACCTTCTTTGATTTCTCTAGTGCGTTTAACACCATCCAGCCCTCATTACTGGGTGATAAGCTGCGGCTGATGGGTGCTGGTGCGTCCGCCGTCTCCTGGATCACTGATTACCTGACGGACAGGCCACAGTTCGTCCGGCTGGGGAAAGTCCGGTCTGATGTGGTTTTAAGTGGTGTGGGAGCCCCACAGGGCACGGTGCTCTCTCCATTCCTCTTCACATTGTACACTTCAGACTTCCAGCACAACTCCGATTCATGCCACCTACAGAAATTCTCTGATGACTCTGCAGTTGTAGGGTGTATAAGTGGTGGGCAGGAGGAGGAGTACAGGAGGGTGGTGGATGGATTTGTGGTGTGGGCGGGAGAGAATCACCTGCTCCTCAATGTGGACAAGACCAGGGAGATGGTGATTGACTTCCGGAAGAGGAGGAGGACTGCTTTGCAGCCGCTCTGCATTCTGGGTAGAGATGTGGAGGTGGTTGAGGAGTACAAGTACCTTGGAGTGACCATCGACAGTAGACTGAGCTGGAGGAGCAACAGTACTGCTGTGTACAAGAAGACTTGCAGCCGACTTTACTTTCTAAGGAAGCTGAGGTCCTTCAATGTGTGCGGCAAGATCCTGGAGACCTTCTACCAGTCTGTGGTGGCCAGCACCTTGTTCTTCTCTGTCATCTGCTGGGGGAGCAGCATCGCAGCCAGTGACACCAACAGACTGAATAAACTAATCAGACTGGCTGGCTCTGTCATTGGCAGCAAACAGGACTCACTTGAGGCAGTGGTAGAGAGGAGGTCACTGAACAAACTTTTGTCCATCATGGAAAACCATGACCATCCTCTCTACCCACTCCTGGACGAACAACGGAGCTCCTTCTCCAAGAGGCTCAGACAGCTCCGCTCGAGAACATCTCGTTACCGGAGGTCTTTCTTTCCGTACGTGATCGGGCTCTACAACGACTCACTTAGCAGATAGGAAGTTGTTGCTGTGACACACAAATTTCCCCTGTGTGGGATCAATAAAGTATATTCTGATTCTGATTCTGATTCTGATTCTAAACCATGTGCTCATTAAGGTCTGATCTGTCCCAGCCTCAAAAGGCAGGAAAGAAGAAACACAAGCTCACACTCACCCCAACGCTAGGCCCCTGAAGCCCAAGCAGCTGACTGGGCAGCAACAAGTGAGCCCAGCAGGCGCTGGAAGCTCAGGTGCAGACCGGGAGAGAGTAAGCTCTCCAAAGACCCTGGAAACCCCCACCTAGGTGGAGTCCCATCCAGAGGCCCAACAGGACCAGGCCGCCCCATAGGCACCCACCACAAGACAGAGCACAACCAGTTACCCACCCCAGGCCGTCCAGAGACCATCATGCATCCATTGCTCCATCCTCACCACTCCACTTTTTTCACTCCTCTGATCCCTCACCCATAATCCCGCCCAAGTTTTACCAGCTCCTACCCATAACTCCTCACCTGGACACTTTATCTACCTTCCATACCCTTAACTTTATACTTCCCTTTTCCCACCTCCTCTGCACCAGACTACCCTTTCCCGCTCTCACACGGCTCTCTCCTCCATGCACGTCTTCCCATTCCCTGGTAAAGATTGAATGAGACACTCCCCAGGCCCGTACCCCACAAACACCCACACTCCTCTGAGTCTTTTAATTCTCAAGAGGTAACCCTTTCACATTTTCTGATCAAACTTTTTTCGATCTGAGTTTGACACCCTTGGCTTCCTAAAGTCTTTCTCCTTGTTCATCTCTTTTTCTTGCTTCTGTTCTCTTTTCAAATGACTCTATTTATAAATATTTAGGACGTTCTGAATAAAGTATTACTGCTGGAAGAAAATCTCTGATTGTGCAGGTTTAAATGTCAGTGGAGTTTCTGTAGTTTCCAGCAATAAAAAAAGTCAGTATTTGTTTTTTCAGAGTTGTCGGTAGATGCATTGGTCTAATCCGGGGGTGGGCAAACTTTTTGAATCGCGGGCCACATTGAATTCTAACATTTGACCAGGGGGCTGGAACAGGAGCAGATGGGTGGCATGCTTTGGCAACCGCTAGATAAGACCGATAGAATGGGGCGCTAGATTTTAAACAGGCGCACTAAATGTTACATCAAGAACGTTAAATTTCAAATCTTGCAGTGCTAGGTCTAAAATTTTGTGCGACAGCGCTTAAAAATGTGCATTTAGCGGAACTAGGTTTGAAATCTAACCGCTTAATGTAACATTTTGCTTGTTTTTAATGTCTAACACGCTTGTTTACATGTGTGTATTGGGCCCGATGGCTTTCCATATCATAAAGTCATCTAGTGAGGAAACATTGGAATTTCAGGAAAATAAAACAGGTCTATTCGGGACTACTGGAGAGGAGGGTCTGTCGGATTGTCGAGTCTCGGATTGAAGAGGAGCAGTGTAGTTTCCGTCCCGGACGTGGAACCACGGACCAGCTCTATACCCTCTTGAGGATCCTGGAGGGGTCATGGGAGTTTGCCCAACCATGTGTTTTGTGGATCTGGAGAAGGCATTTGATCGTGTCCCTAGGTGACTCCTGTGAGGGTGCTCCGGGAGTACCTAGTCTCGGAGCCCTTAGTACGGGCTGTCCGGTCTCTGTACGACCGGAGCCAGAGCTTGGTCCGTGTAGCTGGCAGTATGTCGATTCCATTTCCAGTGAGAGTTGGACTCCGCCAAGGCTGCCCTTTGTCACTGATTCTGTTAAAACATTAACATGTTTATTTAATTTTTTTCAAGTTCAGCGGGCCAGATCAAAATGTCACAGTTTGCCAATGCCTGGTCTAATCTCTACTCTTTATCACCGATGTATGGTCACAAATGACTTTTACAATTAACGAAAATAAAGAGATATGGTTTGCTTTGCTTTAGTTGTTGTGATTTTTGAAATTGGAGTAACTTTCACTGGTTTACTTGTGTTATTGGTTTGGATCAGAGTCAGCACATGGCATGAAAAAGAAAAGGCCATTATTCTTTGACAGTCCTCTATCTTTACATTCATTTAACACCCCGAGGCTAGCTGAATAGGATAAATAACGAGTAGAACCATCCCCACATCATCCAGCTAGTGCGTTTTATTCCGCTGACTGGACACCACATGGACACAACCATCTGATGTACTTGGCTTTAATATTTTTTGTACAGCCAAGTTCCAACACAGAGTACCGAGGAGGGTTTTGCAGATTCCAAATAACCAATTAAAGCTGAATGGAGCGTTGACCTTGTTTCCGATTAGATGGTTCTGATTTGGCCTAAATATTGTGTTCAACAGATGGGACCTGTTCTTCTGCAACATCAGAAACAAAACAAAAAAATGTTGTACTGTTCCAGCTCGGTCATCTTGTTTTCCACAGAGTCTGATTTTTGTATAAACTACAGTATGTCGTACCTTTCTGTTTTAGCGACAAATAACTGGTTGGGGCTTTGATTTAAAAGGAATAACCATATTATTCAAATTATGTACGGCATACGCTTAATAGCACAACATAACCAGATATCTACGCTCTTGACTGGGATTTGACATCAGGTCAGTGAGTGGCAAGCTTGCTCTCTCCTTGTAACAATACTCAGAATGGTCTATTTGTTATTAGTTATATGTAAGTATGGTATATTTGGAAGTTCAGTACACAGATTTCGGGAAATTCCAAGTTTTATATTTGACCTTACACTTACCAAGTGATTTAATCCGGTCTTGATAGCGATCTCGTTACTCTTTAACTGAAATTGACAGTACCGTTCCGTTCCATTCCATCGTCTTCCGCTCATCCGGGGCCAGGTCGCGGGGCCAACAGCCTTACACGGGAAGCCGAGGCTTCTCTTACCCCTATTATGACAGTACCAATTATGACAGACCCCAATTGACGGTACCAATTATGCCATATGCCCCTGAGCTCTTTGTTCCATCTGGTCACTAGGTAACCCAAGTCATTGTGAACTTAATTTGAATTAGTTTTACTCAAAGGTTTTAAATTTTTTTTTTTTGCCAAAGTTGCTGATTTATGAAATGTGGTAATGATTAGGGAAGTTTTTTTACATATAAATATATCTATAAAAAATATAGCAGTTAAACAAATTTTATTTTTTGTGATATTTAAAGAGCGATGCGGCAAAGGAAAAAAAACGAACGACTATATGTAAAAAGTGTTCAAGTCTCAGCTTGAATGAAAGCATAGTGAATGGCGGAAAACGACCTATATGCTGATGATCTACTAATCTATATGTTTATTGTTCATAACCTTTTCTATGGTGGTGTCCACATGAAAAGACGTTTGAAGGAAATAAAACTGTCACAATTTAACTCTCAAAGCAAAAAGCGGAACGGTGCGGCGTCAGGAATAACTAGAACGCTGCATCGGTCCGTTGTGGTAAAAAAAGAGCTGAGCCAAAAAGCAAAGCTCTCGATTTACAAGTCGATCTACGTTTCTACCCTCACCTATGGTCACCAGTTGTGGGTGGTGACCGAAAGAATGCGATCGCGGGTACAAGCAGCCGAAATGAGCTTCCTCCGCAGGGTGGCTGGGCTCCCACTTAGAGATCGGGTGAGTGGCTCTGCCATCCGGGAGGGGCTCGGTGTTGAGCTGCTCCTCCTCCAGGTCGAGAGGAGCCAGATGGTTAAGGTGATTCGGGCATCTGGTCAGGATGCCCCCCGAGCGCCTAACGGGTGAGGTGTTTCTGGCACGTCCCACCGGGAGGAGACCAAGGGGCAGACCCCGGACCCGCTGGAGAGACTATGTCTCACAACTGGCAGGGGAACGACTTGGGATCCTTCCGGGTGAGCTGGAGGATGCAGCCGGGGTGAGAGAGGCCTGGGCTACCCGTTTGAGGCTGTTGCCACCGCGACCCGACCCCGGAACCAGTGAAAGATGACGGAACAGAAATACAACACCAATGTACCTCAATTTTAACATGTAGCTACCTATTGGTTTCCATACTGCATTGGCTGAACCTATTTGCTCTGCAGGGCGCCACATAATGAAACATGTTGCTACGTACCATCCAACCTTTGCGTGCGTAACATCTCACATGAGCATATTTAATAATAGATTAAATTTTATTCCTTACCAGCTGACTCACTTGTTAGATTTTTGGGGGGAAAAATTTACAAAAAAACCCACAAAAATCTGCTTCAGTTTGTTTTCTTCATTTCTTCATGTTTTCTTCAGGTTCGAAGAATGAGTTCGGTGGTGACCCGTCGCAGAGAGCAGCGAGTCCTGGTGATGGTCGTCACCATGGTAATATGCTACTTGGTCTGCTGGCTGCCTTATGGAGTTGCAGCTCTGCTCTCCACCTTTGGCCCCAGAGACCTGCTGACCCCGGAGGCGAGCATCACACCGTCTCTGCTGGCCAAATTCTCCACTGTGGTCAATCCTTTTATATACATATTTATGAACAAACAGGTGAGTGCTCAGATTTGTCGGAGTGACTTTTGCATTGTTTTAGATTCTGGTTTCAAACAACCTTTTACTGCAAAGTTGACTTGATTAGAATGCAAGTATTCATAAATGTGTCTTTAAGGTTTATTAAATTTTTACAATAAGATGAAAAAAGCCCTTTTTTCACTATCATTTAACTTAAATTGGTCGTAATAGAACAAATGATATGAAAAGCCTTCTGTTAAATTTACATTTAATCCGATCATAATCTTTTGATAACTCAAGGTTTTATTGGTGTTTTAGTTACTTTGCTGCACAGTTTTAGTTACTTCTTGGCAACAATCCCAAAAACAAAAAAAAATTTTATCCAAGAAGTGGATTCCAATTGATGTCTTGGAGAAATAACTGGGTGCTTACTAGAAACTACTGGGATCTGATGTTATAGACCAGTGGTCCTCAAACTTTTCTGGGCCGCGGTACACTTTTGAGTTTGAAAATATTTTCACGGACAGTATGAAAGTTTAGCTGAAAAATTAAATAAGAGCAGCATTAATAACTGGTATTTTATCAATAATAAAAATAAACTTAAATCCATGTTATCTTCATGAGGAACTTTAATAGCAGCGTTTTTTATTACATAAGTGAAATTCTTTTTGCTCCAACGCTCTCTGGTTGTTATGGTAACCTTTAAAAATACCCTCAAAATATAAAATATCACAAAAAACAAAGAAGTTGGGTTCCTCACAGTAAAACTTAATCAAGGAGAGTCCTGAGCTTGTTTTGCTGCAACCAGACAGTCCCAACCAAATGAAAAAAATGGAAGTTATTTATTCTTTCTGAGCGGCTCGATACCACATGACCTTCGACCCAGTGGTTGAGGATCACTGTTATAGACGTATGGTGGTGTTATGAACCAAGCAGTGAAGAACAAACCTGACATAGGGTAAAATACAATAGGGGTTGTTACAACAACATTTTGTCGTAAAACCAGAAAAAATCTCCAAACAAATGAGAAGTTAAATAAGGGCTTACCGAACCAATAAAAACAGAAAGGGGTGGAACATTCAGCAGGTAAATAAGTTTAAACCTATCAAAGCTGAGTCGCCCCTCCCCCATTTTGTGACCAACTGAGGACTGGAACACCTGTAAAAACATAAACACATTGGGTTGAAATCAAACAAAAAATGGCTATACTGATTAGCAATATACGCTACGAAACAAAATTAGTCTGCAAATGAAGTAAGGAATTAAAGTAGCTTCAGTTTATGGACACAAAAAAGTATGTATAAAAGATAAGTTAGAGAGTTTACATAAAACCCTGGCTATAGATGTAGCTGTCAGGGTGGATTATTCCAAAAAAACCTCTGAACATGCTGACTAAGCAGAATATAAAAGGTGTTTTGTGTGAGGAATAAAATGGTCCATTTCCGATAATTCGTTGTTTTTTCTTTATCCTACATCCACCATAAAAACATTGAAGTTTATCACTATTTATGACATTCGAAACACACTGTTGCACATTTAATGCTTTGATCTGTTTGTTTTGTACATCCCTCCTCAGATTAACCCTCTGTTGTGACAGAAATTGTGTATTTTTCCAGCTGTTCCGTTTTTTCCTTTATGTCGCCACCAGATTCCAAATAAATACATCTTGGAATTGTGATGACTTACTAGCAAATTCAAACGAGTGTAAATCCCAGACTTTGTTTCGAGGAATAAAAAACACTTTATTTTTTTTTGTTTTATGGATTTTTAATTGAGTGCATACAAAGCTCCTCCAGGTTTATGGCTTACTCAAAGTATTTAGGAACTTCTGCTGGTCCCAATGATTGCAAAATGCACAATTCAATTACAATTAAGCCCTAAAATTACTTGTCCACAGCAACCTGAAAATCATAATGCTCTCTGCTAATATGGGGAAGTCAGTAACGCCCAAAATTTCAGGATAACACAAGTTTAGAAAAATGAGTTTTAATGTTGTCTTTAAAAAAATAACATAAAAAATCCTTGAAGATTTTGTTTTTTCAAACTATGTAAAACAAGCTGACTGGTGATCTACAGTATGTTCCTACTCTCACCTACGGTCACCAGATATGGGTGGCAACCAAAAGAACAAGGTCCCAGATACAAGCAGCCAAATTGAACTTCCTCTACCGGGTGGGCGAGGTCTCACTCAGTGATAGCGTGAGGATCTCCACCATCCAGGATGAGCTCGGAGTAGAGCCGTTGCTCCTCTGGGTTGAGAAAAGCAGAATGAGGCATCTAATTCAGGCATCTAATTAAAAGGTCACCTTAGCCGGACACATCCCACAGGGAGGAGACCAGGTGTCACATCTGGACAGGGAACACCTCGGAATATTCCTGGTTGAGCTAAAGAATGTGGCCTGAGAGAGGTAGCCTGTGTTTCCCAGGTGAGGTGGTTACCCCCACAACTCGAACCTGGACAAAAGCAGAAGACAATGAAATGGAACAAACTGATAATGAGACAAATACAACTTTTTTAATGGGCTAGACTGCTGTTTTTCGCCTCTGAACAAGTAGTATTATTCAAATTTCCTCATGCAAACCCAGTTGCAGAAAAGATCCTCTCTCAGGTCAGACAGAATGTAGGTCTCATTAATACGTACTAATAACTTTGTTCACATACTTTTCCCACAAAAACACCCCGAGGTGCTTCACTCAATTAAATAGTAAAAAATAATATGTAGTATAATAAATATTAAATCACTTCCCACAACATAGTTACAATATATAGGATGTAGAATATGGGCTAGACCTGGGTGTCACACTCTGGTCGTCAAGGGCCAGTGTCCTGAAGGTTTTCCATGTGTTCCTGGTTTAATACAGCTGATGCACATATAGTGAAATCAACAGCAACTAAAATTTAGCACATTGACTCGATAACCTGGATCAGGTGTGTGGATGCAAGAGCACGTGAAAAACCTTCAGGACACTGGCCCTTGCCGACCGGAGTTTGACACCTGTGGGCTAGACGAACAGGTGTGGTGTTAGGGCTCCAGATGTTAATTGGGGGTGAGGTTAAGGGCTTCCGACATTAATTTAGGATCGAAGGTTGGACCCTAATACATACCAGCCAGTTAAATCAGGAAAATGGGTGTCAGAGAAGAGAGACGGTTGAGTGTACCTTGGTAACAAACCTAGGGAGGATTAGGCCCTCAGCAGGGTTGTTCCCTTTGCAGGTTTGTCTTTTGGGTAACCTTGGCAGGTCCACACAACGATACAAGACAGAGAATCTGGTCCAGGTGGGAAGGGCACCAGGACATACTATATACAGTAAAAGACAAAACTAAACTCGGATGGAAACACTAGGTAGAGGCATTTGGGATCAAGAGTGTGGAATCAAGGCAAACGACAGAACATGAAGGAAGAGAATAGGAGGAGGATCATGACACGAAGGAGTCCAGACATCAGTGGAGTATGCGCAAGGTATAAGGCATAGTGCTGTACAAATTAGAAGTATAAAATGTCAAATTTAATGAGAAAAATGACAGAAGACAGCAAAAAACCAGACTCAGGGCACTATGCGTCCTCCACAGTGTGGTTCCTTCAATTCTACCAAGACAAACAAAACTTTAAAAGACATTAAATCATTTAAAATACTAGCACTGTATTTTCATGACCAAAAGCTGCACTGTATTAAAAGGCGCAGTCTCAGTTTCGTGTGCTCTACATTTAACACACAGATAAGGCGCAGCTGATGACAGGGCGCGGGTTTTATATACACATCCTCTACTACGTGTGCCCGCCTTACTACAACACATACACAAGCAGACAAGTGTGTGTATTTAAAAATAGATCGGGAGTAAAACTGAGTTGTTTTTTTTTTATTGATGAAATTTAAATATTGGTTACAGTCGTCATGAAGTCATTTATCAAATCCATCCAAGTCCTCATCCTCTGTTTCGGAATCTAACAGCTGCGCTAAATCCAACATAGCAGGTTCGCTTTCCCCGCTGTCAGAGTCACTTTCTGTACTGTGCGGATCCTGGTTGCCTGGTTTTGCGAAAGCTCGGACGACAGTGCCTGCAGACACGTTAGCCCAGGAATCTACAATCCACTGGCAAACTGTGGCGTAACTCGCCCTGAGCTACCCTCCACCATTTGTGAAGCTGTGGTCTCCTCTGGTCATCCATCGCTCCCATGCGGCTGGCAGCCTTACTTTGAACGGCCGGTTCACGTCGATGTGAACCGGCCGGTTCAAATCGGCCGGTTCAAACCGGTTCACATCGGTTCAAAGAGGAGTTCCTTTGTCAGACCTCTCGGAATCACAGCCTGCGTAGCGTTCATCTGCTTCACTTGTTTTTTCACGTCGGCGGTGAGATGAGTACGCATAGAGTCATAAATTAAAAGCGATGGTGATGCGTGGAAAAAACCCTTCAGTCTCCCACCCTTTGGGCGCACTGCAAAATAAGGCGCACTGCTCATTTTGAAGAAAATCTAATACTTTTATATGCGCCTTATGTTCATAAAAATATGGTATATTAAACTTTTTACCATATCATTTTGCTATATTCTCCGTCCAGTTTGGATTATAATCCTTTCATAAATCATGTGCCGTGCCTACAGCACTTGATTGGGTCTAATTAAGCAACACCCAGGCCAGTAATTAAACCTTTATTTGATTTACACCTACTGGGAAAAAGAGCCAACTGTTTCGCCAGCTCTTCATTTACACCTTTAGACACGAAACACACACAAATACACACATGCCACCTGCACGGTTCGGCAACATGCCACTAACATGCAAGGACATGGAGCAGAAAAAAGGAAACGAGGAGTGATCTGTTTTGCGCAACATTTTCTGGATCAATAAGTACTTATAGTATTCTTCTACATTAGTTTAATGACCAAGCAAGTATGAAAAGCACAGAACATGTTTTAATGCCACTTTGCATGCTGGGTCTTTTCCCATCAGCAATATTGCAGTCAATTTGAAACGGTTCTTAAACAGCCATTTCATTTGATCCAACAAGCAAATAACATTTATTATGAAAACCATTTCGAGTAGGTTATTTGGCCTATTAGAATCATGCAGCAAAGTCTTGCAAGATTAAATTAATCTACATATTAATGTCTTTAGGGTTTAAAAAACTCTAATGGGTTACATTTCATATGTTGCCTGATGGAGATTGTATCTCACACTACTTATTTAGCTCAAACTTCTACTTTGGGATCTGCAGTAATTCTTCTTCTTACTCTTCTAACTCTTCTTTTGGTCACACCAACTATCTTCATGTCTTCCTTCACTGTATCCATGAACCTCCTCTTTGACCTTCCTCTAGTCCTCTTTCCTGGTGGTTCCAAATCCAGCATCCTTCTTCCAATGTACTCTCTCTCTCTCCTCTGCACATGTCCAAACCATCTCAATCTTGCCTCTCGGACTTTATCCCCAAAACCTCTAACATGTGCTGTTCCTCTGATGTACTCATTTCTAATCCTGTCCATCCTGGTCACTCCCAGAGAGATCCTCAGCATCTTCATCTCTGCTACCTCCATCTCTGCTTCCTGTCTTTTCTTCAGTGCTACTGTTTCTAGACCAAACAGCATGGCCGGTCTCATCACGGTTTTGTACACTTTTTCTTTCATTCTAGCTGAAACTCTTCTGTCGCACATCACACCTGATACTTTCCTCCACTGACCTCGTCTGTCAGACTGTCCATCACCATAGCAAACGGCAAAGGACTCAGGGTAGAGTCCTTTGCTCTGAGTCTGTGGTGAAATAGGCCTTCACTATTGGCCTATATAAGTAAATAAAAGAGTAATTAACAATACGTTGATGAATAGAAGATGGGACAAAACCAATGGGCAAGAAACAGTCGAAACATACCAAGAATCTTAACCAAAAAGTTTGACTTTTTAGGTAAAAAAAAAAAAAGACGATTGTCGATTGAAAGTAAAAAAATGATTGCAATGTCGTGAAAGTTAGAAAAAAAGACATCAAAAGGAGTGAAAAACAAACTTCTTCTAATCTCCGAAAACGTTTGTGACTTTGATTTAGATAAACATGTAATATTTCTATCTGGAACATGCTGTGATGATGACCTTTCTCTTTCCGCCCCCTTCATCTTCTCTTTTATCTACCTTCGTCTCTTTTTATCTGCCTCTACCTCCGTGTGCTGCACGGGTTTGCAGGTTGTCACTTCAGAGATTCTGAGACATTTAACTTTCTTTGATGGCTGACTTGTTACGACAGCAGTGTGGGTGATTAATCTGCTTAGGAAACCTGCAGAAGCGACACTGTGTGGCGCTTTCAGTCTTCAGTTCCTCCCAGCCCATGTTCATGGCAGCGGTGTGTTGAGGCGAGTTGAAGACTTTAAGCGATGCTCAGAAACACAACCTTCAACCTTCGTTCCCTGGCTCTGTTTTTAAAGCTGACATCATGTCGGTGTGTGATCTTGTAGGTAGTCACTGTTTGTGTTTACTGTCGTTTGAGCTTGTTAAAACTTTAGTTCTTGGTTTTATTGGTCTGATCTTTTATATGGTTTCTTTTTTTTCAATCTGACCTTGCATCATTGGGGCTCATTTGCTCTATCGTGGTCAGGGACTTATTTTTGATTTAAGTAGTCAGTGCTTTCTTGTCACAATGTCCAAACGGTTATTGTAGTCCAGAAAAGCAGAGCATAAAAATCAAACTTTTTTTATCTTCCGTGAACAGCAGGGCAAGTTTGTCTTTACCCTGAATGACATTTTTAAACGGTAAGTTTGTTCTTTGGCTTTAGATACCCAATTCCAGAAATTATTGCTAACTTAGGCCTTATAGTTTGGTCTACCTGTATGCTTAGCTATCAAACTACAAATAGATACAAATACTGCTAAGACAATGTGCTTTTTACAGTTATTGTGCGTAAAACAGCAACAGCTTTTTCGCTGTTGCAGTTAACATACCAGCCGGTCAATGCCTGATCCTGTCAGACCTCAGAAGCTAAGCAGGCTGGGCCTGGGCGGTACTTGGATGGGAGACCATCGGAACTCCAAATGCCACGGTGGGACGGCCGTTGAGATTAAATTGCCATTGTGTCCCTGGGCAAGACACTTCACCCACGTTGCCTAGTCTGAATGGTGTGTATGCGATTGGTTGATGATGGTCAGAAGGGCCGATGGCGCAAAATGGCAGCCTCGTTTCTGTCAGTTTGCCCCAGGGCAGCTGTGGCTACAACGGTAGCTTACCATTACCTGGTATGGAGTGAATGAATAATTCATATGTGAAGCGTCTTTCAGAGTCCTGAAAAGCGCCATAGAATACAATGCGTTATTATCAATAGAGAAGCGACAAAACAACTTTTTGAAAAGAAATGAGTTCAATGAGGCTGTACGGTCACGCAGTGGTAAGCATAATATCCTCACAACACGAAGGTTAGGGTTCAAATCTTGAGTGGGGACAAGGTTTGGAACACTGTCCTTTCAGTTTGCATGTTCTCCACATGTGTGTGGGTTTTCTCCAGGTACTCCGGTTTCCTCCCACCCTCCAAAAACATACAGTACATGTTTGGTTAATTGGCCACTACGATATTGCCCGAGGGAATGAGTTTGGATGTGGATGGTTGTGTATGTGTAGCCCCATGACAAATTGGCGACTTGTTTGGAGTGTACCCTACCTCTTGCCTTGAATCAGCCGAGTTAGGCTCCAGCACTCCCTGGGACCCGTCAGGGATAAGCCGTTCAGAAGATGAATGTCTTGAAAGTTTGCATCCAGATCCAAAGAAAATATGCTTCAGTGTCCCTGCTACCTAACCCAGCAAAGAGGGAACCTCCAGGGGATGTTAGCCTGAGGTTCTCTAAAGGTTTGTTTTGACCTAACCAAAAACTAACGTTCCCTAAACGTCAGGTGGTGGTTATGTTGGAACCTAACCTTTCCAGAACGTTGAGAGAACCAAATTCCAAACATTATGCTTAAAATCAAGGTTAGAGGAACATTCTGAACAACACAAAATAACGTTTCACAACCATCACAAAGCTTTCTATTTGAACCTTTAGAGAACCAAAAATAACCTCTGGGTAATGTTCTGCTATTCTTTGAAAAACCTTCCCGGAATGTTCTGGGAACGGTAAATTGTTAGCTGGGAAAGAACATCCACAAAGAATCGCTGGGATCTACGTTCTTCTAGTTTTGCATCCATTTTATTTTTTGTTTCTCTTCTCATTAACTAATTGTGTTGTGACGTTAGCTCTACTTTAATTTAATTGAAGTCCAAGTTTAAAGTTCAGCAGACATCTGTGTAGGAGAGGTTTGCTAATTACAAGGAAACATCAAAGTCTCTTCAAAGTTTCTTTTAATATGTTATGATTAACACTTCAATCAATGCTTTTGCTTGTAGCAAAGAAACTAGCTGTCCAGCTGCTGGAATCCAAAAATATGTCAAATTACTGCTGGGAACCACCTGAAATCTCTTCAATTTTCTAAAAGTAAATCAGGCATAAAATAAACTGTACTTAGATTTTTAAAGTGATTTTCCATGTGATGTTTAATTTTGCTTAAGACTTCATAAGTATGTAATCTAGCAAAGCCGTTACGCCCCTTTTTTTTTTTTCAAATGAAAACGTGTCAAAGAAAGCTAAAGGAAAGTTTTTATCTCCCGGAAATCCATCAATAGTTTTCTATTTCGCCTTTAAGTAGAACTGAATTATTTTTATGTAAACAACGTAAAGCAACTAATAGCAACCAATCTGTTCTGATTGGCTCTTATGATTGATTGCTTTAGTCTGATTGTCACTCCCAACTTTAATTATGGTATCATTTCAAATCACATTTGATTTATAGAGCACTTTTCCAACACAAAGTTACACAAAGTGCTAAACAGAACAAATAAAAATGTAAACAACATTAAAAAACAGTGAGTCAAAAGCATCCATCAAAAATCACAGACTCACACAAAACACTGCACACATGCATCGACGTTCACACAGCCCCTTCCCCAAACGCCCATCTTTCCCCAACCCCCATTTCACCTGAGCCGCTAGCTACTGTTTCTTTAACTGAAATAAAAATAAGCATCCGACCTGATGCTGTGAAGACATAATAACTGGGGATCGATCCACACCAGGAGTCGACTGCCGCGGCCAAAACCACAGGGGTCCACCCAGCTCCAAGAGACGCAGGCACTCATTGAAGCAACCTGGCTATAGAATAAAAACTAAAACCAATAAAACAGGTTAAAAACTACTTAAGAAATTAATCAGAAAAATAAAACCGTGTAAAAACAGGAAAGTAAACAGATTTCATTAAATTGTCTTAAGCAAAAAATAAAAGCAAATAAAAGCAAAGTTAAAAAGGTGGGTTTTTAGCCTCTTTGTAAAAACATGAACAGTCCCAGTGTCCCTGAGTTCCTCTGGCAGGCTGTTCCACAGGCGAGGACCATAATATTGGAACGAGGCCTCACCATGAGTTTTTGTTCTAACATTTGGTATTACTAAAAGGCCGGCATCAGAGGACCCCGGGGTCTGTCAGGGTCATACCCCACAAGATAGTCAGAAAAATAAAAATGTTCAGACCATTAGGACTTTTAAAAACTATTAAAAGAACCCTAAAATCGATCCTGAAATGCACAGGGAGTCAATTTGATCATAAAAGAATGTATCCTTAGCGTGCATCAGACAATCAGAAAAACAAGTTTTAGTTAGGATTATTAGATAAAAAGGATGCATGATGATGCAGTTGGTTATCACTGTAGCATCGCAGCAAAGTCAGAGTTTGTGCCCCGGGTAGGGTAGGATTGAAAAATGTGCCTTTTTGTGTAGAGTTTACACATTCTCCTCATGTATAAGTGGTTTCACTCCAAGCGCTGCAGCTTCCAAAAACATGCGTGTTAGACTGATTTGCCACAGGAAAATTGCCTCCGGAAATGTGTAAGTTTTTTCTGTCTCTGTATGTGGCCCCGTAACAAACTGGTGACCTATTTGGAGTGTACCGCCCTCTGGCCCGTGACCAACTGGGTAAGGCTCTGATCCCCCACAATCCCTGTGAGAATAAGGGGAGCAGGAGGTGATGTTTGAATCGATATCATTCAAAAAGGACAAGAAAGAAAAACTAGAAGTAGTCCACAAAAATTGAAAGTTCAAGAACATATTCCAAAACTACAGGGTGGAGATCAAGAAGGAGTACATCAGGGGAACAGCACATGTTAGAGGTTTTGGAGATAAAGTCAGAGAGGCCAGACTGAGATGGTTTGAACATGTGCAGAGGACAGAGAGAGAGTACATAGGCAGAAGGCTGCTGGGTTTGGAACCACCAGGAAAGAGGACTAGGGGAAGACCAAAGAGGAGTGTCATGGAGTAAGTCAGAGTACATGTGTGTGAATGAGAGGGATCCAAATGGAAAAAAGAGGTTACAGGGAGAAGAGATAAAGAAGGTGGAAGATTTTGAGTCCAGAGCAATGGAGAGTGTGGAAAAGAGGTGAAAAAGCGTGTTCAGGCAGGCTGGAACGGGTGGAGAAAAGTATCAGAAGTCATGTGTGATAGAAGAGTTTCGGCTAAAATAAAGGAGAAGTGTACAAAACCGTGGTGAGACTAGCCAAGCTGTTTGGTCTAGAAACAGTAGCACTGAAGAAAAGACAGGAAGCAGAGATGGCGGTAGCAGAGAGGAAGATGCTGAGGATCTCTTTGGGAGTGACCAGGATGGACAGGATCAGGGGAACAGCACATGTTCGAGGTATTGGAGATAAAGGCAGAGAGGCCAGATTGAGATGGTTTGGACATGTACAGAGAAGAGAGAGAGAGTACATCGGAAGAAGGGTGCTGGATTTGGAACCACCAGGAAAGAGGCATAGAGGAAGACCAAAGAGGAGGTTCATGGATACAGTGAAGGAAGACATGAAGATAGTTGGCATGACTGAAGAGGATTCAGCAGATAGCGTTCGAAGGAAGAAACTGACTTGCTGTGGCGACCCCTAAAGGGAAATGCCAAAAGGAGAAGCAGACGAAGAAGAAGCAGGGTAGGAGCAGTGTGAAGAGCAGTAGAGGTTGGTAGTGGATGAAGAGGGTGTCCAGGTGGACTGGGCTATCTGGGTGCACAGATGGGGAACATGAGGAAGTGAGGTCCAAGGCTGTGTCTAGTCAGTGGAGGATTTACACCCTCACACATTCATTGATTAGTCATTTAGACCTGCAGAAATAACACCGACATTTGAAAAATACCAAAGTTTGTTCAAATATTACAGAATTGGGTTCAAAATAAAAGAAATACGGCAAAAAAAAAAAAAAAAGAACAAACTTGTTTTTTTATTGAACAATTCAGCAGCCAAAAAAAAAGAAAGAACAAAGAATCCTACGTGTTTCCTTTGAGATCTGCACCACAACAAAACCTTTATCTTAATTGCCAAAAAATTTAAATATTTTACTAAATAATAATCATTTTCATGAAAAGATGAGCATAAAAATGACAAAGAGTAGTTGTTCACTCCCTGGATGTACCTGGAATCACAAAAAGTCTTTAATGCACAACTGAAACTTTTTTAAAAATTTGTACCAAAACATGATTAAACCTGACGTCATACATTATGAATAACAATCCTGAGGATGATGAATATTATAAATTTAATTAATTCCTCACAGAATGGATTGAGTTCAGTAATAATGAGGCGTTTGTCCAGTACTGTATGTATAATTTATGACATGTTGGTGTCTTTATGTGGTCTTACTGACCGGGTGTATTCTTAGGTTGCAACAAGAACTTCTTCAAAACATATATGTAATTAGAACACCAATGCAATGTCAGTTTGAACCAGTTTATTGGAGGAAATGAAGAACCAAACAGAACTGTAACGTGGGGTGCTTCGATGGCGCCAGGGTCCGGAATTTCACACTGCAGAATCCGCTGCTATGCAATTCCCCTGTACAAGTCCCACGATGGTGCATCACTGTGCACTGCCAGGGTACGGAATTCCACGCAGCCGAGTCCCCTGTATAATTTAATTGAGCTCCCCTTGAGAGACAATGAAAGACACCTTCACTTCATGGGAGGGAAAGGAGCCTGGATGGAACTTGACTGGGTAACGAAGTGGACCAGGTATAGAAGCTCAAGCGGATGATGGGGAAAGAGATGGAATAAGTTCCGCAGGAAGGCAGGGTGCACCAGGAGCCAAGGGATAAGAGCTCCAAAGGATGAGGATGAAAGCTATTCAGCTCAACAGGAAGGCAGGGTGCACCAGGAGCAAGGGGTAAGAGCTCAGCAGGATGAGGATAGTAAAACATGGCACACTGTAAAACTGACAAGACAAATTTATTTCAAAATAAAACCATTTTGGACGAAAATGAGTGCATGTTCAGAAAAAGGCACTAAAATTTAACACCACATCTATAAAACTAGAATAGAAATGTCTCCGGGAGGCAGCTGCACTGAACGTTTGTCAGATAAAAGATTATGTGAATATTATCTCTAAAAAGGTCAACTCTGATAAAGTCAAGCAGAAGAACATTAGAGAGGTTCTGCTGAAAGGTTCATCTTTACCTTCTTGAATCATCTGTTTGCAAGTCCTCCAATTAAGCGACTTCTTCAAAAGGTTAAGTTGATAATCAGTTACTGATTTTTGCTGACAAGAGCGTTCCATTTGTTTAATTACTAGCAAAGAATAAAAACATAAAAACAAAGAAAACATTTTTTCAAAAAAAAAAAACTTGTGGTTTGATCTGCTTTTAAAAAATAGACAATCTGAATAATCTTGGTTACCGTAACGGACTTTTAAACTTGGGGGTTCAATCCCCCGCCCGGAATTCATGCCGAAGTGTCCTTGAGCAAGACACTGAACCCCCAAGTGGTCCTAATGATAGTGGCGTGCGCCTGTCAGGTATGAATATGTGCATGGATGGGTGAATGTTAGCTTAACTGTAAACCAATTTGGGTACCAACGGAGGTACATAAATAAGCGCTATATAAGGAGAGACCATATACCTGTACCATTACTGGGAGGAGACCAAGAGGCAGACCCCTAACCCGCTGGAGAGACTATGTCTCACAGCTGACCGAGGAATGACTCGGGATCCTCCCGGATGAGTTGTGGGATGCAGCCGGGGTGAGAGAAGCCTAAGCTTCCAGTCTTCCAGCCCTGCGACCCGGCCCCGAATAAGCGGAAGACGACGGAACAGAACAATCTGAAAAGAAAATCACTTGTAGTTTCTCGACATGTTTAATACTGAAAGTCTGTAAAGGTTAGAATTTGAAAAACTATATTAGTTTAATTTTACCTCCGTGTGTCATTTTCTACCATCCAAGAGATGACATTTAAACGCCTCATACGAACACCGTAAATGTCACACGTGTTTTCTCAAGGAGGAAATCTTCTGCCGCTCCCTGAGGTCTGTTTTATCAGCCACTGTGCTGACACAGCAAACATTAAGGTTACCTTCATCCCTGACAGCTTTCCATCTGCTTTTAGAGTTTGCCCTTGCAGGTGAAAAAGAACAAGTAGAAGTTCTCTAAAAGGTTTTCTTTTTACAGTTTTCCAATGCATTTGGTTTTAATCCCTTAACTAGTTTGGGGGTTCATGCCTTGATCACTACAGTTCCATTCATTTTCAGCAAAAACTACACACTCCATGCTTCCCGGTGAGAGCCACACCTGTAGATGCCATATGTCCGCCCTCAGGGGTAGATTACATTGGCGTCAACTGATTTACACACTCACTTCCAAACAGCTGATGCTAAGTCGTGTCCACAGCGTGATCTCTGGGAAGTGTTGATGAGTTCAGTTGCTATTAATTAATTTGAATAAATGTCCCCTTCAGAGGGAAGAGACCTCTTTAAGCAGTGAAAAAAGAGTTGGTTTCTCCTAGTTTACTTCTGTTGAACTCCTGGAAAAGAGGAAACTCTTGGCTGGAGATCTGGGAAAATTACAGATATATTATTAGATGTCTAAGATCTTCAAATAGAATGTAGCGCCCTGGAAAGACCATACGGCCGCATACATACCATTGGAACTTGTTTTAAGATATCCAGTTTTGCTCAGGACAAACTTGCAATCAATACATTTTTCTTCTAGCAAAATACAGATGAAATAAAGGGATTTTTTTCTTTTTTTTAAACCCAACACATTGTCGCTCCTTTAACTCTTCAATAGTTTGCGGAATTTAGAGGAAAATCAAGTTTAATTTAGAAATGGGAAAAAGTTCAATAATTTTGAGGCTGCTCCTACCTTAGCGTAACGTTTTTCAGATTTAATGGATATACTTTCGATTGACTGGAAAAAAAAACCTCACAGAGAAACCCTAAATTCAAAATGAGATGTCCAAAATGTTGCATTGACCGTATTATTTGCAATAGAAGTGCACTTTCAAAGTTTTTTTACCTGAAACTTGAAAACAGCAAATTTTAAGTCCAACAAAAATAAGTCTTCCATATGCAACTTTAGCTCAAGTCTGACCGTGTCCTTGTTCTTTTTTAAATAGTGCTAAATAGCACTTGAAATAGCACTAGCGTGCATGTGTAGCTTGTGCTGGTATAGGTACCACACTGAGCAGAATTTTTTTGCCCAGCAATTTTTTTTTTGCAATATTAAGCTCTGTATGAAACCAAAGACAGAAGTTCATTTCTCCTTTTCTCAGGTGTCTCTCATGAGAAATCACATCCACCAAATCTTAGTTTAAGTGGGCACACACTGTGGGTTTTGTCCAAATTTAGTCCAATTTCAGGTGCCACCACAATTTTAAGATTGGGCAAGACTTCCGCTAACGTCATGGTCGCTCTACAGGGTAGTGATGCATGGTGAGGGAAGGCAGCGCCTCACTAGTCATTGGGAAAAATCGTAAAAAGAATTGTCCATAAATAAATTTTAATATTTTCTATTAATCTGTGTTAAAATGCATTTGCAGTACAACACAGGCTCCATAGCTCAGGGGTTAGAGCACTGGTCTTGTAGACCAGGGGTTGTGAGTTCAAATCTCGCTGGGGCCTCTGACTCATTTTGGGGAGACAATGGCTCAGTTATAGAGCGTTTGCCCGAGGACCAGAAGTTAACCGGAAGTTTGCAGGTCCGATTCCCACTGAGTTCACGTCTAAGATCCTTGGAGAAGACACCTAGCCTCCCGTTTCTCCCACCATTGGCACCGTCGAAGGGCAGCCTGCTGCGGTGTAAGGAGTGCAGCACACAAATTTCACCGGTGAGGGATCAATAGAGTATGTAAATACAAATAAAAAAACTTCATATTTTGAGTAAAAATCAACAGATTTAAGTTATTATGTTCAAACCCTAGGCAGAAATTGCAAGTGAGACACTTCCCCCTGTACCTCACGTCTGACTGCATGATTCAATACAAACTGTGTAGCATGACGCGTGACCGTTTCTGTTCCTCAGCATATTGCCAATATAAATTACACAGAATTATTTGTCATACACCATGACTTTCTGCGGACTATGTAATGTCTTTTATGTGTGCTTGAGAGAGTTATTCCTGCTGATCGCACGTAATGTGCAGGGAAAACTCAGCAGGAGAGGCAGGCGGTACGCTGCCTCGTCTCAAGGGGACGTATCCAAGCTGGCAGGTGTTTTCTCGCTTCAATAGAGGCTATTCAAAGTCAACGCAAAGCTAAAGCCAATAGGTCCAGAACAAAGGCTATTTTATGCTCTGTCTGATTTGTCGTATTCCAGATTAGACATTTCTGAATAAAATAAAAGATGATAAGTGAACGAGCACCAACGCCAAAGATTGACTCAATTTTATTGGTGGATTCCAGAATCAAAATGTTTAACCGCTTGTGCGTTATGAGCTAAATTGAAATGGTTTAGCTAAATTATCTCATGCACAGTTTTTTTAAATAACTAACTGAAGCACGTGTTCCTGTGCTGAGTGATAAGAAAAAAAACGCTAAGAAGTAGCTAGGTGAGGGACGCAGGGTTCGGAGCTAATGCTAGGGGGCGATGTCGATCCTGGAAAGCGCACATCAAAAGAACAACAGAATAAGTTTTAGCATTGGCTACAATAAAATGTGTTGATCCTCTTTTATTAAAACAATAAAAGATTATGCATCAAAACAAGGTCATGATGCCTCCACAGCAGACGACAGCAAAGAAAACTGCGCTGGCCACTGCACTCTGTTTAATTTTGTTCATATGGTGTGAGTGGTTCACTTGCAGAAGACTATCGGCTTACATACAAATCATGAGACTGGCTCAAACTGTAAACGATTTGGTCGAAAAGGATGAGAGTTCAATTTGAAACATTCTGAAATTTGCACAGTGCCAGTCCAGATTAAATCTCCTTAAAGTTAAGAGTGAGATCCCGACAAAATCTCACAGATACTGTAGTTTTCCAGAGTCTTCCGAAATGTTTGTCTCTTTATAATCTCAAACGAAGACATTAGAAAAGTTTGACAAATAAGCTCAATATTTTCTTAGGCAGACTTCCCTCAAGGGACCACCTTAAGAAATTTAGACAGAGAACATGGACGAGTCGGGATACAACGTGTTTGGACAAATTGCTTGCAAACGGATCTGCTATCTTCCGATAGCAGATCGGAAGATCGCTCTCTTCTGATAGCAGATCCATTTGGACTTGTGCTTATCGGTTCGGGTAAAATGAAAGCCACGGAACCGGTTCCGAAAAAATCTGGTTCTCGATACCCATCTCTATGGACGAGTTTGTTCATTTACTGTTTAAGAATTGATTTTTCTCCCTAATTACTATAAATATAATATGACACGCATGAAAACATCTTATTTTCAGTCAGCAAAAATAAATACCAGCCATATTGATCAAATAAAAATCGTCATCTTTATTTTGCAACATGGAAGTGGGATCAAAAATTTTCTGCAAAGATCTTAAATGTACTTTTTGTCAAATTATATATTTATACATATAAATATATAGATACTTAAATTATGGCCTCAATGTAGCATTTAAATGTCACAGTACACTTTTTTAAAAAAAAAATTACCGTGTAATTTTACCACATTAATCAATCCCCTTGACATTTACAATTTAAATATATGCCTGTGCACATTTTTTTTTTTCATTTTTAGAAAGGAGTGAAAAAAAATTCCAGAGTTCTCTCTTCGAAAGAAAATTTCACCCTGTTTCATAAACTTTTGAATTTTAAACTAAAATATTTAAATGGAGACGATTAAAATAGTGACACAGTGGTGTAGTGGGTATTGTAGTGGCCTCACAACCAGGAGGTCTAGTTTCGAGTCACAGGCAGGACAAGGCTTAGAACACTGGCCTTTCTATGTGTAGTCTTCATTTTCTCCGAGTTTCTTCCGGTTTTCGCCGGTTTCCTCCCACCCTCCAAAAACCTGCATGTTAGGTTGATTGGCCGCTATGAAATTGTCTTTAGGAATGAGTGTGGATGGTACCCTACCTATCGCCGGTATAGACTGTGGCACCTCCCACATCCCCGTTAGGGATGGACGTCTAGAAGATGAAACATTTAAAATACAATTAGAACAAAGAAAAACAAATAAAAAATAGGGTATAAAACAAGGAAAGGACATATCTTCTGGTGTTACAGAAAGTGAAAGTTTAAACTGTTAAAGGTGCGTTCCGGTAACCACGACTATTCTATCAAGAGAAAATCAAGAGACTGTGCGAACTGAAGTATTTATTGAGTAAAGACTACACAGAAACATTGGCATAGCACAACCCCAGGGTGATATGGGAGGGAAGTGCTCAGGAAGATGAGCCAATAAATTGGGTGATAAGCAGGGTCTGTCCAAATGGTTGCGATAATAAAAATGCATTTGAACTTATATAGCGCTTTTCTGGATGCTCAAAGACACTTCAAATATGCACTACTCATTAACTCCATATTAGATACATACATTCATTCCTGATGCTGGGCGCGACGATGCAAGGCCCATACCACTATCATCAAAAGCAACTGCGAGTTCAGTACAAGAGTGAAAGCTTGCTTGCACTGAGCCAAACTTGAACTAGGCTACCCAGGGACAACCCGTCCTTACAAACTTCTTTGTGGTGATAAAAAAACTCCCAGAAAAAAACAGACTGGGGAAAAATTAGAAAGAAAATTTGGGTTGAAGATGAAATCCCCTCTCAGGACAGGCAGTCAATGAACCAGAGCTGGAAAAAAATTCTACCTGACTCCAGACTGTACAGGGAAAAGGAAGCAGATGGCTGAAATCGGAAAGTGGGAAAGACAAGGTTGTTGAGAACAGCAAAGGGTCTTCCGTTCTTCGTCTTGTGGTTTGAGCGAGAGAGACAATGAAGACCGGAGTGCTGAGAGATGAGCTGATGAAAAACTGGTGGTGGCTGAGGTAGAGGAGGGCTGCCAAAGCGCTTCCGGAGACAGCTGGAGAAAATATGACAGGTATTTAAAAGTTCTGCTTAACCAAGATATGCTGAGTGTGCCAGCAGGGCAGCAATAGTTTGCAATGGAGGTGCTTTAAAATATAATTAATCACCTGACAAGGAGAAAATGGGCACAGAATGAAAGTGGTGACCAGTGAAAATCAGGAAAGGACAAAGGAAACAGTGAGACGTGGTAACAGAACGGTCTTCATGAAAGAATTTCTACTAATATTTTTATTTGAATTTCTGAAAAATCATTTAAAAAAACCTTTCAGACCA
Source organism: Neostethus bicornis (assembly GCA_902685375.1). Lineage (NCBI taxonomy): Eukaryota > Metazoa > Chordata > Actinopteri > Atheriniformes > Phallostethidae > Neostethus > Neostethus bicornis. Next base: position 7,944,544 of record LR738553.1, on the reverse strand, counting down.
AAAGGACACTTATTTGAAACCAACAGGAGAATCTCTGACTTGTCTCTTGAGCATTAAATTAGACAGAATTGAGCAGTAAAACTTTCCTCTGGGCTGTTTACGCTTCATTTATTCTTTACTGTGTAGTTGGATTTTGAAGGGTTTTAGTTTTTTTTTTTTGTATTTATAATGATGTTTTGGAACAACAGTCCAGAGCAATGGAGAGTGTGGAAAAGAGGTGAAGAAGCGTGTTCAAGCAGGCTGGATAGGGTGGAGAAAAGTATCATGTGTGATGTGCGACAGAAGAGTTTCAGCTAGAATGAAAGGGAAAGTGTACAAAACCGTGGTGAGAACTGGCCATGCTGTTTGGTCTAGAGACAGTAGAACTGAGAAAAAGACAGGAAGCAGAGATGGAGGTAGCAGAGATGAAGATGCTGAGGATCTCTCTGAGAGTGACCAGGATGGACAGTATCAGAGGAACAGCACATGTTAGAGGTTTTAAAGTCCGAGAGGCCAGACTGAGATGGTTTGGACATGTGCAGAGGAGAGAGAGAGAGTACATCGGAAGAAGGATGCTGGATTTTGAACCACCAGGAAAGAGGCCTAGAGGAAGACCAAAGAGGAGGTTCATGGATACAGTGAAGGAAGACATGAAGATAGTTGGAGTGACCAAAGAGGATACAGCAGATAGGGTTAGATGGAAGAAACTGACTTGCTGTGGCGACCCCTGAAGGGAAATGCCGAAAAAAGAAGCAGATGTTTTGGAACAGTAAAGGGTTGGGCTGTTTGTGTCGTTGGCCAGTGAGAAGTGAAGACTAAACTAAATGGACACAATTTTCAAAAGTGATCCTCACATGGAATGAGAAATAGAAACCACTTGTTTACATTCATTTTTATTCCTTTTATTCCGTTTCGTTCCATTGTCTCCCATTGTCAGCAGCCTCAGACGGGAAGCCCAGGCTTCTCTTACCCCAGCTGCATCCTCCAGCTCACCCGGAACAATCCTGAGTCGTTCCCCAGCCAGCTGTGAGACATAGTCTCTCCAGTGTGTCCAAGGTCTGTCTCTTGGTCTCCTCCTGGTGGGACATGTCCGAAAAACCTCACCAGCGAGGTTTTCGGGGGGCATCCTGACCAGATGCCGATCTGGAGGAGGAACGGCTCAATTCAGAGCTCCTCCCGGATGGCATAGGTCCTCACCTGATCTCTGACTCAGAGCCCAGCCACCCTGCAGCGGAAGCTCATTTCTCATTCTTTCTGTCAAGGTGAGGGTTGGATCGTAGATCGACTTGTAAATTGAGAGCTTTGCTTTCGGCTCAGCTCTTTATTTACCACGACAGACCGATGCAGTGTCCATACTACTTTATCCAGAAATGGATTGGAAGGGATGTCAGAGTCTATCCTGGATAGTTAGCAGTTGGTGACCAACCTATACGGTTACATAATGGTTTCATATTCACTCATACATAGAGAAAACTTGCACTTATACATGTAGAGCATGCTCACTCCACACTGAACGGTTGCTATTTTAAGTCTTGTCACAAGTGAGGTGTATAGGGAGAACTTCCTTTTTCCTTCCAGGGTGGATTTAGTGCTTGGTTAGACCACCAGTTTGTTTTGGATTTGTGTCCTGATACGTTCAGTTGTAGGTTCAGAGTTAAAAGAAGACGATATTAGAAAAATGCACAATCTTGTCAATTTATTTATGTCATAGTCTAGCGCTAAGGTGGGCGAACTTTTTGATTCCCGGGCCACATTGAGATCTAACATTTGACAAAGGGGCCGAAACAGGAGCAGATGGATGGTATGTTTTGGTAACCGCAAGATTGGAGCGATAGAATGGCGCGCTAGATTTTAAACAAGCACGCTAAATGTTACATCAAGAGCTTTAAATTTTAAATCTTGCGGCGCTAGGTCTGAAATCCAGTGTGATATCGCTTAAAAACATGCATTTAGCGGCGCTGGGTTTGAAATCTAATCGCTTGATGTAACGTTTTGCATGTTTTTACATCTAACACGCTTGTAAACGTGCGTGTTTTGGGCCCGATGACTTTCCATATCTGTGCACACTGTTTATTTTGACAGCGTGCACATCACAGTGACACACACATTTTAATGGGAACACTATTGTTGTTTTCTCAACAAAGCCAATATATCTAGAGTGTGCCATCTAGTGACGAAACATCATAATTCCAGGGGAAATAAAACTAACAAGGTTTGTTACTTAATTTTATCAAGTTTGGCGGGCCGAATGAAAACATATAACGGGCCGCATGTGGCCCGTGGGCCGTGGTTTGCCCATGCCTGGTCTAGCATTACACAGTAGTCTAGAACCCATTTCTAACACAAAGATCTTACAATTCTGTGTTAACTTTTTCCAATTTTGCCCAAATTTTTTTTGGGTTGCTGTCTATTGGGGTTTATTAGTGGACCTTCGCTGCTACCCAAGCATGGACTTTGTTCGATTGGTCCTGTCTAATTTATTTAAGATCTCAGCAAGTTTCCATAAAGCTTTGAAAAAAATCTAACTTCTCTTTGGACCATTCAATTTTATTTTTTTAATTTCTTTGCTTGAGCCAGTTTGGGACTGGGCAAGAAACCTTGTAGCTGGTGTTAAAAAGGTGCAAAGCTAAAGAATTAGAGCTTAATGAAGCTTTGGCTTCAAACCAGAACTCCAACCATCCAACAATCGATTTCCACAGCAATTTTTCCAATTCAGCAGGAACGCAGTAAGCAGACTGGGAGCAGGGTACACCATGTTGCAGAGCCGCTCAAAGACAGAACCAATCACACAACTACTCAATTACTGTAGGTCAGAGAGACTAGTTAAAAAATGTGCATGTTTTGATGGGTTGTAAGAATTTGTAATACCAAGTGAGCTGCGAGGAAAAATACAGATGGAAAGAGTAGTTTATCATCAACCTCCTTGCTTTTAGGTTGCAGAAGTGGTGTGCCGTATCGATCAAATACCAAGTAAATACAGGCTAGCATTGCCAACATTAAGACATATTGCTGTTGTGTTAACAGATTTCCTTTGAAGCGACAATTTGCTTGTTTGTTTGCTTCGTACATACAGTGGTGGTCAAAAGTTTACATACACTTGTAAAGAACATAATGTCATGGCTGTCTTGAGTTTCCAGTTATTTCAACAACTCTGATTTTTCTCTGATATAGTGATTGGAACAGATCCTTCTTTGTCACAAAAAACATTCATGAAGTTTGATTCTTTTATGACTTTATTATGGGTAAACTGAAAATGTGACGAAATCAGCTGGGTCAAAAATATACATACAGCAATGCTAATATTTGGTTACATGTCCTTTGGCCATTTTTACTTCAATTAGGCGCTTTTGGTAGCCATCCACAAGCTTCTGGCAAGTTTCTGGTTGAATCTTTGACCACTCCTCTTGACAGAATTGGTGCAGTTCAGTTAAATTTGTTGGCTTTCTGATATGGACTTGTTTCTTCAGCATTATCCACATGTTCCCAATGGGATTTAAGTCAGGACTTTGGGAAGGCCATTCTAAAACCTTAATTCTAGCCTGATTTAGCCATTCCATTACCACTTTTGATGTGTGTTTGGGGTCATTGTCCTGTTGGAACACCCAACTGCGCCCAAGACCCAACCTTCGGGCTGATGACTTCAGGTTTTCTTGAAGAATTTGAAGGTAATCCTCCTTCTTCATTGTCCCATTGACTCTCTGTAAAGCACCAGTTCCATTGGCAGCAAAACAGGCCCACCGTGCTTGATGGTAGGCATGGTGTTCTTGGGGTTAAAGGCCTCACATTTTCTCCTCCAAACATATTGCTGGGCATTGTGGCCAAACAGCTCAATTTTTGTTTCATCTGACCACAGAACTTTCCTCCAGAAGGTCTTATCTTTGTCCATGTGATCAGCAGCAAACTTTAGTCGAGCCTTAAGGTGCCGCTTTTGGAGCAAGGGCTTCCTTCTTGCACGGCAACCTCTCAGTCCATGGCGATGCAAAACACGCTTGACTGTGGACACTGACACCTGTGTTCCAGCAGCTTCTAATTCTTGGCAGATCTGCTTTTTGGTGCTCCTGGGTTGACTCTTCACCCTCCTGACTAGTTTTCTCTCAGCAGCAGGTGACAGCTTGCGTTTTCTTCCTGATCGTGGCAGTGACAAAACAGTGCCATGCACTTTATACTTACAAACAATTGTTTGCACTGTTGCTCTTGGAACCTGCAGCTGCTTTGAAATGGCTCCAAGTGACTTTCCTGACTTGTTCAAGTCAATGATTCTCTTTTTCAAATCTGTGCTGAGCTCCTTTGACTTTCCCATTGTAGCGTTTGTGGGTGTTTTTATCCAATGAGCCCTTTTTAAATGGCCTCAGAGAAGTCACCAGCTGTAGTCACTCATAATCACTCACAAGAAGTTAAGAGGTCATGCTATGAAGCTCATGTCATTGACACAACTTTCTAAGTCTCCAAAATTGCTCATTCATGATGCTGTATGTATATTTTTGACCCAGCTGATTTCGTCACATTTTCAGTTTACCCATAATAAAGTCATAAAAGAATCAAACTTCATGAATGTTTTTTGTGACAAAGAAGGATCTGTTCCAATCACTATATCAGAGAAAAATCAGAGTTGTTGAAATAACTGGAAGCTCAAGACAGCCATGACATTATGTTCTTTACAAGTGTATGTAAACTTTTGACCACCACTGTATACAATGAATTCTAAAACATTCTGTTGAGGATTTTTTTTTGTAGAGATTTCTGCCGCAGTGCAAACACCGGGAGTGTCGTCCGCTCTTCCTGTTTGGGGCTTTTTAATGTCATTTTAGCATCTGCATTTTTGTCTGATATTCTGTTGTCTTCCGTTGTCTTCCGCTTATCAGGGGCCCAGTCGCAGGGGTATCAGCCTCAGATGGGAAGCCCAGGCTTCTCTCACCCCAGCTGCATCTTCCAGCTCACCCACAGCAATCCCGATTTTTTTTTCTGGCCAGCTGTGAGACATAGTTGTCAGATATTTGTCTTGTCATTGGGCTCAATGTCAAGCCGATCACAAATCAATCACAAAAAAAGAGGAATTCCAGGAATCTGAGAGTTCTGGAGTACAATACCAATCAGATAACCAAAGTGAAAATCTTGATGACGCTTAAATTCCATTTGCATTATAATTTGGAACTCATTGTACGTGATGTTAGGAGATTTAACGCAAGAGCATCGCATCTAAATGTAAGTGAGATGGGGCAGGGTCAAGTGGACAATTTAACAAACTGGCCCGTATACTGGTCTCACAAAGTCAACTGGCGGATAGAGTGGTTCATAAACCTGGACAGTGCACCTTTGAGAGCCTCAAAGGCGAGGTATTTGTGCATGTCCTTCTAATAGGAGATCAAGAGGCAGAACTTGGACCTCTGAAGGGGATTATACCTCAAGCATGACCTGGGAACTCCTTGGGATGCCTTGGGATCTCCTGGGCAAGCTGAAATATGTGGCAAGGGTGAGGGAAGTCTGGCCTTCGTTGCTAAAACTGGTGCCATTGTGACCCAATTCTGGATCAAGCAGAAAATGACAAACGAATATGAGTAAATGTATAGCTAAGTCTGGTCCATTTATAGATGTGAACTGAGTCATCTCAAAAGTTGAACAATATTAAAGATTAGACACAACATGAAGTTATAACTTACAGGAAATGCCTTAACCAGGACTTAATATGAAAGATCAAGATCAAATCCAAAAAAAAGGGGTCTTTGTCATTCTGGTCTTTTTTTCCCAGAGGTTATTTCACTTCCTCTGAGCCTTTCTGACTTCCTCTTGCCTCACTTTGTACCTCAAGTGTTAAAGGGCCAACCAGATTTTTGGGATAAATTGGGGAAAGCCAGGGCAGAGCAGGCAGCATTGCGAACAAGAGCTTGCTTTAAAACAAATTGATATTGATATAGTATTGATATTTGAATCAATCTGTCTGTTACTTGACTGCAGTACCAACATTACCACGCAGTCACCACTGAAACCAACTTGGTGGAAACACGAAACTATAAACCAATCAATAGGCAATGATTGTGACACTGCCATTTAACATTTGTACTTCTACATATGAACCGGTACTACCACGCTGGCTTTCAACACTGCATTTCAGAAAGACAACAAATCTTTTTGTAGGTCTGAACACATCTAATTACATCTGTTAACAAACGGCCACCAAAGCCGCTACAACAAACAAAATCTGCATTTCAGAATCTGAAAGATGAAACGTCAGTAGAGATTAGATGAAACCTTTGAACAAGCATGCGTGTTTGAACTTTCCGACTGGCACTGTATTACATACTTCACTGGCATCAAACAGATTATCTCTGTAACATTTTGGCATCGCCCATAAAAGTGTGAGAAGCTATTAAAAGCGTTGCTACCAGATGGCGGTGTTTTCCCCCCACATGACCTTCTGGTTGTGTGTGTGTCTGCAGACACGCTTCAGGAGTCAAGAAAAACTCTGCCAACTAAACCGTGGAGTAAAACCAAAGTCTCATCATATCGAATGCTCACTGTTGCAAGCAGCACGGAGATCCAAACAACCCACAAGGGTTGCGGTCGTATAATTTGTTAGTCACTCAAACTTTAATCTTGGGGTAGGAGGTGATGATTTGGTTTCTCTCAGGTCATAAAGTCCCAACTTGTTTATCTAATCCCTCTTGACGTCATCATATCCTCTTTTGTTTCCACTCCCCTCCATTTTCTCCTTTTCACTTTATACACTTCACACTTCTATCCTTTCGGTTTCCTCTGAGGGTTTTACTTTCACACAACCATTTTTTTCCCCCCACACATCACATTTTTTCAGATTGATGGAAACATAACGATCCAAACTGTTTGGTTTCTTTAAAGTCGAAGTATTGTTGGAAACCGGTTCCACTTTTCACTTTATTCTGTGAACATTTTGTCTTTTCTCTCCAGGATGAGAACACGTTAGGGTAAAAACACTTTGATGATGTAATCAAACAAACCGGGTCTTGGCTTTTGTGTGGTTTTCCTGTTCCGCGGCATCCTGGGGAAATGTAGTAGACTTTAAGTATACATGAGGAACTGTGGCGTATACTAAGTACACTACGTTTATCCAGGGGACGCCTACTCTGCTCCAAACAGAAGAAAGAAGACATTGTCCTGAAAAAGCAATGTTTTAGACTAGCTGACTGTGTAATCTGCTCCAACCACAGAGGGATCACACTCCTCAGACTCTTTGGGAAGATCTTTTAAGATGGACTGGAGAGTAGAGTCCCGCAGTTGACTCTCGGATTTTGGTAGATCAGTTTGGTTTCCATCCTGAATGTAGAACCATAGACCAGCTCCATATCCTGCTCAGGATTCTGGAGGCTTCGAAAGAGTTCTCCTTAACAGTGTTTAATGGATCTGGAGAGTGCATTTAATATTCGACCCTGTCCCTCAGGGTACTCGAGAAGAAGTAGTTATACCCGGTCTCCTCAATGAACAGTGCAAGATCTCGGTCTGTATTGCCGAGAGGGTTGGTTCAATTTCTGGCGAGAATCAGACTCTGCCAGTGTTCCCTTTTGTCAAATTCCCTTTCAATTCCAAGATGATGGTTGTCATAATGTCAACAACATGTTCCTTTCCAAAGGCAGTACATAGAAACTGGAGATAGGTAGTCTTATCCTGTTGCATGCCAATACAACTACTTATCCCTGATGAAATCGCAGGGGTTGCCGGAGCCTATCCCAGCTGTTTTCAGGCGAGAGACAGGGTACAATCCAAACTAGTTACCACTTTGTTCCAGGGCCACACACATTTACAAGCATACACACACACACTTATTCCTAAGACAATTTCATAGCGGCAATTTCACCTAACATGCATGTTTTTGGAGAGTGGGAGGAAATCGCAGTACCTGGAGAAAACCCAAACGTACACGGAGAGAACTTTCAAACTCCACTCAGAAAGGCCAGTGATTAAAGCCTTGTTCCTACTCCGGGACTCGAACCCTGACCTTCTTGGTGTGAGGACACTGCGCCATCGTGCAGCCAGTCCAAAGACTTCTATTGAAAATGTGTGTGTGCCATCATACAGTCACTATTCTTGTCACGAGTTCTATTCTGGCTGTTGGTCTTAGTCCTGACAATTCCTGACAAGTCCTGACAACTTGTCCGCGTTTGAGGCGGGGGTGGGGTTTATTTGCTTTGCAGCGCCTGATGATTTGGTTGATGATTTGGCACATTAGCAGCACACTTATCTGAAAACTTTGATTTAGCCTTCAATTTTTTATTATCAATAAAATAGAAGAAAAAAATCTTCTCCTGTCTGTTTTTAACGTTGTGTTTTTTTCGTCTCCTATACGGCAAAATGTCATCCATTTATTTTCTGAAATAGCTTGAACTTCAGAACTTCTGAGATGTCGTAGATAAGGAATGATTCATACAAAAAGCAGCCACATCTGAAGCCCGTCATGTCTTATCAAAATTCAATCTGAAATGAAAAATATTGATGCAATGTGGATGTGGCCTTATATGAAAGATAAGCAGTCCAAAGACAATTTATCAAAAGAAGAAATAAAAATATACCCAGGACCACTCTCTGTGCTGTACTTCAGTGTTTTTCAACATTTTTCATTCCAACGTACATTTTTCCATTGAAAAAAAATCTTGAGCCACACCACCAACCAAAAATGTTAAAACCGACTCTCTACAGTCGCCTTTGGTAACAATCTAGTGATTCTGTCCAAAGTGTCCTGAATAGTACTCAAATCAACACATCAAAACCTGTTTTGTCATCTTCTATGATTCTTCTTTTAAATAAAAAGTATTAACGTGTTCACTTCAGAAACACAACTGGAACCTGAGATGAAACAACAATGTGCTTTATAACTTCAAACGTAAAGAGGTCGTAAAAAAGTTGTATATATAAAACAAAAGTTGTGCACAACCACAAAATGTTACCTTCCAAACTACCCTCCTCAGTCTATTTGCACCACCAGGAGCTAAATACTTCCACCAGAGCATCTTCAATGAGAATACTTTGTGAACAATGAACTTTTATTGACTGTCTGTGACTGAATTTGGAGCCACGTACGTAACAAGTAGCCATAGATTGTGGTCTGGGATGACCTAGTCTGGGAGGTGGAGGTTAGCAGCAGATGCCAGGTAGTAAGTCTGGTGAGTCTGGTGTGAGATTAGCTCCAACAGTATCTAGTTTCTCATGTTTTAATTTTTCCATTTCCATCTACAGTTCTAGGATATCAATGAAATTCTTACATTGCTGTCTTGGCCGTGGCTTTTCTAAGAATTTTGCCACATTTCGCAAAGCGCTACAGAAAAACTAGGAAAGGTAAAAATAATAAAAACAGTTTAAAAACCAAAACCTACATTCAGAAAACAAAGAACCATAAAGTCAAAATTTAAAAACCTTATTTTTTTTAAAGTGTCAACACTTTGTGGGGCTCCAAGGAGTTCTGGGAGCTTATCCCAGAGTCGTGGGGCAATGGCCTGGAAGGCTCTGTCCCTTCCAGAAAAAAGTAAAACATCAGAAAAACAGGAGGAACAAACAAAATAGGAAGCAAAATATATGGGCACCACCACGCAGTACAAATACATATTTTAAAACGATCTATACTACAAAAACCTACAAAGGCAGCTGGTCGGCATTCAAGAAGCCTATACAGCTCATTGAAATCAGGCTACAGTTACAACTGTGTTGATTCGTATGTTTACGGCATATGATGAAAGACCATTTTCAGCTTTTCTTTTTTGAAAAGATTTTGTTACTAATTTCTAGAATTTTCAAAAAATATTTTATGCCTTTGTTGCTTAACAAGTAAATCATCACATTGATTTTAGTTTCCCAATAGGGTTTGAAGTTTTAAAAACACAAACAAACAACACATCTTATTGTTTCAGACTTTGTGTTCCGACACGGTACTATTTGTAAACCATTACACCATTACAGTGGTGTAAAGTTTGGGTACCTCTGGTAAAAGATTATATTGATGTGCATAAAAGTGTAAAAGAAATTTTTAAAAATCTATGAAAGACATCCAATTATTGATAAAATATTCTTGTTATTTGTGAAATTTTAAAAAACTATTTTATTTCCATTGTTAAGCTTTCAAAATATCTGAAAACAAAATTGTGTTGTTTTCAAAAGTTTGGGAAAAGTTAATACCATGTACTGCCGCCTTTGGAATGTTAACACTTTACAACAATATTAAAAATCTGTGGATAGATCTGAAAAGAAAAGCAGTTTGTGACAAACAACCCAAAAAATATGAGACAGGAAGACTTTTGTGATAAAGAATGAGCGAGGATCTAAATCAAGAATTGCCAGACTTATATCTGGCCACAAAAAGTACTTGTGAGCTGTGAAACTTTCCAAAAGGGAACAGTACAAGTTTTAACTCAGCAGGGTATCCGAACGTTTGCGGACACCGTTATTTTGTCTGTAACAGTGCTCTTCCTGACAAAATAAGTACTAACAGTTCCGTCTTTGTGTATGTGTGTGTATAGTTTCACAGGTGTTTCCGGGCATTCTTCTGCTGCTCCACCCAGGAACCAGGCACCTCCTTAAAGACTTTTTCAAGGGCAACTAAGACTTTTCGTACGCCCCGTCAAGAAAGGGACATCCATATTTCTGCCCCGGCACCGTCCACGGTCCTACCCACACCCAACTCCATTCACGAGTCCTCAGAGGCGGTCAATCATGTTACGCCATCTTCACCCAATCAAGACTTTGCTGCTTCCAGAGCTGCTGCTGACACCCTCAAACCTAAACTTATACTGGTGGCGCACTACAGAGAGTAAAGGAAAAAAGAAGGTGAACTGTCTCAGATTATGAATGAAGATGCAAAAGGCAGAGTCACAAATTAAGACAATTTTTTAATCAAATGTGCAACTTGATAAAGACATCAGAAAGAGGTGTGAAAATGTGTTGGAACACTTCCTTCCCAAAGGAGTCCCTCATCACTGCAGCTCTGCAAACAGAAAAACGCAAAACCTCTCATTCCGATTTGAAAAGCTTCTGCGTACAAAGCAGAAGGGACAATGTGAAACTGCTTCGTGTCCAAATTTCCAACTTCCGCACTGAGGTTGTACTTCTAATAAAATGTCTGTCATGCACAAGAGCACAATAACACCGACTTTTTTCTGCCTGCCGTTTTGCATAAAGAGCCTTGAGGGATTCATCCCAGACTTACATTTTAGAGACTTTGAATAAATTTGCCATGGCAGCTGTTTGTTCTGCAAAGCAGCTAAATAATCTTAGTTTTCTTCATGCAAAAGGTTAGCGGCGTCAGGTCGGACCACCCACACGTTATCAAGCGTAAAAAATCAGATAAGACAAAGCAGGATGTTGGAATCCACTGTCCGGAGTCTTTAGTTTTAAAGGCAGATTTGTTAGAGGACAACATTTCTCGTTATTTTCCAATTGATTAATTAGGATGTAAATCATAACTGATGTTTACTAAATACTTCGATGTGTTCGACTGATTCAATTGTTTTGTTTTTGCATTAATTCTTTAAAAACTGGCACACTATTGTTTTTCATCAAATGTGTATTTTTATACTTGTGTGCAAAAAACAGACAATATTTTTTTGATTTAAGATGATGTTTTAAGAGGTCCTTATCATAAATAGTTCCTGGGAAATGTACAAGTCTTTTGAGGTCAAAATCTAACTCTAAGATTGAAACAAATTCAACATTCATTTGATCTACACTAACCGTAAACGAGTGTCTCCTAACTTAGTTTTGTTTTTAAAAAGATGAGTACGTTCATAATTCCGCCCTTCGAATTGTCTTCGTTCAGAGTTTATTTTGTCGTAAAGGAAGTCCAATTACAGTACATTGCTACAGTATATTTTATTATTCTAACAGTCTTTTTTTAGCATTGTTGGTAAGTTAGTTTAAAACTTTGCATCTTAACTGGATTAGAAAGTATCTTAAAGCTAGAAAATAAATTGCAAATCACAAAGCCCTCAGTTTGACGCTAGAAACCTAAATTGTCCCTGCAGTTGAATTTGTCTAATCAGTTGATATTTTCTATTTTGATGTACTGTATTTTTCAAAGTATAAGTCGCAGTTTTAATAGTATATGACTTATACTCCGGAGCGACTTATAGTCCGGAAATACGGTGCTTCCCATCTCCAATGTGAACAAATGCTTCTGTAAATGCGTTTTTTTGACAGGGTATTTTCTTTTCAGGCCAAATTGATATTTTCAGATAAAATAAACAGAAAATTAACTCCTTATCAAAATGTGGTGGTCATAAGTAGAGTTTAAAAATTTGAACAGAACTCACTCAGACTACATAACTTCCAAAATGTTGTCAGAGAAGCTGCTTTTGTGTCACAAAATTGTCATTAACAAGACAGTATAGGGGCTCTTTCAGTGCCCAGAGACTCCCAGCAGATAATGCACATTCATCGAGACTCTTCAACAGTTGTTTTGGCTTTAAAAACTGCTTCAGTCTTTTCCGGCTTCTGGTAAGTTTGCGTCTTTTAACCATGCACAAATGTTGTTTCTGTTTACACAAGGCCCGTCTGGATCATATTGAACTTGTTGCTTAGTATGTCAGACTCAACATTTGTACGTTATATTCTTCATTTGCTGCAACAACTAAAACCTTTCATCTAGAAACACAGTAACACAAATAAATAATTATCAAGGCATTTGGTTTATATTATGTACTCGTTAGCGTTACACAGGTTAATTTAGCATTTTGTTAGGTACACTTTCAGGTGTCAGGTTGAGTGTGAGGTTGCGGACTCAATCACAAGACAGTATATTGTTTTAACTGAAAACATCTTTATTACTCAAAATATCTTCAAAACAACTCAAATCTCGGGAACAAACAACTTCAACCTGAATTTAAAGGAGATGTAAGATAACCTGGCAAAGAAACAAAGATGAGATACGTTTTATACGCTGACAGGAAGGGAAAGACAATAAGCTACACATGAGACACATTAGGATGGGAGCTGGCAATCACCAGAAGGAAGTCGACACACCTGGAACAAGAGAGAGGAGGTCAGAATTTCAAAATAAAACAGGAAATAAATCTAAAATAACAAGAAAACGTCCGAATTGTTCAAACTGTCCTGTCTCAGAGTTAGTAAATGAGCTGGTGTGAACACATTGAGCATACTGGTAGTGTCTCTGACTCTATGTGTGGAAGTCTGTCCAGCAGCAACAAAAGGCTTAACAAACACTGACCTTCAACAACACACTGTTCAATGGAATGCGGGCATTACAAAATGCACACGTTTCGCAGGAATATGCATAAAATCAATTTATTCAAGGGTTTGAAGGAGTAAAACCAACTAAACCTGGTAAAACGCAAAGTTTTCTACCAATATAATTCATCTAGCCACAGGCTAGAGAGAATATCCTGTGAAAGGTCCACTTTTACATTTCAAAATGTAGCGTAGAACTCTAAAGTAAGGCCATAAAGTCAGAGAGTTATCACGTCACAAAGAAAGTTTGTGCAGGACAATGTCAGACCCCATTCTGTGCAACATATAGCAAGAAGGCTGCTTCAAAAACACAGTATGTGTGCAAAACCAGCTGGCAGTCCGGCTTTGCCTTTCATTAATAATGTATGAGTATCAGCAAGAGGAGAAACAGACAAGACAGAAAATCGAACAAGATCGGATACAAATTTTGGAAATTAATACATCTTTAATAATTTGTATCTCCGCTTTACAAAGAAACGACATTAAACTGAATTAATTGGGTGGAACAGTAGGTCAGCTCCAGCGTTTAGGATCACTTAGTTTATGTTGTGTAGGTGGTGAATGAAAGTCTACATATGACTTTCACTAAAATTTGTCAAAAATTACAATTTTTTTGCTGGTTTTAGACCATTGACCAATTTCTCTAGATACAAATTTTTTGTGCATTGTTGTTTCTTTTCATTTTGTAAACTTTGTGACTGGTAAAAAAAAAACAAAAAAACCCCATCTTTGCTTGAAAAAAAAATTGCACAAGCCATAAACGGGCACCTCCCACTGGGAGGAGGCAGACTCCGGACCCGCTGGAGAGACTATGTCTCAAAACTGGCCAGGAAACGACTCGGGATCTTTTTTGGGTAGCTGGAGGCTACAGCTGGGGTGAGAGAAGCCTGGGCTTCCAATGTGATGGTATTGCCCCCGCGACCTGGCACCGGATAAGCGGAAGACGACGGAACAAGCAATAAGTTCAATTATTCCAGTTCATGACCTGCATTGTGTACATTTTGTAGGTTGACATTTTGATTGTTTTTTTATGCTTAACTCATTGTTTAGACATTAGCGACAATATCAAATAAAATTAGGAACAATTTGGGAGAACATGAAAAAACAGCCGGCTAATTAGTGAATTGAGACAACGCCATGATGTCAAGCACATACGGCCATTTAGGTTTGTAGTTTGGTCATGCCTGTTGGCACTTGTGTTTATGCTCTGCTTTCCAGACTACACAGTTTGGCCCATGTCCAGTTTGACGCGCCATGTCCCATCCTGACCAGAAAGCAACAATTGGGTAAAGCAAGAGTTCCCACCTGCTCGAAAGCAGTTTGAGGTTAGCTAGTTTTCCTGAAAATGAAACAAACCACCTAATATATCAGGCTAAGGTTGTGTCACATTAATGACAAAAAATGTACAGCAAATAAGAATCCGTTTGCAATGTTCTACAATATTGAATATTTATCCACAACTAGGACCTGATTCCATCAAATGAAATGCTTTGTGTCCGATCAAACTATTTAAATCGACCAATCAGAACAAAGCATGCTACTGTTGCTATTACAGGGATTATATGATGATTTTAAAAGCATTTTCTAAGCACAACTAAAGGGGTTTTATGGTTCTTGTGCGGAGCAGCGCTCAAACAACTAACGCCAACCGTTATATGACATCACCATCAGCGTAAAATGTCATTGGCCAACGAGCCAAGTTTTTAAAGTTTTACAAGATTGCTTACCAAAATAAAATCCAGCCACTTTTCCTAACGTGTTACGTCTTGTGGTAAAGACGTAACACGAATGAAACTGACAACCAAACAGACATTTTCTTCAACTGGACATGTTAGCATTTTGGTGTCGCCAGCAGCGGAATCAAAAATCACAAAAAAAAAAAAAAAACAGGCACATTTCAGACAGACGTGAGGAATCAGGGTGAGTTTTTAACAGGAGCACTAGAAGAAGCCCAACGGGTTTGAACTCAAACAGGAACCAATCAGACATCCACATTCTATGATATGGGCCTTTTAAAACTTTTCTGATGTTCAAACTGTAAGATAACCTTCATTCAATTCAATTCAATTCAATTTTATTTGTATAGCCCAAAATCACAGAATGTCCGTCTCAATGGGCTTCACAAGAAAAAGAGGAATGTATTAACACAAATACACAACAAGAAAAATAACTAACAAATGCTAACTAAACAAGACTAGCACATTAATGCACTTAGACTCTCCTTCTCGGTGAGGAAAAACTCCTAAAAAACCCATCAGTGGGGAAAAAATAAGAAACCTCATGGGGATCCACGTGAAAGAGAGATCCCTCCCCCGGGACGAGCAAACAATGTGTCAAAGATTATTGTTTAAATATTAGCTTATTCTAATCTACAGCTAATCTACATCAAATCCTTCTTTCAATCTAGAACCACTATGTTTTCTAATCGGGTTCCACTTTCTCTTTAGACTATTCCGTTGTGCTGCTTTTTCTTTCCTGTAAATCTGGAACCACTGTGAGAGCCATGTAAGTGAGGACACGTAACTATTCCGGAATATTACCTCATACAACCCCTTCGAAGAAATCAAATGAAGTCTTTACTAGTGTTACTCATGTGTTTGGAAACCAAGTGTTTTATAATAAAAATCCTTTAATTGTCTAAATCCAGATATGTATATTTTTTGGAAGCTTCGTCAATGGTTGTTTGGTATGTAGTGAAAGTGTGTTTAAGATTTGTTTGTTAGCCACAAGCTAAGTGTTAGTATGTTTTGATTTTAGCGTGTTAGCGGCGGACTTGGAATTAAGCACGATTGCACTTTACTGATCCAGAAGATTTATGAGGAAGAGGATATGAAATCGTTTTTATGCTACGCTTTATGTCGATTACACAAATCAAAACTCAACATGAACAGTTTCATTTTACTTTGTGATACAATTAAATGCAATTTTCCTTTAAATCAGATTACTTTTTTAGAAGCACAACCTGGTTGGATAGAATTAACAAACTAATAATTATTTAGAATAATTCCATTTATTTCTTGTAATTGGGGCAATGATGTTTTCCCAGCATTCCAAAAAGATTATTACATTTTGTTTCAGTATTAAATTTGGTTAAAGGGGTAAGCGTTTTCATCATGACCCTATTTCCATGCCTGATATTAGAGGATTTGACACGGCATGTTAAAGATTTGTTAAGCAATTTCATGCCCTTTAAAACTGAGCAGAGGGGTTTTATGTATTTATTTACACTGTGCTGAATTGCCCTCGTGTTAATTAAAGTCGGGGTGCTTGTGGAAGCCATTAACGAACATTTCATCATTCAATGTAAACACAAAAAGAAATTTCACTTTTTATGTTGCGTAAATGTACCGT
Source organism: Neostethus bicornis (assembly GCA_902685375.1). Taxonomy (NCBI): domain Eukaryota; kingdom Metazoa; phylum Chordata; class Actinopteri; order Atheriniformes; family Phallostethidae; genus Neostethus; species Neostethus bicornis. The sequence continues at coordinate 7,928,017 of LR738553.1, read as the reverse complement.
ATTCTGTTTGTCTCTGTTTGGAGTGAATTTGATTTGACATTGTCGTTTAATGTGTTTTGCTTTGCTTATGTCACATAAATATAAGTCATGTCACAAAAACATTGAGATTTGTCTTTTATTCCAGGTTAATTAAAAAAAAGAAAAACATCTTTAGAAAAATGGACGTCGGTTCAACTTTTCTTTCCTGTATTTTAAAACACTCTGTGTGCTATTAATGCACATTAATATTTATAACATACAGTTAAGGCAGATTGAAAATATATTTTGAAGCTTTTATTTGGGTGAAAGTGAAATTAATGTTATTATTGAACTAGTAATGGACTGTTTTAGATAAGCAGCTGCTTGATGGGGGAGGTATGGCTCGGTGGGTAGGGTGACCCAGAGGTAAGATCTTAAGCCCAAGCCCAAACCCGCCCAAAACAAAATTCGAGTCGGGTCGGGCCTAAAATGTCAATCTTTACTTCGAGTCAGGTCGGGCTCGGGCTTCTCTCTCACTGACTTTTTTCAAATAAATATACAGTATGTTTTAAAATGTAAACTAACACGAGGTGTGTGTACTAAACTAAGGAATACTTGTTATAAAATTAATCATTTGGATAAAACAGAGAAGTAATGTTTAACTACTAAACATGATCCGCAGAGCCAGAGCATGCTCTGCGCACGTGAACGCCTCCTCTTAATTTGGTAATCCTCCCCTGCGCACGTCTTTATTTTATTTATTTTAAACTGGTATCCCCGATGTGAAGGACTAAGAAGTTAAGGATAAACTGAAGGCAGGAGAACTGAAGACAAACACGCACCGGTAAGAGTGAGGTGTGGAAAAACTTCAAATTTATTGTTCAAAATGCTACAGAAACTTGCGTTGGCTTCGCTGGATGTAGTCAATGTGGCGCTTTGCTTTCATATGAGCCCAAAAAGACTGGCACCTCGACGCTGAGCAGGCATTTAAACAGCTGGACTGGCAAAAGTGAAAGCGCGTTAGATGTGATTGTCCCTGCGGTTGAACAGTGTGATTTTTTTTTTTTTTTATTAAAAAAGCGTGTTTCTGAAAATGTTCCTATTCATAAATAACCCTCCCCGTCCCGGGTCCTCACAAATAAAATATGACATTTCTGGCTTGTTTCGGGCTCGGGCCCAAAAATCAAGTTTATTGGTCGGGCTTGGGCCGGGTTTTAATACCCGCGGGCCGGGTCAGGTCGGGCTGGATTTTTTTAGGCCCGATCTCACCTCTGGGGAGACCGTCCCATTGGAAGGTCACTGGTTCAATCCCCCGCTCAGAGTGCATGCCAAGGTGTCCTTTCGCAAGACACCGAACCCCCAGTTGCTTCTGATGATAGTGATGAGCGCCTTGCATGGTGGCTCCCATCATCAGGAATGAATAATGTGAAGCGTCTTTGCGTGTCCAGAAAAGCGCTATATAAGTTCAATGCATTGTTATTATTATTAACGCATTGCAACTGCCTAGTTATGCTGAAATGCTAAAAATGGACAGCAACCCGCACCATGCCTAGTGCGCATTTGGAAAGCAGAGCTCTGCTCCGTTGATCTAATTAATTCAAAGTCACCCCAACTAAACACAAAACAAACACAGCCCATCTGTGGCATACACATGCGCCCTTTTAAAGCACTATATAAATAAAATCTTTTATTAATTTTAGATCAGGAAAGCAAAGAAAAAAATACCCATATGGACTAAAATCAGTTTTAAGATAAATAATTGCTAAATTTAAACAAACTCAGAATATATCTACCCTAAATGGAAAATGGACTCTATGTATAAAGCGCTTTCCCACCTGCGTTGGCACTTAAAGCGGTTTACAGCATAGCTCACATACGTCCATTCACACCTTATGGTGGAAGCTGCCTGCAAACCAATTAAATTGGTTTGCCCCCTCATTAGCATCAGGAGCAATTGGGGGTTCGGTGCCCACTCAAGGACACTTCAGCATGAATTCCGTGCGGAAGATCAAACCAGCAACCCTCCGGTTATAGGGGGGTCGACCTGCTCACTGAGCCATCTTTAAACCCTCTTTCTTGGTAAAACCCCTTCAAAAAATATTATCTGTCAAAGGCGGAAAATAAGAAGTCACCAACCACAGCCACCTCACCGATGGTCACTCCTAGTTAGTCACTGCTAGTGACCGTCGTTAAACTAGTAAAAAAAAAAAAATCTTTGTTGTTCAGCTCTTCACTGTTCAGTTTCCAAAAGTAGAACAGGAAAAAAAAAAGAGTTGAAATATTTCTCAGTCCTACTCCTGAGAAAGAGCAGTCTGCTGCTGACTCGACTTTCCTGAATGCTGAGGACAGCGTGCAGAAGGTGTCTGTCACACTACAGGATGCGCTTCAGATTTGACACAGTTCTTGCCTCTGCCATCATCACCATAAGGTTCAGTTTTATGAAGTCAGACTGTCTGTTCAGTTTCTTTAGTCTAAAACAGAATACGGATACTTTCATTTAAGTTTTCTTGCCTGGCCAATAACAATTTAGAAAAGACCGGTTTTCTTTCTTTGACCTGATTCTTTTCCCTGATTGCCTTTTTTCGCAAACTTCTTTTTGACCCTTAAATGAAGACTGTCTTCTCTCACTTTGAAGAACATAAAATGGATCAACTATATCCACCTCTCAAGTGTCACATCTTGGCAGTAATGTCTTTCTTTTTTGCAAAGACCTTAACCCTTTCTCATTTTTCCCCTCCTTTCATCCACCTATCCAAAAGTGATGCCTTATGAACATGGTATAATCCAGCCTGAAAAATAACACTTGCTGTCATCCAGGCTATGAAATTCTTGGTGTTATTTCTCAATACTTCAAGACAAATTAAAAAAAAGTGGAAATTTACCTCAATTTGTTGGTTAAAAAAAAGGGAAACCATTAAGCAAAATCATGGATTACAAATTTATCTGTCATTTTAAAAAAAATTACAAGGTACTGTGAAAAAAAACAAAACATTGAGTGATAAATCAATCATATCACTAGGACAAAATCACTTTTCTTCTCATTGAGGATGAGTGGGAGAAACATCATGAATAATTAATTCATTTATCTACTGAACCTCTTATCCCTAACAGGGTTGCATGGGGTGCCGGAGCCTATCCCGGCTGATTCAAGGCAAGAGGTAGGGTACAGCCTGAACAAGTTGCCAGTCTGTCTTGGGGCCATACACTCATTCGTAGGGGCAAATCTTGTAGCGGTCAATGAACCTAACAAGTCCACGTACGATGTGCCTGGAGGAGTTGGTTTGGACCCGAGGGAGCTTAGGAGAACGAGACGGTCTCAAGGAGGTGCTTCGGGCCCTGTGTTTTTCCGGTTTTCATGGAAACATCCAGTTGCTCGCTACAAGATTGAGGAATGGGAGAGGCACACTCGGACCCAGTGAAATACAAAGAGAGGCCAGTTTGGTGTTCTTCACTGTGGCCTGGCCTTGTGGACCTATCCGGACTCTAAGCTTTTGCGTTGCCAGGTCGGGCACAGTGCAACCGGACTGGGACGCCGATGGACAGGAGCGAGGGGGCCTTCAGGCGTCTGCATCGCAGCACTCAATTTTCCCTTTGGGGATGAATATTTTCAATTCATTTCAAGCATGTTTTTGGACGGTGAGAAAAAATTGAAAGCCCACACATACACAGAAAGAAACTCCACACAGAAAGGCCAGAGTTCTAAGCTTCGTTCCCACACGGGATTCAAACCCCAATCTTCCTGCTGTGAAGCCACTGGGCTAATCACTGCCCCACCATGCAGAAAAATGTAATGAATCGGGAGCAAAACAAAAACAGATAAAAAATTTTTAAAGTTTGCTTTGAACAACTACCAAACTTTCCGAGTGTCCCTTTTGCGGATGCACTTTACTCTGAATAAATTTAAACAGTTGTTAATCACTAAGGAGTAGAAGCACAAAACTGACTGAAGGTTAAAGATAAGTAGAGTATCTTATCATATTAATAACAAATCATTTTAATTACCTGATGTGATGGAAGGAGATCAAAAGTGTATGTGTTTACTTAGTTTTGAAGTTAACACATATTTGTGAGCCCACTGAGATGAAATGGTTTCTAGTAATGTCAACGCCGTAGAATTAGGAAAGTAATTATAAGAAAGATCGGGTATGAGATTAGACGTACTTTGGTGGTTGTTTTCTTCTCTTTGCCCGGAGATGAATCAGTAAGTAAGTAACAACATTGGAATATCTTATTACAGGTATTCAATGGTGACATTTGGTATCAGGCTTGAATTTAAATTATTTTAATATTCTATGAGAAGCAATTATTTCAATGCATGCATGTAATATTCGAATCAGAATATACTTTAATGATCCCACACATGGGAAATTTGTGTGTCACAGCAACAACTTCCTATCTGCTAAGTGAGTCGTTGTAGAGCCCGTACGGAAAGAAAGACCTCAGGTAACGAGATGTTCTCAAGTGGAGCTGTCTGAGCCTCTTGGAGAAGGAGCTCAGCTGTTCGTCCAGGAGTGGGTAGAGAGGATGTCCATGATGGACAAAAGTTTGTTCAGTGACCTCCTCTCTACCACTGCCTCAAGTGAGTCCTGTTTGCTGCCAATGACAGAGCCAGCCAGTCTGATTAGTTTATTCAGTCTTTTGGCTTCACTGGCTGCGATGCTGCTCCCTCAGCAGATGACAGAGAAGAACAAGGTGCTGGGCACCACAGACTGGTAGAAGGTCTCCAGGATCTTGCAGCACACATTGAAGGACCTCAGCTTCCTTAAGTCGGCAGCAAGTCTTCTTGTACACAGCAGTACTATTGCTCCTCCTGCTCAGTCTGCTGTCGATGGTCACTCCCAGGTATTTGTACTCCTCCACCACTTCCACAACACTACCCAGAATTCAGAGCGACTGCAAAGCAGTCCTCCTCTTCCGGAAGTCAATCACCATCTCCCTGGTCTTATCTACATTGAGCAGTAGGTGATTCTCTCCCGCCCACACCACAAATCCATCCACCACCCCCCTGTACTCCTCCTCCTGCCCACCACTTATACACCCTACAACTGCTGAGTCATCAAAGAATTTCTGTAGGTGGCATGACTCTGAGTTGTGCTGGAAGTGTGATGTGTACAATGTAAAGAGGAATGGAGAGAGCACAGTGCCCTGTGGGGCTCCCACACCACTTAGAACCACATCATACAGAACTTTGCCTAGCCGGACCAACTGTGGCCTGTCTGTCAGATAATCAGTGATCCAGGAAACGATGGACGTACCAGTACCCATCAGCCGCAGCTTATCACCCAGTAATGAAGGCTGGATGGTGTTGAAGGCTCTAGAGAAATCAAAGAGGGTGATTCTCACCATGCCTCCACCACCATCCAGATGTGAGTGAGCTAGCTGCAGCAAATGGATAACAAATATTAGACAAATATTAGGCAATTGTTTTTTTTGTTTTTTTTAATGCCTTTGAAAGTATTGGTGAACTGGACCAATGAGCCTGAGCCTTCAAATACTTCAAATGTGGCAAAAAAATAGTTGTGAAAAATGTAAGGAGAGACTGGAGCCTGTAATTTTTGTTGTAAAACACAAACCCATTTGTCTCCTTATCTTTAAAAGAACGTGTAAATTATGAGCTACAAACTCGTACTTGACTGTCCATCTGTTTTTCTTTCTATTTTTTTTGCATTTGGTTTGTTGCTTTAAAAAGAAAAATGTTGGGACGCCGTGACATTTTGAAGAAGCAGAAAACAGTCTCCTCTTTATTTTCAATCTCATGCGTCAAGCAAATCTTCTGCATTCCGAAGTTGTTCACAAATGACTTCTTCTCAAACAAGAACTGAATCCAGATGACTTCAGGTAGTGAGCAGAAGAAGACCTTGTCACCTCACTCTTCTCTAGGAACGTAATAATGTATGAGTCATTCTTTGTCGTTTTTCAAACCGCTCATTTGTCGACTGCTCTCCTTTATTTGAACATTCTCACAGATCAAAGACAAGATATACTGCAACTTTCAGCAAATTCTCTAAATCTTCTTACTCATGCTTTCACGTCTTTTCTGATCAGGAAAGAATAATGCCAGACAGGGAGTTCATTATTTTGGGTAACGAACATGTTGAAGGACAAGGGAAGCTTGGGTTTCAAGTCTGAGGCTGTTGCCTCTGCCACCTGGTCCACAATAAGCGGAAAACAACGAAACAGATTCACACTTTAGTCAAAATAACTCATGACGAATTTTGAAAATAGCGTGACGAATGATTTTGCCTTTTAAACATCTACTTCTAGCTGCCCCGAATTTTTTTTAAAAAAATTGATTTTTCTTAGTTATTTTGTGATTTATTTTAAGTAAAATTTTAAGTAAGTAAATCCTAGATATTTTAAGTATCTAGAATCAACAGTCCAGAGCAATTGAGAGTGTGGAAAAGAGGTGAAGAAGCGTGTGCAGGCAGGCTGGAACGGGTGGAGGAAAGTATCAGGTGTGATGTGCAACAGAAGAGTTTCAGCTAAAATGAAAGGAAAAGTGTACAAAACCGTGGTGAGATCAGCCACATGCTGTTTAATCTAGAAACAGTAGCACTGAAGAAAAGACAGAAAACAGAGATGGAGGTAGCAGAGATGAAGATGCTGAGGATCTCTCTGGGAGTGGCCAGGATGGACAGGATCAGAAATGAGAACATCAGGGGAACAGCACATGTTAGAGGTTTTGGGGATAAAGTTCGAGAGGCCAGACTAAGATGGTTTGGACATGTGCAGAGAAGAGAGAGAGAGTACATCAGAAGAAGGATGCTGGATTTGGAACCACCAGGAAAGAGGACTAGAGGAAGGCCAAAGAGGAGGTTCATGGATACAGTGAAGGAAGACATGAAGATAGTTGGTGTGACCAAAGAGGATGCAGCAGATAGGGTTAGATGGAAGAAACTGACTTGTTGTGGCGACCCCTGAAGGGAAATGCCGAAAGAAGAATAATTTTGTGATTTATTTTTAAAAGTAGGGTGTAAATGTAAATAAAAACTAATCAAGAAAAAAAAAAAAGAGGCACAGTTTAGTTTAATTTGAATCAGTTTAATTCAACTCTAGAAAAGAGTGGAGTACACCTGACCAGGCAAAAGTGGAAGGATTTAAATATCTTATGTTCTGGCTCAAGGGGGAAGGAATAATGGGAATGCTTTGTGAATCCCTGAAGATGTGGCATTCCGTACTTCAGCTTTTGGGTTGCCATGTTGGACACAGTGCAAGCTGACTGGGATGCAGTCCCAGTCAGTGGATAGGGGTTACTGAGGCTGCTGCTCGTGCAACCTAATGCCGAATAAAGTGGCAGGACAATGGTACACTAACTTTTCATTTAAAGACAATGAGTCAAAATTCAAAAGGTAGGAGACCACCGGCACATTGAAAGAAAAAAAGAAAAAAAACTATGAACATTTTTCTGTCTGTTTACAACTTTTTTTTTTTTTTAATTCTTATCCATACCTGCTTTTTTAAATACAGAGCGGAGCCAAAAATCCATTGAACCTAAAAAAGATCTCCACATATTTTAGGATAATATTCCGATCATCTTTAAGTCCAATCATCTTGGGTTGAGGTGGAAAAGCACTAGAAAAAATGCCAGTTCAGCTGGAAATGAAACTTAAAGTAAATGGAACATTGAATCAGGACAGAAAATGCTTGAAGCAGATAGTCTTTAGACTTTGCACAGAGGAATAATCTATACAGCCTTCTGTTTGGGCATCAAAGCCTATGAAAACAGTTCAAGGAGCTGTGCTGGGGACTAGTTTAAATCCACCAGGCTAATGGTATAAAGACTACTTCTACACACAGCTTTATTTCTTCTTGGGTTTTTTTTTTATCTTAACCAAACCAAACTGTATTAAAATAACCATCAGGCAGGAGCAAAGTTTTAACTTCACAGACTCTTAGATATCAGTCCTGTTTTAGAATCCAAACCAGTATCTATATTTGGTTTAATTTCTAATCCTGCACTTTACTTTGAGAATGTTCAGGCTTCTCTTTATGTCTTCGAACTTATTCATTTTCAGCCCTCATTGATCCGCGGTCAGCGGTTAGTATTGGTTTCTTGTATCCTTTTTGGAAAGTGGCAACCAAACTCTGGAAGGAGCTGCCTCTCTTTCAAAAAGCTACAAGTTCATTTTGAAAACCAAGCAATGCACCAGAGTTTGTATGACTTTCATATGAACATTACTTGTTTTTATATATTAATTTGTTCAAATTTTCTTACCAGTGTGAAAGAAAAACCCTGAGACTAAAATCGGCATTGCATAAAACCTGGTTGATATGGGATACCTGAATAATTGGAGAATTGAAATCTCTAGACCCCAGCAGGTCAGGGACAGGGTCCTGCCCCAAGTGGAGGAGTTTAAGTATCTCGGGGTCTTGTTCACGAGTGGGGGAAGGATGGAGCGGGAGATCCACAGGCGGATCGGTGCGGTGTCAGCAATAACTAGGACGCTGCATCAGTCCGTCTTGGTGAAGAGAGAGCTGAGCCGAAAAGCAAAGCTCTCGATTTACAAGTCGACCTACGTTCCTACCCTCACCTATGGTCACCAGCTGTGGGTGGTGACCGAAAGAATGAGATCGCGGGTACAAGCGGCCGAAATGAGCTTCCTCTGCAGGGTGGCTGGGCTCTCACTCAGAGATCGGGTGAGGAGCTCTGCCATCCGGGAGGAGCTCGGTGTCGAGCTGCTCCTCCTCTAGGTTGAGAGGAGTCAGATGGGGTGGTTCGGGCATCTGGTCAGGATGCCCCCCGAGCGCCTCACGAGCCAGGTGTTTCGGGCACGTTCCACCGGGAGGAGACCAAGAGGCAGACCCCGGACCCGGTGGAGAGACTATGTCTCACAGCTGGCCGGGGAACGACTTGGGATCCTTCCGGATAAGCTGTAGGATGCAGCCAGGGAGAGAGAGGCCTGGGCTACCCGTTTGAGGCTGTTGCCCCTGCGACCTGGTGTTGGGACAAGCGGAAGATGACGGAACGGAAATCTCTAGATCTTCATATCGATTCCTACCTTTTCTTCAGGGATCATTCCAAAAGAATCGGGAGAATAATCCATTTCAGTCTATCAAATTTCAGATGTCTGCCATTACAACCAATAAAAATATTTTTTCATGTGACAATCTTGGCTCACATTCTCTACTGTCTCTCCACATGGTCTACTCATCAATCCATCAGAAAAAAAAACCTGGAAAAGGTTTTAGACAGGAAGTCATTTAGTTATTGATACACTCTCACCGTTGTCACGTACCATAACAATGTGACAGTGAGGAAAAACAATATTTAGCCAGAGTGTGTTTTCTTTTGGAGCCTCAGCCTCGCTGAAACTCAATTCCCCAACCACTGAGAGATGGACATTCATTTCACTTCTTAAAAAAAATGGACAATGTTGACACCAAGGAATCGAACAATATCCCCTCCTGTCTTATATCACAAACTCTACTGATGGATGGTGGAAGTCTAGGTCATAATTCGGTTGAAGCAGTCATGTATAAGGCTTTCACATTTTGTGACCTTCACTTTTTGGTCGCATGATTCTGAAAATCTGATCAGTTTATCTGTATTTGGTACTAAGTGTGGGAGTTTAAGTAGCATTCTTTCGTTGGGGGATGTTGCTTTCATGAGAATTTGCAACCTCAACCTTTTTGACATTGACCATTGGGCGCATGACCCTGAAAATGTAATCAATTCATCTATAGGTAGTACTGAGTGACTTTTAACAGTTTATAAAACCCTCACTGGTATGGCAGATATTATTCTGGGGGAAGGATGGCTCAGTGAGTAGGGCGACCGCCCTTTAATCAAAGGATTGCTGATTCGATCCCCTGCCAGGAGTTCATGCCGAGGTGTCCTTGAGCAAGACACCAAACCCACAATTGCTCCTGATAGGGGTTTGTACCTTGTATGGCAGCATCCCCATCAGGCATTTACAGGATGTGCCTGTGTGTGTGAATGGATGAATGTGAGCTACACTGTAATGCGCTATATAAGGAGAGTCCTTTTATCGTTTCACTTTGTTCTCAAGAATTTGTGATCCCTACCTTTATTATCTTGACTTTTGAATGAATGACCCTACTACGACTCCTATGGACTAGGGTGAGGCCGATGCATAGACGAATATTACGATGGGAGTGGAACACATTTCAAAGGATTCAAACTTTTCTCAGAATACACAGGATTCAAACTTTTCTCAGGATACACAGGATTCAGGTTCAAACTTTCAGTCTCCTGGGTCCATTCGTGATCGGGTCCTTCTGTTAGGGTTTCATGGGTGTGGAAGAATGAGGACCCAACAGCAGGACATCAAACAAGGTTTATTAACACCATTCAAGTGAGTCTGTAAAGCAAATGGCACATGATTAACTCAGGATTTCAAAAGTTCAAATAATAACAAAGTTCAAACATGGTCAGGCAACCAGGGTGACCTGGCTGGAAGAGATGGTAAGACCTGACCACGAATGGACCCAGCGGGCTGAAAGTTCGAATCTAAATTCTGTGTTCCTGTATCCTGAGAAAAGTTTGAATTGCTGCATAGCCCCCTGCCCAGGAGGATTGCTGCATAGACCCTGCCCAGGAGGATTGCTGCATAGACCCTGCCCAGGAGGATTGCTGCATAGACCCTGCCCAGGAGGATCGCTGCATGGCCCACTGCCCAGGAGGATCGCAGCATAGCCCCCTGCCCAGGAGGATGCAGACTGAGTTTGTCTGAAGTGAAGTCTGTCTCAAGTGTTCTTGCTGCAAAAGCCCCTGCCCAAGGGTCTCGCCCAAAAACCAAATCCGATCGTCTATAGGTGGGCTGGAGTAAGTGTGGGCATCTTCAGTAAAATCTCTTCAGTGGTTTTAATATAAATTACAGAAGCATAGACAAAAGTAAGGACAGGATAGTACTTTATGCCCTCCCCAAATCCGAGCACAGACTGGTGTTCTTCAATTTTTATTTTTATATTTTCTACAGTTGTAAATACTGTATAAATTATGTTATTTTATGCTGATAAGTATTGTCCTATTTTTTTAACATGATACTGTATGTATATGGGGATTTTTTACATGGACATTTCTTTAAGGGACTGACAATATCAACTAGCCTAGTGGCTAATAAGGGTACCGGGTTGTTCGTAATGTGTAGTTACACCATGCAATTGAGATCCATTTTTATTCACAAATTAATAATTAATAGAATAAATTCTTTGATTTTTTTTCCCACAACCAACAGTGGGAAAATCTAAGTTTACTGAGGTTTCTCCAGAGCCTGCTCGTGTTAATTACCTGTGGAACAACATTTGTTTTTATCAATAATTCATCATTGTAAAAGACGGAAACACGTGTTCATCTGTTGAACAGCTGGCTGGGATTTTTTTCCTCCACTGTTACTGATTATGTGAACATCTGATTTAATTAGAGGGTCAAAAGTCTTGATATGAAAAAATCAAATATTGCAAGATGTTTTTAATTTTAGCATAATTTAATTTTCATCCCTTAATTTTATGTGACCCAGAATATTTTTGTGTCTGGTTCTGGTAAAAACAGATTATTTAGAGTCTGCCAGAAGCATTTTGGACAGATTGTGCCCCTACTTAGAGTTAAAAAAGACTACATTTTTTATACAAACAATTTCATTCTTCCATGCAGACTTAAAATATTTGTTAATGACATTTTGAATTTAGACAATTGCCAATATTGATGATTTTCTGCCAGCTTTTAAGTCCTATCTTACCACTATAACTGCTCACATCAAGATGACTGTTGGCATGGACTTCTGAATACTGAGTACCAACATAAATGAAGTGTCTGGCTTGGTAATGCTGGTTCTCAGTGCTGCTTTAGAGACAGCTAGCCATAAGATTCCGTTGCTATGATTAGATGATTGGGTAGATGTTTCTACCGGTTCTAAATGGTTTAAGTCAGGGCTGGCCAAACTATGACCCGACGGCTATATGCGGCCCATCAAGCACTAGATGCTCCAAGATTTTCTCAACCTCTTGTCTACCCCAGAAAGAGTCATCTGGCACCTCCATCTGACCTGCACACTGAGGATCAGAGACGTTTTTTTAATTTAATTAGAGTCTCCTAGTCCTAGTTTTTGAGTGCTAAGTGCCCTCCAAATGACTCTTAAGTGTCCTGTTTTAAAAACTCAAGCAAAAGGCCTGGTGTATCAAGACACCTCCTCTGGCTTTCAGGTAGTGGTGGTCAATTGATCTCCTTGTGAGGGTTCTAGTGTTAATCGAAACAAAGCAGACTATACTTGGCTGTGTTGCAGTTTTGAAAAAAAGATTTTTTAATATTTGTAGGATGTCTTTTTGACTTTCTGCTTCACACTGTTTGTTCTTCTCCTCCTCTGTCTTCTTCTAATTTCTTTTACCAACACTGTTGAATTTCAGACAAGCAAGAGTACATTTGCTTTTGAATTTCAAACTTTTGAGAGCTTCCTTTGTTCTTATGTAACAAAACACAATTACCTTCTGTTTCTAATAAATTCAACATATCTTCTAGGAATTGAATGAAATTAGGTTGAATGAAAAAGATATTTATCAGAAACTTGGACAGTATCTCCATGGACAATGATGTTTGCAGATGACATTGTGATCTGTAGTGAGAGGACGGAAGAGGTGGAGGAAAAGCTGGAGAGGTGGAGGTTTGCACTAGAAAGAAGAGGAACGAAGATTAGTCAGAGTAAAACAGAGTACATGTGTGTGAATGAGAGGGATCCAAATGGAAAAGTGAAGTTACAGGGAGAAGAGATAAAGAAGGTGGAAGATTTTAAGTATCTAGGATCAACAGTCTAGAGCAATGGAGAGTGTGGAAAAGAAGTGAAGAAGCGTGTGCAGGAAGGCTGGAACTGTTGGAGAAAAGTATCAGGTGTGATGTGTGACTGACAAGTTTCAGCTAAAATGAAAGGGAAAGTGTACAAAACCATGGTGAGACCGGCCATGTTGTTTGGTCTAGAGACAGTAGCACTGAGGAAAAGATAGGAAACAAAGATGGAGGTAGCAGAGCTAAAAATGCTGGGGATCTCTCTGGGAGTGATCAGGTTGGACAGGATCAGAGGAACAGCACATATTAGAGGTTTTGGGGATAAAGTCAGAGAGGCCAGACTGAGATGGTTTGGACATGTGCAGAGTAGAGAGAGAGAGTACATCGGAAGAAGGATGCTGGATTTGGAACCACCAGGAAAGAGGACTGGAGGAAGACCAAAGAGGAGGTTCATGAATACAGTGAAGGAAGACATGAAGATAGTTGGCATGACCGAAGACGAAGCAGCAGATGGGGTTAGATGGAAGAAACTGCCTTGCTGTAGCGTCCCCTGCAAGGAAATCCTTAAAGGAGAAGAAGAAGAAGCATACAACAAAACGTTGTATGCTTTTAAGCATAAATGAAACCTTTTTACTTATGTTCTTTAGAAAGTTTTTCTTATCGCTCCACATAAAGGTTGGTTATATTTCCAATTATTTTTGCCAAATTTTATTCTCAGTAGTTCCCCAAATTCTACTTCCCTGAAGAAGTGTGCAGAAATATGACATTGCATAGTGTTACATCAACAATTGAGTTGTTTGGATTGTCACCTCACAACCTCATGTTTTATTTTCGATTCAGCTCTCCTGCTGCGCTGCGACAGAAATGGATTCTGGGTATAATTGAAGTGTGTGAAGACTTTTTAGAAATTTCCCTCGGTTGCGTTTGCGCACCCCATTTACCCTTTGAAGTAATTTGGAATCGATTTACATAAAGTACCACACAGAATTAAAACGTATGAATGGAATAAATATTAAACTCATTATTTGCCACTTCAATGAACAAAACTTTTTCGCCCCAATCTCCCACGAACCACTGCTGCTTTGTGCGTTCATGCATGGGTCTTCATATTACATAGATTATAAAGTATTTATACTTTTAAATAGAATTATCTATTTTCCTGTCAACACAATGATAATATAATTATCCTAAGGTTTAAAGAACTCATGTCTCATGCAGTGAAAACTAATAGAATTACTAATGGTAATAGTATGTAATGGTACTACTACTTGTACTATTACACACCATTACACACATTTTACAAACAAGATAAGTTGCATTTCTCCCCCGTTTTCTAAGATAAATTAGACTTTAAATGTGATTTCAGATCTCGTTACCTAACTTCAGCATGAAAAGGAATGTCAGAAATTGATCAAATGAGGGAGCGTCCGCATGCGTGCCTGCAAAGGTGATAATCAGATTTGGGTGGCAGGCTAACACCGAGGCCACAGCACTTTCAGGTTTCATCTAATTATATTAAAATTGAATTAAAGTAAAGTGCTGCATGCTTGAAAAAGCTTTTAACTGATTGCTGTGAACAAGGGATGTCAAACTCTGCTGCTCAAAGTTCACCTCCTGCAAGTCAAAATGTCCCGGACATTAATTTTAGGATGAATTGTAGTGTGAAAGGTAAAAAAAAAAAAATCTTCCAGAACATGGGTATGAAATTCTTGCCCATAGTGTAATTACATTTGGCCCACAAAGCTACACTGACGTTGCTGACCTAGTACGTTGGTGTGAAGTTGAAAAAACACTTCATGCAACAAACTTTTAAAAAAATTTGGTTTATTTATTTGGTTAGTTTATTTGGTTGAAAAACAGAAATGAGAATTTTCATTTATGGAGTAAAACACAGTGAGTGTTGACACCTGTCTGCTCACCTTCAGTCACTTTTCGAGCACTTTCAAAAATATTTCCCAGAAGGCTCCTGACAAGTACGACTGGATACGACTTCCATTTAATGTGGCCACAGCAAGTCATTTGATGTCTGAAATGGAGGAGGAGCTGACTGAACTTTCGACAGATCAAACCCCGATGAGCTCTTTTGAGAGAAAGACTGGGGATGTCCCCAGTCATCAAATCCAGTGCTAAAGATTCTCATGTCAATTAGTTCAACGTGTTTATGTGAGAAGATCTTTTCCGTGCTAACTTACCCTATTTTTCGCACTTTAAGGCACACCTAAAAGCCTTTAATTCTCTCAAAAGCCGACAGTGCGCCTAATAATCTAGTGCATCTTTTATATGGATCAATACTGGTTCATTGTGGCTACCGATGTTTTAATTTGAAAAGTCACCATATTTTCTTCATTACGTTCGTCGATGACTCACCTTTGATGCATCATCCATCTAGACTAGCAAAAATAAAAACTAAGAAGGACGCTTCTTTATTAAGGAGAGTTACGAAGCAGACTGGACCTTATAAACACTCTTCTGGTTTCAGACCAAGATGGGACTGTCTGGTTACAGCAAAACAAATTCAGAACTGTAATTGATCTAGGATTACTGGGAGGAGCCTAACTGGTGTTTTTATTCACTTTGTTTTTGTGATGTCCTTTATTTTGAAGGTATGTTTACCGTTACCATAGCTTCTCTCTGCGTTGGCCAGAGAGAAGTTTTCCATGTTATGGAAATGCTGCTACTAAATTTTCTCGTAGAGACAAAGTGGAATTAAGTTTATTATTATACAGTATATATGTAAAAAGTTGTAAAACGTACCATTCATTGAACATGCACCTATTGGTGCGAAAAGTACGGTATATGAAGAATTTAAACAGGTCTCTGCTTGTTGTGGAAGATGATCTGTATTTCTCTAAAATAAAACCTGGGATTAACCTGCTTTGCTCATTAAGTTTCTTTTCAATTCAATGACTGTTTCAATACACCAGCCAGTAAACTGCGCATTTTCTGGGTGTTCGTAATCGGCATAGCATTTGTTAAAAATACGGTATGTTTTCACTCAAGTGAAACATAATACATTGGTTCAAAAATTGTGTTCCTTTTTTGTTAAGGCTGTACCGTGTGTGTAAAACTCCCTTTAAACACGCAGTGAAGGTGTTGGAAAAGACATCACAGCGAGGCAACGACGGTCGAAAAAAGACGATGAAAAAGGAAGGTTTCAAAACCCTTGCAGTAAACGAGTGATATTGGAATAGATCCATTACTGACGTATAACTCAATTGCATGTCAAGCTAACAGTTTAGGTTACGGGTGATTAAAAATGTATGGCAGAAACATGGGAAGGAAACAAACTAAAAAAAATTGTAAGAAAATATCGACGGTCGCGTCTTCATAAACGTAAGATCATCTTTGTCCCACACAGCCTTTAATCTAGTACGAAATGGATAAAATATTGCGTTACTCTAACATCCGGTGACATGAGATGGATCAGATGTGTAATACAGTTTATATGAATCACTGCTGGAATCCAGCTGTGTCATCTGGAATGACCACCTGGCTGTAAGGCATGACATATATACTTGCTCAACGTTAATAATGCATGAAGCCGCCAAACATACAGTATGAATTAGCTTACGGCCGACCCACTTTATTCCCACAGATGCCGAGATAAAACGACATTAGATCTCTGTCCATCTGTTCTCACAAGTTAGTTTTTTAAAGATGAGAACTTTTACCCAGGAGATGAACCACAAACCAACCTGCTAGTCCGGATTTTTTTCGTAATGTATGTTCGTACTCAAGGTTTTTTGTCCACAATAATTATTTCAAGTTTTTTCAAGACTTGACTGTTATGGTTCCATCCTCCTCTTTTACCTACAGTACCTATCTTTCTGCTGCTCATCACCAGATGTTCCCCCACCTGTGCACCTAGCACACCTGGACACCCTCTTGTCACTGCCATTAAAAAGGCTGGTCCTGACCAGCTTTGTTTTGAGCCACCATGCTCGACATATTGGCTGCTACCTTAGTTCCCTGGACTTGTCCTTATGTATTCCAGATTTTTGTGAGCTGGGCCAACAAGGTAAATGAAATTGTACATTTTTTGGGTTTCTTAACAATTTTTTTTTTACTACTGAACAAAATAGAAAAGCTATTTTTAGTCTTAATGAAATAGCTTTATCCGTCCTGTTGTCTTCCGGTTATCCGGGGCCGGGTCACGGGGGCAACAACCTCAGATGGGAGGCTACTTCCCCCCAGCTGTATCCTCCAGCTCACCCAGAAGGATCCCGAGTCGTTGCCTGGCCAGCTGTAAGACAGACTTTCCAGCGGGTTCAGGGTCTGCCTCTTGGCCTCCTCCCGGTGGAATGTCCCTGAAACACCTCACCAGCGAGGCGCTCGGGGGGCATCCTGAACAGATGTCGAACCGCTATATCTGGCTTCTCTCGACCTGGAGGAGGAGCGGCTCGACACCGAGCTCCTCCTGGATGGCAGAAATCCTCACCCGATCTCTGAGTGAGAGACCAGCCACCCTGCGGAAAAAGCTCATTTTGGCCGCTTGTATCCGCAATCTCATTCTTTCGGTCACCACCCACAGCTGGTGACCATAGATGAGGGTTGGAACGTAGATCGACTTGTAAATCGAGAGCTTTGCTTTTCGGCTCAGCTCTGTCTTTACCACGACGGACCGATGCAGTGTCCTAGTCAAGATGAAAAATTTATTTATCAAGTCTGGGAAAAAAGAAAGAAGCAGCAGCAAAAAAAAAAAAGTTTATGGAATATTTAGTTTTAATTTAAAACGCTTGTGTTTTTTACGTATCTGGGTTCGGCTCTTTGGTGAAATGATGGGACTCTTTGTCGCTCACAAACGATAAAATGTATCTGGGAAGCTGGAGGCTGGCTCTATAGATGAAACCCCTCAACAACGTCGAGCTTCCTCAGCTGTTTGGAAGGTCCTTCACGCTAAAATGTAGGCATTTGTTGATGTTTACATGAAGATTCCAGCAAAGGAACTGATGGCCTTGAAACACAGCTGCATACTTGTAACTCCAGTCCAATCTATGCTCTTTATTGTTTCAGATTTTTCTCATTTACAAAGATTTTATCAGTGAAATGCTCTTCTTTGTTTTCCATCAAACTAATTATAGAGTGGTCCGACCCACCAGGTGTGGGAATCAAAAGAATCTAAATATTTTTTTTTTTTTTATGTTTTTGTACAAAAAGACATCAAAAAGATGAAAAGAAGAGCATGAAATAGCCAAAAAAGCCCTGCATTCAGTACATATAATAATCACTTCAATCAGTCAATTGGAGCTTTGTTCCATTGATGCTTTGAATAACTTGGGAAGTAAATTATTCACTCATGTTTTAAAAAGCCAGACAGATGTGTGTTTTTTTTTTTTTTACTCTCTAACAATAAAGTTGTGGCCATACCAGCCTGTCAATGTCTTATCCCGTCAGACCTAGGAAGCTAAGCAGGCTGTGCCTGGGCTGTACTTGGATGGGAGACCGCCGGAACCCCAGGTGCCACGGTGGCACGGTGAGATTAAATTGCCGTTGTGTCCCTGGGCAAGACACTTCACCCACATTGCCTAGTCTTCTTCTTCTTCTTCAAATTGTTTCCGGCAGGCTATACGCTCGAGTGCGCAATGCTGCCCTCCACAGGTAGACCAATCTACAGTTAGATTCTAGAAAATCCACAGTTAGATTTTCAAGAATCCAACTGTATTAGATTCTTGAAAAAAGGCCAGTGCGGCGCAGATAAAAAAAGCACGGCTTCTCCAACTTGCCCTTCCACCGAAAACAACATTGACTTGAGCGAAAAAACGGCTAACCCTGTGTCTGCCAACTGAACAAAAAGATGTCTTCTTTCTCGATTGTATTTGCTGCATGACAACATTACATGAGCAACCGATTCAACGTTTCCACACTCACACAGCCCACTAGGATGTTTGCCTAGTCTGAATGGTGTGTGAGCAATTGGTTGGTGATGGTCAGAGGGGCCGATGGCGCAAAATGGCAGCCTCACTTCTGTCAGTTTGCCCCAGGGCAGCTGTGGCTACATCAGTAGCTTACCATCACCTGGTATGGAATGAATGAATAATGTATATGTGATGTGTCTTTGAGAGTCCTGAAAAGCGCTATGGAAATACAATGCATTATTAAAGTTCTTATCTTATGAATAGTGAGGCATTTGTCAAATTTAATGTACTGTATTTGTACTTATTATTCATTCATCTTCACAGCCGTCCATCCCTAAATGGGTTGCGGATGGGTCCCGGCTGATTCAAGGTGAGCGGCAGGGTACAATCCCGAATAGGTCGCCAGTCTGTCGCAGGGCCAGACCCAAATAGACTGCTCCCTAGGGGCAATTTTATAGCAGCCAATTATAATTTTGTAGGGAATCGGAATCAGTCACCTTCTTAACTGGGGGGTGCCGGAGCCAATCCTGGCTTATTGAAGGCGGGCAGAGTACACCCCGAACAGGTCGCCAGTTTGTCACGGGGCTACACACATACAACCATCCACACATCTACACTCATTCCTAGGGGCAATCGTGTAGCGGCCATTCATTCTAGCATGCATGTTTTTGGAGGGTGGGAGGAAACCGGAGTACCTAGGGAAAACCCACATGGGGAGAACATGCAAACTCCACACAGAAAGGCCAGTTTTCCAAGCCTCATCACCACCTGGAGTTTGAACTCCCGACCTTCTTGCTGTGAGGCCACTGTGCCACCCACTGCACCACTGGAAATCGGAGTGCCTGGAGAAAATTCATACACAGGGAGAACTCCACACAGAAAGGCCAGTGTTTCAAACCTCGTTCTCACCCTGGACTTGAACTTCCAACCTTCTAGATGTACGGACACTGTGCCAGCCACTGTGCCCGGTGGTTGGGAACCACTGATTTGCTTGGTCAAAACAATCCATCCAAGAACTAAAAATTTATTCACGTTTTCTTTGACGACCAGTACTTAAATCAACACTGTTTAGTTGCAAATTTTCTTTAGGCCTGGTTTGAAAAGAAACATAAAGAAATATTATGGTTCAGATGACAAAATGAAATAAAGTGCATATATAAGTCTACATGCAGGGCTACAAGCCCGAACCGATTGGATATTTAATCAGCAAACATGAACGTGTATAACAGGGTGAACAAATTAAGGAATAATTTCAGCATACATTATTATTGGTCAGTTTGTTTAACTTAAATTAGAGTGAAAGGTCCATTTTATTCGGAGCTTAAAAAAGAACTTTAAAAGTCCTTCATTCAATGGTGGCTTTTAATGCCACATACTGTATAACGAATGCTAAAAGAAAAAGGTACAACGTACAGATCGAGTGATAAAAACAAGGAATCCTAGTGATGAGCATGAGTTCCTCTGAAGTTACTAAAATCCTGCTGCCATAAGAAATTAATGCAAAGTTTCAAATGTTGTGTTCTTTAAATATTCAGGGAATATTCATCAGGGAAATGAAACCCACCCACTGTGATTGCCCTCTTTTAACAATGGGATGTTCTAAATGTGACAACGCAGCTCCACCGGATGCTGTGAACACACATTATGATTCATTGTTGAAGCTGATGCAGCAACGACATTGAGGGTATCTATCTATCTATCTATTACACATCTATTACATATTGATTATTTTTATTCATTATTTAATTAGAAGCAATTATTCTATGTCAGAATGTCATGTTGAACACTTTTTTGGAATGTGGGTGTTATGGGATAAAATGTAGAAGTTTGGGTTGTGGCCAAATAAGGGTATGCCAAATAAGGGTATGGCACTGGTGTGTGTGCATGACAAAGAAACAGACATTACAAGAAGTAAAAGAACATAAAAACAAGGTTAAATACTTCAAGATAACAATGAATTTCTATGGAAATTTATTTCTAACATCCAGTTTCCACATAAAATAATGTAGCAGTCCAGTTCTCCATATGCAGTCTTTAGGGCTCATTAAATTAAGTATATGGATCAACCTAACATGCATGTGTTTGAAGGTACTCAGGACACACACATGCGTGAACCTTCAAACTCTTTATATAAAGGCCTGTTCACCTCAGACTCAAGCTTGCAACCCTTTTCTGTGGTGCTTGTACCTATCTGACTGAGCAGCCCTGTGAAAAAAATAAACACTCCTTTGGCTCTTGACTATAAATACATTGTTTAAAAAAAGAAAGATCAGTTACATGCTGCCATTTGGCTGTGGTTCCATTTTTCTATCTGTAACCGTCTTATTGACTCTCATCTCAGCCGTATTCCCTTTGGAGAGATTTTGAGAAGGCTATCTGAACACCTGCACGACAATCAGATCTCAGGGGGTTTTTAACATTTAATAAACAGAGCCATTAAACCATTGGGCACCTCTTATTGTGAGAAAGAGACCTTCAAGTACAAAAGGACTCTTATGCAACACGGTACTACAATAAGCTCCTGCTACATGGAGAGGGTCTGTGAAAATGCCCCCAAAGGAGAAGAAAACCAAGCCACAAACACATCACACTCTTTCAATAGCCGCTGAAGTGGAAATCCATCTGATAGCTACAGCTCATTCAAACAGAACTCCTGTCTAAATCTCTACTTCATACTGTCAAAATATGAAACTGATTTATCCTCTTTAATCATATTAGCTTCTAATGGGAACGAAGGATTATGGACGTTGAAAATCTGCCAAAACTGAGTGATAAATGAGGCTATTTATGGTGAGAAAAAAACAATTTGTGAAAATAAATGATCAGTCAGAGTGAGTGGGAAGCATTAATGAGATGAAGATAAGTGCACATTAAACTGTTGTGCTTGAATTGCTTTGATTTCCTTTGCAAGAAACATGGAAAATGATTCAGATAAAAAGACAAAATGATATGTATCAATTTAAAAGCAAATCCCTCTGGTGCCTTCTTAAATATAAACTCGAAGATGAAAAATAAAAATCCAATTTAGACTTAATTTTGCACCCTTTAGATTACATTTGAATGGATACATAAGAAAATTGTACTGTAGATATGAGACTACCTTCTTCTTTGGGCATTTCCCTTCAGGGGTCGCAAATGGAAGTAAGTCTGAAGATGTTACCCCAGGGATCCGGCCCCGGATAACCATAAGATGACGGAAGACGGACATTGAAATTAAGATCCCACATTAGGGCACCACGCACTACTTCTTCAACGGGGTCGTCGGCGGCTGCTTACCGCAGTTGCGACACCTGTTGTAGCTCAATATTAATCCATATATAAGGCGCTCCGGGTTAAAAGGCGCATCGTGGACGTTAGAGAAAATTTAAGGTTTTTAGGTGCGGAAAATACGGTACACAAGCGTTCCCTTTAATTCTTCTTCTTTCTGCATTTCTCTTCAGGGGTCGCCACAGCAAGTAAGTTTCTTCCACCTAACCCTGTCTGCTGAATCCTCTTCGGTCACACCAACTATCTTCATGTCTTCCTTCACTGTATCCATGAACCTCCTCTTTGGTCTTCCTTTAGTCCCCTTTCTGGTGGTTTCAAACCCAGCATCCTTCTCTATCCTCTGCACATGTCCAAACCATCTCAGTCTGGCCTCTCTGACTTTATCTCCAAAACCTCTAACATGTGCTGTTCCTCTGATCCTGTCCATCCTGGTCACTCCCAGAGAGATCCTCAGCATCTTCATCTCTGCTACCTCCATCTCTGTTTCCTGTCTTTTTCTCAGTGCCACTGTTTCTATTTGTAGACCAAACAGCATATCTGGTTTCACCACGGTTTTGTACACTTTCCCTTTCATTTTAGCAGAAACTCTTCTGTCACACATCACACCTGATAATTTTCTCCACTCGTTCCAGCCTGGCTGCACACACTTCTTCACCTCTTTTCCACACTCTCCATTGCTCTGGACTGTTGATCCTAAGTACTTAAATTCTTCCACCTTCTTTATCTCTTCTCCCTGTAACCTCACTTTTCCATTTGGATCCCTCTCATTCACACACATGTACTCTGTTTTACTCTGACTAATCTTCATTCCTCTTCTTTCTAGTACAAACCTCCACCACTCCAGCTTTTCCTCCATCTCTTCCCTCCTCTCACTACAGATCACAATGTCGTCTGTATATAGGTCAGATATAGGACTACCCATGCCACCTAAATCCACACACATCCTTGTTTATAATGTTAATGTACAATTATTCCATATCGATTTAGTGTTTAATCACAATACTTTGAAGTTAATGCATCTCTTAAAACAATCAATACCAACTACAAAATCTTGTAGCTTGTTCCAAATGAATTACTCTCCGAGGGTCTCATTTACTAAGAAATGTGTTGATCTTAGACTGAGCATGCATTTTTCCTCAGGACTACGGTGTTGCTACTGTCCTGCAATTTTGAGAATGATCAAAACCACCGTAACTCTCTTTACGCAACTCCTTGCTTTCTGTCCACCAGACTGACCCCTTCTCTGTACTCACTGATTACTCCTCCGTTGTGGTATAAGTTTTTCTGCTGATGGGAAGACTTGTATTGGAAATTGGAGTTGTAGTGTGAGCAGAAGTGATTATCTTTTTGTGCTCCAAACCACCATCTCAGATTGGTAACCAGTCAGTCTGGGGTTATAAATCCAGACGGTATTGGAAGTACCCATCTGTAATTTATCAAGTTTCTCACATAACAGACTGAATCATAATAGAAGCACTTGATAAATCACAGCGTAATCATCAAAGTGCTTCCTGATCCAGATGAGAAATGAGAGTGGGTTCTACACAATATATGGTAAATGGACTCTACTTATATAGCGCGTTTCCACCTGCTTTGGTAATTATAGCGCTTTACATTTTAGCTCACATTCACCCATTCACACACGTTCATACCTGATGGCGGAAGCTGCCATGAAAGGTGCAAACCACCATAAGGAGCCACTAGGGGTTCTTCTTCTTTCGGGTTTAAAGGCGCAAAGCACCAATACAGGTGCATTACTGCCACCTATTGACTCGCAAGAAACTCATATCCTCCTCAACAACCATCTTCTTCTTCTAGGATCTTAATGAAATAGAGACGATCAGGGGTCCGAAACTTCCCCTGCAAATCAAAAAATAAAAAGGCGACCATAGCTTGGAGAGAAGAAGCTCTTTAATGTGAATGTTTGGTGTCTTGCGCAAGGACACCTTGGCCTGAACTACGGGCGGGGGATCAAACCGTAATACCTCCGGTTACATGGCTCAGTGTGCGGTTGCCCTACACACTGAGCCATCCTTCCCCACAGAGCCATCCTTCCCCACTTTATAAGGAAAACAATCTGTAATTGAATTCAATAGGTATTCATTGCTGTCTCTTAAGCAGAGGTGTCAAAATTATTCAGATTGTACTAGTACTCAAGTACTAGTACACATACTGAGATGTAAAAATACTTCTGTAAAAGGCTCAACTGAAGTTTTTTTTTTTTTTGTAAGTTTGCTCAAGTAAAAAGTAGCCCACTGTCAAAATAAAAGTAATTTACTGGGAGAAAGAAATATTATTTCAAAAAGCACATAAACATGTTTTGTATTGAGCCTTGACTATTGACCTATGTATTGTGGAACGGAAAACAGAACTACTTGCTAGTGCATGGGTGGGCAAACTTTTTGATTCGCGGGCCACATTGAGCTCTAAAATTTGACAAAAGGGCCAGAACAGGAGCAGATGGGTGGCATGCTTTGGTAACCTCACCACATTGTAAAAAAAAAAATACATCTTGGGATGTGAAGAAAGCATGTGCTTTAATTTCCAGTGAAAATGAAGAAAATCATTACAACAAAATCTCTGACTTAGAAATGAGTCTTTAAACAATTCAAATCAATTTTATTTGTATAGCCCAAAATCACAGAATTTCCGTCTCAATGGGCTTCACAAGAAAAAGAGGAATGTATTAACACAAATACACAGCAAGAAAAATAACTAACAAATGCTAACTAAACAAGACTAGCACATTTATGCCCTTAGACTCTCCTTCACGGTGAGGAAAAACTCCTAAAAAACCCATCAGTGGGGAAAAAAAATAAGAAACCTTGTGGGGATCCACATGAAAGAGAGATCCCTCCCCCTGGACGAGCAACCAATGCGTCAAAGATTATTGTTTAAATATTAGCTTATTTTACTCTACAGCTAAATATCTAAATAAGTCAATAGAAAACATGAAGGACTCCTCAGCCCGGAGATGTCCAATACGGGGACTCCTCAGCCCGAGGATGTCCAGGACGGGGATGAGTAGATGTTCTTCATCCTGATGGAGCAGGGATAATGAAGCGCGGAGGTCTCCTCGGTGTGGCCATGCCCAGGACAGGAACGCAGAGTCCTGAATGAGGCTCTCTCCCAGAGAGGAGGGAGAGAGGTGGACAACATGTGAATTGTATTGTACCAACTAGCAGTGTAAATCTAAATAAACAGACAATAGAGAACAATGATGAATGAGCCATTCTAGCCAGGGCTTAGGAAGGAAATAAGGGGATACAGACCTTAGTTAGGGTAAAGGGGAAGGGTGTACAGACCCTGGTTAGAGTAGGAGGTAAGGGGAAAAGGGCCAAGGCAACCACTCAAAACCAAATGAATAACCATTTTTTAAAGCACAGAAATCTCTTTTATACTTCATAATGTCAGCATCACTCTCCTCCTGACTGTCTTTTTTCTTCCAAAAACATCAAGTGTGTTAAATTTCAAATCTAGCACACAAGCGCTTAAAAAACGTGCATCTAGCTCACTAGATTTGACATTAAGCGCTAGATTACGCACATGTAGTGACTCCAATGGCTTTCAAATGACGCACAAGGTTTGAAATGTAACACGCGTATATTGGCCTCGATGGCTTTCTATATATGCGTGCACGGTTTATTTTGACAACATGCGCATCACGGAGACACACACATTTGAATGGGAGTTGTGTTGTTGTTTTCACAACAAAGCCAACATATCCAGAGTGCGCCATCCATAGTCTCATCCAGGTTTATTTACCTAATTATTTCGAGTTCGGTGGGCCATATTAAAACGTTTAGCGGGCTGTAGTTTGCCCATGCGTAGGCAAGACTGAAAATTTTTTTGCTTACCCAAGTAAAAAGTTGCCAACTATCAAAACTACTTAAAGTAAAAGTAATTTACTGGGAGAAAGAAATATTATTTTAAAAAGCACATAAACATGTTTTGTGTCTGGCCTTGACTTTTGACCAGCAGAAAACATTATAACTACTTGCTAGAATTTCTTAATAACATTTTATTATAACTGATCATCAACAAAGACTCAAATGTATTCACAGATGTTTTGAAACAAGATACGACCAAAACTGAAAAGCTTCCTTAAAGAATTACTGGGCTAAGCCAACCAAATAACATACGTTACAGGGTTTTCAAAATCTAACCAAACAGATTAGACAAAGCCCTTAATTTAAAAGGTACACAATAGTTTTCAATCTGCATGCATGCTCGGTAGAAATGTATGTTATTTTACAGTCCCAGTGCATCATTAATGCATCAGTATACGTGGGCTAAACGCTAGTGAACTGCAAAAGCAAAAAGAAATCTGTAATTTGAGGTGACCATATAAAGAAATGATCTAAGATCTTCTCCACAAACACCTTCCTATCTAACATAGCTGGAACAAGGTGACAGTGAAGAGGTCTCTGCGGTTTTTTGCACTTACTGGGAAGGGTCCCTTTGATAAATGTGTAGCAGAGAAAACCAGTTCTACGGTTTTCTTCAGAAACTGTGTCAGCATTCAGCTGACTGTGAAGCCACCAGAAGTTAGTTTCTGGGGATTATTATGCATATTAATTTCACATTGCTCAAGTGTCTCTCTTACATAATTAAAGCTTCAGGGAAAGTCGTTTAAAACCAAAGTGAGCCGTGTTTAACTATATTTCAACAGAAATTTTCTTTTAATTGTCTCAAAGTGAAGTTATGGTTTTGCTATTAGCATTCAGGCTTTTTTAAATGGTGTGACTGAACATTTGATGATAAGTAATGGAAATTACCATTGCCCTTTTATCTGTGCAACCTACTTATGGAATTGGGGTGTTGGACGCTCTATTGTGATTTGACATGACGTTGTGAGATTGGACAGCTGAAGGTTTTTAGTCTCTGTGTCATGTTTGTTGGTCGTTTTTCACGCTTTCTGATTAGCTGGTGAAATTAAAGGTTTCTGACGTTCAGCTTTCCACATAGTAAGTAGCCCAGGTGACGCTTGTAGTACAGGCAGGAGCAAACTACGGACCGCGGGCCACATGCAGCCCGTTAAACATTTAAACCAAGCCCACCAAACGTGAATTATTCAACTGCTCTGTCAATGTGGAGGTGTAGATAATCACAACTACGTGATCTACAAATACATATATATTATCACAACTACTGATGTACGCCACACCAGTATCTGTACACAATAGATATACATTTGTGTATCTATTGTGTATTTGTAGGTCCACACCTTTGTGATAAAACAACTCCCCCCTTTAGGTTTTGGTCGTCACTCTTAGAACACCTTACTGACCCACACCAGAGGACCTCAGGGTCCAGGAGAACACACAACAGGCAAATCGGAATAAAAAAGAGGCCAAAGACCCTTGAAAAAAGGGAGCCAATGCAGTACTCATCAGAACTAGTGTTTTAAGATTCAGCAAACAATGCCAACAGTTTAGGAGAGGAAGGCTCAAGAGGCTCAGGAAAAGCTTTAAAAGTTCACGTCAACAACATAAAGTCAATCTCTTTTATGAAGAAACAGCATAGCTGAACTTTTGATGCGTGGCTCGGATGATGAAGAGTCTTTCAATGAGACACCTAGATCCCGTTTCTCCAACCATTGGCACTGTCCTACTTGTAGCCCGTGGACTGATCCCAGATCAAACGCCTCGTGACCTGACCCAGACTCCCTCTGATGGTGGGCAAGGGAATCATGACTACAGGGATTTGGAAGATGTGAAATTCCCCAACATGTTACAGAAACACAGATGAGCACACCTTAATGCTTTCTCAACATTCAGTCGGCAAAGGCAATAAAATATGTTCATCTGTAACGTGGGTGTAGAATTTGCATGTTATAATGCAATCAAAGTTGGGTCTTTACATCACCTTTACATTAATCTTGGTGGATGTTCATCTCCTGGATCCTAAAAACATGATTATTTCTGGATCCTCTTTACACAAGTCAAGGCAAGTTTCCAAACCTTTGTCAAAGCAGAACAAAAATGGAAACAATTTAAGTCCTTAAAAATAAGTCATTGGCATCATAAATTAGTCATTCAATACCACTTTTTTAATCCACTTCCATTTTATAGATGTGAAGATAAAAGGTGTTTTATCCTTTTTTTTCCAGAAAGGAATCCCAGTCTTCTCAGATCATTCCTGATGTCCTCATGTTCCCAGTTTATTTCTCACCTCTCTGTGTGACCATTAGCACTCAGCAGGCACTGAGGGCCTCTGGCAGGCTGTTCCACAAATTTATTAAAACAACTCTTCCCTTTAGGTTTTGGTCCTCACTCTGAGAACACCTTAATGGCTGACACCAGAGGACATCATGGTCCAGGAGAGCACATAACTAACAGGCAAGGTGGATAAATATTCATGACATTACCTGTAAGTCTACAAATTTAAAGTACTTTCTATTTTTCAGTAATGAAAACTAAAGGAAATTATGAAAAACTGATCGGTCACTTCTGCGATGTCAATCTGAAGGATGACATTCTGATCAACCCACAGCTCGGGGCGTTGTGCTTTACAATGTTCGAGGAAGATCCTCTCTTTTCTAGGGCCACGATAATTGATATCGACATTGACAGCCACTGTCCTGTACATCAACTTTGGAAACGTGGAAATTGTTAAACACTTTCTGATAAAGTGGTGACCGAAAGAATGAGATAGCGGGTACAAGCGGCCGAAATGAGCTTCCTCCGCAGGGTGGCTGGGCTCTCACTCAGAGATCACGTGATGAGCTCTGCCATCCGGGTGGAGCTCGGTGTTGAGCCGCTCCTCCTCCAGGTCGAGTGGAGCCAGATGGGGTGGTTCGGGCATCTGGTCAGGATGCCCCCCGAGCGCCTCGCGGGCGAGGTGTTTTGGGCATGTCCCACCGGGAGGAGACCAAGGGGCAGACCCCGGACATGCTGGAGAGACTATGTCTAACAGCTGGCCGGGGAACCACTTGGGATCCTTCCTGGTGAGCTGGAGGATGCAGCCGGGGTGAGAGAAGCCTGGCTTGCACGTTTGAGGCTGTTGTTCCCGCGGCCCCGACCCCGGAACAAGTGGAATATGACGGAACGGAATTTTCTGATAAAAAAGCATCCCGGCTTTGTTTTACTCTGAAAAAGGCGTACCTCGGGACAAGATTTGGTCTAGCATACAATGCCAACATATCAGAAGAGCCCTCTTAGGGAAAGACTGAAAAGTTCACATCAGCAACAAGAGGTCTACCTCTTTGATGAAGAAATTAGCAACAGCATTGCTGAACTTTTGATGCAAGGCCCAGATGATGAAGG
The DNA here is from genome assembly GCA_902685375.1 of Neostethus bicornis. Classification (NCBI taxonomy): domain Eukaryota; kingdom Metazoa; phylum Chordata; class Actinopteri; order Atheriniformes; family Phallostethidae; genus Neostethus; species Neostethus bicornis. The sequence continues at coordinate 7,898,933 of LR738553.1, read as the reverse complement.
GTCCTTGGCATTGGCAGCTGGTATTGTGTGGCGCAGGATCGCCCCCCTCCCTATCCTGATCATTAAAAATAATAACATAAAAGTAACACACAATAAACCAGGACTCACTGGAAGATTTTGCATACCTAGTCCACGTAGGTAGCAAACATTTCACCCGAGACTGTTTTCTTCCCACCCCGTCTCTCATTAAACAAATGGGAATGGAAGAAAGCTTCTAAAAATGAAAGCAGGCACTGCCCCCACTACATTTTATCACCCACAAATCCATGACAAATTTTAAATAGTTCACAAGATGAGAACTAATGTTTATTATTTGAATTGTCATTTACATGTATGCCCTTAATATACATCTGTGTCCATATCTGCAGCCCCCCAAAAAGTCTTTTTAGGCACGCTACCACAACAGTTTGAAACAGTTTGTTTTTCCTTTACAGCCAAGAAAGCGAGCATCGATTAAACTCATCCGCATTCAGGCGAATGCCTCAGGTCTATACAAAATCAAACATAGTTTGGAGTCACTGTCAGGAACATCTGATGATAGGAAATGGAAAATACCATTGCGGTGTTATCTGTGCAACCTACTTATAGAATTTGGGTGTTAGAGGCTCTATTGTGCTTTGACATGACGCTGTGAAATTGGACAAGTGAAGGTTTTTAGTCTCTGTGTCATGTTTGTTGGTCCTTTTTCACGCCTTCTGATCAGCTGGTGAAATTAAATGTTTCAGAAGTTTATTTTTCCACACAGTCAGTAACCCAGGTAATGCTTCTAGTACAGGCAGGGACAAACTATGCCCGACGGGCCACATGTGGCCCGTTAAACATTTAAACCCAGCCCACTAAACGTGAATATTCGACTGCTATGTCAATGTGGAGATAATCATAACTACATGATCTACAAATACACGTAGATTATCACAACTACTGGTATACTCCGCACCAGTATCTATACACAATATATATACATTTCTGTATCTTTTTTTAAAAAATCAGGAGATTATATCTCCCAATTGTGACAATCAGGTTGGACTTTGAAATAGGGTTGACGTATACGGAAATCCGTGTAAGCAGGTAGTTTATCCGTATGTTTTAAAGACAGTTATTCATACATTTGGACTTAAACAGGTATATATTTGCAACCAATTAAAGCATTTTGCTGCATTTCTGAATTTAAAATTAATCACCCAGACGTCAGTTTCAAAAACAACTACTGTCCCAAAAAGACTTGTGAAAATTAAACTTTACCAGACATCAGTACTTTTAAGTACCAGCTAACAAGTTTGTCCATAACTTCTTACTTATATTATCCGATATCTGGATAGTAAAAATGATACATATATGTGTACCTCTGATATCCGTAAATATGCATTTGCATCACAACACTGCTGTGAGGAAACAGTAAATTGGGAACCCCTCCAAACTATGAGCCACCCCAGATGCAATGGACGTACCAGAGTCCACACCTTGGTGATAAAACAACTCCCCCCCTAACCTAAAACCCTTTAGGTTTTGGTCCTCACTCTTAGAACACCTTACTGACCCACACCAGAGGATGTCAGGGTCCAGGACAGCACATAACCAACAGGCAAATCGGAAAAATAAAGAGGCCAAAGACCTTTGAAAAAAGGAAGCCAATGCAGTACTCATCGGAACTCATGCTGTAAGATTCAGCAAACAATGCCAACAGTTTAGGAGAGGAAGGCTCAAGAGGCTCAGGAAAAGCTTTAAAAGTTCACGTCAACAACATAAAGTCAATCTCTTTCTTGACGAAACAGCATCGCTACATTTTTGATGCGTGGCTCGGATGATGAAGAGTCTTTCAATGAGACACCTAGATCCCGTTTCTCCAACCATTGGCACTGTCCTACTTGTAGCCCGTGGACTGATCCCAGATCAAACGCCTCGTGACCTGACCCAGACTCCCTCTGATGGTGGGCAAGGGAATCATGACTACTGGGATTTGGAAGATTTGAAATTCCCCAACATGTTACAGAAACACAGATGAGCACACCTTAATGCTTTCTCAACATTCAGTGGGCAAAGGCATAAAATATGTTCATCTGTAACATGGGTGTAAGATCTGCATGTTATAATGCAATCAAAATTGGGTCTTTACATCGCCTTTGCATTAATCTTGGTGGAGGTTCATCTCCTGGATCCTAAAAACATGAACATTTCTGGATCCTCTTTACACAAGTCAAGGCAGGTTTCCAAACCTTTGTCAAAGCAGAACAAAAATGGAAACAACTTAAGTCCGGAAAAATAAGTCATTGGCATCATATATTAGTCATCCAATACCACTTTTTCTTCTCCGATCTATTTTATAGATGTGAAGATAAAGGGTGTTTTATTCTTTTTTTCCAGACTGGAATCCCAGTCTTCTCAGATCATTCCTGATGTCCTCATGTTCTCAGTTTATTTCTCACCTCTCTGTGTGATCATTAGCACTCAGCATGCACTGAGGGCCTCTGGCAGGCTGTTCCACAAATTTATTAAAACAACTCTTCCCTTTAGGTTTTGGTCCTCACTCTGAGAACACCTTAATGGCTGACACCAGAGGACATCATGGTCCAGGAGAGCACATAACTAACAGGCAAGGTGGATAAATATTCATGACATTACCTGTAAGTCTACAAATTTAAAGTACTTTCTATTTTTCAGTAATGAAAACTAAAGGAAATTATGAAAAACTGATCGGTCACTTCTGCGATGTCAATCTGAAGGATGACATTCTGATCAACTCACAGCTCGGGGTGTCGTGCTTTGCAATGGTCGAGGAAAATCTTCTCTTTTCCAGGGCAATGATAATTGATATCGACATTGACAGCCACTGTCCTGTACATTGACTTTGCAAACGTGCAAATTGTGAAACAGTTTCTGATAAAAAAAAAAAAGCATCACGAAATGTCAATCTGAATAATGACATTCTAATCAACCCACAGCTTGGGGCGTTGTGCTTTACAATGTTCGAGTGGGATCCTCTCTTTTCCAAGGCCATGATTACAGATATCGAAATTGACAGCCACTGTCCAATACAACGATTTTGGAAACGTGGAAATTGTGAAACACTATCTGATAAAAAAGCATCCCGGCTAATCACCCACCCATCACCGTTTGTTTTACTATGACAAGGGCCTTCCTGGGGACGAGATCTGGTCTAGCGAACAATACCAACAGATCAGAAGAGCTCTCTCAGAGAAAGACTGAAAAGTTCACATCAGCAAGACAAGAGGTCTACCTCTTTAATGAAGAAATTAGCAACAGCATTGCTGAGATTTTGATGCAAGGCCCAGATGATGAAGCCTTGGGTACTTGGCAGCTGTTATTGTGTGGCGCAGGTGCGCCCCCGTCCCCATCCTGATCATCAAAAATAATAATAAAATAAAAGTGACACAACAAACCAGGACTCACTGGAAGCTTTCGCATACCTAGTCCACCTAGGTAGCAACCATTTCACCCGAGACTGTTTTCTTCCAACCCCATCTCTCATGAAACAAATGGGAATGGCGGTATGCCACTAAAAATGAAAACAGGCACTGTCCCCACTACATTTTATCACCTACAAATCCATGGCTCTATTGTGCTTTGACATGACATGACGAGATTGGACAAGTTAAGGTTTTTAGTCTCTCTGTCATGTCTGTTGGTCGTTTTTCAAGCTTTCTGATCAGCTGGTGAAATTAAAGGTTTCTGAAGTTTAACTTTCCACACAGTAAGTAGCCAAGGTGATGCTTCTAGTGCAGGCAGGGGCAAACTATGCTCGTCGGGCCACATGCGGCGCATTAAACATTTAAATCCAGCTCGCCAAACGTGAATATTCGACTTCTCTGTCAATGTGGAGGTGTAGATTATCACAACTACTTGCATACTCCGCACCAGTATTTATACACAATAAGGTCAATTTATACACAATTGACCTGATCCCAGGTCAAACGCCTCGTGACCTGACCCAGACTCCCTCTGATGGTGGGCAAGGGAATCATGACTACAGGGATTTGGAAGATGTGAAATTCCCCAACATGTTACAGAAACACAGATGAGCACACCTTAATGCTTTCTCAACATTCAGTCGGCAAAGGCAATAAAATATGTTCATCTGTAACGTGGGTGTAGAATTTGCATGTTATAATGCAATCAAAGTTGGGTCTTTACATCACCTTTACATTAATCTTGGTGGATGTTCATCTCCTGGATCCTAAAAACATGATTATTTCTGGATCCTCTTTACACAAGTCAAGGCAAGTTTCCAAACCTTTGTCAAAGCAGAACAAAAATGGAAACAATTTAAGTCCTTAAAAATAAGTCATTGGCATCATAAATTAGTCATTCAATACCACTTTTTTAATCCACTTCCATTTATACACAATAAACATTTCTGTATCTTTTTTTTTTTTAAATCAGGAGATTATATATTACATATTAATTGTGAGAATCAGGTTGGACTTTGAAGTAGGATTTACTTATACGGATATTCGTTTAAGCAGGTAGTTTATGCTATCTGTTATCCGTATGTTTTAAAGACAGTTATTTATACATTTAGACATAAACAGGTATATATTTGCTATTAATTACAGCATTTTGCAGCATTTCTGAATTTTAAATTAATCACCCAGAAGTCATTTTCAAACTAACAACTGGTCTGAAAAGACTCTATTAGAAGCTCTATTACAACAAACCAGAAGTCATTTTCAAAAACAACAACTGTCCAAAAGCGAACGAAGGAGAGGAAGGCTCAGGAAAGCTTTAAAAGTTCACGTCAACAACATAAAGTCAATCTCTTTCATGAAGAAACAGCATAGCTGAACTTTTGACGCACTGCTCGGATGATGAAGGGTCTTTCAAGAAGACACCTAGCTCCAGTTTCTCCAACCATTGGTGCCGTCCTACTTGTAGCCTATGGACTGATCCCAAGTCAAACGCCTCGTGTGTAGAAGAAAAAATGAAATGACCGGGAGTCAGTGACGTGGACATCACATTAAAGTCATGACTTGTCAAAATGTTTTTCTAAAATCATCATGGACTACTAAACAAATAAGTGCTGGACAACAAACATTATAAACAGTATATCTATTATGGATCAAATAGGCATGTTTTGGTCAGGCAGCCAGTAAGACTGAGCTGGAAAAGATAATGACCCAACACTGAAGGCAGGGCAGAGGCAGACTGCCTTTAAATAGGCAGCTCGTCAATCACCAACAGGTGTGCCAAATAAGGAAGATGTAACATGGGTGTAGGATCTTTGCATTATAATGCAATCAAAATTGGATCTTTACATCGCCTTTACATTAATCTTGGTCGATGTTCATCTCCTGGATCCTAAAACATGAACGTTTCTGGATCCTCTTTACACAAGTCAAGGCAAGTTTCCAAATCTTTGTCAAAGCAGAACAAAAATGGAAACAACTTAAGTCCTGAAAAACAAGTCATTGGCATCAGAAATTGGTCATCCAATACCACTTTTTTTTCTCCCATCTATTTTATAGATGTGAAGATAAAGGGTGTTTTATTCTTTTTTTTCCAGACTGGAATCCCAGTCTTCTCAGATCATTCCTGATGTCCCCATGTTCTCAGTTTATTTCTCACCTCTCTGTGTGATCATTAGCACTCAGCAGTCACTGAGGGCCTTTGGCAGGCTGTTCCACAAATTTAATAAAACAACTCCTCCCTTTAGGTTTTGGTCCTCACTCTAAAAACACCTTAATGGCTGACACCAGAGGACATCATGGTCCATGAGAGCGCAAAACTAACAGGCAAGGTGGATAAATATTCATGACATTACCTGTAAGTCTAAAAATTTAAAGTACTTTCTATTTTTCAGTAATGAAAAATGCAAGGAAATTATGAAAAAGTGATCGGTCACTTCTGCAATGTTGATCTGAAGAATGACATTCTGATCAACCCACAGCTCGGAGTGTCGTGCTTTGCGATGTTCGAGTGGGATCCTCTCTTTCCAAGGCCATGGTTACAGATATCGACATTGACAGCCACTGTCCTATACATCGCCTTTTGAAACGTGAAAATTGTGAAACACTATCTGATAAAAAAGCAACCCGGCTAATCACCCACCCATCACCGTTTGTACAAGGGCATTCCGGTGGACGAAATCTGGTCTAGGGAACACTTTTCAGGAAAGACTGAAAAGTTCACATCAGCAAAACAAGAGGTCTACCTCTTTGATGAAGAAATTAGCAACAGCATTGCTGAACTTTTAATGCAAGGCCCAGATGATAATGGGTCCTTGGCAGTGGCGGCTGGTATCATGTGGCGCAGGAGCTTCCCCCTCCCTGTCCTGATCATTAAAAATAATAATAAAATAAGAAGTAACACACAACAAACCAGGACTCATTGGAAACTTTCACATACCTAGTCCACCTAGGTAGCTACCATTTCACCCGGGACTGTTTTCTTCCAACCCCATACCTCCTAAACAACTGGGAATGGAATCATGCAACTATAATTGAAAGAAGGCACTGTCCCCACTACACTTTCTGTTTTAAAAAAAACGTCCCGCGACAATTGCCAGCCCATCCCCGTTTGTTGTACTCTAGCGAGGGCCTTCCTGTGGTATTTGATCTGGTCAGCAAACAATGGCAACAATTTAGGAGAGGAAGGCTCAGGAGGCTCAAAAAACGCTTTAAAAGTTCACGTCAACAACATGAAGTCAATCTCTTTGAGGATGAAAACACTAACAGCATAGCTGAACTTTTGATGTGTGGCTCGGATGATGAAGGGTCTTTCGAGAAGACACCTAGCTCCTGTTTCTACATCCATTGGCACCGTTCTACTTGTAGCCCGTGGACTGATCCCAAGTCAAACGCCTTGTGTGTAGAAGAGAAAAAGAAATGACCGGGAGTCAGTGACGTGGATATCACGTTAAGTCTGCAGCTGTGGCTCATCCCGAAATATTGCTTGCGTGTCTAATTTCTGTGGGTTTGTCTTAGAAAAAGAAATAGGCAAGAGAGAGGATTTGTCTGTGTGTGTTTGAGAAAGACGAATTTATCTCTTGAGTATTTGAGAAGAGTTGTTAAACAACTATTTGGTATAACCAAATCTAACTTCACATTTTCACACACGGATTTCCACAAAGTGCCTATCCGACCATTTAAAGGCACTCAGCAGTCACTGAGGGCCTTTGGCAGGCTGTTCCACAAAGTAGTAAAAAACTCCTCCCTTTAGATTTTGGTCCTCACTCTGAGAACACCTTAATGGCTTACACCAGAGGACATCAGGGTCCAGGACAGAACATAACTAACAGGCAAATTGAATAAATAAAGAGGCCAAATACCCTTAAAACAAAGGAGCCCATACAGTCCCGATCAAAACTCGTGCTGTAGGGTTCTGATAAAACAATAACCTACTTATTACAAAACAGTATTCTTTGAAAATCTCAGAGTGAGTTTAGGAAGTAACACTTAAGTTTTGGTTTGATTCATTCTGTAACAATCTTTACACACATTCATGACATTACCTGTAAATCAAAAAATTTAAAGTACTTTGAACTTTTCAGTGATGACAACTATAAAGGAAATTATGAAACACTGATCGGTCACTTCTGCGGTGTCGATCTGAATGATGACATTCTAATCAACCCACAGCTTGGGGCGTTGGGCTTTACAATGTTCGAGTGGGATCCTCTCTTTTCCAAGGCCATGATTACAGATATCGACATTGACAGCCACTGTCCTATACATCGCCTTTTGAAACGTGGAAATTGTGAAACACTATCTGATAAAAAAGCATCCCGGCTAATCGCCCACAAATCACCGTTTGTACAAGGGCATTCCGGTGGACGAAATCTGGTCTAGGGAACACTGCCAACAGATAAGAAGAGCCCTCTCAGGAAAGACTGAAAAGTTCACATCAGCAAAACAAGAGGTCTACCTCTTTGATGAAGAAATTAGCAACAGCATTGCTGAACTTTTGATGCAAGGCCCAGATGATAATGGGTCCTTGGCTGGTATCGTGTTGCGCAGGACCGCCCCCCTCCCTGTCCTGATCATTAAAAATAATAATAAATTAAGAGGTAACACACAACAAACCAGGACTCACTGTAAACTTTCACAAACCTAGTCCACCTGGGTAGCTACCATTTCACCCGAGACTGTTTTTTTCCTACCCCATCCCTCCTAAACAACTGGGAATGGAATCATGCTGCTAAAATTGAAAACTGTCCCCACTACACTTTCTCTTTTAAAAAAAAACATCCCGCGACAATCGCCAGCCCATCGCTGTTTGTTATACTCTGTGTCAACAATTTAGGAGAAATAGGAAGGCTCAGGAGGCTCATGAAAATCTTTAAAAGTTCACGTCAACAACATGAAGTCAACCTCTTTGATTAAAAAAAAAAACAGTAACAGCATAGCTGAACTTTTGATGCGTGGCTTGGATGATGTGGGGTCTTTCGAGAAGACACCTTGCTCCCGTTTCTCCAGCCATTGGCGCCGTTGTACTTGTAGCCCGTGGACTGATCCCAAGTCAAACGTCTCGTGTGTAGAAGAAAAAAATAAATGACTGGGAGTCAGTGACGTGGACATTACGTTAAGTCTGCTGCCGTACTCCGTATCGTAACATTGCTTGCGTTTCAAATTTGTGTGCGTTTGTCTTATAAAAAGAAAAAAAAGCGAGAGAGAGGATTTGTCTGTGTGTGTTTGAGAAAGAGGAATATATCTCTGAGTAATTGAGAATAGTTGTCAAACAACTATTTGATCTAACCAAATCTAACTTTACACTTTCACACACCGAGTTCCACAAAGTGCCTATCTGGCTGTTTAAAGTCCCATACAAATGAAAATATAGAATTAACAGCAAACATACTGTTGTTTAGGTCTGACTTCTGCTTTTCTTTCAATCTATCTGATTGGGGAGCAGCTGACGTGTTCAAACAGCTGCTGGAGATCTCAGAATCTGCCCTTTTTCTCTTTTGTCTTGGTTGTTTGGGCCGTTTTAATTCATTTTAATAGAATTCTTGTGTTATTTATGGAACACATCCTATTTGTTTCTCCTCCAGAGTCTTTGAGACGAGTTGTAACAAATTGAGGGCTCATTAGGTATTTAAATGATCATTCTTCGTATGGTGGTCTGATTAGGTTTGCGGGAGATGATGGAGCATATTCGTGAAAGCAAGGTTAACTTACACTGTCTCCAACCAAGTAACCCTTATCTTCCCTAGTCTTGGTATGTATGTCGGTCTGTATGTTCCAAAACACCGGTTTTGAGATTGGTTAATAAACCTCTCTGTGATCCTGAGGTCATGTATGTCCATGGCAAGAACAAAAGGACATTTTAATAGATGACCAATTTTTAAAGTCACCATGGAAACACATGGAAGAAATAAAGAACTGTATACTTTAATCAAACGGAGTCAGAGGTTTTAATGATAACCTATGAAGAATATGAGTCCACCATAAAAGCGATACGGCTGCATTAGCTAAAGAAACAATATATACTATATACACGTGTGTGTACATACTATATATATGCAGCAGATTCTCGGTTTGCAAACACAATCTGATCCAAAGGCAGTTTGAAAAGTAATTTATTCGAATTTGGAATCTACTTTTCCTATTTCAAACAATGGAAAAAAATTTGATCTGTTCCACAACAAAAAAAAAAACCAGTGAACCCAAGCAAAAACATTTTTATTTAAACCAATGAAAGACAACACATTACAGATATGAAAAAAGCTCTGCAAAAACTTTTTCTTAAATCATGAAACAAAAAGTACAGAAATTTTGATAAAAGATAACAGTGGTTTTCTGTGATTGTCTCTGCTCATCTCTTGGAGTTCGACTTCTGAATTATTGTCCGACATAGCAAGCAAAAACATATACTATTTTTTGTTCGAACTCCAATTTGTTCGAGGTCTGTGACAATCGAAAACCAGTGCTCAAAAAGTTCTTTGGTCACTATAAATTGTGATTAAACATATCCCTAATCAACCTGATAACATTTTATCAACTTTAAACAACTTGAGTCGTATCCAATGAAAATTTGTTACAACTTTTTTCCAACTACAAAAATGTTTTAACTTACAGTGTCATTGCTGTTGTGAATCCTACCAATGGAATATCAAAAATTTCTAAGTATCATTGCTGTTTTGTAGACATGTGGACACTCTTCTCCTTTCTTTAAATTGTCTTAAAGTTGAAATATTATAAAATTAAACTTATTATAAACCTTATTAATAGCCTTAAAAGTTCACGTCAGCAACATGAACTCAATTTCTTTGATGAAGAAAGCAGCAACAGCATTTTACATTTCAGTATCAGTTGTTTTTTTATTCTTGGTCAAAATCATAATAACAATACAGATTGCAAATATGGAGTTAAGTATATTTAAAAAAAGTTCTGCCTTGTTTTTCTCATTTAACAGCATTGTGTAAACGCAATGTTAGCACGCGAACTGGCATGCTAATTAACATAATTAGCTTACACGCTAAGTCACTAATTCACATTGGCCATAAAATGTTTGTATTATAAAAACAAAAGAAAGTGCGGTTGGGACTCACTTCTAGTTTAATCGACTCTTATCTGCCAAACCCTACCTTCAAGTTAGGAGATTTCCCATTAAATAATAAAAGTATGTGACTGTACGTGTCTACTTGGTTTTAAGGCTCTTCTCCTTTTTATTCACCTTCCGTAAATTTCAAATTATATATTATGTTGTTTATATATTACGGTTAATATTTGCCGTTTGCTGTACTCTAGTAAGGGCCTTCCTGTGGAATGAAATCCGGTCAACTAAGAATGGCAACAGTTTAGAGCCGTCTCAGGCAACCCATTAAAAGTTCACGTCAGCAAAAAGAGGTCTACCTCTTCGATGAAGAAAGCAACAACAACATAGATGAACTTTTGATGCATGGCTTGGATGATGAAGGAACTTTGGAGAAGACACTTGGCGCCGTCCTACTACTAGCCCGCAGACTGATCCCAAGTCAAACACCTCAGAAAAAATGAAATGATCGGAAGTCATTGATGTGGACATCACGTTAAGTCTGCTGCTGTGGCCCATCTCGGAATATTGCGTGCGTGTGGAATTTGTTTGTGTTCGTCTTAGAAAAAGGAACAAAAGAGTGAGGGAAAGGAAGGTGTGCCTGTTTGAAAGAAAGAGGAATTTGTCTGTGTGTGTTTGAGAGGAATTTATCTCTGTGTTTGCATTTGAGAAGACTTGTTAAACAAGTATTTGCTTTAACCAAATCTAACTTTACATTTTCACACACAGAGTTGCACGAAGAGCCTATCTGACCATTTAAAAACCCATAACAATAAGAAATATATTGAATTAACAGCAAACATACTCTTGTTGAGGTCTGACTTCTGCTTTTCTTTCAATCTATCTGATTGGGAGCAGCTGACATGATCAAACAACTACTGGAGATCTCAGAATCTCCCCGTTTTCTCTTTTGTCTTGGTTGTTTGGGCCATTTTAGTTCATTTTAGTAGATTTCTTGTGTTATTTATGGAACACTGCCTATGTGTTTTCTCATCCAGGCTCTTTGAGACAACTTGTAACAAATTGGGTGCTCATAAGGGATCTAAATGATCATTCTTCGTAAGGTGGTCTGATTAGGTTTGTGGGAGATGTGAAAGCAAGTTTAACTTACACTGTCTCTACCCAAGAAAACCTTACATTCCCTAGTCTTGGCATGTATGTCTGTTCCAAAACACCGGTTTTCAGTTTGGTGAAATGACCTCTCGAAAATCCCGAGGTCATGCATGTACATGGCAAGTACAAAAAGACATTTTAATGGATGGCCGATTTCTTAAGTCACCAAGGAAACGCATGGAGGAAATAAAGACCTGTATACTTTAGTGAAATGGAATCGGAGGATTTATATGTATAGTAGGTACACACACGTATATGTATTCATTCATATGTATTCCGAGACAATCGAAGAGATTGTCTTGGCTCATCTCTTGGAGTTCGACTTCCGAATTTTTGTCCAACATAGGAAGCAAAAACATCTAGAATTTTCCGTTCGAAATCCGATTTGTTTGAGGTCTGTAACATTCGAAAACCAGTACTCAAAAAGTTTTTTGGTCCCTATAAATTGTGGTTATAGACATCCCTGCTCAACCTGATAGCGTTTTATTAACTTTAAACAACTTGAGTCGCACCCAACATTTCTTACAATTTGTTTCTAATTGCAATAAAAGGTTTTTAACTTTCTAAGTATCATTGCTGTTGTGAATCCTACCAATGGAATATCAAAAATTATCCATTCCACTCTCTAAATTGCTTGTTTCATTGCTGCAGGGTGGGAGCTGTTGGAGGTCAGTACAAGCTTTACAAAAGTTCACAGCAATGCCCAACAGTACAACAAACACATGGAGAGGAAATGAACAAGACTGAGGGATTAAAGCCTGAAAACAACTCCTGAGACTGAAAGATTCTACAAAATAAGAAGACAAATTTTAAGAGTCATGCCTTTTCAAACTGTTTTTCTAAAATCATCATGAACTACTAAACAAATTATTGCTGGACAACAAACATTATTTACCTAGTAAAGGGTTCAGTTAAGTTGTAAAAGAGAAAACACATTAATCAAATATGCATGTCTTAGTCAGGCAGCCAGTAAGACCTAGCTGGAAGAGACAATGACCCAACACTGAAGGCAAGGCAGAGGCAGCTAGCCAATCACCAACAGGTGTGCCAAATCAGAAAGAGGAAGAAAGGTCCCAGGCTCCCTCTGGTGGTAGGGGAGGGAATCATGACACTACAGGGATTTGAAAGATGTGACAATCACCAACATGTTACAGAAACACAGATGAGCACACCTTAATGCTTTCTCAACATTCAGTGGGCAAAGGCATAAAAATATGTTCATCTGTAACATGGGTGTAGGATCTGCACGCTATAATGCAATCAAAATTGGGTCTTTACATCGCCTTCTCATTAATCTAGAGGATGTTCATCTACTGGATCCTAAAAACATGAACATTTCTGAATCCTCTTTACACAAGTCAAGGCAAATTTCCAAACCTTTGTCAAAGCAGAACAAAAATGGAAACAACTTAAGTCCTTAAAAATAAGTTATTGGCATCTAAAATTAGTCATTCAATACCACTTTTTTTTCTTTCTCCAGTTCCATTTTATAGATGTGAAGACAAAGGGTGTTTTCTCCTTTTTTTTCCAGACTGGAATCCCAGACTTCTCAGATCATTCCCGATATCCACATGTTCTCAGTTTATTTCACACCTCTCTGTGTGATCATTAGCACTCAGCATGCCCCGGTGTTTCACAACTTCGTACCTCACATCTTTATGAACATCCTGTGATCTATGCTTAGCCAGTGCAATCTCAAACTTTGATAAAGTTTGATTGGTTAAGTAAAATGTTTTAGTTGTGTCTTCACCCTCTGTCAGAGTTAGTCTACCATCTCACTGGTGGAAAAACCTATTCAATGAAAGATATAAAGAAGTGTTGAACAAATATCACGTTCCCAAAAGTTTAACATAAACACAGACGTGTTTTTTGTCAGAAAGTACTTGGGCCATCCGAGTATCCGTTCATGTTTCCGTAACACTTTAGTGAACACCATATTTCCTAAACCACTGAAGGGATTTCTCGTTTTCTTTTTCTCCTTGGATTGGGTCAAGGTGGATTTGATCCGGGGTTCTTACGGTCTTCGGACAGATTTTCGACCACTATGCCAACACCTCCCAAAGGGATTTCAATTTAACTGCCCACTTTGTACCAACAATACATGTACTCAACATTGAAAGTCCCACAACTTCTCTCCACTAACAGCAATTAAACTACATGTCGAATATACGAATCTACACTGATTCGTTCATTCATCTTCAACCGTTCATTCTTGACGGGGTATTGGGTAGTGCCGAAGCCTATCCCGGCTGATTCAAGACGAAAGGCAGGGTATACTCCGAACAGGTCATCTACACTAACTCACTTTGGAAATTCATTAAATTAGGTCTCATGAGAAGTTTCTAGAACATATTTACAAAAATGATAAAAAGCTTACACGTGTGACTGCCTCAACTTCGTCATCACGTAAACCTCAACCACTCATTATCGACACAGTTTGTAGTACAGATCAGGTGGAGGCATATTGTTTGACAACTTGGGATTTCTTGTTACCGTAATTTCACGACCATAAGGCGCACCTAAAAGTCTCAAATTTTCTTCAAAATGAGCGGTGCGCCTTTTTGTGAAGTGTGTGAGAAAAAGCGGACTTAAAAGAAAACGCGGTGCTCATGAGAAAAAGCAGACCTAAAAGAAAACGCCGTGCCCGCAAGGCAGACCTGAAAGAAAACACATGAGAACGTTAAAGAGTGAAGTGTGAGCGGCGTGGGAGCGATGAATGACCGAAGGAGACCACAGTTTCACGAAGGGTGGAAGGCAGCGCCGGGCAAGTTTTGCTACAGTTTGCCAATGGATTGTAGATGCTTGGACTAACGTGTCTGCTGGTACTGTTATGTGAGCTTTCTCAAAAGCTGGTATCCTTTCTGAGGAGCCGCACAGTACAGACAGTGACTTTGACAGCGAGGAGCAAAGTGGACCTGCTCTGTTGGATTTTGCGCAGCTGCTCGATTCCAAAACAGAGAATGAGGACTTTGACGGATTTGAATAAGGACAACGTATTTGCGGTAATGTGCTTGTTTATACTACCTAAATAAAGTACAACCAAACTCAATTTTGCTCCCGATCTATTTTTTAATACCCACATTTGCATGGGTGCCTGTGTGTTGTTGTAAGGCGGTGTGTGACTGAGACTGCGCCTTTTCGTACGGTGCGCCTTATGTGTGTGTTAAATACAGCAACGGCGCACAAAACTGAGGCTGCGCCTTTTCGTACGGTGCGCCCAATGGCCGTGAAATTACGGTATTTAAATTTCGCCTAAAAGATTCCATTTCCTGATCTAATTAGGAAGAAGTCATTTGGTCATTGGAGAGAAGTTACTCATCGTATATTTTCGTTTGCTACTAATAGCTGTGTCGCTTAATGTTTGCACACATCCTGAGGCGTGTTAAATCTCAGTCTTGTCCTTCTGCCCCATCCTTCTGGGCTTCGAGCCTGAACTAATGCTTTCAGTAAACAACACTTTTAGCACACATGATGCTCATTTTTTCAGTATTTTTTATCATCTTTGGTCTTTTAAAAAACTCTCCAAGGAAAAGTCAGAGGGCATTCAGAGTAATGAGGAGATTCATCAGTGAAATTTGCACAATGTTTTCACACACACCTTCAGCACAAAGCGGTGTGATGCTTTTTATTTTTCTACCGCTCTCTTCCATCAATCATCTCCAAGCTTTGTCCTTCTCTACGATGAAGACAAATGTTTCTTCTCATCCCCACCAGCATCCTTGACCTCTCCAGGTCCTACAGTCGCATGCGTTCACTAACCACGAGAGCGTTAGAGATGCGCTTCGTGTTTTCGTAGGGTAATAATTCTTATCTCAGAGCATATATACAGAAACATGGTACCCTTTGTTTGCCCAAATATGATATTTGCCAAAAAAAAAAGGGGGTGGTAAACATGTGTATTCTATTTAACGTTTGCTTTTGACACTAAATTTCCCTCTCACTCTCCTTTTTGTCCTACTCTCTAAACAGGTGCACGAAACGTTTGAAGCTCTAACTTATGTTAACTTACGTTTAACTTGGTTTTTATTTTTGTAGAAAACATTCATCACAGTGAGGACGGCCTGAATCTGAGCAGAGTATGTAATTGTAAACCAAAACGCGTCCTGTTGATGTTAGAATGTGGGCGTGGTGAAGAACAAATGCATGGCCAAGAACAACGTTGTAGTCTAATAGTATTGGAATACCGGACGGGAAAGGTTGGAAATTATTCAAACAGCATGAATTAAGCAGAAAATTTCTTCACTTGTATTTTAGTAGAAAAAATAAAAGGGCTTTCATTGAGATGACGCCACCTGTGAATCGAACTGAACTCACAGCCAATCGATAATTGGTATTTGAGTAAACAATGGGATTGTTTAAAACAGGAGGCAAAAAGAGAGAAAAGAAACTTGAAGAAGAAATTTGTTCTAAATAAGCACAAATTTTCCATTATGGAAATTAGTGATAGATCTTAAATAGTTTCTAAACAGAATCAAATTTACAAAGGCGTTTGTTTTTTATGCTCACATATTTTTATCTGAACTAGGTTTATAACAACTTCTTTATAGCTTCTTTGTTAGGAAGTTGAAATGTGGGTACTTTTGTTCTAAATAAGCACAAATTTACTCGTATGTAGTAATGGCAACAAGCCCCGGGAGTTTTTTTTTTATGTGCACGGGGTCAAAATGTGATAACTACTAGGTGTCATTCTGAGCAGGCTCTTTTCTAGCTGAGATATGATTGATGTTTATCTGGTCCTCTGTAGCGAGGCCATAAAACACGCTTCACAAATGAACAATGACCACTTTCTGTTTTTTTTTTCGAACATGAAGGCCTGTTTTCTCTGCCAAGGGTTAAATAGATTGAGCTTTAGGACAGGAGGAGGAGCCATCTGTTGCGGCTCCAAACAGCTGCTCTCCTCTACTGATGATCATACAGACATGCAAACACAAACCTGAGGCGTTAGGAATCCAGATGGTGCAGCTTCGTGGCCAAACATGAAAGGTTAAGGATGGGCATGCACAGAACGAGGCAGGACGGTGCACAGTTGGAGGCACGCAGGCTTAAAATTCATTCAAAAGTGATCATTTTAACCCAATGTTGATGAATGTCTCCTACGACTTGTTGCCTTTACTATCTACTGGCACTTTTCAGCTTATACAGAGCAAAATAAACCAAATTTTATCAGTCTGGCTTTTCATAAAATTGCTTTTCTGTTATTGTCTTCAGAGTTAAACAAAAAGAAATTGGAAACAATATCTCAGGGTTATTTTTAAAAAGACAAAAAGCACATTCAGTCACTCTTTATAGAAATCTAACAAAAGTGATTCTATGAGGTATAGAATAGTCCATGTGATTAGTGGAGTTTTAAGAAGTGATTAATATTCAATCGGACGTGTTGTTAGCGGGGGAAGTGCCTTCTTTGGAGTGGTAGAGTGATGAATGGGAACTCAAGGCGAAGGATGGCAAGATGAACACCAGAGCTTTGCCAAAACGACAGCGGGAGCTGGGGGCATCTATCACACCAAGGTTGCCATGACAACCTGTCGCCAGGTTACCGCTTCCCTCCAAAAGACCTGGCCCTTGAGCATCAAAAGGCCAGATCAAACTAATCACGTATGCAAAAAAAAAAGTAGTCAAAAGATGGAAAGTTCCGAACAGAAAACAAAAATCTTTGACCGAGTACGTTTTTTCTTCCGATTTAATTCCATTCACGTTACAACACAAATAGAATAATTGTTTCCAACGCTCCGAATATCTCAGAGTAATTAATACAATATTCATGTAAATTTGGTATGAAATGAGTTGATTATTTTTAGTCTCTAAGCGACCCTGTGCCACGTTGATAAGCCCACCCAACCTCTGTGTGTATGACTTGCTTGTTCTTGTTAGAAGTGATTCTTTCCCCTTAGGGTATGACATGAAGAACACTAGTGAACTCAACTAGAACGGGACATGATTCAATACTCATGCGACAAACAAACCAATAATTAAACAAACAATTACTGGGAAGAAGGTTGTGAAAAGTCACATAAGTTATGCAATGATTATCCTATTGATTTGACGCCAAATCAAATCCATTAGCTCCAAACCTTAGACAACCTAGCTTCATGGCTAATGGTCTTTCTTGTTGCCAAATGACTTTGGGAAACTTTTATTGGCTTCTAATTATTCTTTAAGGGAGAATTAAACCCATGCGATTTGTAAATGAGGCTAAAAGTGAACATGCCAAATTATTTTGGGTAAATAACTATGAAATTGAAACTCGAGCAGCTGCGCTCCAAAACCAAAGGAGGAGGGATAAAGCCGCTCATTGTTAATATGTAAGGACTAAAATCTTTCTGGATGTAAAATGATTACTTTATGTAGCTTATTTTTCACAGCAAAATAATTACAACTCTTAGGACTAGGACCACCGCTTTCTAAATCTACCTGGAAGCACCATGACTGTCAATGTGACCACTCGTAAATATTCATGTTTTGTGCTGCTATAATGCGTAAATAAAATTTTACACCACTCAATTTTTAAAGTAATAATAATGATAGGGCCACGGTATGGGTCTCTGTCCAGTCTCTGTACTACCGGAGCCAGAGCTTGGTCTGTATTTTGCCGGCAGTATGTCAATTCCATTTCCAGTGAGAGTTGGACTCCGCCAAGGCTGCCCTTTCTAACAGATTCTGTTAATCACCTCCAAGGTGTTGGAAGGATCCGGTTTTGTGACCTCAGGATCGGATCTCTGCTTTTTGCGGATGATGTGGCTCTGTTGGCTTCTCCGGTTACAAGGCGGTCGCCCTACCCACTGAGCCATCCTTTCCACTTAAGCCTTTGTGGTGGCTGTGCCCACACATTTTTCATCCAGCCAGTCATACGTGTACCTACTTACATGTGCTACGTAGTTACAACATAGAGTATCAACTTCACGAGAGAGAAAATTTTCCATGCGTGTGCAAAAATGTGTGTCTCTTTCATCTTTATTGCTTGCAACGGAGTTACAGTGGGTGCTGTGCCTATCCTGTCTAATTCAAATCGAGAGGCAGTGTCCATGCCAAACAGACCGTCAGTCTGTCGCGGAGCCACACACACACCACAATCCACACACACTCACTCCTGGTGGCCAATCAACCTAACACACGTGTTTTTAGAGGGTGGGAGAAAAACTGGAGTACCCGGAGAAAACCACACATACAAAGGAAGAACATGTAAACTCCACATAAAAAGACCAGTGTTGCAAACCCCGTCCCACTCAGGACTTGAACCCCTGACCTTCTTGCTGTGCCCACTGTCCCAACCACTGCGCCACCGTCCTAACCACTGCGCCACCACTGTCTTTAATTAAATACGACAAGAATTTTTTTACATTGACCCAAAGTGACTGACTTTCTGTGTGTTTACATGTGTGTGTACATTAGTACCCAGAACAGGGGCCCGTTTCAAGAAGGAAGTTCAACAAACTTTGAGTTTAAATCTAAACCTTGAGTTGGTCAACTCTGAGATTGAAAACTTTGAGTTTTCAGTTTCAGATCAGCTGAAAACAGTTGGATTAATCAACTTCAAGTTGATTGACTCAGAGTTTAGAAAATGCACCTTGAGAATAAAAAGCCCTGATCAATGGAGTGCAGACATTAGGAGTCACCATGGAAACAGAAGCAAACCAAAGAGCTCTTCATATCTCTAACAGACAGAACTGGATGTCCTACTGCAGACATTCAGCCAGTATGAGCACATTTTTATTAAAAAAATGTCTGGAGGCATCTTCCTCCAAAGAGAGAGAAAAAACCTGGGTGGAAAGAGCTGCTAGAGGAAATACATAAGTTTACATTTAATCATAGTGTTTGGTGTAACTAATTACTGAATAATGGTAGCACTGGGGTCAGGCAGTAGCTCAGCGGTAGAACGTAGATAGATAGATAGATAGATAGATAGATAGATAGATAGATAGATAGATAGATAGATAGATAGATAGATAGATAGATAGATAGATAGATAGATAGATAGATAGATAGATAGATAGATAGATAGATAGATAGATAGATAGATAGATAGATAGATAGATAGATAGATAGAAGATTAGTCAGAGTAAGACAGAGTACATGTGTGTGAATGAGAGGGATCCAAATGGAAAAGTGAGGTTACAGGGAGAAGAGATAAACAAGGTGGAAGATTTTAAGTACTTGGGATCAACAGTCCAGAGCAATGGAGAGTGTGGAAAAGAGGTGAAGAAGCGTGTTCAAGCAGGCTGGAACGGGTGGAGAAAAGTATCAGGTGTGATGTGTGACAGAAGAGTTTCAGCTAAAATGAAAGGAAAAGTGTACAAAACCGTGGTGAGACCCGCCATGCTGTTTGGTCTAGAGACAGTGCCACTGAGGAAAAGACAGGAAGCAGAGATGGAGGTAGCAGAGATGAAGATGCTGAGGATCTCTCTGGGAGTTACCAGGATGGACAGGATCAGAAATGAGTATATCAGAGGAACAGCACATGTTAGAGGTTTTGGAGATAAAGTCCGGGAGGCCAGACTGAGATGGTTTGGACATGTACAGAGGAGAGAGACCGAGTACATCGGCAGAAGGATGCTGGATTTAGAACCACCAGGAAAGAGGCCTAGAGGAAGACCAAAGAGGAGGTTCATGGATACATTGAAGGAAGACATGAAGATAGTTGGCGTGACTGAAGAGTGACTGAAGAGGATGCAGCAGATAGGGTTAGATGGAAGAAACTGACTTGCTGTGGTGACCCCTGAAGGGAAATGCCGAAAGGAGAAGAAGAAGAAGACAGTGGTGGTCAAAAGTTTACATACACTTGTAAAGAACATAATGTCATGGCTGTCTTGAGTTTCCAGTTATTTCAACAACTCTGATTTTTCTCTGATATAGTGATTGGAACAGATCCTTCTTTGTCACAAAAAAACATTCATGAAGTTTAATTCTTTTATGACTTTATTATGGGTAAACTGAAAATGTGACGAAATCAGCTGGGTCAAAAATATACATACAGCAACATGAATGAGCAATTTTGGAGACTTAGAAAGTTGTGTCAATGACATGAGCTTCATAGCATGACCTCTTAACTTCTTGTGAGTGATTATGAGTGACTACAGCTGGTGACTTCTCTGAGGCCATTTAAAAAGGGCTCATTGGATAAAAACACCCACAAACGCTACAATGGGAAAGTCAAAGGAGCTCAGCACAGATTTGAAAAAGAGAATCATTGACTTGAACAAGTCAGGAAAGTCACTTGGAGCCATTTCAAAGCAGCTGCAGGTTCCAAGAGCAACAGTGCAAACAATTGTTTGTAAGTATAAAGTGCATGGCACTGTTTTGTCACTGCCACGATCAGGAAGAAAACGCAAGCTGTCACCTGCTGCTGAGAGAAAACTGGTCAGGAGGGTGAAGAGTCAACCCAGGAGCACAAAAAGCAGATCTGCCAAGAATTAGAAGCTGCTGGAACACAGGTGTCAGTGTCCACAGTCAAGTGTGTTTTGCATCGCCATGGACTGAGAGGTTGCCGTGCAAGAAGGAAGCCCTTGCTCCAAAAGCGGCACCTTAAGGCTCGACTAAAGTTTGCTGCTGATCACATGGACAAAGTTCTGTGGTCAGATGAAACAAAAATTGAGCTGTTTGGCCACAATGCCCAGCAATATGTTTGGAGGAGAAAAGGTGAGGCCTTTAACCCCAAGAACACCATGCCTACCATCAAGCACGGTGGGCCTGTTTTGCTGCCAATGGAACTGGTGCTTTACAGAGAGTCAATGGGACAATGAAGAAGGAGGATTACCTTCAAATTCTTCAAGAAAACCTGAAGTCATCAGCCCGAAGGTTGGGTCTTGGGCGCAGTTGGGTGTTCCAACAGGACAATGACCCTAAACACACATCAAAAGTGGTAATGGAATGGCTAAATCAGGCTAAAATTAAGGTTTTAGAATGGCCTTCCCGAAAGTCCTGACTTAAATCCCATTGAGAACATGTGGATAATGCTGAAGAAACAAGTCCATGTCAGAAAGCCAACAAATTTAACTGAACTGCACCAATTCTGTCAAGAGGAGTGGTCAAAGATTCAACCAGAAACTTGCCAGAAGCTTGTGGATGGCTACCAAAAGCGCCTAATTGAAGTAAAAATGGCCAAAGGACATGTAATCAAATATTAGCATTGCTGTATGTATATTTTTGACCCAGCTGATTTCGTCACATTTTCAGTTTACCCATAATAAAGTCATAAAAGAATCAAACTTCATGAATGTTTTTTTGTGACAAAGAACGATCTGTTCCAATCACTATATCAGAGAAAAATCAGAGTTGTTGAAATAACTGGAAACTCAAGACAGCCATGACATTATGTTCTTTACAAGTGTATGTAAACTTTTGACCACCACTGTATATATACACGACCAAATGATATATATATATATATACATTTTATCGTAGTGATATTCCAGTAAAATAGAAAATCATTCTTAATTTTTCAATCATTTAAGAAATTACTTCAGTAATTAAATAAAAGATCGATATTTGTATGAATTAAAAGTTCTTTTTAAACTTTCCATTGTGGATGAGTTGGGATTTTTACTGTAACAATAATACTATGATGAAATACATTTTATGGAGATCAATAAATACATAAATCTAACTGTGTTTTTAAACTTTACCAACACTGATGTAGTTCTATAAATAATCCTGTCGGCATTAAAAGAACATGAAAAATAAAACCTCAATTTCAAACAGGTAAGACATGATGATGTCATAGATCACAGGTAGACCACCTGACTTTACAAACATTTCACAGATTAAATAATTAAGTCTATCAGTTCAGCAGCTGAACACTGTGACCGCTCAGCATCTCCAACTTTATAAAGAAGAAAAAAACGTAACGCAACACGCTATACAAGAGTGTGTGATGTGTCTGATGTATGGATGGATAAGATTATTAATGTATGTTATGGAGTCTCAAGAAAAACGATACCGCCCAAATAAACATAAACGAAGAGATGATAGAAAATTAACTCGTGGTCTCAAAATTATTTTGTGGCATTAATTCATTTCCCTGTGAATGAATCCAGCGTCCTCATCTACAGGATGATCTAGAAGCGGACATTTTGGTCTCTGCGTGAAGGAAACAGGTGTTTTTATTTTTACATACTTTATTTTTCCCTCATCGGAGAAATTTTTGCAATTTATCCATTAATGTACAAACAGATTTAACGAGGAAGGTTTATTTAAACCCTGTTCACTTTAAAAAGGAGCGGAGACCGAGAGAAACTCTGGGTTTCCTCAAGGAAACCTGCTACCGACCAGGTTTGGTTTGCTGAGTCAGTTGCCCTAGTAACCGACTCTGAGTTTTGATTAACTCTCTTCTTGAAACCGGCTTAACTAACCCAGAGTTTACTGGTTTAAGTTACCTCCCTTTCTGAAACCGAAAAGTTTTCCACATTCTGGGGTTAACAAACTTTGAGTTTCCACAAATCCTCCTTCTTGAAACGGACCCCAGATGTGCAAAGTAATTTAAATATTAATGACATGCAGCAGGGCACCAAAACTAAGTGGCGGCTTTTTTCCGAAAAACGCCCATCCCAAAAAAAACCCAGAAAATTTAACTTTTTAGTGTAAGATGGGTAAAATTTTGTATTTTTCAGAGTACATTGAGACCCCCCATTTGGAATAAAAGTAATAAAAAACATCCTCATAGTGGATGAGCCTGAACACAGAAACTAACGTTATTCAGATCCTTCAGTTTTATTCAAATAGGAATATTTTTATTTCAGAAAGTCTGTGATATGATCTGTGAAGTATTTCCAAGATTATTATAAATTCAGCACCACAAATAAAAAGCTAAAATGTTTTATTTTCAGAGTCGTTTCTGCTTTTAATCAAATTGCTGGTTCAAATAGACGTTTAACCCCAAACATTGATGGAAGAAGATAAAAAAAAAATACTACTTAGTCACTCATTATGTTAATGAACAGAATAATTAACAGGCCTTTCATAAGTTTCGGAAGTTTTTGAGTCTTTCGTCAATAATTTGGAATAGTATCTATGGAAAAAATCCCAAGGGCTAGAAAGGAAGAGCAGCTGCGATATCCTGGCAGCATTTTTTTTTTAACAATAAAGTAAATAAGTACAAACAAAGGCTGCATTATTGGGGCTGGTGGCAAAAGTAAAGAGACCAGCTCCACGGACCAAAAAAATGTGACCAAATTGTTTCAAAACTACAAAGTTAAGTGTCAGACGTTATTCTTCTTCTTTCGGCATTTCCCTTCAGGGGTTGCCACAGCAAGTCAGTTTCTTCCATCTAACCCTATCTCCTGTATCTTCTTCGGTCACTCCAACTACCTTCTTGTGTTCCTTCACTGTATCCATGAACCTTCTCTTTGGTCTTCCTCCAGGCTTCTTGCCTGGTGGTTCCAAATCCAGCATCCTTCTTCCGATGTACTCTCTCTCCTCTGCACATGTCCAAACCATCTCAGTCTGGCCTCTCCAACTTTATCTCCAAAACCCCTGACATGTGCTGTTCCCCTGATGTACTCATTTCTAATCCTGTTCATCCTGGTAACTCCCAGAGAGTGTTAAACTGATTAGAATTACAAGTCAGACACATTCACTTCTTCCTTTTGTTGCAAGTTTAACATAGAATATCTATTTAAAAATTTGAACAGTGTCTGTCCAGTTGTCCAGACTGGGGGCAGTGGCCACGAACATCACAGATTTTTTTACTCAAGTTTCATTGTTAAATTGAAATTGGGTCTTACCTAAAATCAGAATTATAAAATCAAAGGATATTGTCCTATTGAATATAGATTCAATGTGACAGGGTATTTTTTTTCCAAAATTGTGTTGTTACGGCGCAATTACAAAATATATAGTAACAGTTGGCCTATTGATCTCCACATTGTCTCTAGCACTTGACATATTTCAGATTTCCGACAGGAATGAATTGCTAATGTGTTTTACTACATGTGCACCTATCAGTCAAGAGTTTCTATCTGAGGTCTCTTCGGGCCAGCGTACGGCTTCAAGGAGTTATCCATATGTATTGTCGGTTTTGGTCCCTGAGGAGAACCATTTTTCACTTCAGACAGACGTGCAGTGCTTCAGAAAAAGTACCTGGCCATAGAACTGATGGTGCACATTGATCTAATGCTAATTGGTTGATGCTAAGTCCATTCCAACCATCAAGGAGAAGGCTAGAAGGAATGAGACCAAGACATTTTAGAAGAGAGGTCAAAGTGACAAAAATGATAAATTACTGTGGGTTGAAAAAAATGAACAGGGGCTGACTTCTTTTGTGTTGTGATAAGGAGACACATGTTTTGAATCTGTATGAATCAAAAGTGGTACATAAAAATGTGATAACAACACATCAATATTTTTAAGACTCAAACAACTGAAGGTCTCAATAACAGAATTGTGACATTTTTGATTGGGTGGTAAACCCTATCAAACACATTGTTTGAACCCTACCCCCTCAGGGTTTTCAACAATACCCCCCAGGAGCTATTGTTGGACATTAAAGAACTAAAACTCCAGCAAGGAGGATATATACTCACTACTCAGTGATAGCTCGGTACCAGTCGAACCGTTTTGGTTAGAAGAAACTTCTTCTAATCAAAACTATGACAAGTCGAATATCTAACTTTTTTTCTTTTTTGTTAATTAAACTTGTTAAACGTCCCCACGGGGTTAAACAACAACTACGTATATGTCATGGTGTGGAGCTGAGGCCAAAAATATACTCTTGATCCAACAGACAGGCTCAGAAGAAGAAATGAGAAGCAGATTTATTAGATTGATGAAATGTTCAGATGAAAAAGACAAAAACAGATTAATTAGGCAGGTTCTGAAGTAGGAGCTGGAGCCAAAATCTGGATAGCAGGTCAAGCCTGGTGAACAAACAATCTGGCGAAGAGTGTGTGAAAAATTGATCATTTATGCTGCGGCAGATGAATAGATGAGTTTCAGGTGAAACACGTTGCGGCTTTGGGAAATTCGGAAATTTGTGTGCTGCATTACACCGCAGCAGGCTGCCACAACGGCTCCAATGGTGGGAGAAACAGGGGTTAGGTGTCTTCTCCAAGGATCCTAGATGTGAACTCGATGGAAACTTAACGCACAAACTTCCGGTCCGAGGGCGAACACTCTACCACTGAGTCTCTGCCTCCCCATTTATTCCCAATGTATTTTGATTAAATTTGGTCTTCTGAACTGCTTATCGCTTACGGTGTTGCGGGCCTATCCTGACTGATTTCAGACGAGAGGCGGAGTACACACCAAAAAGGTCACCAGTCTGTTGTGGGTCCATACACTCACAACCATACACACACATACTCATTGCTAGGGGCATTTACATTGAGACCAACAACCCGAGCATGGATATTTTTTGGTGGATGGGAGGAAACCGAAGAACCAGGAGAAAAGCCATGCCTACACTGGGAGAACTTGCAAACTCCATAAAGAAAGGCCAGTGTTCCAAGCCTCGAATCACCTGGGACTCAAATCCCGACCTTTTTGTTGTGAGGCCACAGTGCTATCCACTGCACCACCGTGCGGCCATCAATTGTAGTTATTAACTTTAATAACATGTGATATAAGCCAAATAACTAACAAAGGAAAACCATTTGGAATTTGAATTAGTTTTTTAAAAAGTTTTTAAAAAATTGGAGGACCCATTATGATAACATACTAAAATAACTAAGGACTCAGAATGGTGACCATGAAAACAAGATTGCCCGAGTATTGGTTGCCTATTTTTCAAGAAAAGATTTTTGGCACTGAGACTTCTTATGGCCGAATTTACTATTCCGGATAGCGGACTCACTATTTATTTGTCACACAGGTGGATAATGACTGGTCATTTCCAGTTCCTATAGACAGTTGTTGGGGTTAGATGGAAGAAAATGACTTGCTGTGGCGACCCCTGAAGGGAAATGCCAAAAGAAGAAGGAAACAGCTTATGAAAATGGTTGAAGAAGAACTTTCAATTGAACCATTGTGAGATAAGATATTTTAGTTTCGCCTGTCTGAGAAGGATATTTAACCCACTGCATGTCTAAGTAGCGGAGTGCTAATGACATTAGCCATCATGACAGGTTAATAACAATTTTTTACTTCATACAAGAATTTAAAGGGCAATTAGTCATGTGTGACCTTTAACACCCGCACCGCTCAACATGAATGTGAAACAATCTTACAGACCATCCGCTGCTTCTGTGTGACATGTATACCTCTTTTGTGCAGAAAAGTGGCATAATGGGTTCAATAGCTAACATTCTTTGCGCTCCCTGACCAGCATTAGACTATCTTCCCCCCAAGGACACTGTGAACACAACCTTTTCAACCAAACACCTGTAGTGTTCCACTGTTTCTTTCCCTGTCGCTTTTTCAGCACTTCTTACTCACTGATTTTTCCACAGTTTTTCCAGCTATTTATCTGCATTAGTCTTGCTTCTGGTCATAAATTGTACACATGGGCAAGTTCATTTGCCGGCTGTAGTCGATTCTGAAATGATGCTGACAGAAGCGACATCTATTGATCATCTTGTTCTGTTCCGTCATCTTCCGCCCATCCGGGGCCAGGTCGCAGGGGCAACAGCCTCAGATGGGAAGCCCAGGCTTCTCAGCATCATTTAAACAGTCAACACAAAAACTATTTTATTAATAATAATAATAAAAATTTTATTTGTAACACACTTTATATCTCCAGTGGAGATCTCAAAGTGCTAACATTACCATTATTATTCCCCATCATATTTTGTCTTTTTTAAAAGTGCACGTAACATGTTCACTTCAGAAATACAGCTGGTGTCATGGACCTTCTCTCATCTGCATCACGCTTTCCCTTCTATCCCATCCTCAGGCCTAATTTGACACACCTGGTCCCAACTCCCGGGTGTGCCTTGTTTTCCTTTGGACTATTTAAGCCCTGGTGTCGAGATTGGGTGGTCTTGGACGGGGTCGAAAGGCATTGATGTGTTTCTTAAGAACAGGATTGTTGAGTAGGGTGTGAGGATTTGTTGTGTCGATAGGAGGCACTAATGCCCCAGAAGGGTGCTTCTGCCGTTGAAACTCAAGAACATCAACAACAACTTCCCTGCTGAATCATTCCCCTTTATCACTTCCTTGCGCCACTCCTCTGCTGCTTCCCATGCTGCACACTGCTACTCTGGCCTAAAGTGCTGCCTCCATGCAGCCGTGATGGTCTTCCTCCATAGCTCTGGTCCTCATCTTGCTGAGCTTGTTCCCCCTGAGATATGCTGAGCTCATATCTCTGGTCTTCGTCCTGGTGAGTTCATTCCCCCTGGCACACCCTGCCAGCCTGCTGAGCTCTCTCTTCTGGCACCTCATGGTCCTGTCGGGCTCCTACGTCTGGTCCCTCATCACCCATCTGAGCACCATCTCTCTGGTCCCCTCGGTCCTGTTGGTTCTGCGCTTCCTCCGATAAACTGGTTAAAACTGGCATTGCATCTGAGTTCTACTTCCCTACACACCACCATCATCATGACAGCTGGAACCTGAAATGAGATAAAAATGGAGTCTATAGCATTAAATTTGAAGAGATATTAGGAAACGTCCTACCAGACACAATTTAGAGAACTCCAAAGAGTTTTTTAAATTATAAGCATTGTTAGCCGGGATCCTGAAAATAATGTTTATTCTGACAGAAGCATCGATATATGGGAAATATTTTATTTCCCATATTAGTTTTTATAGCCGACAAGTTTGAGAAGCTCACTTTACCCAGATATGATAAAGGAATGTAAACAATGTCCAAAAAGCTTCATTTGCCAGAATGCAGAACTCCTTGGCAGTGGTCAACCGAAAACTGTCCAAACGTGAATCAGCAAAGCTTTACTTTATACCACAATTGTGTCTCAGTTCGGGAGGTTCCTATGCTTTTGTAAAGTCATGGCCTTTCCAACAACAGCTGAGCCACATGGATCTCTATCCTAGTCAACACATTCAGTGAAGGTTGGAAAGAATGGCAGCTTCTCAAGAGTTCTTGCATCCCGCGTGAAAGTAACTCCAAATGAGAGCCAACTCTCGCAATAGTCTTTTGAGTTTACCTTATTTGCATTCTTTTAAGTTCACTCAAAGATCTTCATCCGGGTTTGAATTTAGTTCAGTAAGGTGTTGCCATTTACTTTTTTTTGTCGCTGTCTTGCGAGTCACATTCTTGTCACGGCTATCTTTCACATTCAAGCATCACTAATTCTTGTGCCTCAATATACGGTACAGTTTTTGTATCGACTGCCATCTAGTTATGAGGAATATTATTGTGTGATTATGCTGCTAGTCTGGTCAGTATGCCCTCCGAGCGCCTTGCTGGCGAGGTGTTTCAGGCACGTCCCACCGGGAGGATACCAAGAGGCAGACCCCGGACCCGCTGCAGAGACTATGTCTCACAGCTGGCCGGGGAACAACTCGGGATCCTTCTGGGTGAGCTGGAGGATGCAGCTGGGGTGAGAGAAGCCTGGGCTTCCCGTCTGAGGCTGTTGCCCCCGCGACCCGGCCCCAGATAAGCGGAAGACGACGGAACGCTGCTAGTCACAGTCAGACGAGAATTGCATAGTATTTCCAACAATAACTAAATATAATAATTTACAGTAACTACTATATATTATGTTAGAATAATGATCAAGTGGGTGAAATTGGATTGTTTCCCACGACACTCCTTTTCATCTCTTAATGCACACTACTGTAGTGTGCTGCGACACTGGTTGAAAAACGCTATTCTATGGAACAAGCTTGTACTGGGATGGAACATTTTATTTAGAATAAAGTTGGCAAAATCTGAAATGAAATTGATAAAATCCTACATAGAGTAAAAAAAAAACATTGTAAATTGATTTGACCACACAAACAAGATACTAACAATGCAAGTGTTCAAGTATAGTTCAAGAACATTGAAGATTGGGGTTAATGGTTTTTGTCCATTAACCCCCAACCACATATATGTGGTGTAAGACTTAATTGCAT
This sequence comes from Neostethus bicornis, assembly GCA_902685375.1. Taxonomy (NCBI): domain Eukaryota; kingdom Metazoa; phylum Chordata; class Actinopteri; order Atheriniformes; family Phallostethidae; genus Neostethus; species Neostethus bicornis. Next base: position 7,869,392 of record LR738553.1, on the reverse strand, counting down.
TGTTTCAGCAGGAACTTTATTTTCTTTACCTCGTATTGAGTTTACAATACCTGCGACCTCCTCGGTGTTTGTCCAGTCAGGAATCTAAGACACTAAAAAAATAAGCAGTTTTATGCTTTTGTGCATCCTTAAACTTCATCAATAGCAAACCTGCACGGTTGCAACTTCCACTCTAAAATCTGTAGAGCGAGGACAAATGTTTGTTTTTTTTCGTTTCAAACATATTTAATATATGTAATGTTTAAAAAATGTATATAGTATTCAGGCTTTAGTCAAATCGTTTTAAATGGCAGAGGTACTTCCATTGTCCTCTGTTAGCATAAATTACCTTATTTTATAGCCTACATGGGGAAATGGATGTTGCTGCACCACTCAAAGCACCACAGTGAGATAATAATCGGCATTATACCCTTAACATGAAATAGTTATTCCAAAAAAAGGGATATGAGATGATATAAGATTATGTAATTTCCTTTTGAAATTACTTTTGAAACCATCTGGGGGCATTTACCTTTATGTAGAAGTCCGGTGATGTTACTGAGTACGTCTACTCCAACACATTACCTCAAGCTTCAGGATTAGAAAATGTATAACCTTGAAGCTTTATGGACCAGAATCTGCGAGAGAAATCCAATCAAAAGCTCAACACAATGCACCTAAGCGTGTCGTTATGAGTTGGTAGATTCAGTACGTACAAGCAGAACATCATCAGTATTTTGAGTCACATGAGAATGACCTGGTTAATGGATGCAACACTGATTCATCCACCCACCCAGAACAGAACAGAAGCTGCAGTGCCTTGACGGGTGTTTTATATGCATTTCTTTAGTGAGTCAAACTTAAGAAAACACTTGAGATATTTGATACTTTAGTAGAAAACGATGCATTCCAAACTGGCATCGCATTCCAAACTGGCATCAAATTCCGACAAAACTAAACTATTTAAAGGCGTACTGATGAAATGAACCTGAAGTTCATTGAGTTGAACTAATTTATCCACAAATAGTTTAAACAATTACAGGAAAAATGTCAATAAGGTCTCCCATGAATATTCAGGCCTTGAGATAGAGAATGAATGTCAAATGATCGACTCATTTTTGCAGCAATTTGCAGACAAGCATACCGGGTCAAGAGGAACCAAAGGGTCTAAGTACGGTGTATGCGCTACAACACCGCGTTGTATCCCTGATGAGATTTGACAAGAAGTCATGAGGGTTCTCAGGTTCAGAAGCATTGTGTTTTTGTGAAACTTTTGGCCTGCTTGGTCCCTTTTTCAAGACTTCGGAGCGGTCATGAGGGAATTGTGCTCCTTCATTGTGCAATTTTATCGTTGTGTTTTTGCTCAAGTGGTCATTTGATGGTGCAAAGAATCCTGGAGAGAACTATTAAAGGGTTTGGAGTACAACAAATTTTAAAATGTTCATTTTTAATGTTCCGGTCCATTCCGTCATCTTCCGCTCATCCGGGGCCGGGTTGCGGGGGCAACCTGCTAGTCCTGAGCAGGTTAAGGATTGAACGTACTCGGTTGAATGATACTCTTGGGGTTTTAGAGGAACATTTAGATGGGAGTTGGGATTACTGTAGCGAGTTGAGAGGGTTAGAACATGTTTTGTTTTGTTGTGGGAAGTATGGGGCGGGGAGGGAGGTTATCCAATGGGCGCTGAGGAGAGTTAGGCTGAGGGAGGTGTGTTTGAGAGAGTTGTTTTTGTATGGTCATCAGGGGATGGGTTTTGGTTCTGTGCTTACTTTCCTGAAGTGTACTGAGTTGCTGAGGACTGGGGATTGTTTTTTGGGATATAATAACAGGCTGTAATGAACTTTTCTTGGGTGCTTCGTGCCTAAAAACAAGAAGAAGTCCCCTTACTGCTAGCCCTCCCACACTCCAACAGACTCAAGACTGGAGAAAGTGCCCCTCCTGTTCCGAAGCAAAGCCTGACTTCTATCAAAGACTGGAAAGCTCATGGTCACCTCACTGCTAGCCTGTGTTGTCTACGAATGTAAAGCTTTTTTCTTTTTTTCTATGTCTCAGGTGTTGGGTTTTGCTCTTCTTCATATTCATTGTCCTTTGGTAGTGAAGGTGTGAAACGTTTTTTTCAATTCTCTCTGCCGCAGCTGTGACTGCATGTCCTCAGTTGTCCTTGACGGTGTTTCTTGAGTGTCACTGTTTGTTCATCATTATCTTGACTTGAGTTGTATTGGAACAGTAACTTTCCTTCTGGGATTAATAAAGCATTTTCAATTCAATTAAAATGTTTTAAGTGAATCTGGTGATTGTCTGTAAAACTAAAGCCATGCTCACATAAATTGAGATGCATTGCCGTTTTGGAAAATTGCAGGAATTTTCTGGTGTGTGTGAATTGCGTGCGATGAAAGGGTTGCGATAGGTTTTACTCACATAAAGCGACTTGTTAGCGTCATGTCTGCGTTTGAATTGGGAAATAAAGTGATTTAAATGAGAATCAGAATGCTTTTATTGCCATGTCAGTGAAAAATATCAGAGACTAGGAACTTGTTTTGATACAGGTGTGCAAAAATATAAAATAAAAATAAAATAAATAAAAATAATAATAATAATTTTAACAAAACTAAGAGTGCTCAGAAGAAAAAGAAAAGTAGTGCAATGTCATAGAAAATAATAGAAAATAATAAAGATAGTAAAGGGACAAGAGGGAAATGACTAAGAGATGTGGGGATCCAGGTTATAAAGAGTTCATAAGTCCAACGGCAGAAGGGAAGAAGCTGTTTTTGTGGCGGGATGTTCTGGTCCGAATGGACCGGAGCCTCCTGCCCGAGGGGAGTCGTTCAAAAAGTCCATGTCCAGGGTGGGAAGGGTCAGCTGCTATCCGACCTGCACGCCCCCGAGTCCTGGAGACGTACAGGTCTTCGAGAGATGGAAGGCTGCAGCCGATCACCTTCTCTGCAGAGCGCACAATGCGCTGCAGTCTGTGTTTGTCCCTGACTGTGGCTCCAACGTACCACACGGTGATGGAGGAGGTGAGGACAGACTCGATGATGGCTGTGTAAAACTGCACCAACATCTGGGCGGGCAGCTTGGCTTTCTTCAACTGCCGCAGAAAGTACATCCTCTGCTGGGCCTTTTTGATCAGGGAGCTGATGGACGGCTCCCACTTTAGGTCCTGTGTGATGGTAGTGCCAAGGAAGCGGAAAGAGTCTACAGTGGTAATGGAGAAGTCTGTCAGTGCAAGGGGGGTAATGGGAGCTGTGACTTTCCTAAAGTCCACGATCATCTCCAAATGATCATCTCCACATAAATCGACCACATGTTGGGAGAACAACAAACAATGCGGTTTTGCCTGTATGGTGACAATCGACTATAATGCGCTTGATGAAAGGCTCTCGCAGATTGTTAGGCAATGCTTCGCAAACATATTGGCGACACATACAGTGGTGGTCAAAAGTTTACATACACTTGTAAAGAACATAACGTCATGGCTGTCTTGAGTTTCCAGTTATTTCAACAACTCTGATTTTTCTCTGATATAGTGATTGGAACGGATCCTTCTTTGTCACAAAAAACATTCATGAAGTTTGATTCTTTTATGACTTTATTATGGGTAAACTGAAAATGTGACGAAATCAGCTGGGTCAAAAATATACATACAGCAATGCTAATATTTGGTTGCATGTCCTTTGGCCATTTTTACTTCAATTAGGCGTTTTTGGTAGCCATCCACAAGCTTCTGGCAAGTTTCTGGTTGAATCTTTGACCACTCCTCTTGACAGAATTGGTGCAGTTCAGTTAAATTTGTTGGCTTTTTGACATGGACTTGTTTCTTCAGCATTATCCACATGTTCTCAATGGGATTTAAGTCAGGACTTTGGAAAGGCCATTCTAAAACCTTAATTCTAGCCTGATTTAGCCATTCCATTACCACTTTTGATGTGTGTTTGGGGTCATTGTCCTGTTGGAACACCCAACTGCGCCCAAGACCCAACCTTCGGGCTGATGACTTCAGGTTTTCTTGAAGAATTTGAAGGTAATCCTCCTTCTTCATTGTCCCATTGACTCTCTGTAAAGCACCAGTTCCATTGGCAGCAAAACAGGCCCACCGTGCTTGATGGTAGGCATGGTGTTCTTGGGGTTAAAGGCCTCACATTTTCTTCTCCAAACATATTGCTGGGCATTGTGGCCAAACAGCTCAATTTTTGTTTCATCTGACCACAGAACTTTCCTCCAGAAGGTCTTATCTTTGTCTAAAGACAAACTTTAGTCGAGCCTTAAGGTGCCGCTTTTGGAGCAAGGGCTTCCTTCTTGCACGGCAACCTCTCAGTCCATGGCGATGCAAAACACGCTTGACTGTGGACACTGACACCTGTGTTCCAGCAGCTTCTAATTCTTGGCAGATCTGCTTTTTGGTGCTCCTGGGTTGACTCTTCACCCTCCTGACCAGTTTTCTCTCAGCAGCAGGTGACAGCTTGCGTTTTCTTCCTGATCATGGCAGTGACAAAACAGTGCCATGCACTTTATACTTACAAACAATTGTTTGCACTGTTGCTCTTGGAACCTGCAGCTGCTTTGAAATGGCTCCAAGTGACTTTCCTGACTTGTTCAAGTCAATGATTCTCTTTTTCAAATCTGTGCTGAGCTCCTTTGACTTTCCCATTGTAGCGTTTGTGGGTGTTTTTATCCAATGAGCCCTTTTTAAATGGTCTCAGAGAAGTCACCAGCTGTAGTCACTCATAATCACTCACAAGAAGTTAAGAGGTCATACTATGGAGCTCATGTCATTGACACAACTTTCTAAGTCTCCAAAATTGCTCATTCATGTTGCTGTATGTATATTTTTGACCCAGCTGATTTCGTCACATTTTCAGTTTACCCATAATAAAGTCATAAAAGAATCAAACTTCATGAATGTTTTTCGTGACAAAGAAGGATCTGTTCCAATCACTATATCAGAGAAAAATCAGAGTTGTTGAAATAACTGGAAACTCAAGACAGCCATGACATTATGTTCTTTACAAGTGTATGTAAACTTTTGACCACCACTGTATGTGACATGTTACCAAAGCATGTGCGATGGGAACGCCCGTGTCTTCAGTATAATTAGTGGTTACATCGCAATTTGTACATCAGTTCACTTCACTTTCTCAAGACGACACAGTCAAACAAGATTAGACAGAAAAGAAAATGCGTGAAAAAGAATAAGAAAGACAATGTTGGTCAGTAAATAAAAGCGGCCAAGCTGAAGGAACCGTGCGATAAGACGTCTTCTTGGTGGGAACGCCTGAATAGCAAATACTGTATGTGACATAAAAAGAAAATTCAGGTTAAAAATGACATGTTTATTTTCAGTTAAAAAAAAAGGAGACATTTCTTTTCATTTAAAAAAATGTTTACTTTCAGCTTAAAAGATGTTTATTTTCAGTATTTAACAGAATTTTTTCTGTTAGTTGAGATTGTTTATTTGGTGCGCATGCGCAGTGAAGCTTTGATCTTCTTCGAAAATAAACGTAGGCGTGACAACACATTTTCTCTCTGTCCTTCATTTTCTTTTACAATTTTTAAAGAAATGGCGTACCTCGCCCAAGCTATTGGAGCAGAGGGCGCAACACACAGCAGTCGGGTTTTCATGCATGCGGCTACTTTTTATAAGCACTTGAAATAAGGTTGATTGTCTGGAGACAATTGTGCGCCTGTCATACACATTTTATTGTCAGATGATCAGAGACACGTCACCGACTAGACAATGACGTGTCTGTGATCACTCAAAACCAGTCGATTAGCGCCACTTTGCTAACGAACATCTACAGATTATTGCACAACGTTCCTCTGATAAACATAACCATCTTCTTCTTCTTTCGGCATTTCCCTTCAGGGGTCGCCATAGCAAGTCAGTTTCTTCCATCTAACCCTATCTGCTGCATCTTCTTTGGTCACGTCAACTATCTTAATGTCTTCCTTCACTGTATCCATGAACCTCCTCTTTAGTTTTCCTCTAGTCCTCTTTCCTGGTGGTTCCAAACCCAGCATCCTTCTTCCGATGTACTCTCTCTCTCTCCTCTGCACATGTCCAAACCATCTCAGTTTGGTCTCTCGAACTATATCCCCAAAACCTCTAACATGTGCTGTTCCCCTGATATACTCATTTCTAATCCTGTTCATCCTGGTCACTCCCAGAGAAATCCTCAGCATCTTCATCTCTGCTACTTCCAGCTCTGCTTCCTGTTTTTTAAAGATCACCATTACCTGTTATTAAACCAACCGGTTGATCGTTTGTCAAGTGCTCATCTGTATGTGATCAATAGACAATCACATGACCTTTCTGACTTTTCAGAAAATCCAGCGACGGTTGCAAACATTTTATTTCAGGGTGACAGTGGCGCGATTTGTTGCAATAGGTCAAAAAATTAGGCGAATGACACTCGATGAGTGAGATGGACGCGTGGGCTACGCTCAAATTTGCCAATGTTCCCCAAGTCGACGCATGCCGTTCCATCGGGTTTGTATGTGAGCAGGGTTTCAGAGAATCAGAATCAGAATCAGAATCAGAATATACTTTATTGATCCCACACAGGGGAAATTTGTGTGTCACAGCAACAACTTCCTATCTGCTAAGTGAGTCGTTGTAGAGCCCGATCACGTACGGAAAGAAAGACCTCCGGTAACGAGATGTTCTCGAGCGGAGCTGTCTGAGCCTCTTGGAGAAGGAGCTCCGTTGTTCGTCCAGGAGTGGGTAGAGAGGATGGTCATGGTTTTCCATGATGGACAAAAGTTTGTTCAGTGACCTCCTCTCTACCACTGCCTCAAGTGAGTCCTGTTTGCTGCCAATGACAGAGCCAGCCAGTCTGATTAGTTTATTCAGTCTGTTGGTGTCACTGGCTGCGATGCTGCTCCCCCAGCAGATGACAGAGAAGAATAAGGTGCTGGCCACCACAGACTGGTAGAAGGTCTCCAGGATTTTGCCGCACACATTGAAGGACCTCAGCTTCCTTAGAAAGTAAAGTCGGCTGCAAGTCTTCTTGTACACAGCAGTACTGTTGCTCCTCCAGCTCAGTCTACTGTCGATGGTCACTCCAAGGTACTTGTACTCCTCAACCACCTCCACATCTCTACCCAGAATGCAGAGCGGCTGCAAAGCAGTCCTCCTCCTCTTCCGGAAGTCAATCACCATCTCCCTGGTCTTGTCCACATTGAGGAGCAGGTGATTCTCTCCCGCCCACACCACAAATCCATCCACCACCCTCCTGTACTCCTCCTCCTGCCCACCACTTATACACCCTACAACTGCAGAGTCATCAGAGAATTTCTGTAGGTGGCATGAATCGGAGTTGTGCTGGAAGTCTGAAGTGTACAATGTGAAGAGGAATGGAGAGAGCACCGTGCCCTGTGGGGCTCCCACACCACTTAAAACCACATCAGACCGGACTTTCCCCAGCCGGACGAACTGTGGCCTGTCCGTCAGGTAATCAGTGATCCAGGAGACGGCGGACGCACCGGCACCCATCAGCCGCAGCTTATCACCCAGTAATGAGGGCTGGATGGTGTTAAAGGCACTAGAGAAATCAAAGAAGGTGATTCTCACCATGCCTCCACCGCCATCCAGATGTGAATGAGCTCGCTGCAGCAGATGGATGACAGCGTCGTCAACACCCAGGCGTGGCTGGTAGGCAAACTGCAGGGGGTCCAGAGAGGAATTCACCAGCGGTCTCATGTGAGCTAACACCAGCCTCTCCAGCACTTTCATCACATGAGATGTGAGGGCAACTGGACGGAAATCCTTGAGGTCAGATGAAGATGGTTTCTTGGGTACAGGGACCAGGCACGATGTCTTCCAGAGAAGCGGAACCCTCTCCAGCCTGAGGCTCAGGTTGAAGAGGTGCTGGAGAACCCCACACAGCTGGAGCGCACAGGTCCTCAGGGTATGGGGGTTGATGCCATCTGGGCCGGCTGCTTTGTGCTGGTTTAGCCTCTCCAGCTGTTTCTTCACCTGAAAGGTGGTCACACTCAAACGGTTGGGTGGGGGGGTTCAGGCACTAGTCCATTGAATCGCTGAGAAGGAGCAGACGCTGGTAGCAGGTGTGGTGGAGGTAGGGAAGAAGAGGTAGTGGTGGTGGCATTTGTAGAGCTAAACCTGTTGAAGAAGGTATTAAAGTCATTAGCTCTATCTTTGCCACCACTAGTGGGTCTGCTTCTTCCCCCATATCCAGTGATCTTTTTCATTCCGGACCACACCGCCCTCATGTTGTCCTGCTGCAGTTTGGATTCCAGCTTCCTCCTGTATGCATCTTTTCCCTTCCTCAGCTGGTCTCGGAGTTGATGCTGCACCATCTTCTGCTCCTTACGGTCTCCAGACCTGAAGGCTGCTTTCTTCCGGTTAAGGAGCGTCTTCAGGTCACAGGTGATCCAGGGTTTGTTGTTGGGGAAGCATCGAACAATCCGGGTGGGACAGACAGACTCCACACAGAACTTAATGTATTCTGTAATGCAGTCTGTCATGCCATCAATGTCTTCACCGTGAGGTGTGCAGAGTGCATCCCAGTCCGTGGATCCGAGACAGTCCTGTAGAGCCCGCTCTGTTTCCGGAGTCCACTTCCTGACAGTCTTTTTGGACACGGGTTTTTGCAGGGCGATTGGGACATAACACGGCTTTAGATGGACCAGGTTGTGATCAGACCTGCCAAGGGGAGGAAGGGCTGTGGCTCTGTATGCATTTTGTATGTTTGCATACAGAATATGTTTGCATACAGAATATTGGGTTTTTATCATAAATCTAAGCTGAATCAGTTTTGGAATTCATATTTGGAAGTTTTTCTTCTTTCTCCAGAAACTTTTATTATATTTGTTTCCAAATCGATCCTTGACCTACTGCCATGAATTCTATTCACCTACCAGCTCTCAAGATTTTATTACTTCCAAAGTTCTCTCACTTCGTAACAAGCTTGGCAAAAGGTCATTTTCTTTCCAGCTATTCAAACTTAAAACAGGATGCAACAGAAACCAAAACTGGCCTCTCATTCCATTTAAAGTAATTTAAAGTTATTCTGATGGACAAAATATCTTTAAATAATTTATTTTGATTCTATTCGCTCATTCAGATGTGACTGGTGTTTGCTTTTTGACTGTAGTTTATATTCTGATAGAGTCGTTGGTGGCTGTATCTAAATGTGCTTTCTTTTGGAAATGAGGCTGCTCGTCCTGATGAGATTTCCCAGGCAGAAAATCTAACGGAAAGGTTTGGGTTGATTTCATTCTGCTATCTTGCCAAAAACAAAACTTTCCCACTGACTAATATTGAGTTTCTTCAACATCGCTGTGACAAATTCTATTCTGTTTTATTTCCCTAGGTGGCTTCAATCAATCACGGTCAGAGTCTCGCAGAGTCAAACAAAATGTCACATAAACCCAAGTTTCCACAATGTGATCATTACAAATAGCTAAATGTAGCATTTATCCATCGGTCGATCAGGGACTCAAAACATGTGCTTCATTTTCCTCGGTACATGGTCTACAAGTTAGAAAAGGACGGGGATGTGATGCTTTCTTTTTCCTCCACTTCTTAAGCCTGGATTAAGGATTTAGTGTTGTAGTTGCTAATAAGATTATACTAAAGAGGAGTAATTGTGTTCTGTCACCCATTGAACTCCTGCGTGCTGAAGGATTTATTTAGTTGGTACTTTAAACCTTGCTTCATAAGTTATGGCTTTGGCTCTTTAATGAATTTTTCAGAAATACACCTAAAAGTGGGGCTGCGTGGTGAGCAGTTGTTATTATGGCGAGAGGGTCAAAGGCTCCAGTCTAGAAGTGGGGGTGAGGCTTAAAACACTGTCCTTTTTGTGTGGAGTTTACATGTTCTCCCTGTCCATGTGTGGGTTTACGCTGGGTACTCCGGTTTCCTCCCACCCTCCAAAAACATGCATGTTAGGTTGGCTGGCCTGTATGAAATTGTCCCTAGGAGTAAGTTTGTGTGCGTGGAGGAATGTGAGTACGTGGCCCTGCAACACACTGGTGACCTGTTCAAGGGTAAACCTTGCTTTTCACCGGAAATCAGCCCGGATAGACTCTGGCACCACCAATGACTCCATTAGTGATAAGTGGTACGGAAGACGAAAAATATACACCCAAAGGTTTTGTCTCAGGAATTTGACAGTATGGTGGTAAAAATGTTTCTGTCCCAAAGTGGGTGCAGGAGGAGGAGGACCCAGTTGCAAGACAACGAACATTAGTTATTTAGAGGAATGTTTTATGGTTAATTTTCAAAGCATCTTTTGGTCAGGCAGCCATGAAGACCTGGCTGGAAGGGATGATAACCCAACACTGAAGGCAAGGCAGACTGCCTTTAAATAGGCAGCTGGTCAATCACCAACAGGTGTCCAAAATCAGGGCGATGAAGGAACGTCCCAGGCTCCCTCTGGTCGTGGGCAAGGGAATCATGATAGTTTCTTTTGGTAGGAGTGGTTTTCACATAGGGGAGTGAGTGTTCAGGAAATCGGAAGATAACTGTGTGGACAATTTTTCTGTTCAGGTCTATTTTGGCACTTTTAATTCATCCACTGATTGAATAATCTTTCAAATGTCTGAGATTTTACTAATCTTGTTTAACCTGTTATGGGACAATTTGTATGACCATGTGGTCGCTCACGCAGGAAAATCGAGTGTTCAGTCACATTTAAAGAGATGAACACCTTTTCCTGTTGATGAAAACGTTCGTGGCTAATGCTCTTGGTTTTTCTCAGGATGGAATGTGAGTGCCCTCGGTTATCCCCACTAATCATAGACCCAAAGAGGAAACAGAAAAAGACCGGATTTCTGTGTTTGAATGGAACGAACTGGAGCTCACATCACATCAAAAGCTCAGTCCCAAAATCCAATTACAAGCGTTTTAAGGAAAATGAATTACGTTTTCTATGAATGAAGGAGGTTTGTTTGAATCAACTTGCATTCAATGTCTTTCAAACATAAACATGTTGTTGGAATGTTTCAAGAAAATAAATTTTCATGTACCAAGTTTCGCATCACTGTGGCGGAGTAGTTAGCTGAGGGGCCTCATGGCAAGAAGGTCGTGGGTTTGAGTTCTGGGTGGGGATGAGGGTTGGAACACTGGCCTTTTTGTGTGGAGTTTGGATGTTCTCCCTCTGTATGTGTGGGTTTTTTCCAGGTACTCCGGTTTCCTCCCACCCTCCAGAAACATGCATGCTAGGTTGATTTACCACTTCTAGGAATGAGTGTGTGTAAGTTTGTGTGGCCCCAAAACAGACTGGCGATCTGTTTGGGGTGTAACTTGCCCCTTGCCTTGAATCAGACGGGATTTGCTCCCTGTAACCCCAAAAGAAATAGACGGTTAAGAAGGTAATTGACTGACTGATCCTGCACTGATTTCATCCACCTCATCAATCCAGTTGTATATAAATGGTACTAGTGTACCATAAAGAAAAATTAAAGGAGGTTACAGGAAGAAAAGATAAAGAAGGTGGAAGATTTTAAGTACTTAGGATCAACAGTCCAGAGCAATGGAGAGTGTGGAAAAGAGGTGAAGAAGCATGTTCAGGCAGGCTGGAACGGGTGGAGAAAAGTATCAGGTGTGATGTGTGATAGAAGAGTTTCAACTAAAATGAAAGGAAAAGTGTACAAAACCGTGGTGAGACCCGCCATGCTGTTTGGTCTGGAGACAGTGGTACTGAGAAAAAGACAGGAAACAGATGAAGGTCGCAGAGGATCTCTCTGGGAGTGACCAGGATGGACAGGATTAGAGGAACAGCACATATTAGAGGTTTTGGAGATAAAGTCAGAGAGGCCAGACTGAGATGGTATGGACATGTGAAGAGGAGAGAGAGAGAGTACATCAGAAGAAGGATGTTGGATTTGGAACCACCAGGAAAGAGGCCTAGAGGAAGACCAAAGAGGAGGTTCATGGATACAGTGAAGGAAGACATGAAGATAGTTGGTGTGACCGAAGAGGATGCAGCAGATAGGGATAGATGGGAGAAACCAACTTGCTGTGGCGACCCCTGAGGGGAAATGCCAAGAGAAGAAGAAAAAGAATTCATCAATCATTAAACCTTGCTGTGATGTACTTCTACCTGTCTGAGTGATGAAGTCTTCTATCTTATTCTGCTGACTCAGCGATACCTGACCTCCGTGTAACATTTAGGTGTCAGCTCCGTCCAGGTCGGACTTGTACCTCTCTTCCCTCATAATGCTGTTCAGTGCAAAAGAATTGTTCTTGTATTCTCAAAGGGTTTAAAAGTCACAGTAATCATTATCCTGCAGGTCACTGTGCTCGATGGTGAGCTACTCCTTCTGATTCATTTCCTTGGCCACATCTGAAAAAGCTAATGCTGTCGTTATTCATTTTCTCAACCTCACACAACCACTTTTATGGAGTGCACATAATTGGTTGAGTACTTTTTAAATGCAACTTTGTTCTAAAAACAGTGCGTCATTTTTGTGTGGAGTGTGGGGTTGACCTGGTTGTTAAGGTTGTCTTTATGTGACAAAAAATCATTTAAAAAATGATTAAGGCAATTTTTAATGGGGTTATAATGTATTTGCTTTTCTGTCCAGTGTGAGAAAATTAAGGAATTTCAAGTAACTGTCTTTTGAAACTGAATAGAACAAGTTGCGTCTGTCTGTGCGCCAAATAGGAAGTAGCTGTTTTCTCCAAAAAGTTTCACCGCTGCCATAGTCTTAAAAATAGACATAAAAATGGCAGCTATTACTAAGTTGTTAATGTTGTGATAATAACCGTCCTGATTTTGTTACCTAAATGTGGTCTTCATAATTTGTTAGATAAAAAATCTGTGCTGACCGGAGAACAAGCGAGGGACTCTTATATTTATATTTCACCTGTGACAAGAATAGAAATATACTAAAGTTATCTACAAAGAAATTCATCCCAGTCTGTTTTATTCATTCATCTTTTATTTTTACATACTTTATTCATCCCACAACAGGGAAACTTGTGTGCTGTACTACAACACCACAGTAGGCTGCCACGACGGCGCCAATGGTGCCGTATTATATAGTAATTACACAAAGAGGGGTGTTCTAACAGAGAGAAGTGAGGGGAGACAGGAAATTTCCAGACCCCCACTTACGTGCGTGGAGCGGCCATGCTGTTTTGTCTAGAAACAGTGGCACTGAAGAAAAGACGGGAAACAGAGATGGAGGTAGAAGAGATGAAGATGCTGAGGATATCTCTGGGAGTGACCAGGATGGACAGGATCAGAGGAACAGCACATGTTGGCGTGACCGAAAAGGATGCAGCAGATAGGGGTAGATGGAAGAAACTGACTTGCTGTGGCGCCCCTTGAAGGGAAATGCTGAAAGAAGAAGTTTAGGGATCGGAGGAAATAACCGAAATGTTGAAGCAGGTGGCAAAGAGGTAAAAAAAAAAAAAAAAAACAGATTTGATAAATAAAAGAGCTGCCAAAGCAGAACATTTTATGAACTAAACCAACAAAACTCATAAAGCTCAGACGACTGACTGACATGCTGAGAAAAATGCAAGAACAAACAAAAAACACAGCATATAAACACAGAGAGACGGGCGATTAGCGGGAAGCAGGGAGGCAATTAAACTGTGAGGTAGTCATGGGGAGTTTTTGGAAATAACAGATGACTAGAACACCGAGGGGATTAAATACGGCAGCGAGACAAAGCCAGATACACGAAAAGAGGTACAGATTAAAATACCAGATCCTCGGAGGTGTGTTCAAATGGATTCAAACACGTTTGCATAATTATTATCAACTTTTTTGCCACTTGGTTATAACTTGCTACTTTAAATCAATGTGGGCTCCCAAAACTTTATTTTCACAATTTTTGGTGTATCTGAAAATCCATAATTTGGAGTTAATATTTTGGTGAGAGCCGACGAGGTGGGGCACGGGGCAAGAAAGTCCTAATAAATTATCTTTTGAACAGTATTAATTAGAGCAAATTGCAATTTAATGTTAGGCTTTCTACAACTAACTTTTGCAAGTTTCGTTACTCCCCAGAGGCTGTGCTGAATCTTTCTTTGATTATGTTCCTTGCTAATTAAAACACTAAAAATACTTTAAAGGGGGCATCATAGTTGAGTCCGGGGACCAGAAAGTCCGGGGACCAGAAAGTCCAGGGACCAGAAACTCCGGGGACCAGAAAGTCACAAGTTTTATCCCCACCTTCAGCTTATGCCATACTGTTCGTGCGCAAGATACCTAGCCTCTATTGCACGCACCGGTGGCGTTGTCGTAGCAGCTTGCTGCGGTGTTCAAAGCAGCACAAGAATTTCCTCATGGGAATCAATAAAATATCCAATTTTTTTATGAAATTAAAAAAACACTTTCCAGCTAAATTGCCCTTGAAAAGCAAACAAAATAATAGTTGAAAATGAAGCAAAGAAGACATCTTTGATATCTCTGTTGTAGATTTTTGTTATACCTCAATCATCCAGGAGCGATCCATCGTAGAAAAGGCCTTAAAGTTGTCTTCCAGACAGTGTATTTGCTGATCGAGTGAAGGAGTTACAAATGAGCAGAAGGGTGTGGCATAGCCCAAAAAAAATTCCATACAGTCTTGTCTGCTCTGGTATGGTGAAGTTAAATTGTATGTATTAAATAATTGTATGTATAGTGAAGTGGCCATACCAGCCTGGCAATGCCTGCTACCGTCAGACCTCAGAAGCTAAGGAGGCTCTGCCCGGGCAGTACTTGGATGGGAGACCACCAGAACCCCAGGTGCCACAGTGGGATGGCCGTTGAGATTAAATTGTTGCTGTGCCCCTGGGCAAGACACTTCACCCAAGTTGGCTAGTCTGGATGGTGTGTGTCTGATTGGTTGGTGATGGTCAAGGGGTCGATTGCGCAAAAAATAGCAGCCTCCCTTCTGTCAGTTTGCCCCAGGGCAGCTGTGGCTACAACAGTGGGTTGCCATTACCTGGTATGGAGTGAATGAATAATGCATATGTGAAGAGTCTTTGAGAGTCCTGAAAAGCGCTAAACAAGTACAATACATAATTACAATTATTAAATTAGTTAAACTCCAATTGAAAGCTCCAATTGAAAACGACCCATTGAAAGCTGAGCACACTTGTACAAATTCGGCTTGATATGATGCAACAAATCCCTAGTCCTTCCCCAAACAGCAAATTGACTCTATTAAACATTTCTTAAATACAACCAAACATTAACATGACTTTTGTCCAGCACTGAAGAACAAATTCAAATGATCATCTCAAGACTGATTCCCTCAAGACTTGAATACAACTCCAACCACTAATTGATGACCAGCAGTAGAGACTGTTGTGGAATATTTATGTCTCCTGTACATTTTGTGGTGGGAAGTGCTTTCATCACTTTTTGTCGGTGGGTTGGACTCCATCTCTGGGTATCATCACTTGTATGTCCACATGGCATTGGAAAGATCTGCCTTTACAAGAAGTACAAAGACCGTTTATGAGGGTCCATGATTTGAGAAAATTCCTTTGCTTAATTCTTTGTTGTCTTCTTTTGGCTTTTCCCTTCAGGGGTCGCCACAGCAAGTCAGTTTCTTCCATCTAACCCTATCTGCTGCATCTTCTTTGGTCACACCAATTATCTTCATGTCTCCCTTCACTGTATCCATGAACCTCCTCTTTGGTCTTCCTCTAGTCCTCTTTCCTGGTGGTTCTAAACCAAGCATCATTCTGCCGATGTACTCTCTCTCTCTCTCCTCTGTACATGTCCAAACCATCTCAGTCTTGCCTCTCTGACTTTTTCTCCACAACTGGAGAAGTCCACAACTGGTGGAGACGGTGGCCGCGTGGTTAGCGCATTCGCCCGCGGACCGGAAGGTCGTGGGTTCGCGTCCCACGGAGAGCACGTCTAGGGTACTTGGAGAAGACACCTAACCCCCGCTTCTCCCACCATTGGCGCCGTTGAAGGGCAGCCTGCTGCGGTGTAAGGAGTGCAGCAAACAAATTTCCCCGGTGAGGGATGAATAGAGTAATTCAAAATAAAAAAAAAAATAAAAAAAAAAAACCTCTAACATGCGCTGTTCCTCTCATCCTGTCCATCCTGGTCACTCCCAGAGACATCCTCAGCATCTTCATCTCTGCTACCTCCATCTCTGCTTCCTGTCTTTTCCTCAGTGCCACTGTCTCTAGACCAAACAGCATGGCTGGTCTCACCGCGATTTTGTACACTTCCCTTAAAGTTTGATCCAGTGTGAGTAGGTCTTTGGCATCGGCAAACTGATACAGTTCGTAGCTAAGCATTATGGCCATGTGAATATTAATTTGTTCCACCACGATATGTAGTCCTTTGTTTAAGAAAAGCATAATAAGTATTAAAAATATATGTCCTTCTCATATTACCTGAAAAGTTTTAATGCTAATTATGGGAAATGTATTGTTTGTCATTGGTGATAATTCAATGTAAGTTAATTAGCAGCTAGAAACGGGAAAGTGGGATGGTGGTGTACTTGTTCTCGGTCCGTTAATTAAACGTCTCTTTCCTCTATTCTTCTTTCTTTCTTTCGTTTTTTTTAACCGTATTTACTGGGACCTATCCCAGCATGATTCTGTGCCACATTTTTTATTTAGAGTGGATTTGTTTTTACTCTGATGCCACAGTTTCTTCCCACAGTGCACGAGCAAACATCAAATCCACTGGTGATTCCAGTCTGATTGTCTCTGTGGTGAGGCTGTGACATTCCCAGGGTGCACCTGGCCTCTCGCCCTGCAGCTGATGGGAAAAACTTGCACTTTGTGTGACCCTGACCTGTATAAAACACCAATGAAAGTAACACAACCGAGGGTACATGCGCTAAAAGGACTGGTTTGGACTCCCTCCACATTGATACAAGAAAATAAAAGGGGGTTGTTAAAGCCACTTTGTGTCGGCCTAAAGAGTGAAGAATAATTTTCTAGCACACAAATGTTCAGGATAAGTTTCACATTAATTTAAATAAATTTCATAAAGGCACAACGTGGTCAAATAGAATATAGGACAAAACTTAGAGGAAAACATATCCAATGGCCTCCTGGTTAGGGAGTATTTCCAGGCTGGCACATCCCATCAGCTAATTTGCTAAAGGTCTCCTGATAAGGAATTTGAATTATAGGATATTAAAAAATATTACTGTATGACCAATCAATTGAATACAGTAAGAAGAGAAGATTTTAAATCCAATTTATTATTGGTGAACTGTGCCTCATGAGGCCAGGTGCATCATTAAAAAAAGTCAAACAAGAGTTAGAGTTCGTTCTTAGTGTCTTCAACGATAGAAATTGGCTGCAATCAACAGCGACCCACTTCGCGATAGTATTTGTCAATTTTTTCTGTTGTGGATTTGCTCATTTGCATGCCAAATTCAGCTAGCTTGGTTTGGCGGAGCGAGCTCCTGGTAGCAACACTCGCTACAGAGGACTTTGCCTGAACATGTTTTGGGTTTAGATGGTATGTCAGGCTGGAGTTGCTCCGGTGGTAGGAGAACCCGATTTTGCAAAGACCACAAATTACTATGTTTTTATTTATTGTCCCGTCTTTATTATTTTTGTATAAAAACTTGCCGTTCAGTGGCCTGACTGTCTTATCCTCCTGGGTCTTGTCCATGCCTGTTGTGCTTGACCACTGCTGTCTTTGTAAATTGACAGCACAGGCGATGTAGGACAGCCGAGAAAACTACAGGTCCTTCAGTGGGCCAAAATTCGAATACGCAAGCATTGGTTCGCCACCGTTATTATGTCATAATTAATTGCGTTAATTTTTTAATGCATTAAAATTTGGCGTAAATAATTAGTCAAATTAAAGCGTTAAAATGACAGCACTCGTTGTAACCAATAGAATAAATGTTTTTTGTGATTACTCTTCACCATTTCTGTGAGACTTAAAGCAGATTTACCTACTTGGGCTCTTTAAGAGACAAACGCATTCCGCTGCTGACAAAATTATAACCTCATAAATCTCACAAAGCCGTGTAATTATCAGCAGTGTTATTTCTTTCCAGAGGAACTAGCGACCAGCTAGCCTTTATCTGAACTACCTGACATTTTACCACAATGCATTTCTGCCAAAGCAGATGATGGAGGACAACGTCTCATTCTTCCCCTCCATTTGCTGCCTTATTTTTTATAGTTCAAGCTAAATGTAATTTGATTGGGATCCATTTGCTGTTCCCCAATTTAGTTAATTTATCCTCTGAATGGATTTACAGTAAATCAGAAGTGAAATAAAAGAGCAGCTGACCCTCCTCCAACCCTTTTACGGCACATGGAGCCAGAGCGTGCGGAAGAAATAGTAGGGTTGTATAACAGCAGAAGATGTAAAAAAATTACAATTCAACATAATATGCATCTTTATTTATCATCCCTTCATCTAGAGAGCTCTCACACATTTAGGTGATTGGTTCAGTGATTGCTTGGCCTTTATTCCTGCTTTAAGTTTCTATGCAAAGAAAAAGACTCAGCATGTGCTGCGCTGGGTCAGCATTTTTTTTTTAACGGTAATAGAAGAAAACACAGTAGTTATTTCATGTTTAATTCATGTATATTTTGCTCACAAAATGTTGTTTGCTAGATTGAAAATCAATGTGGATTATTTAATTAGATCACAAAGTAATTATTCTGCTCTGTAACGTACAATGTACTGGCATGGTCGGTGTGCCTCATTATCCTGGACAGATTTGCTCTGCCGAAGGAAGCAGCCTATCCAGATGTTTGTTCTTGTCAGTTTAATAGTAATAGTAATTACAGTTTATTATACTTATAAAGCACTTTTCAGGTTCCTCAAAGACGCCTCAAATATGTGTTCACTCCATACCAGGTAATGGTAAGCTACTATTGTCGCCTCAACTGCAGACTTACAGAAGCAAGGCTACCATTTTGCGCCATTGGCCCCTCTGACCATCACCAACCAATAACACACAGACTAAGCAATATGGGTGAAGTGTCTTGGCCAGGGACACATCGACAATTTATTCTCAACGGCCGTCCCACTGTGGCACCCGGGGTTTCGGTGGCCTCCCATCCAAGTACTGCCTGGGCCAAGCATGCTTAGTTTCTGAGATCTGACGGGATCAGGCATTGACAAGCTGGTATGCCCACGCAGGCTGATATGTGTCACGACGTAAGGGTGCAGGAGGATGGAGGACCCAAATGTAGGACTGTGGAATGTTTCAGGTTATTGTTTCAGATGTACATCTTGGTCAGGCTGCCACCCAGAAGGAAGGAAAGAAGGAAGCAAAGATGTACGAACGGACGGACGGACAGAAGAAAGATTGAATGGATGGACGGAAGAAAGAACAAACGGGTGGACGGAAGGAAGGAAGGAGGGAAGGAAGGAAGGAAACCGACAAGGAAGTCAGGAGAGACTGCGTTTAAATAGGCACCAGGCTGACGACGCACAGCTGATTAGCATCAGGCTAGTCACCCGGGTGTTTGGGATCAGGCTGAAGTCCAGGAGGGGGAGAAAGGTACAGGGCTCCGTCTTGTGGCAGGTGAGGGGATCATTACAGTATGAAACTTTTTACTTAATGAAACGGAAGATTTAAGATCTTCTTGCACTGACAGCCTAGCAACTCTTTCTAAATCCTGGGGACATGATGAGACCATTATCTAGATTCTTCTGGGTTAATTACACCAACCAATAGAAATAATTACCTGTTGCCAAAATGAGGAAGTCAAATTGACTTGGGCCAATGGTTTTGTTCCACATCCAAAAATAATTGGCTGGGATTTCCAATGTCCCAGTTTATTGCAGTTTGTACCCATTTTCAAGTATTTGTCCAACCAGTGAAGTCAGATGTAAATAAAATAAACTGATAAAGGTTTTTCGTCATACCTGTAATAGTGTATTTGTCTTACAATTTCTGGAATCTATGAGGTCACTGATTCAAATTTCAGTTCACATGTTCTCACATGTGTCCCAGTTTCTACGACTTCCTCCAATCCACCAAACACTTGCAAGATAGGCTAATTTCTGTTCACAATTTGGCCCCTGGAATATATCTGGTCGTCTGTCCGTGTCCTTGTAATAGACTGATGACTTGTCCCTTAACACTTGGTTCCTGCACCTTACATCCTAAGTAGTTCATAAAATGAATCCATGAATACATACCCAGACTAGCACTAGCACTACCCAGACTAGCACTACCCAGAATAGCACCATCTGTCTTCACTCAAAATTTTTGAACTCCATACTAGGTCAAATATTGCATGCATGAGCTTATGATTGCAGAGATCGTCAGACATCTGCCCAATCAGTGAACAGAGGTGATGCCATGACAGGAGCGCAAGCATCTGGCCTGGTCACGTTTGTTGTTCTGTAGCTAAAAAAGGAAGTCAACCATGTGTCTATGTTAGCAACAGTTCGTGAGATTTAGAATTTGAACACAGTCTTTAGAAGATGTTTTTAAGACGAAGACGTCATGGCCCTGATGCAGATGAGAAAAGCTTAGTTTTTCTTTTATAATTTTATATGTGAATTGGTACTACTACCTTGCTAGGTTAAGGTTATCTTCCAGGTCACGAGGTTCTTACATCTCGTGATATATTGTTCCTATTTACAATCGCAAGATTAGTAACTACATAAATCTCTAGGTCTTCATTTACTGGAAAATTACCAACTGTTTTGTCCTGGTTCCCAGAAGGACCATGTTACAGTTTTTCACTGTGGCTTCACACACCTCTACTAGGAAGCCTCTAGTGGGGCACTCCTCTTATTTATCTCCTGATCATTAAAATTGATCAGACCTGAGAGGTATTTTCTTCATTGCATTGATTTGTTTTATGAGGAAAGAGATGTTTGGTCCCCTGGCTAAAACACCACTGACCCACGGTCAGACCAAGTTTACACTTACTTTGAAAGCAAAAGCACCACTGGTATACAGATGCCTGTATGTTTATGTGTTTGGATGTACAACTGTTTAGAAAGGGGGACATCGCAAATTGCCTATACCATGTGCCTAAAAGGAAGTAGCTCCAAAAACATCTGCCCGTTTTCTTTTTAGATAAATCTGCAGCTTTAACCCAGTCACCATTGTGGCTTTCTGGCTCTGATTACATACCGCTACTAAAGGTATGGCTTGCTTCACTTTAAAGAGAAGTTGTTTGAACATTATTGTGAGGGCCCTGTGCCCTTTCCTGCTGCTGCTGTCTCTCTACCTCTCCTGTGTGCAGGAGACTGTCCGTTGCCACAAAGTTCCTGGGAGAGTCCGTCGCCATGAAGTGGATTGATTGAGAGCAGCTGCGTCTCTCTTCCTGCTGGCTGCTGCCTGAGACAGACATGCTCCAAGCTCTGCTCCTTTTTATTGTTGGTTATATGAAGATTATTGTTAATAAAAGACGTTAAACCACCCGCCTGCCTTCCTCGTCTTCTGTTTTGTTGGGGTCTTGAGCCAAACCTCTGACATTATTCTCACATCTAAAACATACACGAAGTGGTTTCCGATTTAATTCAGGTATTTTTTTTTAGCAATTTTGTGAGCTCTCTCATCAAGTATTTGCATCTCATTTAAACAGCATGTTGTTCTTGGCCACAGATTTTGTTCTTTGCCATACACACATTCTAATGTAAACAGGAAGTGTTTTTTTTCTTTGCATGCTCTCTGTACGTGCAAAGTTGTCCTATAGCGAGTGTTCCATTGTTATGTGAATACACCAAAAAAAAAAAAGAGTGTGCAACAGGTTTTTTCTGACTTGCGAGTTAAATATTTGACCTCAAACAAGATTTCTTTTTAATCATACCATACTTATCCTTCAATGGGGAAATTATTTTTGCTGCTTTGCACTGCAGCAGGCAGCCACAACAATACCAATGGCGGGAGCAACTAGTGGGTTAGGTGTCTACTTCAGGGACATTAGGGCAGGGGCCCAGTAGGGATCATTTACGTTATGTCCTCCACACGTGCCCAGTAGATGAGACTAATCGAGGATCAAAATTAGTGGGAATTCACACTATCAAAAATTAAAGTGACAGAATAAATATAAAATCTTTTTCAGCCAAAATTGCATTTGAAAACAAATTGAGATTTTTTTCCAACTAGTGTATTTTCACAACCATAAGACGCATATAAACGTTTTAGATTTTCTTCAAAATGAGGGATACGCCCTATCATGCAGTGCGCCCTATGTGTGCATTAAGGCAAATGAAAAGGGCTTGATTGACAAGGACATGATGAAAGTGGCTAAGGCAGGTTCATGTAGGGAGACCAACATCACCATCGTTTCTGATTTATAACTATGCGTGCGCATCTCACCACCGACGTGAAAAAAACAAGTGAAGCAGACGAACGCTACACTTGCTGTGATTCCAGGAGGTCTGACAAAGAAACTCCAACCGTTGGACATCGGCGTAAATTTCCGGCCGTTTCCGGCCATTTAAAGTAAGGCTGCAAGCGGCGTGGGAGCGATAGATGACTAGAGGAGACCACAGATTCAAATGAGATGCAATACTGGCACACGTAACTGAGATTGCGCCTTTTGGTACGGAGGGACTTTTGGTCGTGAAAATACGGAAGCCAAACTGTGTCTTCTGTAGCATCCTGTTACCTACCTATTATTTTATCTTATGTTGGGATGTATGGGTTAATGATGAACTTTGTTGATATGCATGAGAAATTTTGGGGTCTTTATTTCTGGTCTTTATATATAGAAGTACAACAGTTAATTTTTTAAAACAAGTTACAATTTTATCAATTGCAAAATAACAAAAAGTTAAAGATACACTTCCGAATTTACAGAGTTTTGTTTTTTATTATTAATATTAGAACATTTCAACTTGGGGGGCGAAGGGAGATCTTTCCAAACTCAATGACCAAAGGCAACAAACAAAATTGTAAAAAAGTTAGATGCATAGATACAAAAGCAAAGCTGAGCAGAAGCCGTTACAAATGGGAATGAGTCGAGGTGGACAGAAGAAAAGAAATGTACAGTAAAGATTCAAGCAAGGGCATAGAAGGTCGTAGAATGACGAAAATGTTCTTTTAAGCAATGTTTCTGAGCATGCTACTTCAGCAGGAGGTTGTGTTTTAATGTACACGCATGTTCTCGCTCAATTGGTCCATAGACGTCACCCGTGTCCCACCACTAGACCAGTTTGAACTGGTTTCAAGTTGCATAAGGCATTCAGAGACTGAGCTTGAAGAACGTCTGGGACTGTGTATTCATGTCCGACTACATGCAGGTGGTGTAACATGATTACTTTTTACGATAATCATCTGCATAAGCTCTGTGGTCATCCTGATCAGGGTAGTGGTCTCCATAGCGCCGGAGGATGTCCTGAAGGCTGGGCATACTCTGTGAGAGGGGCTGGTACGGCAGGTGGGGCTCCTCCTGGCCGCTCTGGAAGGGTTCAGCTTCGTACTGCTCTTGGTCTTGTGGTGTACCCTCCGTTGTTCCAAGGTTGTGGTCCTCCTCGGCGGGATGCCTTGCCTGGGCGTGCTCTGTCTCGTGGCGGCGCAGGCGGCAGTCTGGGTCGTACTCAGGGTCACAGTGTGGGTTGGAAGGTTCCATGACTCCGTTGCGGCTGCCATCAGAGTTCAGATGGGGTTCGTATGCTTCCGCAGGGTATGGGATACGTCGGTGAGCTCCGGAGCGGGGCTCGCTTGACCGCACGGGGAAACATTCGCGATCATATCCGATGAAGCAGTCGTAGCCCTCTTTGGTTTTACCTGGAGGTCCCAATGGGTGCTGTTCCTCCTGAGGTGGCTGTTCCAAGTTAGGGATGGAAAAAGGCTGCCTGGATGTAGGAGGAGCACGACGGTGCATAGCAGCCGCATCACGCATGGCGGAGAAAGGATCGTTGGAGTCAGACTCTGGAGTAGCCTCCATACGTGGAGCGTAAGGATCATTATCCTGCGCCTGGGCGATGAACTGTCGCAGGGCAGCATACGGATCAGCAGCTGGGGGAGAAGCCGGAGGCGTGCGGTACATGGCATAAGGATCTGTAACTCTGTTAGCATTCGCATAGGCATCCCTAAACATGGTGTAGGGATCATTTTGCTCAGCAGGAGGCGCTACACGGAGAGAGGCGGCCTCTTCACCTTCCTCATTTTTCAAGGCTTCTGGAGGAGAAGCAAATCTGGTGGCTGTCAGAGGGTTGCAGTTATCTTCAAACAGAGGGTTGCAGGATCCAGGGCCAGCGGGAGCAGGGAGATTGGGAGCCCGGGGAGCCTGAAGGAACACATCAGAGTAAGTCATGATAATGAGGACATTGAGAGGGGGGGAAGCTACAACTGGGATAGCAAAGTGAATTTAATGAGTCTAATAAACAAAGCTTACCACAAGAGAAGCAGCATAGGCACAGTAGGGGTCACGTAGTGGATCACAGTTGGGGTACTGAAGATAGAGACCAGAAGGGGCTTTCTGTACAAGTTTGGGTTTACAGGTAGGGTCAGTCTTAGGGTCACAGCCTAAGTGGGCATATGAGGGGAGGGGCCCAGCAGAGGGACGATAGCCGTAGGCAGCTCGGAGATGGTACTGCAGACATTCCACATCATCAGGAGAACAGACACGCAGAAGCTCAGCCTTTTGATCCTAGAAGAAAACAAACAAATTTTCATTTCAGTTTGGAAAAGAGTGTCTTGAAAATAAATACAGAAGTGAAGAGTACCTTGGAAAGGAAAGGTGCTAAAGATGGAGCGTAGTAATAATATCCTGAATGCGGGTCTTTGGCTGGAACGGCAGCTCGAACATACAAAGGAGCAGGGGCCTTTACCGGTGCGGGGGGAGGTGGAGGAGCTGGAAGTACCAGGGGCACGTAAGGGCTCTTACCCTGGACCAAAGCCAGATACAAGCAGTGAGGATCTTTAGTTGGGTCGCATGTTTTTAAGGGTGCCAGTTTGGGGGCTTCTACTTTGGGTTTGGGTCTGGTCATGTAGGAAGCAACGCAGTTGGGGTCATTAGAGTCAGCACAGGACTTGTAGATCTCCCCAAGGTGGCGCAAATATGCCTTGTAGGAGCGACGCCCTTCAGCTCGGTTCTTATTCTGGAGGTATGCCAAGTAGATACGGTCCATTTCCTGAACCTGGAGACGAGGAAGATTCATTAGGAAGTTTACTGCATCGTCAAGCTCCCTTTAATAATAATTGTCATTGTAAAATTAAAAAAAAAAAAAAAACTCAAAATCTTGCATTAACTATGTTTAATAAGAAAAAATTATAATAAATACATTTCTAGTCACATTTTAATGCACTTTTTTTACACATATTGTAGCAAAAAGTCTCATCGTCTCGAATAATGATGTCAGTTGTTAATGTTTTGTCAAAAACACAGACAGCAAGACAGAGTGCTAATAAAATGTAGGCGTTAAGTCTGATGAAGCCTCATTAAGCAGAAAGTGAGGGAAAAAAACGTCCCCGCAGAAAAAGTTTCTAAGACATCCATTATTTAGTTTAGATAGGCGAGACGTGTTTTGTAAAAACAGCAAAACATCACATTAGATCGCAAAGGAAAGCTGAAAATATACCAACAGCTGCTCTTAAAGGTCGTATCTTTTTAAATAATAAAAGCCATTGAAAATGTGGCCAAATTAAAGTAAGACTACGAGTCTGCAAGACTAAAAGTTTAATCATTTAACTTTTAAAACTTGAATTTGTAAACTTTGAATAAAGTTTAAGAAGAAATGTCAACCTTAAAAAAAAAATTGGGAAAAAAAATGCTGAACTTGGACATTACGGCGGGGATTAAGGACTAAGGAGGTAAACTGGTGATTTAAGATAAAACTTGAATGATATAAGCCTTAAATTATAAATTAGGTTAAAAAAAATTGAGTTACGAAAAATAGAAGCTACCATAAAATGATAAACGTGGAAAAAGAAAAATTGGACATTTCCCAAAAAAAATTCCATTTACAATCCGTTTTACACAACTTTAACATTTAAGCCTCTAGTAAAGTTTCAAAGTTGAAAAGTTTTACCCACAATTACAAATCAAAAAAGTTTTTATTCAAACATTTTTTGAGACAAACACATTGTACTTTATCGATGCTTTTTTAAAAGTGACAAAATATGTGTGTGCTTAAACAAGTCATTATTTAATTAAAGGCAATTGTTTTCTTACCAATGTGACTTTGATCAATTACTTACTCTTTGTACTTTTAAAAGTTTTGTTACAATACCATAAGTTTTTGTTCTTCTTCTTCTTTCGGCATTTCCCTTCAGGGGGCGCCAGAGCAAGTAATTTTCTTCCATCTAATCCAATCTGCTGCATCTTCATGTCTTCCTTCACTGCATCCATGAACCTCCTCTTTGGTCTTCCTCTAGTCCTCTTTCCTGGTGGTTCCAAACCCAGCATCCTTCCTCCGATGTACTTTCTCTGTCCTCATGTCCAAATCATCTCAGTCTGGTCTCTCTGACTTTATCTCCAAAACCTCTAACATGTGCTGTTCCTCTGATCCTGTCCATCCTGGTCACTCTCAGAGAGATCCTCAGCATCTTCATCTCTGCTACCTCCATCTTTGTTCCCTGTCTTTTTCACCTGATACTTTTCTCCACCCGTTCCAGTCTGCCTGCACACGCTTCTTTACCTCTTTTCCACACTCTCCACTGCTCTGGATTGTTAAGTTTTTGTTACGATAAGATTTGTTACAATACCTCATTTGTCATACTGATATACTTGGTTCTACACAATGAGAACTTTACAAAAGAAGAACTTTTTCTCACTTTTAGTGTCCGGTGAAAGTGAGGACTTATAGTAGAGCACAGACAGAGAGGCCGAGGAGTTGTTTGGTTACTACGGTTACAGTAAAACAATTCAGTGAGCTTTTCTTCTTGCTAGCATTCCTTGTTTTTTTTTTTTTTGGTTTTTTTTTTTTAAATAGTACTATATCAATCCCTCATGGGAAAATTACTTTTGCTGCATTGCACATAGGCAGCCATGACAGCCCCAATGGTGGGAGAAACAGGGGTTAGGTTTCTCAAGGGACACCTAAGCATAGGCCTAGTGGGAATCGGATCAGCTTCTCCCGGTAAACAACAAAATTTTAAATTTGAGAGCAAAGAAATTTAAAAAGACTTAAAAACATTAACACCTATCACCAAGAGGTGTCTATCACTAAGACATCGACCAAATTTTTCCTTAGGAGCCACTAATCTATCACGATTGACATTAAGGGCACTCCTTGTATTCAAAATGACAGCCACTACTTTTCCCTCCATTCAAACTTGATACTGTTTTGCATCTCAAAGATAGAACTATTTTTTCTCCATTTTTTGCATGCTAAGTACCATCATGCATACTTAAAAATACCTGACAAGTCTACCTCAAAACGTTTCCGACCTTCTACTTGCAATGTTGGGGTAATGCTTGTAGCATTATGGGTATGTAAATACGGTACGTAAATCAAAGCCTCAGAGGATAAAATAAAAGTCTAAAGAAATGGTCGACTGGATGAATAGAGACTAGGAGATTTGTTGTCCACTCACTGCCTCCTGGTTGCTGTTGTCCGTGAAATATTTGTACCAAGCCCAGAAGTCAGAGTGCTGTTTGTACCAGCTGATGTTTCGGCGGTTGCGGATCAGCCTTCTGTGTGCAGCTGCGGCCTCTGCCTTCTCCTGGATGCTTTCACCCGCTGAGGGTCACACAAAAAAGGTAGGACAGATGTAAATGCTCCATGTGGGTGTTATACCCCCCGAAGCATCAAATTCAAGAATTTTCCAGAAACTTTTGTAAGCATAGACAAAAATTCAATCACAAGGTCAGTTCAACAAGTTTACTTCGGCACGGTTTCCATAAAAAAACTTCAATAAATTCCAATTTGAACAACTTCATTCCTTTTTATCTCTGTTTGATTGCTTTCTTAATAGTCTTTACAAATAAAACTAAGAATGTGCGCATGGTTAAAGTAAAAAAAAAAAAGAAATTCAAACAAACCAATACTTACCATCTCTTTTAGACTTTTGGATGACCGGTCCAGCAGAAAGAAATACTGCAAGTATGAAGAAAAAGAAGAACATAAAGAAAACATTGCTGAATATTTGCTGAAATAAACTTTTCTTTTTCACATTATTTAGATCAAGAGTGTCAAACTTAAGGTCCAGGGGCCAAATTTGGCCAACTAAATAATTTTATCTGGCTTCAACTTTGTAATGCAAAATAGTGTAAGAATTATAAACAAAAAGCTAATCTCCAAGATAATTCTTTTGCTGACTTATAAGTTCTGTTCCATTGGCTTTCGCTTATCTGGGGCTGGGCTGCAGGGCCAACAGCCTCAGACGATAAGCCCAGGCTTCTCTCACCCGTGGCTGCATCCTCCAGCTTACCCGGAAGGAATCCCGAGGTGTTGCTTGTCCAGCTGTGAGACATAGTCTCTCCAGCGGGTCCAAAGTCTGCCTCTAGGTCTCCTCCCGGTCGGACGAGCCCGAAACACCTCACCCACAAGATGCTCAAGAGGGATACAGAGGCATCACACTCCTCAGACTCCCTGGGAAAGTCTGTTCAGGGGTACTGGAGAAGGGGATCCGTCGAATTGTCGAGTCTCAGCTTCAAGAGCAGCAGTGTGTTTTCCGACTTATAGGTTTTAAAATGAAAAACAAAAATGCTCAATTCAGCTGTATTAAATAGCAAGGAAAAAGGCAACATTTATTTAACAAGTGACCATAAAATTGTCAGCATTTCTAACATCTGTGGATCTGGCTCAAAAATGCATCAAATTCTATGATGGGCAATCTTCCCTTACACTAAAGACAAAAATTTTGGTACTGCAACAGATTTTCATTTCCTGGAAACCATCAGACTTCAATGTATTGCCGTTTGTTTGCTCACAGTTTTTTGCTTTTTAGCTTTAAACTAATTGCTGCTTTCTTGTCAAGACCAGACTCCCTGGTCAGGCCGCAACTCCCTGGTCAGAAAACAAAATATAAAACTTTTCTCATACTCCATCGGCAGCAAAGCAGCCATGTTCTTTTGTCTAAATAAAACGTTAAACAATGTTTTTGTTGTGGTTTTAATTTATCCATTTTGGGAATTCTTGCCAATAGCTACTTTATAGCTTTTGACAATGTTCATCTACTGAACTGCAAACAAAGTCCAGATGGTCGCAGACGTAAGCTTGTCTTTGACATCACAGCATTATGTCTGTGTGCTTATTAGCGTGACGTTTTCAGAGGGATTTGAATCGAAAGCCACTGGGTGTGAAACTCCCAGCTAACAATTTAACATTGCCAGAATGTTCTGGGAAGGTTTTTCAAAGGTTAGCAGAACTTTCTTTGAAGGTTATTTTTTGGTTCTCTAAAGGTTCAAACGTTTTTTTTTGGTTTTCAGTATGTTCTTCTAACCTTAATTTTAACCCTAACATTTGGAACTTGGTTCTCTCTAAATTCTGGGAAGGTTATGCTCTAACATAACCACCAACTAACGTTAAAGGAACGTTAATGTTCCCTAAGGCTAATGTTCCCTGGGAGTTCTCTATTTGCTGGGTTGGACCTAACAGCATAAGCAAAACGAAATTGAGCAGAGGCGCTAGGTGGTGCTAATCTGGTTAAAAAGATTCAGGAATAATCTACAAATGAAATGGAAGGTTTTTATGCATTTCATTATACTTTGCGACAAGAAAGATTCGTGCTGTACGATAGTGCCATGATTCTGGATTCGCGAACTGAGCATGAGGTGTGAAGTACCTTCAGTTTGATTGTTTTTTCATTTTATTTTTTATTTCTTTTTCTGAACCGCTTATCCCTAATGGGATCACAAGGGGTACTAAAGCCTATCCTGGCTGATTTCAGGCGAGAGACAGGGTACACACCAAACAGGTCGGCAGTCTGTTGCAAAGCCCCTTAATTCTTTTCAAATTAATTTTCTTTTGATAATCTAATGTCACAACAAAGTGATTTTAGCAGGCTTCACATATTAAATTGAATTTTAAAAACCCCCACAAAACACCAGGCTTAGGATTGACAAAAACTTATAAAATTAAACTCAACAGAACCAGAACATGTCTCTTCTAAGACCCACTTCTTCGTGAAGAAAAAGTCCTGAAAACAAAAAGAAAATAGAGTGGGGGAGCTTATTGAGTTTCCCCTTTGTGTCTAAAAATGCAAACGGTTATTAAAAGAAAGACGTTTTAGAGTTTGTCTTGGAAAATGGTTATTTTACAATTTGATTTCTGGTTCACGCGACTTGAAATAAGGAAAGCCAAATGAGCCCTAATTTAGATCAAAAGTAAACTTATGAAGCATATAAACGATGATAAAAAATTACCGCTCCCACATGGAGGAGCTGATATTATTCATCAAACATGGTGGGGGTAAATTGGCTGAGCCTGGAGCGCAGTGGCTCTTTGTAGATTTTACAGGGACGCCTGCAACATCAGACCTCCTGCCGAGCGGGTTCGTATGCACATGTGCAGCGCACCGTTTGACCCCCTCGTAGCTCAGGGAACAACAGATCCAGCTCTGCTTTCATCTCCGCAGGGAAAAGGTGTTAATCCCTCACAGGAGGGCAAGAGGGAGGAGGACTCAGAGAGGGAACAGATGACAAGTTTAAAGGAATCCGGAGGGGGACATTTAGATGGATGTTGGAAAGCAGAAAATAGCCATGGATGGGTTGGAGTAAACTGGTCAGGTCATGGATGAAGAAGTGAAAAAATGAGAGTTCAGATGAAAATTAAAAGAAAAACAGGCAGGTAACCCGAGGTGATGATGTGGAAAAGATGAAGGTTGAGGTGGTGAGTTAAACATTGCTGTCTACTTGTATCCGCAGTATTTCTTTTTATGAGCTTGTAAAAAAAAAAAAAAGGCTATGGGCACATCTGGAAACAGCCGAGTTTCAGGAGCGCTGAGCAGGAGGTGATGCTGACAGGTACTAATTTTTTTACTGGTCTAACACTGATGAAAGAAACCGGTCCATCTCCGCCCACCGAGTGCAACTTTAAGAAGCATTTTAAAAAGAGAAATAAGGGAGCAACAGCAAAACTGAATGCCCTGTAAAAACATCAGTCATTCAAACTGGAACCAGGTGGTGTAGAGGTAAACTGAAATCTTTCTGATCTTTGAACATCAAAGCTTCAACCAAATTTATTATGGACAGAAAAAAAGGCTGGAAAATAAACACATTAGACACCTGAAAAATGTTGGTCAACATTTACACGAACTTTAAAGAAGCTTCATTGATGTTAAATGATGCCCGTGGTGGTTTTTTGGGTTCTTTTTTTTGTAATACTATCGCAAATGTTGCGAAAATGAATCAGCCAGCATAGGTTTAATATATTTAGTTGTAGCTAACATGTGACAAAAAGTATGACCGTGTCGATACTAGCCGTCGTTACTCGTCGAACTACACAGATTTCAACAGGTTGTCTTTTTCCTCGGACGCCAATTTTCTCATCTATTCAAAGCAAAAAAAAAAAAAAGAAAGATCTTTCAGCCCCAATTATTCATTCATCTTCTGAGCCGTCCATCCCTAACGGGGTTGTGGTTGGTGCAGGAGCCCATCCCGGCCAATTTAAGGCGAAGGGCAGAGTACACCCCGAACAGGTCGCCAGTCTGTCGCGGGGCCACACACATTCAACCATTCACACACTCATTCCTAGGGGCAATTTTGGCACCGGCCAATCAACCTAACATGCATGTCTTTGGAGGGTGCGAGGAAACCCACGCAAACACGGGGAGAACATGCAAACTCCACACAGAAAGGACAGTGTTCCAAGCCTCGTCCCCACCCGGGACTTGGACCCACGACCTTCTTGCTGTGAGGCCACTGTGCTACCCACTGCGATACCGTGCCTCAGCCAGCATAGGTTAAATATATTATATATTCTCATTCTGAGAGGCTAATTCTCAGCAGCCAATCAACCTTGCATGCATGTTTTTGGAGGGTGGGAGGAAACTGGAGTACCCGGAGAAAACCCACACATACCCGAGTCCTGCATGTTTTTGCATGTGTTTACCCTCAATATACCAAATTGAATATGAGACAAAAAAACCCCGCCATCATCATGATTGTGCACTGTTTCGTAACAGCGGTCTATGCGAACACAAAGCTCAAAAATTTGATCGAACCTTTTCACACCTCTCCAAAGTCTCGTCTTTCCATGTAAGATGATGTCTTATGAGGGTCTAAGGTTGATGAAATGAAGACATCTATTCTTCGGTACAACTTTGGTCATTTTATATTATTCAAAAAGTGGGACACAGGTCAGCACTGTGATCAAACCCCAAAATGATTGCGGCATTTTCCGAAGTACTCCAGTGTTTCATTACCTTCAAATGCACGTTAGACGGATTGGTAAATTCAAAATGCTCCCATGAGTGAGTTTTAGTTGCAAGCTATTACTATGTGGTTTTACAACGCAGTTAGTTGTGACCTGTCCAGGGCTTGACCCACCTTTCACTTGCTCAGTGGGTATATGTTCCATTACCCCTTGACCCATTGTTAGAGAACGAAGCACTTTGGGATGTTTCTGCGTGGTATATTTAGACCACAAACAATAAAAAATAAAAGCCTTGAGTGCTCCAGATTTTTTTTTTAAATGTTCAAGCATTTTAGGAACTAGGATATTAGTCATGAGTAGTTATAACCAAATTCTTCATCTCGTGTTTTAGTTTGTAAATATGCCTCCCAAACGCCTTGCTGGTGAGATGTTTCAAGCACGTCACAATGGGAGAAGACCAAGAGGCAGACCCCTGACTCCATTGGAGGGACTGTATCTCACAGTTGGACAGGGAACACCTCGAGTTCCACCTGGGGGAGCTGGAGAATGCAGCCAGAGTGAGAGAATTTTTGGTTTCCCTTGTCAAGGTGAGGCTGTTGCCACGCGACCCAAACCCAGATAAGCGGAAGACATTGGATTGGAATAAAGAAACAGATAGGGTGGTTTTAGTGGGGTTTCAGGTACTCACCGGGCAGAAGCATCACAGCCATTAAGGCGGCAATACGAACTCCATGGAAACTTGTCCCCTCCGTCATTTCTGCAGATGTTTTCCTCCTGCTAAAAACACACCAAAATTAAACTTCACCTTTCCGGATTCACATCTAATACCAGGTTGTTGCAACTATTTTATCCTCCCGTAGATTATTCTAACTTTTAAAAAAATCACAAAAGTTGAATTTAAGAACAAGCAGTTTAAAATTTTTAGTAGTCTGTATAAGTGGTTCTCTTTCTTGCCGCACCCTGAGTGGCTGAAGGGACTCCTGCAACTTTAGGGGCCGTACTCCTCTTTAAATACCTGTGATGTGCAGCTTCAAGCCCTTTAGCGACTCGTTTGTCATCATAAAACAAAACCAGGTGTTTGAACTGAACTTGAAACCCTTGGAAAGAACCTAAATCTATACGGCGAAAACAATGTGTTACATGCCTTACCTGGGGCTTTTTAATCCGTGTGCAGGTCCAGTTGGACTCAGAAGAAGTCGTTAGGTCTGTTGGTTTGGCTCTCTGGTGATCTTTTTTTGTGCTGAACAAAGATTCTATGTGCACTTTGACCCTGTAGCCCTTCTTCCAGACTGCCCAGATATCAAGAACCCAGAAGGTTTTAAACCAGGCCTTGTTTCTAGTGCACACAGATGCACACATGGACCACCTGAGGGGCCGATGTCTACCTTAACAAGATGTCTGATTGGCTTAAAGTTTCAGCCAATCAGATGTTGTGCAGACATAGTAATTAAAGACAGGAAAAGGGGAGGTGGGCAGCGGATAGAGACGTGGAAAATGAGGGTAAAATCAGTTAAACTGAGTCAGTGGTTCTTAAAAATTTTCTGGAGGGCCCCAATTTCATTCACAAAAATACGTCCTCGTTCCGTATCATTAGCCACAAAACACTTTTGGTAAAAACTAGCAGCAAAATAATTACATTTTGGATTTTTTTCTCCATCTCGTCCCTCTTTTTTCTCTCTGTTTTCCATGTCGGGTCTTGAAACAGAGCCATTAAGGAAGGAACATGATACCGAACACAAATAAAGAAAATAATACTTGCCAAGGTCGGCGCATGTCGATGACCTTGATAGTGTAAATCTGTACAGATTACCATTTTGCTTGTCACAATGCCTGCATTTGATTGGAGGTTTTTGATGATTAATTACAAGTTTCGGTATTTATTTCTTAATTTATGCCATATTTTAATTTATAATTAGTATCCCATATTGAAAATAATTAACATTGGCCAATTCCTATTAAAACGAAGACTAAAATAGAAGGTAATTGTGCTCAAAGTGCCACATCAGCACTTCTGAAAGTCCTTGCTGAACACACAACATGCAGGCACAGCTGGTCTGCACATGAGGAATTTGATAATCTACAGTTTCCTCTACAGTTTAACTGTGTTTAGGCTTGCCAGCCTTGTTAGAGATGCACACACCGGAGCTCGGGGGAACGCCAGGAGCGGAGCTACAGTACATGATGCAATCTCCTCCTATCTAATGTTATACAGTTGTAATTTACTTCTAGTGGAAGTGTTATGAGATTTATATCTTTATGAGCTTCTTCTTTGGTTTTATTAGTTTATGGGAGATTTCACCTTGAAACTAAACATTATTTCTATGGTAAACTTGATTTATTCAAAATAAATCAGGTTTGTAAAGCAAAACTATGAAACAAAATTTTAAACCAAGCCAAGAAAGTGAATGTCTAGAGATTTAAAATGACTGTCATGTGAGTACCAATCTAGCCTATACGTGATGTGGCGTTGTGCGAAGTGTCATCAAAGTTGAATATACTTTCATGTCATTGTTTCAAGAGAAACGTTTCAGACTTGCATAATCCCAAATATGCCTAAAATTGTATCTTCTTCTTTCAGCATTTCTCTTCAGGGGTCGCTACAGCAAGTCAGTCTCCTGCGTCCTCTTCGGTCACATCAACTATCATCATGTCTTCCTTCTTTGTATCCATGAATCTCCTCTTAGGTCTTCCTCTAGGCCTCCTTCCTGGTGGTTCCAAGTCCAGCATCCTTCTTCCAATCTACTCTCTCTCTCTCCTCTGCTCATGTCCAAACCATCTCAGTCTGCCCTCTCTGACTTTATCTCCAAAACCTCTAACATGTATTGTTTCTCTAACCCTGTCCATCCTGGTCACTCCCAGAGAGATCCTCAGCATCTTCATCTCTGCTACCTCCATCTCTGTTTCCTGTCTTTTCCTCAGTTCCACTGTTTCTAGACCAAACAGCATGGCTGGTCTCACCACGATTTTGTACACTTTCCCTTTTTTAAGGGGAGACGGTGGCCGCGTGGTTAGAGCGTTCGCCTGCGGACCGGAAGGTCGCGGGTTTGCGTCCCACGGAGAGCACGTCTAGGGTCCTTGGAGAAGACACCTAACCCCTGCTTCTCCCACCATTGGCGCCGTTGAAGGGCAGCCTGCTGCGGTGTAAGGAGTGCAGCAAACAAATTTCCCCGGTGAGGGATGAATAGAGTAATTCATTTAATTTTCATTTTAGCTGAAACTCTTCTGTCACACATCACACCTGATACTTTTCTCCACCCGTTCCAGCCTGCCTGCACACGCTTCTTTACCTCTTTTCCACACTCTCCATTGCTCTGGACAAGAAGTACAGAATGATATCAAAGCATTGACTGTAGAAATGAAGCATCCGTATTTGATGGGTGTGTACAAAAAAACTTGAGTAAGTACCCGTAAATCCGAAACTTATTGTACTAGCTTACAATGTAAAGCTGGCTGAAGAGAACAGAGAGATCCGGCGCAAGGCTACAAAGACTTGAAAACAGCAGAGAATTCCGTCTGTCACCACTCTCACCATTGCCTATACTGCTTACTGCTTTTGCAATTGTCCCGCATTGGCTTAGTCAGCCTATTATGTCGAGCTGAGGGAAACGGAATTCAAGCACGGACTCAGAATAATAGGCCAGAATCTTTATTGAAAACGTGGATGAACTGGAGTTGACTGGCAGGGAGAGAGGATGAATTCCAGTGTTTGGCAGACATAACAGACGAGCAGGCAGGCTGGCAGGCGGACGGAAAAACAGGGGCTGGTTTTCACAAGGTGAAAAATACTCCAGGGTTGGCCGAAGGTTCATCTGAACAATAAATAGTGGAGCTGATGACGAGTAGATGTGGAGCAGGTGTGAGAATGGGATGAGTTGCAGGTGTGGAAAGAGTGCTGGAAGACAGTATGGGCTCAGAACACATCCACAACCGCCGCTGCTTAAACAGTTACAGTAAGTATCCAGGTGCAGACTGCATTTTCTCTAGAGACAAACGCATGCCAACAATGTGGTTATCAACAATTGTGGCAATGTCCTATTTAATGATTAAATAGGACAATGTTGGGAAAATTTAACCTAAACCTGCCCATTTGGTTCAATAAATTTACCACCACTATGCTGATGACACAACTATTTATATATAAAAATGTCTAATACACTTCCACTTGCCGTGTAGGATAAACTTTATTAATAGTGAATATTTCATGTCTGTCGGATAACAAGATTGAAGCAACCATATTTGTATGGTTTTAAAATCATGACCTCGACCGCATGACTCTAAAACCTAATCAATTCATCTACATTTGATATCGAGCAACTTTTGGCAACATTGTTTTAACAGTTTGGGCAATAAGGTGTTCATAACAATTTTGGCCTTCAATTTGTGTCCTTATTATTCTTAATAAAAATAATAAAATCCTTACTCCACCAACATGTCTTCCGATGAGGAAGTAGACTCTTTGGAATCTGGGAGGGGTCTTCCTATCTCTGTTGCCGAGGTTGCCAAGGTAGGCAAAAAGCTCCGCCGCGGCCGGGCTCCGGGGGTGGATGAGATCTGCCCGGAACTTTTAAGGGCTCTGGATGGTGTTGGGCTGTCCTGGCTGACACACCTTTGCACCATTGCATGTACATCGGGGGCAGTGCCTCTCGATTGGCAGACTGGGGTGGTGGTCCCTCTTTAAAAGAAGGGGGACCAGAGGGTGTGCTCCATCTACCAAAGGATCACACTCCTCACCCTCCCTGGGAAAGTCTATTTGGGGGTACTGGAGAAGAGCTGGCCGGGGAACGACTTGGGATTCTTCCGGGTGAGCTTGAGGATGCAGCCGGGGTGAGAGAAGCCTGGGCTTCCCGTCTGAGGCTGTTGCCCCCGCGACCCGACCCCGGAACAAGCGAAAGATAACGGAATTTGTGTCCTTGACTTCAGGTTGCATGACCCTGAAAACTTGATCAATTCATCTATAGTTGGTGCTAAGTATCTAAGTTTTTCATTAAAAGCCCTTGTGGTTTGGGAAATATGGCGTTCACAAAAGTACTTTGGAAGCTTGTAAAGTCCTGAGAGCTTAATACTTCCTTGGAGGCATAAAATGTAAAATAAAGTTTCTAGCCAAGGCGGAAAGAGCAAGTCATCACTCACCTTTCAAAAGTACATTTGAGCACGTCAAAAACTAGGGATTTGTGAGAATTTACTCAGTACTGAATATTTGGGTATAACCTAATACAGTCGCACAGCCAGTGTTTTATCATTCTGGGATAAAAGCGGATTAAAGAACTGATGACTCGGCATAATTTAAAAGCTTGTATCCTTGCATTTATATCAAACTGTCCTTGTAGACTTTCCTAAAAGTTTATACGACTTTCATAATGACTAATATGCTAAGTTTTATCTGAATGACCAAGATCGCCATAATTCATAGTTCGTTAATACCAACAAAAACATAATTAGGATTTTCTTGTGCTTATTTCTTAAAGGAACATCAAACTCATTCCAGTCAATAAAAGTACTTCCTCAGCCTTGAGTTGACCAGAAAATGGCACGTAGTGTACTAGGAAACCGAAAAGACTACATTGCAGTGCTAAAGAACTTTTTTTTTTTTTTTTTTAAGTTTGGTTTTAGAAACTGTCCGAATTTGTCTAATCTCAACTTTGTTATTGGCTGTTTTTTAATTGATTCAGTTGGTTTGTGAGTATTCAATCATCTTCTGAACCGCTTTTTCCCTGGGTGTGCCGGAGCCAATTCTTGTTTGATTTAAGGCGAGAGGCAAGGTACACCCCGAACAGGTCGCCAGTCTGTTGCAGGGGTTTGCGAGTACCGATACACAAATATA
The DNA here is from genome assembly GCA_902685375.1 of Neostethus bicornis. Classification (NCBI taxonomy): domain Eukaryota; kingdom Metazoa; phylum Chordata; class Actinopteri; order Atheriniformes; family Phallostethidae; genus Neostethus; species Neostethus bicornis. Next base: position 7,831,501 of record LR738553.1, on the reverse strand, counting down.
ATAACAGGTTATATTTAGTCTTCTGAACCGATTATTCTCGAACTGGGTCGCGAGTTCCCAGAGTCTGTCCTAAATGATTTCAGGCAAGAGGCAGGGCACATCTTGAACAAGTTGCCAGTCTCTTGCAAGGGCTACCCCACACACACTCATTCCTAAGGAAAATTCTGCAGCGGCCAAGGACAGGGTAAGAAAAAATATATTCCAGTGAGTAAAGATGGGCTGTATGGTGACTCTATGGGTAGCATAGTGGCCTCCCAGGAAGAAGGTGAAGAGTTCAAGTCCCAGGTGGGGATGAGGCTTGGAATGTTAGCCTTTCTGTGTAGAGTTTGCATGTTCTTGATTGGCCGCTATAAACAGGTCGTTGCAATAGACTGGCGACTTTTTCGGGGTGTAAACATGGCGTAAAATTTCTTAACGGATTCTAATGTTCTCTTTTATGCAGATGACACCATTTTAAATATAAAGGTCCCAAAAAGACACATTATTTAATAGTATTTTTTAAATGTAGATAATGAAAGATATTAAATCAATAAAAACTATTTTTTGATGGCAAAAGCAACGTAATGCTGATTCAAATCCCATTTTTTTCTTTGCCTCTTTGAAGCTGCTGTACGGGAGCAGATATTTTACTGCTTTGCACATTCTGTCTGATTGCAGAAATTTCCTCTCAGTAAGCATTCAAACCCATTTTCAGCCTTTTTTCCTGTCCCATCATGCCTCTGCTGAAAATCTGGTGGCCATTTTAACACTATCGCATATATAATTACGTTTTTGACCAGGTGTTTCACAGCCCACAGACCTACAATCCACACGGGAGCACATTCAAACACGACAGAACCAAAAACCATACTCATAATTTTCTCCAAAGCTGGAATGTAAGAGACCCTCAGAATTCACAGACACCTGTTTTTTTTACTAAAGACAAAGAAGTTTTATTTTCGATAAATACACAGACATTAACATGAATGTACGGATGCAAAAAAGTAAAGACAAAAAGAAAAAATTAAAGAAAAGAGGCTCATTTCTTTTATTTATTTTCTGCACGTCTTCATCGGTGCTGTTCTCACTGCAAGTCATCGTCATCAAACAGATCTTCAAAATCTGAAAAACAAAAAAACGACAAAGATGAGAGCTTTTGAACTTGTCCAGATTTTTAATAACACACACCCTCCCCCATTCTCATGCTGCATTAAACGCCCTGATTTTTGTTCAGATTAGAAGAGCACGGATTTCCTGTGAGACAGGCTTCATCGGCAATGGGACCCCACTTTAACACCTCCTACACCAAGCGTGTCTGATCAATGCTTGAAGATGAACCCAGCTCTGGCTGACATCTGGTATGTCTACCACACCTCTGCTGTCAATACGTCTACATCTTTAAGCTCGCAAGCTCTTTTCCGCCATTGTTCAGTCGCTTTAAAATTCCTTAGATAATATGACTCTTGCTCAGTTTGAAGTTCATTATTTCCTGTAGAGGCTGTTTAAGTTTTTATGACATGACCTGGTTTACACAGGTCTGACTCATTCCCTTTGAAATCTTAGAATAATCCTCTTTTCTTTCGTTAGAACAGTTGAACTGAACGACTTGTTTATTTCTTATTTTCTAACATTTATGTTCTACCTTCTGCGAATTCAGCTGTGACAATTAAATTCCAAGGTCTGGGATTGAGAAAGTTATTCTATTCCCTTTCATTCGAATATTTGCATTTTTCTTTAGCGTGCTTTCAAAATAATTGCACGATGCACTTTGATTGCAGCGACAACTTGAAGAAACCTTGGAGAAACAAACTTTGCCAACAATAAAACTGTTGAAACTACCGCTAAACAGTGGTGGAACGTAACAAAGTAAATGTACTTCGTTACTGTACTTAAGTAAAAAAATTGTGTATCTGTACTTTACTTAAGCAAAATTTGAGACCTGTACTTTTACTTCACTACATTTTTAGAGCAAATATCTGTGCTTTTACTCCGCTATTCTAAAAGTGTGTTTTACATTTTTTGTTACATTTTCGTTCAAGAATTTGACAAACAGTTTTTGTTAGCGCATGTTGAAGCTGCATCGCCAAAATCAAACGGAGAAGTTGATCTGGAGAAGAAGTAATGAATCGAGGACCAATCAGATTTGAGAGTAAACATTTTCTGCATTAATTCACCGCCAAAAAACTAACATCAAATATAGAACAAATTAAAGAGTCAAAAGATTGTTGTTCGTTGTGTTTACTTTTAAATAAAAAGTTGAGTCATCATTACACAGAGTAGGGGCAGTTCTAGGATTTTCTAAAGATGGGGGTTGGGACGTGAGGTCATTGACAAAGCCAATACAGGGTGACTGGGGGTGTGGGGTCCTCCCCCCAGAACATTTGAAAAAATAAGTACATTTTCCTGCATTTTGGTGTCCATTCGCTAGCCCTGCTAGGGGATAGCTTGACTTGTCCCCTTTCCTTTCTTATTTTTTTTTTGTGGACCAAAAGAGGTGGGAGAGGGGGGTCACACCCCTGCAGAGTATTTATTTGTGACCCTACAGCACAAAAAAATAACATTTGAATTATGGTTGAATACTTTTACTTTTTACTGAAAAAGTAAAATTTACACCAATTACTTTGGTACTTTTACTTAAGTAGATTTTTTATTGGTACTTTTACTTTTACTTAAGTAGTTTTTTTTGCCTAATTATCTGTACTTTTACTTAAGAACAAAAAGTGAGTACTTCATCCACCACTGCCGCTAAACTACTTTCCAACAAGTTTTTAACACTAGGACCGCCGCATTCTAAGGCCCCGTCCACATGTAGCCGGGTATTGCCGGGTATTTTTGAAAACGCATAGTACATGTTTTTGTACTTTTGTGATTTTGGGCTGAACAAATAAAATTGAATTAAAAAACTAATGTCAAAAACTAAACTGAATGTGTAAGATTTTTTGGCGGATTTCGTACTTTTATGCTAACAAAAGGTGCCATGTTTATCCATACATCCAATGACTTACAAATCACTACCCCTTTAAGTCCAACATTCAGCCAACGCCTCAACTTAGACAAAAAAATGTAACATTTTTATTTTAGTGCCATTTACTTTTTTGTTCGCATTTTGCGCTGCTGCTTAAAAATGTCCTCGTTATAAATAGACTATTGGCTATATTCCAATATGCTCACCTGAACTTTCAAGACTTATCTAGAAAACATGGCATGCTTTATTCAGACAACAATTTTCTTACTCTCTTCATGGTATCTCTTCAATATTATCTTACTTAGTTACTCAACCTTTCTAAAATGTTTCTGTAATGCGTCAGAGTCCTCCTTGTCTCTCCCCACAAACATAAACACACACACACACACTTATGTGTGGCCATACCAATGTGTTTGTTGCCAAGGCAACATAGCAACAATTTCCTAGAGAAGTTGTTGCTATGTTGCTATAGTGGCAATGCGCGCTTCCTCCCAGCTGTTACGGGGCGCAGCAAGTTAGAGGAGATAAAATGATTATACATTTTGAAATGTTCATTTTTAGGACACAAAAAATACATGATAAAATAGAAAACATGTTCATATTAAAAGTCATAAAAGATCAGCCTCCTAGGTTGTGTTTTTATTTATTCTAATTAGTATATTAAAGTGACGTAGAGTCATATTGATGGCTGCGGCAGCCCTAGTGTTAAAATATGGAGACATTTTTTTCCATTTAATTGAGAAGTATTGGAATGTTTGACAAGAAATGTTGTTCATTTGTTACATTTAACAAGAAGTTTAGGATCTCTCTTTCATATGGATCCCCATGTAGTTTCTTTTATTTTTTTTTCCCCACTGCTGGGTTTTTTTATTTTTTCTCTCTGTGAAGGAGGCTTTTAAGGGTAGGAATGTGCTGAAATGTTTTAGCTAGCTTTTGAGTTAGCTGTTTATTTGTGTATCTATATTATTCTCTTGTTTTGTACTTTGTTTTTGTACTGCGATTTTAGGCTGAACAAATAAAATTGAATTGAATTAAAAAACTAATGTCAAAAACTAAACTGAATGGGTAGGATTTTTCGGTGGATATCGTACTTTTATGTCAACAAAAGATGCAATGTTTATCCATCGCAATGACGCAATGACTTAAGAATTATTACCCCTTTGAGTCAAACATTCAGCCGACGCCTCAACTTAGACAAAACTTAACATTTTTTATTTTAGTGTTGTTTGTGAAGTGGTTCTAGTTTTAAAAATTCGACAGCGGAGCCAAACTTACGTAACTCATGTCCTGTAACATATTCTCTCTTCGAGCTGGAAGGTCTAAACATTCCACTGACCTTTAAAGCTGCCTTCACTCATTACAAAACATCTACAGACAGTTCATCAGCTGGAAATAGTTACTTTGTATTAAATTTGATGCCATTCACAGATATTTAGAGACAATGACCTTTTCACTTAAAATTAATCAGAAAAAAAAGCTTTCCAACTTGGCAAAAATGTGTAGTCGTTAAGCTAATTTCAAAGCCCTCTTGGAAGTGCTTTTCTGGGTTGTTTTTGGCCACTTTTTCCACCAAGAATGCCTTCCAACTACAGAACCTAGCTGTCTCTTGTATGTAATGTGTGTAGTGAAGTAAGAGGGGAGGCAGCTGGCGTCCTCGCAGCGTTAGCTAGCCACAGCAGCTGACAGCCGTCTGTTACTCTGACTGAACCGACCACTTCTAGCTTTCTGTCTGATCAATCATCCTGTAAAGAGAGCCAAAAAGTCTGGATGGGACTCACATAAAAGATTGAATTGAATTAGAATGTAGTTTGTGATGCTATAGTTCTTCTTTTTCACCGCAGTGTTAGTCTTTGGTTTAATTTTTTAGGACTTCTTTTCTAACGGATGACGGAACCAGGAGATGATGTGTCCCAAGAATATCTGGACGTCTATTAAACTGTAGATGATATTAAACAATTTTTATAACTTTCTGTCCTTAAAGATGAAGATTTGATTCCATTTGTGTCCATACATTTTGCTTTTTTAAAAAAAAAAAAAAACTTTATTAATTTTTGACAGGGAAATACGTGTGCTGCACTACACCGCAGCAGGCTGCCACCTACGACGGCACCATTATTGGGAGAAATGGGGGGTTAGGTGTCTTCTCCAAGGACCCTAAATGTGAACTCAGTGGGATGCGAACTCGCAAACTTCCGGTTAATTTCCTATCTGCTGCCGAACGCTCTAACCACTGAGCCACCGTCTCCCCCCTATTTACACAGTAGCTGATCTTTTTTACGGGCAGACATAAACCTAATGAATATTTAAAACTACAGATCAATTTATATTTCATAATCTTACCACTGTGCATAAGTTCTTCATAAACAAACAAAAAAAAAAAAGAAAAGAAAAAAAGTGAATGAAACTTTTGGGCCCATTTTGTTCCGTCATCTTCCGCTTGTTCCGGGGCCGGGTCGCGGGGCAACAGCCTCAAACGGGTAGCCTCGGCCTCCCTAACCCCGGCTGCATCCTCCAGCTCACCCGGAAAGGATCCCAAGTCGTTCCCCGGCAGCTGTGAGACATAATCTCTCCAGCGGGTCCGGGGACTGCCCCTTGGTCTCCTCCCAATGAGACGTGCCCGAAACACCTTTCCCGTGAGGCGCTCGAGGGGCATCTTAACCAGATGCCCGAACCACCCCATCTGGCTCCTCTCGACCTGGAGGAGGAGCGGCTCGACACCGAGCTCCTCCCGGATGGCAGAGCTCCTCACCAAATCTCTAAGTGAGAGCCCAGCCACCCTGCGGAGGAAGCTCATTTCGACTAACATGATTGACTTTACATTGAAAGTGGGAGCTGTTGGGCGCTGGTCCGATATGAAGCCACCATTAGGCCGATGAGAACTAATTACTCTAATGACTTCGGATCTGATTGGTCGACTTAGAAGTTTTATTAACTCTTTTTTTGTGTGGAAAGGGAGCCTCTAATTATCATTTTGTTGTTCGCTCACAATGACTGAATGTGTTCACTGTTTCTGTTCAGCAGACGTTTTCCGCCCTGGAGAGAGTTAAGACGCGTGTAGAACAACAGGACTAGCTGATTAGAATTTGTGAAGAGGATGGATTTTACCAAACTATACATGATTGAAATGATGCTTTTTGTTTGATTCATTGGGACAGTACTTGTAGTAGGAAACTTATTCAATACTGTTTTTTAAAGTTAAAAACCATCTATTGTGCAATTTTCTATTGGTTAGTTTCTCTGCACGAAGAGACAAAGTCCTTAATCCTTGAAAAAGTACATGTTTTTCACCCTTTTTTACTCTGAACGGGCGCGTACGCTTTCAAACCAATAGGAAAGCGGACATGAACAAATGGAAGTCTTCAATAACATTTTGGTAACGTCGCTTTTGGCCGCTACATCCTAACTAAGAAAGAAGAAAAAAAGACCAAATGAAAAAATGAAAGAACGAAAGAAGAAAACTCGAAACCAAAAATGAAAGACAGAATGAAAAGCAAAAAGAAAGAACAAAAGTTGAAAGAAAGAACAAGAGCAAAGAAAGAACAAAAGAAGAAAGAAGGAGCAACTGATGAAAGAAAGAACAAGAGGAAAGAAATAACAAAAAAAAACAAAACAGAAATAACAGAAGATGAAAAAACAAAAAAGAAAGAAAGAACTAAAAAAGAAAGAAAGAGAGAACAAAAAAGAGAGAACAAAAACGAAAGAAAGAACAAAAGAGAAAGAAGGGACTAAAAAAGAAAGAAAGAACAAAAGAGGAAAGAATTGAACAATTGAGGAAAGAAAACAAAGAAAGAACAAAAGATCCAAGAAAGAACAAAAGAATAAAGAAAGAACAAAGAAAGAAAAAACTAAAGATGATAGAAAGAACAAAGAAAGAACAAACAAAAACAAAAGAATAAAAAGCAAAAACAAAAGAACAAAGAAAGAACAAAAGAACAAAGAAAGAACAACAGAAAAAAATAACGACAGAAAAAAGTAAGAACAAAAGAACAAAGAAAAACTAAAGAACAAATAAAAAACAAAAGAACAAATAAAAAACAAAAGAACAAATAAAAAACAAAAGAACAAATAAAAAACAAAAGAACAAATAAAAAACAAAAGAACAAATAAAAAACAAAAGAACAAAGAATAAACAAAAGAACAAATAAAAACAAATAAAAAACAAAAGAACAAATAAAAAACAAAAGAACAAAGAATAAACAAAAGAACAAAGAATAAACAAAAGAACAAAGAATAAACAAAAGAACAAAGAATAAACAAAAGAACAAAGAATAAACAAAAGAACAAAGAATAAACAAAAGAACAAAGAAAAAACAAAAGAACAAAGAAAAAACAAAAGAACAAAGAAAAAACAAAAGAACAAAGAATAAACAAAAGAACAAAGAATAAACAAAAGAACAAAGAATAAACAAAAGAACAAAGAAAAAACAAAAGAACAAAGAATAAACAAAAGAACAAATAAAAACAAATAAAAAACAAAAGAACAAATAAAAAACAAAAGAACAAAGAATAAACAAAAGAACAAAGAATAAACAAAAGAACAAAGAATAAACAAAAGAACAAGAAAAGAACAAATGAAAGAAAAAACAAAAGAGCAAAGAAAGAACAGAAGAATTGAAAGATAGACAAAATGAAAGAAAAAAAAACGAATGAAAAAAAAAGGGAAAAATAGACTAAAAGAAAGAAGGAGGAAAGAAAGACCGAATGATAAAAAGAAAGACAAAAGAAGGAAATAAAGTTTTTCCCACTTCTAATTAATAACTTTTTGAATGATAACTAATTTGGACACATCAGGTGTACCTAATCTACTTCTATTCATCTACTGTGATCAACTAAAATTAACGAGCTGGTTTGAACAATTTCCTTTTATTCTTTCAGTTCTGAATAAAACTCCATGTTAAAAATGATTCACCCTCTTTTAAAAAGCTTAACGCTGATTATGGGGTGAGGGTTTAATCACGGAATTGAAATGTAAGAACATTATTTTCGTTTTCTTCCAATCAACCAATGAATGAACCCAAATCACCACTCCAGGCTGAGGGAGAACCTTTTGTTTCACACGCTGCTCTTTGATTAACCAGATCTAATTGTTTCATTTTGTGTTAAAACAAGTCATGAAAAGCCCGAGCTCTCCGTTACATGCCTCATTTTTTCCAAAAACAATTTAATAAAAATGGTTTCACACTGCTGAGCTGACCTTATTCCGTCACGCCTGGAGAAGGCTGCTAAAGGCCAACGTCTCGATGAAATCCGATCATTATCTCCACACTTTCATATTCGCTTCACACTTTATTTCGGTGATGAAGATCCAAAGTTCTTGAGACCAAAACACTCATTTACAAAACTTCACAGAAAAATTTAAAGGAGGTGTTTTTGTTAAATATAAACTTTTTGAGTTCTTTTTTTTTAAATAACATTCCAACTATTAACTTAATTGATTCATTTGAGTTCAAATCAATGCGTTTGTTATCTTCTTCTTCTTCTCCTTTCAGCATTTCCCTTCCGGGGTCGCCACAGCAAGTCAGTTTCTTCTATCTAACCCTATCTGCTGCATCCTCTTCAGTCTAGCCAGCTATCTTCATGTCTTCCTTCACTGTATCCATGAACCTCCTCTTTGGTCTTCCTCTAGGCCTCTCTCCTGGTGGTTCCAAACCCAGCATCCTTCTGCCGATGTTCTCGGTCTCTCTTCTCTGCACATGTCCAAACCATCTCAGTCTGGCCTCTCTGACTTTATCCCCAAAACCTCTAACATGTGCTGTTCCTCTGATCCTGTCCATCCTGGTCACTTCCAGAGAGATCCTCAGCATCTTCATCTCTGTTTCCTGTCTTTTCTTCAGTGCCACTGGCTCTAGACCAAACAGCATGGCCGCTCTCACCACGGTTTTGTACACTTTCCCTTTCATTTTGGCTGAAACTCTTTTGTCACTGATCACGCCTGATACTTTTTTCCACCCATTCCAGTCTGTCTGCACACGCTTCTTCACCTCTTTTCCACACTCTCCATTGCTCTGGACTGTTGATCCTAAGTACTTAAAATCCTCCACCTTCTTTATCTCTTCTCTCTGTAACCTCACTTTTCCATTTGGATCCCTCTCATTCACACACGTACTCTGTCTTACTCTGACTAATCTTCATTCCTCTTCTTTCTAGTGCAAATCTCCACCTCTCCAGCTTTTCTTCCACCTCTTCCCTCCTCTCACAACAGATCACAATGTCATCTGCAAACATCATTGTCCATGGAGATTCATGTCTGACCTAGTCTGTCAGCCTGTCCATCACCACAGCAAACAGCAAAGGACTCAGAGCAGATCCTTGAGTCAGAATGCGTTTGTTATAAACTTAGATTTTAAATCAGGTTTTTTTTTTTTTACATCCTAGCGAAATTTGCACCGCTATTCTTTAAAACGAGTATGTTAACGCACCCTAACATTTTTTTTTTATTTTTTTTTTTGTTTATTTTGAATTACTCTATTCATCCCTCACCGGGGAAATTTGTTTGCTGCACTCCTTACACCGCAGCAGGCTGCCCTTCAACGGCGCCAATGGTGGGAGAAGTGGGGGCTAGGTGTCTTCTCCAAGGACCCTAGACGTGCTCTCCGTGGGACGCAAACCCGCGACCTTCCGGTCCGCGGGCGAACGCGCTAACCACGCGGCCACCGTCTCCACCCTTAACATTGTAGATCTACAAAAATGAGAGCGACTAAGGAACACGTGGTATTTGTAACAAAGAAAGATGATGTAAATTTCAAACTTTTTCTGTTTAATTATTTTGTTTGACAGAGAGTTGGACAGCTAAGAGTTTTGATGTAGTCTGCTACCTGTTAAATGTCGCTAATTTATTTTATTGTAGTGTAAATCTATCATTTAGATTTTCAATACACAATGTTTTAGTTTCATAGATACACTTCTATGTTTTTTAGACTACTAGAGTATTTCTTGATGTCAAGCTAGAGCACTGAGGTTTAAACGCTAGCCAGTTGCAAAGCTTGAATAAACGTTTTTGTCAAATTGCCAATTAACCCTAAAGTTAAAAAAGAATAAAGTTGAAACTTGGAGTCAGACTTTAATTTGTCATTAGGTATTTGCCTGTGAGCAGAAACTTGATTAAATCCTAATTTGGGTTCTGTAACAAAAAATGGCAGAGATTTTATTTCTCAGGCCACATCACGCAGCTCTAAATCCCACATCTGAAATTGTTTTCTATTTGATTCATTCATGTTTGTGAAATTTGCGAGCACTCTAGAATATTTGAATGCCAATTTGTTCTTAGCCACGCCTTTTGTTCTCCACCACGCCCACTTTTGCAGCTGGTTCGAATAAATGAAGGTGAATATGGCTCCTTATTTAATTCATTCATCTTCTGAACTGTCCATCCATAACAAGGGGTTGTGGGCGGTGCTGGAGCCTATCCCGGCTGATTTTAGACAAGAGGCAGGGTACACCCCGAACAGGTCGCCAGTCTGTTGCGGGGCCACACACAACCATCTACACATAAACTCTTTTCTCGGGACGATTTTATAGCAGTCAATCAACCTCACACGCACGTTTTTGGAGGGTGGTGTGTCATCTCAACGCATTTTTGAAATAAACAAATTAAACTCCATATGTTTCACAATCTGTGTTTGCAGTTGAAATACTGTTTTACAGTACTTCCTGGTTTGATCAGCATCTGTAAGCTGTCTCTACGTAAGTCAAATGACTTGCGCACCCCCATTCTCATCAATCAAAAGGGGTGGGACAAAGAATCAAACCTACACATTTTAACCAAAATAAAAGTTCTGTCCGTTCTGTTATCTTCCGCTTATCCGGGGCCGGGTCACAGAGGCAACAGCTTCAGACGGGAAGCCAAAGATTCTCTCACTACGGCTGCATCCTCCAGTTCACCTGAAAGGATCCCAAGTAGTTCCACGGCAAGCTGTGAGACATAGTCTCTCTAGCGGGTTCGGGGTCTGCCTCTTGGTCTCCTCCCGGTGGGATGTGCCCGAAACACCTCACCTGCGAGGTGCTCGGGGAGCATCATGACCAGATGCCTGAACCACCCCATCTGGCTTCTCTCAACCTGGAGCAGGAGCGGCTCGACACCGAGTTCCTCTCGGATGGCAGAGCTGCTAACCCAATCTCTGAGTGAGAGCCCAGCCACCCTGTGGAGGAAGCTCATTTCAGCCGCTTGTATCTGTGATCTCATTCTTTCGGTCACCACCCACAGCTGGTGACCATAGGTGAGGGTTGGAACGTAGATCAACCTGTAAATCGAGAGCTTTGCTTTCCGGCTCAGCTCTCTCTTTACCACGTGGTTTCTTTACCTATATGGTAAAGAAAGAGCTGAGCTGGAGAAGTTTCATTCATGTTCAACTCTTTTTTTGGGGGGCAAATAGAAAACGGTAGATTTGACTAAACCAACCAGAAGGAAGAAATTCCCTGAATCTGTTTGATCTAAAATAAAACCCCATAAATACATCTCTTGAGCCTGATGCTCCTGTCAGTTTCTAATCAAGCGAGATACGTAATCACTGCTTCATATATTTTGTGAATCTTCTATTACAAGTTACGAACTATTAGGGTTGCTTTTAAAGGGGTTTCGTTCAGATTGTGAGTCAACAGCTGCCATGCTTCCCAAACCGAGTGCGTCAGAGTGCGTTTTTTTATCACCCTGCTTCCACTGTGTACATTTTTAGCCTGAGGTGCCCCTCTGGGACAGGGTTTTTAGCAGTGTTAACATCCCCAGTGATCTGAGGACGTGGTGTATGCGTGTGTGTGTTTTAAAGCAGCTGACTGGCGAGGAGTCCTGCTGAGTTTCAGTCTGACAGCAGCTATAAACTCACTTTACCATCCTGCTCTACTCTCGTTTCTGTCCTCCCCCCTCCTCCTCTACCACGCTTTTTAGAACAATCAGCTTTTTTTTTTCGAAGTTCTTTGCTGTCGAGCTGAATTCGTTCAACGAGGAGCCAACGCTGCAAGACGGGAAACAGATTAGCTACATGTTTCGGTACAGCCGTTGTATCAATGTGGTATTTACAAAGAAAAACAAGATTTCTGAGCAAAACCAAGAAATGTGATTATAAGTTTTTTAACCGTTCCGTTTTGTACCTTTCAAAAGAAAACCCCGAAATTCACTTTAAAAATGCACTAAAAGTTCCCTTATTTAGTAAATGTAAATGTAAAACTCACATTTAACAAAAAGTAAAATTCACATTTAACAAAATGTAAAATTCACATTTAACAAAATGTAAAATTCACATTTAACAAAATGTAAAATTCACATTTAACAAAATGTAAAATTCACATTTAACAAAATGTAAAATTCACATTTAACAAAATGTAAAATTCACATTTAACTAAATGTAAAATTTACATTTAAGTAAATGTAAAATTTACATTTAACTAAATATAACATTTACATTTTACTAAATATAATACAAAATATTATTGTTTTTGTTATTTTTACTTTGATCTCTACTTCTTATTTATAAATATATGTATTTGTTTTTTAACTCGACACCTGTCTAAATTCCCCTGTGACAACTAGGACAATAAAGAACCTCGAAAAACTTTACATATAAATCTGTTTCTTTTTCCACTACAAACTTTCTCTAATCAATCGTGAGCATTTCACCCGCATTTATTAAGTTGTATTTAAATGAGTTGTGGGTTAAATGATCCTCGGAGAGTTTTCGGACTAAATGATTTAGATGAAGATGTAAAGTTAATGGCTTACCGTTAAAGAAATCTGAGTGAACAGCCTTTTCATTAGCTGCTAGGTCCATCAGCAGACCACTGCTGCCCCCTGCCTTTAAAAACAACACAGTACATGTTACAGGATGAGACTCAAACTAACTAGATCAAATAATCAATCAAATCAAAACAACTGAATTAAAAACTAGTAAAAAATTAAGCAGCCATCAGTTGATTTATTTTTTTGTTATTTTGTCGTTTCAAAAAGAAGAGTTTTCGACATGAGGTGGATGTAAAAAAATGTGTCCCCTCATGTTTCCAAATTAGTGGTTTATTTTTTAAAATAATGAACGACAGAAGGCGGCAAACAGAAAGAAGACAACCTGTAGTAAATTCTTCCAAAGTTTGAGTTTAAATCGACATATTTTTTCTTTTCAATTTTAGCGCAATACAACAAAAAACACTCAACACATTATTTTTATTCATATAAATTTAACATAAAGCAATTGATCTTAATCTAAATCTAATGAAAAAGCATTAGTGACTTGAAAAAGAAATCCAGAGGGTGCTAAATCATTTCTAGATAAAGTCCAAGGTGATGTTCTTATTTTGGAGGTTTAGATATTAAGCTAAAAACGAATAAAAAAAATATTTTTAAACTGCTTCGCAGCAGGCAGCCAATGATGGCACCAAGAAGGTGAGGTGTAGTCCCCGAGGGCACTTAGGTATGGGCCCGGCCGAAATTGAACCGGCTACTGCCATTCTACCGCTAAGCCAGTGCCTCCTCCTCCTGTCTTACAATTACATGGTTTCAAACTACTTGAAATAGATTTTTTCTGTTCCGTTTGTTCCGTCAGCTTCCGCTTATCTAGGGCTGGGTCGTGGGGGCAACAGCCTCAGACAGGAAGGGCTCTCTCTCCCCGGCTGCATCATCCATCTCACCGAGAAGGATCCTGAGTCGTTCCCCGGCCAGCTGTGAGACATAGTCTCTCGAGCAGGTCCAGGGTCTTTCTCTTGGTCTCCTCCCGGTGGGACGTGCACAAAATACTTCACCAGTGAGGCGCTTTGGGGGCATCCTGACCAGATGCCCGAACCACCCAACCTGGCTCATCTCGACCTGGAGGAGGAGCGGCTCGACACCGAGCTCCTCCCGGATGGCAGAACTCCTCACTCGATCACCGAGTGAGAGCACAGACCCCCTGCAGAGGAAGCTTATTTTGGCCCCTAGTATTTTTTTTTTAAAATACTTCCTAAACATTTAAGAAGTATTTTAAAAAATGAGCAAAATAAGAGAGATTTATTAATTTATGATATGAGCTAACTTGGTAAAGCCTAGCCTAGACACAAAACCTCTCCAGCGGGTTTTCTCCTGGTGAAACGTACCCAAAACACCTCACCAGCTAGCCATTTGGGAGGCATCCTAACCAGATTTCCAAACCACCCCATCTGGCTTCTCTCCAGCTGGAGGAGCAATAACTTTACTCCGGGCTCCTTCTGGATGGCAGCGGTCCTCACTCTGAGAGCCCAGCCACCGTGTGGAAGAAGCTCATTTCGGCTTCCACCCACAGCTAGTAACGATAAGTGAGGGTAGGAACAGCTTTCTTCATCACAACGGACCAATGCAGTGTCCTAATTATTGTGGGCGCCTCACTGATCCGCCTATTGACGTTTAATCCATTTCATAAATGCACCAAAATATTAATTCAAAACAATACACACGAAGATTTGCTAACTTTAGGCACTTTACACTGAATCTACAATCTGAGATTTACGCTTTATCGTGCATAAGTATGTGGTAGGAACAAGATGGGAAGCAAAAGGAGGAAATTCGCAAACAAAATTGAAAAAGAACTGTATACAAAGATTTATAAGCTTTATTTTCGACAAATATATCATTTCTAAGCTAATAAAAAAATAGCGTGATTGTTTTTATTTGCTGTGAGAAAATAATTACTACTTCAAGAAATCCTAACACTGTATTTTTAATGATTCTAATTGTATTTTATCAGAAAGGATCAAATAAAAAGTAAGTTTGAAAAAGAAAAAAGCGACAAAGAAAACTAGCACAGCCGAAATTTTTCAACGAGTTTTTTTTAAAAGCTTATTCCCAAGTTCTGACGATAAAAGAAAAAAATGTAATTTTACGACAATAAAAGTACTTTTTTCTACATTATGACAACAAAATATTATCATTTTAGTAAAATTAATAAGAAATAAACTCAAATGAGCCTATTTTAAATGTATTTGTTCGTAATTTCTGGTTTAATTTCCTGTTATGACGTCATATGTTGATATTTAAACAAACCTCGTCCAGGTCTACGTAAGGTCCAGCTCCTTCTGGAAACATCTCGTCCACGGCAGGTTTCATATTTTCTTAGTCGCTTTATAAACACCGAGCAACCTAGCTAGTTTTCCGGTGGTTCTTTGCTTGTAAACAAAAAAATGTGCAACACTTAAATATGTCCGACGTTCAACAGAAGATTTGTTCCTCTTCTGGCTTCAAAACTGCTTTTAATCATTGACAAAAAAAAAAAAAAAGGTTTTTGATTTTAACATATTTGTTTATTGCAAACAAATTGTAATAAATGTCACAAAGAATCCTAAAAAAGCTACTGACTTCATTTAACGTGTTTAATCTTGAACTATTCTATCAGTTATATGTTCTATTTTATCTCCTTGACCTTTCCTCAGTTTCGGGTTTCTTTTCTCATGTTCCTTTTCTCATGTTCCATTTCCGATCTGCTTGTCTCAGTGCTCGTGTCCTTCTCTGGTCTCATAACCCAGGGTGTCTCCTAGGTGCTGATGAGCGAAGAAGGCCCGGGCCATCTCATTGATGTGGTTGTAGGCACCGATGGATCTGAAGTATTCAACGTAGTTCCAAAAGTCAGAGGTCGAATAGGGCCAGTATGGGACAGCCGGAGCTTCATCATATGGAACTGAAAGAAAACAGAAAGTTTGATCGGTCGGAGGGGGGTACCAGAGCCTATCCCTGCAAATTTCAGGCAAGAGGCAGGGCACAATCAACAGTCCAGAGCAATGGAGAGTGTGGAAAAGAGGTGAAGAAGCATGTTCAGGCAGGCTGGAACGGGTGGAGAAAAGTATCAAGTGTGATAAAAGAGTTCCAGCTAAAATGAAAGGGAAGTGTACAAAACCGTGGTGAGACCGGCCATGCTATTTGGTCCAGAGCAGACATGTCCAAAGTCCGGCCCGGGGGCCAAATGCGGCCCGTTGGCAATTTTCATCCGGCCCGCAGCTTCCGTCATAAAATCAATAGCGCCTGGCGTGTAGAATTACGTAATACATTGGGCAGCAGCGCTGTTACCTGCGTGTTCTAAATGCTGCCATCTAGAGGCTAAAATAGGAACAGCAAATGAGTATGTGAGCCCCCCAATTTTCTAAAATGGCGGCAATTAATAAAAGGAGGAAAAAAAGAATCAAGCACGCCATTTAAATAGTCTAAACTAGTGGTTACCAAAGCATGCAATCCATCTGATCCTGTTCTTAGGGGCGACTCCAGGATTTTCTAAAGGGCTTTTTGTCTATGACCTCACGCCTCCCCCCACACCCCCCCGTTCAGATCCGGCTCGCTTGTCAAACGTTACAACTAAATGTGGCCCGCGAGTGAAAAAGTTTGGACACCCCTGTTCTAGAGATAGTGGCACTGAGGAAAAGACAGGAAACAGAGATGGAGGTAGCAGAGATGAAGATGCTGAGGATCTCTCTGGGAGTGACTGTCATGATCCCCTCTTCTGCAGCCAGAGGGAGCCATGGCCATCTCTCATCAATCTGACCAGGATCAGCCGGGGATGACTGATGATTCCAAACAGCTGTGCTGTGTGCCATCTATTTAAGCTGTATCACCCCGGACTTCCTGGTCGGGTCTTACAATCCTTCCCAGCCAGGTCTCCCTGGTTGCCTGACCATGAATCACATTACTGCAATAACTGTTTATCATGCCACTGACACTTTGTTTTTATTTCTCAGTAATTCTGGACTACCAACCTTTCAATAAACCATGTTTTACTGTCTGCAACTGGGTCCTCCTCTTTCCATGTGCACTCCGCCTCATGACAGTGACCAAGATGGACAGGATCAGAGGAACAGCACATGTTAGAGGTTTTGGAGATAAAGTCAGAGAGACTAGACTGAGATGGTTTGGACATGTACAGAGGAGAGAGAGAGAACTTCAGAAGAAGGATGCTGGATTTGGAACCACCAGGAAAGAGGACTAGAGGAAGACCAAAGAGGAGGTTCATGGATACAGTGAAGGAAGACATGAAGATAGTTGGTGTGACCGAAAGGATGCAGGAGGTAGGGTTAGATGGAAGGAACTGACTTGCTGTGGCGACTTCCTGAAGGGAAACGCCGAAAGAAGAAGAGGGCAAGGTGACTCCCTGAATAGGTCATTAAATGGAACGGTAAATGGACTCTACTTACGTATATAGTGTTGTTCCACCTGTGTTTGCACTCAAAGCTCATTTACAGTGCCTTCACCCATTTAGACCTGATGGTGGACGCTGCCATGCAAGGCGCAAACAGCCAACAGGAGCAATTGGGGGTTTGGTGTCTTGCTCAAGAACACCTCGGCATGAACTCCGGACGGAGGAACAAACCGGCAACCCTCCGGTTACAGGGTGGTCACTCTACTCACTGAGCTTACCCACCCTTCCCACTCGTCTGTTGTGGGGCCACACTCAGTCCACCATTGACACCCTCATTCATTCCTAGGGGTGATTTCATATTGGCTTTTGGAGGGTGGGAAGGAACCGGAGTACCTGGAGGAAACCCACGCATACACGGGGAGAACATGCAAACTCCACACAGAAAGACCAATTTCAAGCCTTGCCCCCACTCCCAGACTTGAACCCCTAACCTTTTTGTTGTGGCCACCAGGCTAACCACTGTACCATCGTGCATTACAGCCAAAGTTGTGAACACTCGTCATGAATCAGTCACGGTGCTTGTTTTATGGTGGGATTTTTCTTTTTCGGAACTACGTACAAATGACATTATGTAAGTCACCTCCTTGCAAAGGATTGCGGGGGGATTCAAGTGATTCAAGGCAAGGGCTAGAGTACACCCTGAAAAGGTCACCAGTCTGCCGTGCGGCTACACACATACAACCATACACACACACACATTCCTAGAGGCAATGTGGCACCGGCCAATCAACCTAACATGCATATTTTTGGAGAGTGGGAGGAAATCGGAGTACCCGGAGGAAACCCACACAGAGACGAGGAGAATATGCAAACTCCACACGGAAAGGCCAGTTTTCCAAGCATTGTCCCCACCCGGGACTTGAACCCTCGACCTTCTTGCTGTGAGGCCACTGTGCTACCCTTTGCGTCACCATGCCGCCCTTGATGACATTATGTTTTGTTTTTAATGACCACCATTTTTATTGGTCAGGAAGCACCTCGCTGTGTTTTGGGCACGTCCCACCGGAAGGAGACCAGGAGACAGACCCTTGACCCGCTGCGGGTCTGGGGAACGACTCGCTCACCCGGGATCCTTCCGGGTGAGTAGGAGGAAGCAGCTGGGATGAGAGAAGCCTAGGATTCTTGTCTGAGAATGTTGGCACCGCGACCCGGCCCTGAATAAGCGGAACAGAACCATTTTTATTTATGATTACTTATTATTTTGCTGCTTTTTAACATCTTGGCTACTAAAAATAAAAATGAATTCTGGCTTTTTTCTAACAACAATATTTTATAAAATTGTAGCGCCCTCTAGTGAATAAACTAAACTTGAATTGAAATTCTCTTCTTGACACAGTAGAATAAAAAAAAAAAATAGAAAAAACAAATGACTGATTCCCCTGAGCTTGAATTTCAAACACACGTTTTATCTATTTACTTTAATATATAAAAAAAAAAGGTACAACTGTGTACGTTGGGTCAGGTCAAGTTGATAAATAAGAGACACTATGTCCTAGCGTGTCCTCCCTTTATCAGTTATTTAATTTTGGATTTTAGAAAATAAAATAATTAGACCTGTAGCTGGTCTTCTTTAGTAGTTAGTGTCACTTCATCACCAATTTTTACACGTTTACAAAAGAAAATTTATATTTGTAAAGGTCTTTATTTGTTTATGTGTGTGAACATGTGTCAATAAAAAAAAATATTCCGCTTTTTCATAAATAACATATTTTATATAAACTTTGTCATAATTGATGCTTCAAAGCTAAAAAAAAAAAAAAAAAAACTTTCCAATGTTTAGGATTTTATTAAAATAATCTGATTTGAAGGCAGCACGGTGGTAAAGTGGAACAGTGGGTAACACAGTGGCCTCGCAGCAAGAGGGTCATGGGTTAGAGCCCCGGGTGGGGACGAGGCTAGGAACACTGGCCTTTCTGTGTGAAGTTTGCGTGTTCTCCCCGTGTATGCGTGGGTTCCTTTCCTCCTACCCTCCAATAACATGCATGCTACTGTACGTTGATTGGCCACTATATGATTGCCCCTAGGAATGAGTGTGTGTGTGGCCCTGTGACAGACTGGCAACCTGCTTGGAGTGTACCCTCCAAACAAGTGTACCCTACCACCTTGAATCAGCCAGGATAGGGCCAGCACCTCCCGCAACTCCGTAAGGGATAGACGGTTAAGAAAGTGACTGACTGACTAATCTGATTTGCATTGTTGCCTCACAACAAGAAGGCCAGGGGTTCGAGTCCTGGTGGGGCGAGGTTTGAAACAGTAGTTTCTCTTTGTGGAGTTCGCATGTTCTCCCTGTGTATGCATAGGTCTTTTGTAGATAGACCTATGCATCTACAAAATGTGGTTTCGTCCCACATTTCAAAAACATGCATGTGACGTTTATTGGTCCCTGAGAAATTTTCCCTTGGAATAAATGTGTGTGTGTGTGACTGTTCGTTTCTGTGTTGAATCGACTGGAAACCTGTTTGGGGTACACCCTGCCTCAAAAGCTTCCTCCGCAGGGTGGCTGGGCCCTCACTCAAAGACAGTGTGAGGAGCTCTCCCATCTGGGAGGAGCTCGGTGTTGAGCCGCTCTTCCTCCAGTTTGAGAGAAGCCAGATTGGGTGGTTCGGGCATCTGGTCAGGATGCTTCCCAAGCACCTCACTGGTGAGGTGTTTCAGGCACGTCCCACCGGGAGGAGACAAAGAGGCAGACCCCGGATGCGGAGAGACTATGTCTCACAGCTGGCTAGGGAATGACTCAGGATCCTCCCGGGTAGTTGGAGGATGCACCCGGGTTGAGAGAGGCCTGGGCTTCCCGTCTGAGGTTGCTGGCCCAGCGACCCGGCCGCGGATAAGCGGAAGACGACGAAACATAATGGAATTTACTTAGAAATTAATGAGTGACTTAATGATAACCAAATTAAACCCACACTATTTACAACAAGATGGTCTTTTTTTTTCATTTTACAGGTAAAGATGCAAATCCTTTGAATTTTTCCATCAAATTTTTCTCTTAAGTTTTAGGGTAAGGGTGGGAACTGTATCGCTCTGCAAATGTGAGAACTAATTCAACTTGAAAAAATCTGAGTTTAAACGCAGTGAAAGTCTTTAAAATTAGAAGAAGTGTGGTTTGAATGCTTCCATACCTCCTTCAGGGATCACTCTGGCCTCTGTTAGGAGAAAAAAAAAGAAAAAAATCATTGACGACATTGACATTCCTCAACTTTTTCTGAACAAAGATGGGATTCAGAAGGAAAAACGGAAGAACTGAGCTTTCCCTGAAAGGACCACAAGTATAACCGGTGGTTCCCAGAATGTTATCGCTGACTATGTACACACACATACACGAAGGAATTCATTACAGAGGCTCAGACAGAGTTTTCTTTGTGCGTGAAACTGACCTCATCCATAAATTCTGTATTCAAAGTTAATTCAACCAAATATATGAAACTTTGTCGAAGATTCGAACTCTAGAGAATGAAAGAATGAACAGAGAGGTTTTTTAAAAAAACTTACCGTTAGGACGGCAGGCAAACAGGCAGAGAACGCCAAAGCAAACCAGTTTAATCATCTTGTCTTCTTGAATAAACAACAACAAAAAAAAATCTTACGTTTTTGCTTTTGAGCTTTAACGCAAAGTGAAAAACACTGTTCGCACAAAAACTAATTATATATATAATTTTTCTAGCACTTTTTAAAGAGGCTATTTACCTTGTGAGGATTTGTGAATCCGTCTAGTTCTGCTGGTTCCCTGTGGTCTGTGGTGTAAGGGGCTCCGAAAAAGGAAGTTAACCTGCAACACACAAACACCTCCATAACACACACACACAAACTATTCAAGACTGGCTCAGAATTCCGGAATTATTTACCGAGCTTTGGGTTAGTAACATCCAGGTGAAAAATATTTGAATACAAATAAACCAAAAGTAAATACAAACATAAGCTGTAAAAAGTATTCTAACAAATTTGTAAACGTGATTTTTTTTTTAATCCGAATTAGGCACTAATTAAACTAATTAAGAAGATTAAAAGTCAGTGTATGTGAATGAGAGGGATCCAAATGGAAAAGTGAGGTTACAGGGAGAAGAGATAAAGAAGGTGGAAGATTTTTAGTACTTAGAATCAACAGTTCAGAGCAATGTAGAGTGTGGAAAAGAGGTGAAGAAGCGTGTGCAGACAGGCTGTAATGGGTGGAGAAAAGTATCAGGTGTGATGTGTGATAGAAGAGTTTCAGCTAAAATGAAAGGGAAAGTGTACAAAACCGTGGTGAGACTGGCCATGCTGTTTGGTCTAGAAAAAGTTGCACTGAGAAAAAGACAGGAAACAGAGATGGAGGTAGCAGAGATGAAGATGCTGAGGATCTCTCTGGGAGTGACACGTATGGAGAGGATTAGAAATGAGTATATATGGGGAACAGCACATGTTAGAGGTTTTGGGGATAAAATTCGAGAGGCCAGACTAAGATAGTTTGGACATGTGCAGGAGAGAGGAGAGAGAGTACATTGGAAGAAGGATGCTGGATTTGAACCACCAGGAAAGAGGACTAGAGGAAGACCAAAGAGGAGGTTCATGGATACAGTGAAGGAAGACATGAAGATAGTTGGCGTGACCGAAGAGGATGCAGCAGATAGGGTTAGATGGAAGAAACTGACTTGCTGTGGCGACCCCTGAAGGGTCAGCTCAGTGGGATTCGAACCAGCTTCTTTCGGTCCAAAGGTGAACAATCTAACACTACTCCCTTGACATTAGAAGCAATATTCTTGCTCCTAATAATTGTTATTACTTCTGAGATTGATTTTAAAGTACAGTTGGAGGTAGAGCTTTGAGCTACCAACCTCCAGTTTTATGGAATACGCTCCCAGCTCAAGTGAGAGAGGCAGACAGTGTTCCTACATTTAAAGGGAGGCTTAAAGCATTCCTGTTTGAACAAGCTTATCAACAGGCCAGATAGAAACAGATTCAATTAGCTGATATAATTACTAGTTGGCTGCTAGATAGTAAAAGCTGGGGAAAGTATGGTACATTGGGGTTCTGTCCTCTAATTCTATCTACTATTCTCTGCCAGACTGCCTTGGCCCTTTCCCCCTTACCCCGTACTCTGACCAAGGTCTGTACCCCCTGCCCCTACCCTAACCAGGGTCTGCATCCCTCTTTCCCCCTACCCTAACCAGGGTCTGTATCCCCTTCCCCCCTTCCTAACACTTTGCTTTCTATCTCATTCATTGTACTCTATTGTTTGTTTATTTAGAATTACACTGCTAGTTGGTACAGTTCAATCCATCTACTCATCTCCGTCAAGGGCTTCGCTGGGCAGAGGAGTCCCCCGTGTAACCATTAGGATGAAGAACATCTACTCATCCCCGTACTGGACATCTCGGGCTGAGGAGTCCCCCGTGTTTCCATCAGGATGAAGAACATCTACTCATCCCCGTACTGGACATCTCCGGGCTGAGGAGTCCCCCAGTGTTTCCATCAGGATGAAGAACATCTATTGACTTCTTTAGATATTTAGCTGTAGATTAGATTAAGCTAATATTTAAACAATAATCTTTGACACATTGGTTGCTTGTCCCGGGGGAGGGATCTCTCTTTCACATGGATCCCCACGAGGTTTCTTTTTTTTTCCCCACTGATGGTTTTTTTTAGGAGTTTTTCCTCACCATGAAGGAGAGTCTAAGGGTGTAAATGTGCTAGTTTTGTTTAGTTAGTATTTGTTAGTTATTTTTCTTGCTGTGTGTTTGTTTCAATACATTCCTCTTTTTGTTGTGAAGCCCATTGAGATGGAAATTGTGTGATTTTGGGCTATACAAATAAAATTGAATTGAATTGAAATTTTTATGCAAATTCAAATGTTTCATATTTAAGAACAAAAATACCTCAAATCAGCTGACATGAAAGATTCTTCAACAGAGCGGTCCTTTAGTATGTTGTCCGTTATACCTGAAATCATCAATACAGCATACCGATCTATCACTTATTTTACCTGGATTTGAAGTCAAAATTTAATTAATCATGATTTTTGATCCCATAATACTGAGTCTGTATGGCAAAGGGCACAGGATTAACTCAGGATCAAAAGATTCAAATGATATAACAGAGTTCAAAGATTAAACTTATGGTCAGGCTCCATGAGGACCTGTCTAGGAAGGATGACGATGACCCGACCTGGAAGTCTGGGGTGACTGTCTTTAAACAGGCAATAGGTGAAATGATCCACAGGTGAGTGTCACCCGACTAATCATCCTCAGGTGTCTCTATTCAGGGTGATGAGGAAGATCCAGGGCCAGTATATTCCGCTGGCCACTCACACACACAAAACCATTCACACACGTACACACCCACTCATTCCTTGGGGCAATTCGTGGCGGCTAATCAACCTAACATGCACGTTTTTGAGGGTAGGAGGAAACCGGAGTACCTGGAGAAAACCTACACAAACTACCACACAGAAAGGCCAGATTCAAAACCTGACCTTCTTGCTGTGACGCCAGTGTACAATCCACTATGTAGTCATTTATTTTATAATTTGTTTTATTGTTACTTTACAAAGTTTTACAGATATCTTTTACAGTGCACGATTGTTTGTTGAATCTTTATTGTTTTTGATAGGACAGACCAGTGAAGCAGCTCTGATCCGTGCGCACCATGGCATCAGCACGAACTCCTTGCTTGATAAGCGCACGTAGGATTTTATTCAGCGTAGTTGGATCCAGAATGGGTTTTCGTCCAAGAATCCAGGCGTACTGGGAGTGGGTGTTACCGTGGTTCTCACATGTGTATATAACGGCATACGTCACATAGTCGGTTAATAAAA
This sequence comes from Neostethus bicornis, assembly GCA_902685375.1. NCBI lineage: Eukaryota > Metazoa > Chordata > Actinopteri > Atheriniformes > Phallostethidae > Neostethus > Neostethus bicornis. The sequence continues at coordinate 7,807,656 of LR738553.1, read as the reverse complement.
TCCATTTGGGGATGAATGGCCCATCTGGAAACAAAAATAAAAACAATGAGTAAAATTCTGACACAAAACAAGATAATACAAACATTACAAATGAAAACTTGTATAAGTAAATATCCATCACAATAAATTTCCCTTCCGTCATCTTCCGTTTGTTCCGGGGCCTGGTCGCGGGGGTAACAGCGTCAAACGGGCAGCCCAGGCCTCTCTCACCCCAGCTGCATCCTCCAGCTCACCTGGAAGGATCCCAAGTCGTTCCCCAGCCAGCTGTGAGACATAGTCTCTCCGGCGGGTCCGGAGTCTGCCCATTCAATCCTCCTGGTGGGACGTGCCCGAAACACCTCGCCCGCAAGGCGCTCGCGGGGGCATCCTGACCAGATGCCCGAACCAACCCATCTGGCTTCTCTCGACCTGGAGAAGGAGTGGCTCGACACCGAACTCGTCCCGGATGGCAGAGCTCCACACCCAATCTCTGAGTGAGAGCCCAGCCACCCTGCGGAGGAAGCTCATTTCGGCCGCTTGTACCTGCGATCTCATTCTTTCGGTCACCACCCACAGCTGGTGACCATGGTGAGGGTAGGAACGTAGATCGACTTGTAAATCGAGAGCTTTGCTTTTCGGCTCAGCTCTCTCTTTACCACGACGGACTGATGCAGCGTCCTAGTTATTGCTGACGTTGCACCGATCCGCCTGTCGATCTCCTACTCCATCTTTCCCCCACTCGTAAACAAGACCCCAAGATACTTAAACTCCTCCACTTGGGGCAGGCCATGTCCCTGACCCGCAGGGGGCATTCGACCCTTTTGCGGGCGAGGACCATGGTCTCGGATTTGGAGGCACTAATTCCCATCCCAGGCCGCTTCACACTCGGCAGCAAATTGATCCAGCGAGAGCTGGAGATCACGGTCTGATGAAGCCAACAGGACCACATCATCCACAAAAAGCATCTTGGTGACCTCAGGATCGGATCACTATAAATTTAACCATTATTTTGTATTGTTTTTTTACAAAAAAGAAAAAAAAAATCAGAGCGCAGTTTTTAAAATTAAGATTTACTTACCTGCCGTAAGTTGTATTTCCAATTTGGCCGGTTCACTTCTGTCATAAACTCGAACTACTGTTTCAGTGGATGAAAGTTGGTGGTCCGTACTGTGATAAAAAGATGGGGGGGGGGGGGGGGGGGGGGGGATGGTTAACCATTTGAATGCTGTTTGGCAATGTTCCCTCTAAGCTGCGCGCCTGCGCAATTGCGCACTCCTCGCAGATTAATAGCGCACAAGAAAACCTATGCAGCGCACAAAATAAAACTCAACTCAATGAGACAAAACTCCCCAGCATATCTCTTTCTTCTTTCTTTCTGAAACAAACAGCTTCAAAGCGCTGCTTCGGAGTTTGGCTCATCACTACTGGTGACGTCACAAAAGAGTACAAGTTTTTGCTCCGTCCAGTTATTTTCTCGTTGATTTGGACATTTAATTAAACATTGGCTTGATTATTAAAACAATCAGAATAACTTCTACTTACATAATCTGATTAAGCTGCTCAATTATATGATTACATCCTTTTGCCAATAAATATGATCCAAAAACACATTTTCCCGGAGTGATGAAGCTGGGGATCTTGGCGATTTCAAACCATGTTCCAAGAATCTGAAGACAGAATCATGAAGTTAGCTGGCAAGGTTTAACCTGAAAGCACTGACAGTCATCATATCTGTTACCCTAGTGATGTTGAAGTTTGGAACCACACACGGTGTGGGACATCGACCATTTCCAACAATCTGAGCTGAGATCGGAGGAAGAACCAGGAGGAAGACGTAGAGAGCAACCATGACTGTTTCTGGAGATGTCGGCAAGTTTTTTCTTGTATCAACGACACCAAGAAACAGCTTTTTAAGTTCTTATCGTATGGACTTCCCACATTGAAGGTCGCTGTTCTTGTCAGGAATGATAACCTGTCTAGTTGGCTTCCAGTAGTCTTGCCTCCATTTTTCAAGATTAAAGTATCTCATATTACACAGTAAGAAGGGATACATGTCATACGGTGGATAAAGAAGTGGGAAGAGTTTAACCTGTTTAGCGACAGAAAGAAAACTCGGTAGCCAATCTGTACAGGGTTGGGATCTGGACAGGCATAGCAGGACCAAACAAATGTGGGTGCCAGACAAGTAGGGAACAGGAGGTTAAGGATTGACAGAGACGGACCAGATGTGACGAAACCAGAAAGGGACAAGACAATATTATGGAAACCTGACAAAGAAGTGAAAGAATGAGTCACATCAATGAAGACCCCATTTTTTTACTTATAGTTGTTTTTATTTTTTGGTTTTCTTTTTTTTTACCTTTAGCATCACTAAAGCCAAAAAAAAAGAAAAATGAAAGGCTTTATTGAAATAAAAAATGTAGTTAAAAATATAAACCTGGAAATGACCTGAATGACATGTCACAGTCTAACACAAACATGGGCAAATCATGGCCTGCGGGCCACATGCGGCCCCTTAAACATATTAATCTGGCCCGCCAAACTTAGAAAAATTAAGCAAATAAACTTTGTCAATGTCTTATTTCCCCTGCAATTCCAATGTTTCCTCACTAGATGGCGCACTCTAGTTTTAAGGAATTGTTGAGTAAACAACAACAACACTGCTCCCATTAAAATGTGCACGTCTCTGTGATACGCACGTTGTCAAAATAAACCGTGTGCGCTGATATAGAAAGCCATCGGGTCTACTACACACACGTTAACAAGCGCGTTAGATTTCAAACCTTGTGCGCTACTACGGAAAGCCATTGGGATCACTATATGTGCATAATCTAGCACTAAACATTAAATTTGACCCGCTAGATACACGTTTTTAAGCGCTAGCCCGCATGATTTGAAATTTAACATGCTTGATATTTTTGAAAAAATAAAAAGCAGTCAATAGGAGAGTGATGGTGACTTCCTGAAGGATTAAAGACCTTCAAAATAAAAGTTAACGACTCATTTCAAAATCAGAGATTTTCTTTTAATGCTTTTTTTAAAATTTTCATTGTAAATCAAAGTAGGGCTGCAACTAACAATTATTTTGGTGATCGATTAATCTGTCGATTATTGGGTCGATTACTCGATTAATCGGATAAAAATGACAATTTAATAAATATTACTTTTTCGGCATATTATAGAATGTAATTGTGTAAAACACAACTCATAACCACATAAACAACACGTTGGGTTTATTACAGTGAGAGCAAATGTTAATCTTTCTGTCAAATAAAGAGGTAGAATATTATCATTTCTAGAAAATAATAAATCTACTTACTGTAAACAGTAAAAGTAAATCATAAACACCCATAAAATGTGTTTTAGTAGTACTGGCTAATAAAACATCAAATGTAAACTGTTGGATCACATTTGAAAACAAGAAACCTTTAACACTTCTGGATTCGCAAATTTAACCTTGTTCAGAAGTATCATACAAAAAAAAGGCCCCAGATTAACATGAATAAAAAATATACAAAAACATTCAAGTTGTGAAGTATTAGTGCAAAAGAAACTAACAAAAAACATCATTTCTACTGTAAAAATAGTAACTTTAATAAATGAAATGACCATTTTACCACTTATAACAAACACAGATCTACTAATCAGTAAAGGGGCGCCAAACTAACAGCACTCATCGATCTTTTTTTTTTTTAAAACCCCTCGTCTTCCTACTGACAGCGGCCTCATATCGGACACGATCATTTCCAAAATAAGAGTCCCTGAGAGAAGCGCTCTGCTGCGGAGTGCAACCGTTTTCCACAGAAAATAGTCCATGTTGGGTTGTTTTTGTTTTTTTTGCAGACAATAAAAAGTGTATTTAGTGACCTGTAAAATTGTTTTTTATTAGAAATAACATCTGGTCCGGTTTGCCATCTCCCGCTCCAAGTCCGACATGTTTTTTTTTTTCAGATGTTGTTGTTATGCTTCCTTGCCAAAACATGTCTGTTTCGCAAACTTTGCATTTTAACGCGAGTCTTTTTCAAATTTAGCGGAAAATGATCCAAACTTTGGTTAATTTGGCATGTTTTTCTTTCCGCCATCTTGTTGAATCTGCCTGATCACGTGAGGCGGGGTGAAATGAAGGCCAATGATTGGCTACTATCTTCTTCTCCTCCTATTTTGGTAGCTCCTATTTTGCTCTCTACTGCCCCACATGGAGACCATTTTAAGTGCAGCTGACAGTAAAAACTTTTTAGACGATTAATCGATGACCAAATTAGTCGACAACTATTTTGATAATCGATTATAATCGATTAAATCGATTAACTGTTTCAGCCCTAAATCAAAGCACATGTTTTATCCACAACCCAAGACTTTTCTCCAATGAGGTGAGGTTACCAAAGCATGCCGTCCATCTGCTCCTGTTTCGGCCCCTTTGTCAAATGTTAGCACTGAATGTGGCCCGTGAATAAAAAAGTTTGGCCACTCGTTCTAATACAATTGGTCTTAAAAATCCTAAATGAAATAGTTTCTCATTTGTAATCAACGTTATTGTTGTGATTCCCTCACCCACCAGGGACCATCTCACCTTCCCCCAATTCTACCTAATCTGGACAACCTGCACCTCATTCCCCTGCTGACTATTCAAAGGCAGCCTCACCAGCATTCCCTGTCGGGTCTTCATGCCTTCCTACCCTGGCTGACTCCCGACCCAACGGATATCCTTTTGAAAATCGAGATTATCTCCTTGAAAACTTTATTGATCCTTTTTGACTCTTGTTCCTTTGTTCATTCCAACACAACGCTTCAATTGTGATGCAGAAAACAATGCTCTTTGGAAAACAAAGCCTCCCATTTTAGGGATCACTGTGGTATTGAATTAACATTTAACATGAATTTTTGGTAGAAGTTGAAGGTTAAACTCAGCGTAAAATGTCACTGTAGACTGTCGGATAAAAGTGATAAAACTTTTATTACGATAAGCCGTTTCAATGTCAAGATTATTGGACGCCAATAAGACAAGTTGTTGTTTCTGACGAGGTCAGTGATTCATCTACAGCATGTGTGATTATTTGAAGATAAAACCATAAAAAGCTGCTTCCTTTGAACAAGCTTTTGTTTGACTGACGAATTCCACACGGTCAGAAAGTTTGATCCGTCCAAACAATTTTCTTCTTCTTGAGTAAGTAAAAAAAAAAAGTTTATTTATTTATGTAGAAGGTCAAATAAAATTTTCTCCTTTGATGTGTTACTCTAGGTCTCTTGTAGCGGCCATGTTTGGAGTCTATTCCCTACTCCTAGTACTACCTCTAATTTCAGCTCAGGTTGAAAGATACGGCTACTGTCCCATACCATGCGTGACTCCGAACTTTGACATCAATCGGGTAACAAACTTGAACATCCTCAAATGCGATCGCATATTTTGGTAATCTTTTTTTTTTTTCTCTATCCACAGTATCTCGGCACTTGGTTTGAAATAGCCAAGATCCCTAACCCTTTCACTGCAGGAAAGTGTGTGCTGTCAGAGTATTATTTAGCAAAAGGAGGAACTCATGTCATCAACCGCCTTGATCGGATCAAGTAAGTATTGAAATGATCTAACTTTTTTAATTAATTAAGTTCATGTTTTTCATCCTCTAAAAATCAATAACGCAGTCTGAAAAAGTGGAGACAATGTGAACAGGTTACTGTTATAAATCTGAAATTTGAAGTTGGCCTAGCCTGTCTGTCTCTCCATGTTCTACACATGTTCAAAGTGCTAAATGTTACATCAAGAGTGTTAAATTTCAAATCTAGCAGCGCTAGGTCTGGAATCTAGTGTGATAGCGCTTGAAAACGTGCATGAAACGGCGCTAGGTTTGAAATCTAAGCGCTTGATGTAACATTTTGCTTGTTTTAACATCTAACACACTTGTTTACATGCGTATATTGGGCCCAATGGCTTTCCACATCTGTAGACACTGTTTATTTTGACAGCGTGCACATCACGGAGACACACATTTTAATGGGAGCAATGTTGTTGTATCTTTGGCGCCATCTAGTGACAAAATATTAGAGTTCTAGTGAAAATAAAACTAACAAGGTTTATTTATTTAATTTTTTCAAGTACTGTGGGCCAGATTAAAATGTTTGACAGGCCGCATGTGGCCCGCGGGCCATAGTTTGCCCATGCCTGGTATTTGCTGTAGCATTGTATTTCTAACAGTAGAGCTACACATAATCTATTTCCTAATGTATACATAATTTCTCATAATGATTTTTAACATGCTCTTACAATCACTAAAACGTTTGCTTTTACTACAGGGATGGACAGTTTTCTACCGATAAAATAATAATCAGAGTCTACGACAAAAGTGAACCAGCTAAACTGGAGTTGCAGCTTACGGAAGGTAAATTTTTAACCGGTTTGGTTTGGTTTCCCTCAATGATGCACAAAAATGACAAAAAAAAAATTGAGTTCTAAATCTCTGTTCAAATTGTAATTTTTGTTCTTATTTTTATTTCCAGGTGGACCTTTTATTCCAAAATGGATTTTATACACAGACTATAAAACATATGTTGTTCTTTACACGTGTGAGAACCACTATCCTACTCACTCACAGTACGCCTGGATTCTTGGACGAACCCCCACACTGGACAAAACCATACTATCCAGAATCAAACGTGCGCTAGTAAAACAAGGAATCTTCGCTGATGCCATGGAGGCAACAGACCAATACTGCTTTACCGGTCGGCGACATTAAATATAACAAATATCAAGGCAGTCTTTGTTTTTTATTTAATGTTTTGAAAATAAGAACTTTTTTTAAATCCCGAAAAAATATACACCAAGTTCCAAATGATCACCGAGATTTTTATGTGGAGGTTTTGGCAGAACTGCAATCCATTGGAACCAGAGGTGTCAAAAGTACCAACATTTTTGACTCAAGTAGAAGTATAAATACCGAGTTGAAAAACTTCTTTAGTAAAAGTAGAAGTATCAACTCAAGTTTTCTACTTCAGTAAGAGTAAAAAGTAACCTATTTTAAAACTACTTAAAGTAAAAAAAGTAAAAGTAATTTTCAGAAAAAAAGAAATATTGTTAACAAAAGCGTATGAACATATTTTTTAACTATTATCACATGCTTTAAGGAGCAGAAAATATGATAATAAATGAAAGTGTTTTGGTGTTAAACTTTATGAATCAGAAACATTTATTTCTTAATAATCTTTATTGGAAATCGATAAATGAACACACTCAAATGTATTAAAATAAGCAGGGCATTATGTAACATCCCTTCAGCTACCAAGCTTCACTCTGCATCACCTAATTTAACCAACTTCAGCAGACACAAACACACTCAATGTTAAAAATACATAAATAAATGGAAAAAATGACCAAAAGGCTTTTTTAAGCCTTGAAGGCAGGTAGTTTTCAAAGTTCTTTGAGGCAATACTGAATAGTCTTTATCAAGTTGCTAAGGTTTGGAGGGCCACATACAGCCTGCGTGACACCTGAAACCAGCGTTGCCAGGTGGGAGGTGGTGGATTATCGTACTAATGACGTAAAATTATCGTATTTTACAAAAAATATCGTACACCCAGTAAAACCACGCCCATTGACAAAATAACACCCTTTACATGCACTCGTAAGGCAGTGGGAGTGAAGAAAACACACAGGAGGCAAAATCCTTGGATTCTTTTTCTAAAATTTTAAGAACTGTAAAAATGAAAAAATAACCGGGGAAATAAGATTTTAAGAAACCCAGAAAGAAACCAGTAGGGGCGGGACTTAGGAGACGGTATATATAAATTTATATATATACATATCTACATACATATGTGTACATATAAGGTTTTTTTTTTTTATGTTAACCCAAACATCTACATGATACAAAGTCTAAGCGATGTGTAGTTTTAATCTCCTCAGTCAGTCTTTATAAACTAATCAATAACATTTTGAATGCTTTTAAGCACAAATACTTCATCCACTACTATTTATGGATTAATCAGTTCAATTAGATTTGTTTCTAAAGATAAAATAGTGCGTCACAGATCAAAGTTATTTTTTATAAAAATACCATCTACAAAATTTTCAGCAAAGACGTTTACAATAACCGCAGACTGAAAATAATAATAATAATAAAACATTTCTTTGCTGTTGTTTTTTTTAAAAAAAACTGATAATTCAATCAAAATTCAGTGTTGCAGCATCAGAAACACTTTGATTTCCGAGCCCGCAACAAGTCTCAAACACGAAAATTGACGTTCCTGCTCTTTAAAAGTTTGTGGGCGGTGCTACTCGCCCCAAAGTAATGATTGACTGGACCTTTCAGCCAATCATTCATCTGTTCCTTTGTTTGATGCATTCAGGGTTCATAAAAAAAAACAAAAAAAAAACTCAGACAAACAGTCGCGGCTTTTTAACGGTGACAAAATGGTGAAAGTAGCGACTACTTTTTATAAAATTAACGAAGTAAAAGTACAGATAATTGCATAAAAAACTAGTGAGTAAAAGTAAAAAGTAGAGAAAAAAATAATTACTTCGATAAAGTAAAGATAACGAGATTTTCTACTTGAGTAAGGTAACGAAGTAGTCTTACTTCGCTACTTGACACCTCTGATTGGAACATAGGTGCCCAACCTTTTTTGTCCAAGATCTACTTTTCAAATATCAAACCTCCTGAGATCTACCAGTCGGGCATCAACCTCTCAAACCTCCAGACTCCAAAATTCTCTTATGACACTAAAAAAAGCTGCTAGATTTGTGCATTTTTGGAAAGAAAAAAGGGAGTCGCAAAATTTTAGCAATTCAGCGACTAGGGGGTCTGAATATTTGCTAAATATGGCATCAAATTGTCTGAGTTAACAACACTGACTTCAAATCATAATTTTTTTTTCCCAACACACCTGGCGGTCAACTTGGAATTAATTCGGGGACTACCAGTACGCCTCGATCGACTGGTTGGATACCCCGCTCTGGAGGATTCTCTACACTTCCTGTTTGCTGCTTTGTAAAGTCATTTTAGCAGCTCTGTGTTTGTCTGGCGGAATCCTTCCTCATGAGGTCCATATTTGCATGGCACAGTGAAAAAACGACCTTTAGAAGTTCATTTTATTTATAATTAGGCTCGACTGACCGTCACATAAATTTGATTTTAAAAGATCCCAAACCCCTGAGATACAATATAATCTTAGATAAACCAAAGCAATAAACTTGATGATGCTTGAATTTTATGTGCACAATATTCGGAATTTACTTTGGAAAGCAAACAATATTTAACTTCTTTGCAAAGCAATCAAATAGAAGTAAATCTTTCAATATTTAAAAAATAATGTAATATAAGCAATTGCAATTAAAGAATAAAGCTGCTTATTGTTGGTATTTTTTTGGGGGGGAAGTGAGCTGTTGGTTCTGTGGGTCGAGAGAAGCTAGATGGCATAGTTTAAGTATCTGCTGAGGATACGTTCCCATGGAGAACAAAGAAGTGAGTTAGGTGGCAATCAGGACTTTATTTGGACACATCTTATTCCGTATGACACAAAAAACACGGACAGTAAATGTTCTTCATCTACTCTCCTCTTAAGGCTGGAATGCCGTAGACTAAACTTAAAAACCTTGTCCTCGGCTGGGACTGTTGATGAAAGTCATAGAAACTGGTGCTCAGCCATAATAACATAACAACATGTACCTAATTGTTATTGATCAGATCCATCTTCCAGCAGGATGATCATTTACTTTATTTTGATCCTTGACGTCCTATCAGCAGACTGTCTTATCATACAACAAATATTAAGAGGAGAAATGTTTGTTGAACAACTTTAGTAGGGATATCCTACTTGAGTACCCAAAAGTCTGGGCATTGTAAGTGACCGCTACCATTCCTTTTAGTCGTCTTCTGCTTATCCGGGTCGCGGGGGCAACTGCCTCAGGCTTTTCTCACTCTGGCCGCATCCTCGAGCTCTGCCGGAAGGATCACGACTCGTTCCCCGGCCAACTGTGAGACATAGTCTCTCCAGCGGGTCAGGGTTGTGCTTCTTGGTCTCCTCCCGGTGGGATGTGCCCAAAAAACCACACCATCTAACCCTGGGTAGCTTTTGCAGCTGAGTAGATTGCTGCCGAGGGTTTCACCGCCAGGGTACCCATCATTAGCTGCCGTCCATCTCCACCTTCACCTCACCCTTATTAACCCCCCTGCAGGTGGTGAACCCACTGGAAGGGCGGCCCATGTTCCCTGTTTGGGCTGAGCCCAGCCGGACCCCATGGGTAAAAGCCCAACCTCAAGGCACTCACTCTCTTGCCCCACCCTCAAATCTGGCTCCAAAGGGGGGAGCCAGGCCACGTCCCACGTCCAGGCAATGGCACCTTGGTGATGCTTGTTCTCTTCATAGAGGTTTTTGAGCCTCGCTTTGTCTGGCCCCTCATCGAGGTCCTGTTTGCCTTGCGTGACCCTATCAAGGGCATTAAGCCCCGGACAACATAGCTCCTGGGATCATTGGGGCACACAAACCCCTCCACTCCAATAAGGTGATGGCTCAAGGAGGAGGGACACTGCTACCATTTCTTTATTACATTTTTTTCTGAATTTAAAACAGCAGTACAGTTTTGGATAACTTCACAATCAGCAGCACAGCAGACATAATCAGCTCCACTATGTAAAATTAGACTTTTTTCTTGTGTCAAAAAGAGAATAATAAATAAAAATGAACAAAATAAAATAGTCAAATACCGTATTATTCCTAATAGAAGCACACTTTATAATAGAAGCACACCCCTGTTTTTTTTTTTTTTTTTCTTAAACTTGAATACAGCAAAGCTTAAGTCCGACAAAAATAAGTTCTCCATATACAGCTTTAGTTCCAGTCTGACATGCCGTTGTCCTTTTAAATAGCGCTACTGTACATGTGCAGCTCATGCTGGTACCGGTGTTTCTTCTACTCGAGATATTAAACATAAAAAAGTAGAAGTGCAAAAAAGCTACTTTTTTTTTCACACATAATCACTAAAGAGGCCTTTTAAGTGCTTGTTTTACAATATTTTGTTTTGTAAAAATGTCTGTTTTAAGGCCTTTTTCTTACTGTTTTGTGCCATTTCAAAATACATTGTAAACCCCTCAGCTATCGTAGTTGGCACTCAAATGAGTTTCAATGTGTTTGATGTGTGGCTTGCATTTTGAAAATGCATGGCACACTTTTGCACCAGTTGTGTGCGGTCCTGCTACTCAATGCAAGAGGTCCAGCTACTAGTCTGATAAACATGGTAAGCCCTTATTTATTCAAAAAGAGGAACGGACGCCATTGAGACAAGCAATCATCTTTTGTGACAAGGTCAGCTATTCTTCATGTGGGAAGTCCACACGATAAGAACATAAAAAGCTGCTTCTTACTATCAACAATCTAAGAAACATTCTCATAAGTCCTGAAGCAGCCATGCTTGCTTTGTACATCCTACTCCTGGTTGTCCCTCAAATTGCAGCTCAGTTTGAAGCAAGTGGCCGTTGTCCTAGACCGTGTGCGGTTCCAGACTTCAAAATGGAAAAGGTAAGAAACATAAATATTCATGTATAGAGATTACACCTTGTATCAAACTAACATTTTGTCTCTGTCTACAGTTTCTGGGGAGGTGGTTCCAAATTGCCAAAATTCCGAATGCTTTAATCACAGGAAAATGTATTACGGCAGAGTATAAATTCGGAACAGGATGTGGTTATTTGGACGAAAGGCTTGTTCAGATTATGTAAGTATTGAGGTATTCTAATTGTTTCTATGAATAAGTCCTTTTGTTGGAAGTGCCACGTCACTGGCAACAATTCAGTTTTGTCTATCATCTTGGTCTCTTCTTTCTGAGGAAACCTAGACAACATGATTCAACTTTTGCAACCTGAATTAATCCCAGTTAGGGTCGCAGGATGCACCGTAGCCCACCCCCCCACAGGCAGGGTATACCCCGGACAGGTTGCTCATTTTGACTGTGATCAAATGCTTTACTGTTGTTTCATTTTGTCTTCTAACTAGCTTATTATTATCTCAGGTGGTGCCAGAACTTATCCCGGCTGATTTTAGACAAGAGGCAAGAGTATACCCCAAACATGTAGCCAGTCTGTCGTGGAACCACACACACAGAACCATACAAACACACACCTACTCATTCCTAGCGGTGCAAGGAAACCGGAATACTTATAGAAAACCCACACATACTTACACGGGGAGGACATGCAAGCTCCACACAGAAAGACCAGTGTTTCAAGCCTCGTCCCACCCGGGACTCTAACCTTGACCTTCTTGCTGTGAGGCAGTTGTGCTAACCACTGCGCCACCATGCCGCCCATTAATTTTTGTAAATATCTTTTTTCTTTCTGCCTCACAGTAATGGCACGTTGGTATCTAATAAAGTCCTAAATCGACCAAGAGACAGAAATGAACCAGGCAGATTAGAAGTTCAGCGTGTTGAAGGTAAAGATTTGCAGTCTTTTAAAAAAAACGTATTTTTAAAAAAACTTTGTTGTAGATCGTTGTCAAGTTCCACTTGGTATTTGCAAACTTGCCACTGTGTCTTTTCGGATCAAAGATAATGACGTCAAAATATAAAACCAAACATTTTTACATTCTTAAAAATACAACTTTTTTCTTCAAAGACCCAAAAGTGACATAAACAAAAATGTTTTAATCACTGTTTAAATTTTCCTTTTCTTTGTCTTTATTTTTGTCTACAGGTGGACCTTTTGTCGCAAAGTGGATTTTATATACAGATTATGAGACATTCGCTGTTGTTTACACATGTGAGCAACATGCTAACACTCACTCCCAATACGCTTTTATTCTTGGACGAAAGCCCACTCTGGATCCAAATTTAATTTCTAGGATCAAACGTGCACTTGTGAAACAGGGAATCAACGCTGACATCATGGAGCTCACAGACCAGAGCTGCTTTACTAAACCGCGTTGTTAAAAACTAATTGAAATTCTTTGTTTCTTTGTCTAATTTTGTAAAAAATATCCATTTTCATACCATTGGCGTAGAAAATTTAAAAAATAGTTCTTGTACAAAGTTAAATGTTGCTCCAATTTAAACATGATGTGACAAAAAATCTTGGAACTATTTGTTCTTCTGTAGATTTGCATAAAAATCTGTGTTTTTTCTAACTTTTTCGGAGTAATTTGCTTTTGCTCTGATGAATAAACTATTTACTTATGACTAAAAATGACATTATTTTGTTTGAACCAAAATTACACGGACTTCGTCTGAAGTTCACTAAGTAAGGCTAGAAAAATACATGTACTGTATTTAGAAGTTCTGCTGACTTTTGTTTTTCCAATTGACTGGTCCTTAACGCAAACATTTTTTCAAATGTTTTTACCCAGAGTTTTTGTGTCTGATAATAAAATTCTCGGAGAAAAAACAAGATAAAAAACAAATGTAGAAATGGACTCATTTTTGTTTCCTGTGGGTGAAATTATAGACATAAACACTCTGTATGTCTACGTGAAATATATAATAATGCATTATATTTATATAGCGCTTTTCAGGATTCTCAAAGACGCTTCACATATGCATTATTCATTCATTCCATACCAGGTGATGGTAAGCTACTAATGTAGCCATAGCTGCCTTGGGGCAGACTGACAGAAGCGAGGCTGCCATTTTGCGCCATCTGCCCTTCTGACCATCACAAACCAATCACACACACCATTCAGACTAGGCAATGTGGGTGAAGTGTCTTGCCCAGGGACACAACGACTATTTTAATCTCAACGGCTGTCTCACCGTGGCATCTGGGGTTCTGGCGGTCTCCCATCCAAGAACAGCCCAGGCCCAGCAAGCTTTGCTTCTGAGGTCTGACGGGATCAGGCATTGTCAGGCTGGTATGGCCAGGGAAATGGAATATAATGTGAATATTAAACAATTTTTATAAGTTTGTATCATTGTTACTCTTGTGATTATTCAAATATTTTTTTCTGTTTGAATTTATTGTTGGCAGCAGAAGCAGATTATTTTATTTTATATTTAACATAGTGTATTCATTCCGCTTCTCCCGCACCAAGAGCGGACATTCCACCAGATTAAAAGTGTATTGGTCCCAAAAGGGATTGGTGTGGAGTCCCATATTTAATTATAAAGATTCCTGCAAAAGAAAGGCTTGTACCCCTTCTAGCCAAAAATGAAACATTTGAAAGACAATCCCAAAGAGACCCACCAGAAAGACTTTATCTGTGTCCAAAGCCTTTTCTTAGACTTAAACCAGTTACCCTTTTGCTGTGAGTCTACAAAGAAAACTATAACACAACATCAAGTCCCCTTTTATTTAATGCTTTTTAGAACGAAGGACTGAAGTCTCTGGTCGACTACCAACTGTGGTTTTCTGTAGCTTCTCTGAACTTCACGACCTTACAGTTACCAATTTCTAGAGCTCATACTTGATGACCATAAAAACAGTTACTTTTCTATTTATTTTTTATAACAAAAATACAACTCGATGATAATTAAGAATGGCAATCTGAATTGTATTTGGGCTTATCTGACGTCATATGGAGAGAAAACCAAGAGCACAAATATTTTTTCTCTTGGGGAGCCAGGATGAAATCCTTCATCTGTTGTTGCGCTACACCAGACTAAACAACCAACGCTTGACCTCGGATGTTACTGTGGAAGAAAGTCATGGAACAACTTGGACTTTTTCAGATGGAAACTGACGCTAAGTGACAGTAGCATCACAAAAGCCCAACACCATGTAAGAGTTTACTCCTGAAAGAATAGCTATTCATTTGGTTTAGTCCTTTACTGTCACATCTACAGGTTATCAAATAGCACAATAAAAAAAAGTATGAAGTTTGAGTAGAGTACTCTTAGTAGAGTGGAATTCACAGATTGTCCCTCTCGCGTTCACCTTTGGGCAATCAAGGACTGTTAGATGGATACTGCCTCGCACCCATTTACACCTGATTAAAGTATATCTGCTTTATCCTTCAAATGTGTTGGAAAAGTCACAAACAACCCAAAAAGTAGGATGTGTTTTGCAGCAAGTTGCAAATGCTAGATTACAGGACACCACAGAGAAAAACAATCATTCCTGACAAGGTCAGCAAACCTCCAACGTGGGAAGTCCATTGATAAGAACATTAAAAGCTGCCTCCTGCTGTCGGCAATGTGAAAAAAAGTATTTCCCGCATTGCCAGACGCAGCCATGTTTTCTGTCTACATTCTCCTCCTGATTCTCCCTCCAATCTCAGCTCAGGTCATAGCGAGTGGTCGCTGTCCTACACCGTGCGTCCCTCAAAACTTCAACATCAATAAGGTAATGTACTATACATGAATAGATTCAGATTATGGAGATTTCACCTTGTCGTAAACCTACATCTTGTTTCTGTCTACAGTTTCTGGGGACCTGGTTTGAAATCACCAAGATCCCTAACTCTGTAATCATTGGAAAATGTGTTATAGGGAAGTATTCATTTGCAAATGGAGGTGCTTATATAAATGAACGGCTTGATCGCATCATGTAAGTATTGAGATATTCTGATTTTGTTCATGACTAAGTCTTTGTTAAATTAAATGTTCCGGATCATCTGCAACTGTCTAGTTTCTCAAATAAAATTAGTTTCTTCTGTAAATCTTCTTCTCCTTTCGGCATTTCCCTTCAGGGGGCGACACAGCAAGTCAATTTCTTCCATTTAACCCTATCTGCTGCATCTTCTTCGGTCACGCCAACTACTATCATGTCTTCCTTCACTGTTTAAATGATACAAAATGGTTCAACTTTTGATAATAAGCTAAAAGCTTAGGTCCCTATTTGCGTAGCTGTAGGATTCATCTCTCCATATTCTACACGTCCTTCACCCTGTTTCTGTCAAATTTTGATGAACGCTTATGAGGGTTCTTTCCTCTTTGAAGCCAGTGTTAGGTCCAGGTAACATAATCTCGATGTTGTGGGTTTCTCATTTAAACCACTGTTTGTAGTAATCTAGTAAAGTTTTTTCTTCATGATGAAGCCATGCTGACAATGTGCTGTAAAGTCCAACCAATATCACGAATGGTTCATTTCTATGTTTTGTTTTTTTTTTTCGTTTCTCCCAAAGCGATGGCGAGATTGTCTCAACCGATGTAATAGTTCGGCCGAGAAACAGCAGTGAACCAGCCAAAATTGAACTTCAGCTCGTCAAAGGTAAAGATTTTCAAACATTTTATTCATTCGTAACATTCATTTTAAAAAGTTCCAATTTTTTAAAATCATATTTTAACTAAGTGTTTTCTTTCTTTTTCCTTATTTTTCCTTGTTTACAGATGGACCATTTATCTCAAAGTGGATCGTAGGTACAGACTATAACACATACGGTATTATTTACACATGTGAGCAGCACTCGCACACTCACTCCCAGTATGCTTGGATTATCGGACGAACGCCCACTCTGGATCCAAATCTATTAAATAAAATTATACGTGCACTGATAAGGCAAGGAATTCACGCTGAGGCTATGGTGCTCACTGACCAGAGCTGCTTCACTAATCTGCCTCATTAAAAACTGATGGAAATCCTTTGTTTGTTAGCCTTATTTGGCAAGTTTTCATTTTACATCATAATTACAGAAATTGTTTTTATGTAATCGGTGCTTAAACTTTTTACTTGCATTTAATAAATATGTACAATTCTGTTCTATGCTGAAATTATTTTTGTAATTGGTTCGAGCAAACAGCTTTGTTAATCATCTCAAATTATTTGTGTGACTTTTGCCACGGTATGTCCTCCATCAGCACTAAGGGGAAAACAAACAAGGGCAATGCCGCCACTTCGTGGTTAACATGCAGATGGGGGTGGGGAGTTTGGTTAAATTGTTCATTTGTTGTTACAATTTCAAGACAGTAAAAGTATTAAATAAATAAAAAGTAGTGGGCCTAAAATAGATCTTTAGGCGAGTCTCACATTTATTTTCGCCTAAAGGCAGACAAAACGTTCTAACTGTGAGATGAAGGTAAAAAAAAACAACCATTCAACAGCAGCACCAGAGAATCCATTTATAAAAGTCTGTTAGCAAACTACATCGCTATTCTTTATCAATTGGGCCCATGTCTAAACCAGTGTTTTAATCGGTCTCAAACCAATGACCTACTTAATCTGATTGTGCGGAAAAAATTCCGCTGCCATGTAACAACCTCCTGAGGTTTGAGGTGTATTTGCATAGAACGGATGGTTAAAAATGTGTATTGGCTAACATCGTCTTCTCTTGTACGTTTAACTTTCTTCAGCTTCCTTGCTTTTGTAGCTAAGTACTTATTTCATAAACTTTGCAGCTTGCACAGTTTAAGTGTTAGGTCGCCATGACAGCTGTCAAAAGATGAGAAAGATTGAACATTAAAACAACAGCAGAGCATTCTTAGATGTGTCGTATGGAAGGTTATAATATTACCAGACCAGTTCCAAACTTCACTTTGATATACAACACGGTTATTCAACACAATTACACTGGCCAAATTTGGATGCCTTTGTTCTGTGGAAACTGATAGGTCACTTTTCACAATTCTTTTTTGTCTAAACTTTCTAAACCTTGTCCTTGACTATTACTACAGAAAAACATCATGGAACAAAACTGATTTGTTTCATCCTTTATAGTCTTTGTTGAAAATTGTCATATAAAACAAAACATGCTGATTAGATTTTGGAATTGGAGTCAGTGTAATCTTTATTATTCATTTGCGAAGACTTGAAACCCGCTGGAGAGACTATGTCTCACAGCTGGCCGGGGAACGACTTGGGATCCTTCTGGGTTAGCTGGAAGATGCGGCTGGGGTGAGAGAAGCCTGATTTTCCCGTCTGAAGTTGTTGCCCCCGAGACTCGGCCCCGGATGAGCGGAAGATGATGAAAGGGAATGGACTTGAAACCTTTTGTGTGTATTTCTGCTTCCATTTAAATGTGCAGAGTAGTGAACCATTCTAACCAGGAAATCTAGTGAATTAAAACGTCTGAACCCATGAGCTGATTTTATTCCGTTTTTAATGTGACCTCTATTCGTCCAACGTCTTTTAAAATATAAATTCTGACAGAGTCCAGAGGCTTACCTTGACTCTTCCTAAACAAAAAGCCTCCTTTCATTCTGGAGGACATCTGGCCTGTAGAAACAGTTTATGTTCCTAATACCTTGCAGGCCATACAGCCCACAACTAATACTCAGTGACATTGGAAGGTGTGGATAAGTTCTTCAAGAAGTTAAATTTACATGTCGGACACCAACCCACACGAAGCCCTGCAGAGATTTAGAGGCGGGAATAGTTTAAAGTGACAATATCAATTTAATGGTTTCAATGTTTTGTACATCAACCTCTAAAAAAATACCTTTTTTATGATCTCACCTTAAAATAGAAAACTCCACTATGGAAAAGGAAGTGGCATTGGGATGGGCAAATTGTGGCCTATGCTGCCTGTCAAGCCGTTTAACACTAGAATAATCACGAGGGGTTTAATGGACCACCGCTACCTGAAAGCTTTGTGGAGGGTTAGAAATAAGGCACTTAAAAGTCCTTTGGAAGGGATTTAACACTAGGAGATTAGGAGACTAGGACTAGGAGACTTTAATTGAATAACAAAAACCTTAGAACAACTCTGCTTCTCAGTGTGCAGGCCAGGTAGAGGGGTGGACAGGAGGTTGAGAAAATCTTGGGGCTTCTAGTGTGACAGTCTAGTCTGACACGGTTTAGTGTCAAACTGGCACGGTGAACTTGAAAAAGTTATTTTGAAATAAACTGCTTCACTCACTGGAAATCTGATGTATCTGAAAAGATGGCGCTCTGTAAATATTGATTATTGTGGAAGTGTGTCATCAAACTTGTGTTGTTTTTACCAATATAAAGAGCCTTTAACAAGAATTTTTCCATTTTGAAAACAACCATAAAGTTGTCTGAATAGCAGGTAGGCTTCATCCGCACAAGGAATACATTAGGATGGGGTTTGGCTCAAAAGCGCAACACTTTTGGAAAGGTGACCGGTGCTGAGCTAAGAAAAGAGGTTAACTAGAGCCTGTCCCAGCAAGGTACACCCCAAACAGGTCGCCATTATTACTTGGTATGGCATGAATGAATAATGCATACGTGAAGCGTCTTTGAGTGTCCTGAAAAGGGCTATATTAGTACAATGCATTAATGTACACCCCGAACAGGTTGCCAGACCGTTGCGGGGCAACACACACAACCATACACACACACACACACACACACACACACACACACACACACACACACACACACACACACACACACTCATTTCTAGGCACAAGTTTCATAGTAGCCAACTAACCTAAAATGTGAATCTTTGGGGGTGGGAGTAAACAGGAGTACTCACCCCACTCATCCCCTCACCCCACTTCACGACTCAAACTCCTGACCTTCTTGTTGTGAGGCCACTGTGCCACCATTCAGCTTTTCTGCAGAAGATAATGTTTTGTTTCACAGGGTTTTTTCTTAATTTTCAGTGGGGCTGTTTATAATCATGAGTCCAACCAATAATGGCAGATCCAAGTAATGTTTTAAATTTTGTTTTAATGGAGACATTTTATCATAAAACAAAGACTATTGGACGCCATTTAGATAAGCTATCGTTTCAGATGAGGTCAGCAGCTTTGCAATGTGGGAAGTCTATGTAGTAAGAACATAAAATACACCAGTCAAAGAAGAAACTAGTGTTTGTTTGGACAGCTTCACACAGTCAAACGGTTTGAGACATCATACCTCTCTCAGGTAAGAAGTGAGGAGCTTTTCATACGTGGAAAAGATTTGGTCGTCTTTGATTATTTAGTTGTGTTATCTTCTAACGAATTACTCTCGAAGTTTAAGATCAAGTAAAATTATCTTCATTTCTCCTGAAGCGGCCATGTTTGCTGTCTTCTTCTTTCTTCTGGTTCTCACCCCGATCTCAGCTCAGGTTCTGGGATACGGACGCTGTCCTATCCCGTGTGCTGTTCCAGACTTCGACATAAACAAGGTGACACACATAAACATCCATGTTTTCGGATGTAACTTTGTAGAAAGCTAAAACATTTTCTCTTTCCACAGTATCTTGGGACGTGGTTTGAAATTGCCCGAATCCCTAATGCTTTAATTCGTGGAAAGTGTATTAAAGGAACATATTCGTATGCAAACGGGGGTAATCATGTAATTAAATTACTGGATCAGGTCATGTAAGTATTAAAACTGTACATTTTTATTGTTTTTACAACATTATAATGTTCTTGAGGGTTCTAGATTAGATCAAGTCAAGACCGGAGAAAACATTTTCAGTCTGTCCAAAAATGGTATTCATCTGTTTATTTTAATAACATTAATAATAAACTATTGTTTGTTGTTATTTATATGGATCCTCATTAGCTGTTACGTAGACAGCTACTCTTCCTGGGGTCCTAAATACAATTTAGATTTGAAAATATATGTCAACATTTGTTTCAAAATTTTTATGAATGTTCTTCTTTTTTTGTCTTTGGTCCAGGCTGATTTTCCAATTGTTGACACTTTTTAATTACTAACAAAACCACCATTACGCTGTGTCGGTACTGAAACTCCTTGAAACTCTGTTCCGTCATCTTCCGCTTACCTAGGGTCGGGTCGTGGGGGCAATAGTTTCAGACGGGGAAGCCCAGATTTCTCGCACCCCGGCTGAATCCTCCAGTTCACCTGGGAGGATCTTGGGGTCTTCCCCGGGCAGCTGCAAGACATAGTCTCTCCAGCGGATCCCGAGCCCGCATCTGGGTGTGGGACGTGCCTGAAACACCTCACCAGCGAGCTGCCGGGGAGGCATCCTAACCAGATGCCGGAACCACACAATCAGGCTTTCTTTAACCGGGAGGAGGAACGGCTCTACTCCGAGCTCCTCCCAAATTGCAGATCTCCTCACTCTATCTCTGAGTCAGAGCCCAGCCAATCTGCGAGGCAGGCTCATTTTGGCCGCTTGTGTCCACAATCTCGTTCTTTTGGTCACCACCCACAGCTGGTGACCATAGATGAGGATGGGAACATAGATCGACTTGTAAATCTAGAGCTTTGCTTTTCGGCTCAGCTCTTTCTTTACCACGACGGACAGATGTGGCAGCCTAATTATTCCAGATGCCACATCAACGTGTCTGTCGATCTCATGCTCCATCTTTCCCCAATTCATGAACAAGACCCCGAGATACTCAAACTCCTCCACTAGGAAAAGGACCCCGTTCCTTGACCTGCAATGTGGATTCCACCTTTTTCTGGTGGAGGACTATGAGGACATATTGTCATGTTTTAATCCTTTACGGTCATTAAATTAAGCATGTTAGATCTTACAATGTGACCCCAAAAACTTATTTTAAAATTTTATCTTACAGTGATGACAAGCTCACCACTTCAAAATTAACAATAAGAACTAGAAACAAAAGTGAACCAGGCAGACTAGAAGTCCAGCTTGTCGACGGTAAGTCCACCCATGCCCTACTTAAATACATTGAAATATTTTGTTGGGGTTTGTTTTTCAATAATACAAAGTAATTTTCTGACAGCAGTGCTAATTGCATAACAATATTGTCTTTTTTGTTTCCAGGTGGTACGTTTATCCCAAAATGGATGTTATACACCGACTATGACACGTACACTGCCTTTTACACATGTGAAAATCACCGTAATACCCATTCACAGTACGCCTGGATTGTCGGACGAAAGCTGACCCTGGATCACGCTAAACTTTCTAAAATCATACAGTTACTAATAAAACAAGGAATTCATGCTGAAAAGATGGAGCTCACAGACCATAGCTGCTATTTTAAACACTGAAGACAATCTTTTC
Organism: Neostethus bicornis; assembly: GCA_902685375.1. Lineage (NCBI taxonomy): Eukaryota > Metazoa > Chordata > Actinopteri > Atheriniformes > Phallostethidae > Neostethus > Neostethus bicornis. The sequence continues at coordinate 7,785,930 of LR738553.1, read as the reverse complement.
TTGTTCCATTAAAACAGTTTTTTTAAATCATGTTTCATGGTTTTTCCCTTTTAATCACCACCTGTAATAAAAAAATTATTTACAGTTGCGTTGGACTCCCTTTATTTTGAGTATTATGTGGTCTAAATAGTGTAAATACATGAATTCAGTCATATTTTTTGTAGTAACGTCATGTGTAACAAAAAATGTGTTTGTAGCCAAAGGGACATTCGATTTGGTACAGGACTACGAACAAAGGGTCCCAAACCGCCACTTGAGGTCCGGGATTAGTATACTTTGCTTGTCTAGGTTCATATGAAAAGGGATATTGTTATATATGAGGAAAACTGATATTATAAATATCTATGTCGGCCCAGAGCCTTTTACAGATTTGAAATTTAGGCTCACTGGGTATTTGAGTTTGACGCCCCTGATCTATACCATAGGATTTAAGACCAGATTCAGTTCAATTGTTTGTGCTGATTCGCATACATTGTACCCCATATAGTAAGATGCTTTCTAGCAAGGCCTACATGGAACACCATAACCAGGTGGGTGGGATAGTATACAGGCAGATATGCGCAGAATATGGACGGGAAACTCCAAGGACAAAGTGGGAAACACCCCAAAGGCAATGGAGAATGACCAAGTCAAGATGCTGTGGGACTTCCAGATCCAGACTGACCAAATGATAATGTTACATACCGGTACTTTTATTCATCCATCGATGGGAAAATTTCGCCGCTGTATTACACCGCAGCAGACTGCCAGGACGGCGCCAATGGTGGGAGAAACGAGGGTTAGGTGTCTTCCCCATTGTTCTAAATTGTCTGTTTATTTAGAATTACACTGCTAGTTGGTACAATACAATTCACATGTTGTCCACCTCTCTCCCTCCTCTCTGGGAGAGAGCCCCATCCAGGACTCTGCGTTCCTGTCCTGGGCATGGCCACACCGAGGAGACCTCCGCGCTTCTTCATCCCCGCTCCATCAGGACGAAATCCATCTACTCATCCCCGCCGTGGGCATCGCTGGGCTGAGGAGTCTCCCGTGTCTCCATCAGGATGAAGAACATCTGCTCATCCCCGTACTTGACATCTCCGGGCTGAGGAGCCCCCCGTGTTTCCATCAGCATGAAGAACATCTACTCATCCCCGTTCTGGACATCTCCGGGCTGAGGAGCCCCCCGTGTTTCCATCAGGATGAAGAACATTTATTGACTTCTTTAGATATTTAGCTGTAGATTAGAATAAGCTAATATTTAAACAATAATCTGTGACACATTGTTTGCTCGTCCCGGGGGAGGGATCTCTCTTTCACGTGGATCCCCATGAGGTTTCTTATTTTTTCCCCACTGATGGGTTTTTTAGGAGTTTTTCCTCACCGAGAAGGAGAGTCTAAGTGCATTAATGTGCTAGTCTTGTTTAGTTAGCATTTGTTAGTTATTTTTCTTGTTGTGTATTTGTGTTAATACATTCCTCTTTTTCTTGTGAAGCCCATTGAGACGGACATTCTGTGATTTTGGGCTATACAAATAAAATTGAATTGAATTGAATTGACACCAAGATATGAGCTCAGTGAGATTCGAACCGCCTTCTCCTGGTCCAAGGGGGATCATTCTACCACTAAGCTTTCGCCTCCTAATGGTGAACCAACCAGATATAGTGGTGGTGGATAAGAAGCAGAGGAAAGCAGAAGTGATGGATGTGGTGAGACCAACCGATAGTAACATCAGGAAGTAGGAGCATGAAAAACTACAGAAGTACCAAGTCCTCAAGGAAGAACAGGAGATGCCCTGAAGGTAGTGAAGGTAAGCGTGATACCTGTGATTGGAGTGATTGGAGCATTTGGGACAGTGGCCCACAAACCAGAGTGTTTCCAACAGATCCCTGAAGATACATGAGATATCTCAGTCCAAAAGAGTGCAGTCCTAGGAACAGTGTGGATACTTCACAGAGCCCTTAAACTCCCTGGCCTCTTAGAGTACCCGAGCTTGGAGAGTGTGAAAGACCACTCGTATAAGGGTGAGAAAGGAATTTCTTAAAAAAGATTTTGTGTTCATATCTGAAGTAAAAGTAAAATGAATGTGTTTCTTGTCTAAAGAAGTTTTTATTGAAAGCTCAGTTTTGTCGGGTAGTTATGGGTAAACTCTTTGTTCTACGGACTTACATCTAAACCACATTTGTAGACACATTAACTATATCTGTGTCATCTTGGGCACTGTATTGTCAAGCTGTCTCATCAGCATACTGTATCTGTGTAATCAAAATCAGTCACTCCCAATGACGCCCCCAAGAGGCAACATGTACAAATTGAAAATGTCAAACTCTACAAAATATGTCTAACATTAGGGAAAGTCCATATGACCTAAGAACAAACGTTAAAAAATTCTGTATTTCCATTAAAGGTGTGGATCTTTGGAATAATTGTGATGATGAACTTAAATTATGTTCCAATCTTTTCTGTTTAAAGAAGAAATTTAAGTTATTATTGCTTAAAAAATATGCAAGTCTTGATGATTAAATTTAAGCTTATATATAATGAATTTAAAGTAACAATTGTATCACTTTTTCATTTGATGTTCTAATTTTCATTTTATGTGTTATGATGGATTTCTGAATATTTACTTATATGTTTTTGCTTTTATGGTGATTTGAAAAAAGGGTCGGCGTAATAAGCGTTTGCTTCATACCTTTTCGGACCCTTGGTAAAATACAATTTCAGAAAAAAAATGTAACTTTCTTTAATGTCAATTTACAATGTGACCGAAATAAAAAATAAAAAAAATAAATAAAAAAGAAGGTCAGGGCCCAGAAGGGATCCTAGGGGAACCCCACATTTAATTTGATGGAGTACTGAGTGGCATTTATCCACAATCATACAAGAAAAATGATCTGGATGGTATAAAAAACAAAACGTATCTGCGAATAATCACGGCCCATCAAAATGTTCTGTTTGATCAAATATAGTAACTGACTTTATCAAAGATGACCCAATAATCTCCTGTGGAAATAAGGTTTTTTTTTTTTTTTGTATTTTGCAGCTTATTTGTGATCTACGAATACCTTGTTTCTAATTGTATATTTTGAAAATACAACTGAAAATCTTACAGGACAAGTTGGAAAAAATCACTTTATTTTTGCAGTAGCAATAATTTTTTTATGTGCTGCATTAAATTAAAAAGGTTTAGGTCAACATGATAGCCTTGTTGCAAATCAATTAGTAATCATGGTTAGAAAAGAATGCAACTAATTTGTAAAATGAGACAAAGAAAAAAGCTATCAATAAGACCAAAAAGCCAACTGATCTCAATCATTTCATACTGAGTTGACCGGTGTAGCAGCTCTGGTCTGCAGGCTTCATGAAATTAGCATGGATTCCTTGATTCATTAGTTCAGTTATGACGCCGTCTATCACATTTTGATCCAGGGTGGGTGATCGTCCCATTATCCAGACAAACTGGGAGTGGGTGTGTTCGTGGTTTACACAGCTGTAGAAAATGGCGTATGTCTGATAGTCAGTATATAAAATCCAAAGCGGGAGAGAGGGTCCACCTATAAGCAAATAAAAGATAATCAAACCAATGGCAATGATTATTTTAGGGATTCAAAATAGTTGTAAATGAACAAATGTCATTTATTGATATTTTGTTTCCGTCATTAACGCGAGTCATTGAGTAAAACCATACATTCTTCTATGACTTGCTTGTGTTTTTGAATCACATTATCATCCATGATATAGGGTCTACATGGGGGTACATTCGTGAGAAAACAAACAGGTTTCAGCAGCCTCAGCGACTTAGAGTGGATAAGCAACGAGAAACAAATGGTTGTGAAGAGTTACAATCCAGGCAAAGATTGTTTGATTTTTTGTCGGTATCAAAATTCTTTACCGTCAACGGGCTGACGTAGGAGTTTGCCTGGTTCACTTCTGTTCTTTGTTATAAGTTTTGCTTCAAGTGTGGAACGTTGGCCATCGCTGTGAAATCAAAACAAAATCAAACCGTTAGTGGCCACATAATAAGAACCAACTGGTTACAGCATAATGCCAAAACATCAAACACAAAGAAACACCTGTCAGCTGCTTAAGGTCACATTACTGTTGAATTTACCCCAACCAATTAAAAAAAAAAGAAAAACGACTAGGAGAAATTGTAATTGAATATTTGGGTTCGTAACATTTCTAGCGAGAAAAATACAGTTTTGAGTAGGTGCTAACCAACTGCGCAGAGACACTAGGTCTGTAAAACAACGGATAAATAATTTCCTGTAAACAAGTTGACCCTGGGGAGAAATGTATTTTGATGTCATGTTGGAATAACTTTCCAATCATATACTATATATGTATATATATATATATATATATATATGTACATATATATATATATATATTTGTCGTATTTTCACGACCATAAGGCGAATATAAAAGTCTTAGATTTTCTTCAAAATGAGTGGCGCGGTCTATCGTGCAGTGCGCCCTATGTGTCTTGTTAAAAAAACAAGTGAAGCAGATGAACACTACCCTTGCTGTGATTTTGGGAGGTCTGACTAAAGGAACTTCAACCGTTGGACATTGGCGTGAAGCGGCTGTTCAAAGTACGGCTGAGAGCAGCGTGGGAGCGATGGATGACCAGAGTACACCACACCTTACAAAGGGTGGATGGTAGTGCCGGGCGAATTACGCCACGGTTTGCTAGTGGATTGTAGATGTTTGGGCTAATGTGTTAGCTGGCACTGTTGTCCGAGCTTTAGCATAAGCTGGCATCCTTTCCCAGGAGCTGCACGGTACGGAGAGCGACTCTGACAGCGAGGAAAGTAAACCTTTGAGGTTGGACTTAGCGCGTCTGTTAGATTCTGAAACAGAGGATGAGGACTTGGATGGATTTGATAAATGACTTTATGACGACTGTAACCAATATTTAAATAAAGCCAAACAAACTCAGTTTTACTCCCGATCTGTTTTTAAACACACACACTTGTCTGCTTGTGTGTGTGTTGTTGTAAGGCGGACGGACGTAGAAGAAGATATGTGTATAAAGCCCGCGCCCTATCCTCAGGTGCGCCTTATATATGTGTTAAATACAGAGCACACAAAACTGAGACTGTGCCTTGTAATACGGTGCGCCTTTTGGGCGTGAAAATACAGTATATATTGTATATATATAAATATATATATATATATATATACACACACACACATAGATAAAGGAATTCATTGGCTGGGGTAAATGTGTCATCAGAGTTAAAAAATGACAAGATTCGATTAAACAGATCAAAACACCTCTATACTCACATGATCTGAAAAACTTGTTCATCGATGGCGTTGCCATTTTTCGCCAATGAAAAGTGTGCTGTTATACACTTTCCTGTAATCAAAGGGTTAGGAATCCCGAAAATTTGATACCACGTCCCAAGAAACTGTAGACATAGACAAGATGTTAGCTTCATTAATCTGTAGAAATTACTGCTTATGTTTGTTACCTCATTGATGTTGAAGTCTGGTGGCACGTGGGGGGTCGGACAGTGACCGAATCTGGTGACTTGAGCCGAGATGGTAGGGAGAACCAGCAGGAGGAGGTAGACCACAAACATGGCTGCTAAAGTTATTTGTACTGCAAAAAAAAACCTTCTGACCGTGTGAAGCTCTCAAGAAGAGTTTCTCTCCAGAAGTTTCTCCTGATGTTGCTGAGAGCAGGAAGCAGCTTTTTATGGCCTCATCTCGCAGACTTCCCACATCAGAGGGATCTCATTATCAATGATAGTTTGTCTTGTTGACGTCCAATACCGTTGATTAGGATAAAGTTTATCCATCAAAATCAAAGTTGATGATGTTTACTTGACCGCAATGACATATTACACCGAAGGATTCTTTTAACTACAAAAAAAGGTCATATTAAATTATTTCTGTTTGCAAATTAACAGTTATATAAATCGGTGTTTACGTTTGTTGTGGATAATTGACTCTGAAAGTTACTAAAACATTTAAACAGAAGTTCCAGTGCAGCCTTCTATTAATTAATTTACTAATATTTGCATTTTTCATTCCCCTCCTTGAGCCACCACCTTAGCGTTGTGGAGGAGTGTACCTGCCCCAATGATGCTAGTAGCTATGTTCTTAAGTGCTCAATTTCCCTGGTGGGGTCACCCAAGGCAAACAGGTCCTCATTGATGGGCCAGACAAAGCACAGCTCAAAACTCCCCTAATGAGCAGAACAACTGTGGCCGGGTTTTCCTAGGTTGGATTCAAGTCACTTGTGGCCCCCCTCAGGAGCCATGCCAAAGGGTAGAGTTCAAGAGCAAGCACCAGGTGGCTGGGCCTTTGCCTATGGGGCCAGACCGGGCTAGCCTCAAACACGAAACACAGGCCTCTCTTCCATTTGGATTATCAACTGTAGCAGGGGCCACAAGGATCGGGTGAAGGAGGAGATGGGCAGCAGTTAGCAGGACCCTGGTAGTCCGACTTAATTGTTCATTAAGAATGGAACGTCACTCCTCCGGCAGGAAAAGTGCCAGAGCTGGTGCACAAAGTCGAATGAACTAGATATAGTTTGACTCACCTCGACACACAGATAAATTTTGGTTTCGCGTTGTCCTGAACTGTTGCTGAATTCTGATTTTGAATTTTAATCTGCAAAAAGAACTCAAGATGGGATTTAGGACTCTAATCTACCACAGATAGTAGAGTGCATCAGCGTATTCATTGTAATCAGAGCGGGGATAAAAGTGTGATTCAGATTACTTTATCAGAAGATATAATGTTGTTTTTGAAACATTTCTAAAATGTGGGACAAACTTTAACTCTGAATCTAAGAAGACACAGATTTTTTGAATATTGAATAAATGTTTACATATGGTAAAATAAGCAAATAATATTTCGTCCGTCATTGTTACAAAAAAGTGAAACTTCTCTTTTATGATAGTCAAGCTAATCCCATTTGTTTGTACATCCATATGTCTAAAACACCTTTTAAAATGGCAGTCATTGGGATGTTAGTAGGCTGAAGGGTGTAGCGCAGGGGTCACCAACTCGATGCCCGCGGGCACCAGGTCAACAGCAGCGACCGCATCAGTTGCCCGCAGGCCAGATTAAAAATAGCACTAATCACAAATTAGTTCTGTCTAAAATTTTATTTAATTGTGTTGCTATTCTTTTTTAATTTCATTTACAGTGATGTAAATTTAAAAACGAATACATAAAAGTGTAAAAAAAAATGTTTATCACAAAAAAAAGTTTAATATACGAACTCTGACGTAGTATGGGTCGGAGGTCAGTCTAGTGCACATGACAAACCAGCTTTGCTGAGATGAGCTCGCAAAGATGAGGTAATGAACGCGTTTTCTACCCACAAAAACATGGCACAAAAAAGGAAGAAAATTTATCATTTTCACAGTGAATGGGAGAAAGAGTTCTTTTTTACTAACGTGAAAGAAAACTGTGTGTGTCTCATCTGCGGTGCGACTGTGGCGACGTACAGTCGCAACCGTCCTTATTTTGAAAGGAGTAGATTTTTGTTAAATCTTACATAATTGATCATTTGTAAAAACATGGTTCAGAGTTTATGATTTGATAAGATTTCCTGCAAAATGTTGTGGAAGTGATCATTTGAAAATGAAACACTTGGATATTGCATATTGAAATGTATCTGTTTCCTACCTTGTTTAATCATACTGAAATAATTACTGTGATGAATCATTAACAATCAGTGTCTTCACATAGAATATTATTAATAATAATATCAAATTAAAGATACACTGTGTAACTTTGTTATTTCAGAAGTGTATTATCAAAGTGGTAGCCCTTTACATTACTCAGTGCCCTTGAAGTAGCCCTCAGTTTCAAAAAGGTTGGTGACCCCTGGTGTAGAGAGAGAAATGAGCCCCAGCGAGAATGAACCCTAAGAGTAAATTTTTAGGCCAAACACGGACGTTCCAATGCATGCTTTTATGTCTCATAGACTAGATTAATGAACTGCCCGGCTCCCTGGCCTCCCTTCAAAGAATATTTACAATTTACAGCTACGTACTTTAGAACTCTGTTACACAAGTTCAAAGGGAGACATCAAAGAGTGCATCAAAAAGAAGGTGGTGGACTTGTGATGTTTGTGAACAACAAATGGTGTTGTTCCAACCACATTCCCGTTAAGAATGAGAGTTGCTGTTGAGAATATGGAGCTTTTAGTGCTCATTTTAAGATTTTAATATTTGCCATGGGATTTTTTTCTACTTCATTGCCATGGTAACATACTATCGGCCCCACTTAGAACCTGAACGATGATGTAGTAGGTGTGTGGTAGCCTGGGTCACTTCTGTTTTTGTCAGGGTTTTTAGGATGTGGAAGGAGGAGGACATCAAACAAGGTTTATTACCTTAATTCAGGTAAGTCTGTAAAGCAAAGGACACAGGATTAACTCAGAATTTCAAAAGTTCAAATAATAACAGAGTTCAAACATGGTCAGGCAACCAGGGTGACCTGGCTGAAAGGAATGGTATGATCCAACAGGGAGGTCCAGGGTGATTGCCCTTAAATAGATGGCAGGGTGTGCAGATGTGTGGAATCATCATCAGGTGACCCTAATCAGCCTGATTAGGAACATCCAGGGCTCCCTCTGCCAGCAGGTGAGGGAATCCTGACCGTTTCTACCTTGCCTTCCCTTTGGGGACTGAGAAAGACCTCTTAGCCCAATAAGTGCATGGTTCACATCGGCTGCATGCAAGCACTTCCACGTGTTTACTCTACCACACTGTTAATTATCCACTATGTTTCTTGCTTCCTTTTCAATGTCATTGCTTAAGTGACATCGGTTTGTGTTCTATATCATTTGTTTATTCTTTATAAAAGGTTGTTTGTGTGTATCATTTTCATATACTAACTTCATAGCAATACTAGACATACAGGTCATCATTCTTTTTTCTGCTTTACAGGTCACATTTTAAAAAATTGTTTTTACCAGACAGTAAAGTAAAAACAGGCCATTCATTGTATGGAACCAGAAAATTTCTTATGCAATTTTGTAGTAGCCAATCAGCCTAATTGTGATGTGAAGCTGTGTGTCATTACCAAATCACTGAAAAACACACACACACTTTATCCTAATTGTATCCCCCCAAGTCAAATTATGGACTTGGGAGGTACTGTCAAATTGAAAATGTGTTGGGCCCAGGATGGATCCTTGGGGAACCCCACATTTAATTTGATGAAGTCCCAAGTGGTATGTGTCCATACTCTTTCTGTACTACTGCTTGTTTTGTAGTTTAGTAGTAAGAAACAAAGAAACAGTTTACTGCAGATTGTTGTGGAAATAAAACTGACAATCATGAAGGACAAGTCAGAGAAAATCACTTTATTATTTGCAGTAGTAACAATATTGTTTTGCGACACAGAAAGAAGAAAGGTTCAACTTCACAGTGTGAGAAAAACAAATCATTGAGACAAACGAGCAAACTAATCTTCATCAGTTTCTAATGTTTAGTGGTGTGGCAGCTCTGGTCAGCCAGCATCATGGAATCAGCATGGATTCCTTGCTTTTTTAGTTCCTTTATGACTCCGTTGACTATGCTTTGGTCCAGGGTAGGCGATCGTGCGATTATCCAGGCATACTGGGAGTGGGTAAACGCGTGGTTTTCACAAACAAATAAAATGGCATATGTCTTGTAGTCACAATGTAAAATCAAAAATGGGACGAATGGTCCTCCTAGAGACAGAGATAGACAAACAAACAAAAAAAAGATGGCAGTTATTTGTGAATTCTAAACAGGTGTAAATCTTAATGAACAGATCGTATTAATGATATTTTGTTGTTGTTAATACTGTGTGTTATTGACTAAAATCAGACACATTCAGCCACACAATTTTTCTTCTCTACATTGCTTTTGTTTTTTAATAACATCATTAACGTCATTGATAAAATGCCTTAAATCAGGGGCCCCCTACCTTTTTTGTCCTAAGATCTACTTTACAAATATCAAACCTCCTGAGATCTACCAGTCCAACGTTAACATCGCAAACCCAACAGATCGTTTCCAGCCTGCTGTAACTACCCCTACAACACGATTTGTTAAATACGCACACACACACACACTCACAGCGCTTTGCGAGTGGGGAGCGGCCACAGCAGCACTGCGGGCCGCTTATTGATTACAGGCTTAACAACGTGATTTCACGTCACAGACTCCAAAAATCTCCAATATCAGCAGAAAAGCCGCCAGATTGACACGTTTTTTTAAAAGTTTTTTTTTTTTTTTACTTTTTTTCAATGCCATGCGATCTACCCATAATGCTTTTGCAATCGACCAATCGATCGCGATCAACGTAATGGGCACCCCTGCCTTAAAGGAACCACAGTGGTTGGAAAACAAACAGACGTTGACACCCTCAGCAGCTCAGAGTGGATAAGGAGTTACAAGACAAATGAATGGAAAAAGTTGAAATTCAGTTTCATAATATTCAATTTCTGTTTTATCGGAATTCTTTACCTTGAACAAGCTGATGTTCTAGTCTGGCCGGTTGACTTCTGTCCTTCATTGTAAGTTTTGGTTCATAGGTAAGCCATTGGTTATTGCTGTGGCACAGAAACAATAAAAAAAAAACATACAAAACTCAACATTAGTGATAAATAAAAACCCCAACTGGTTACAGCATGTTGCCATAAGGACAAACACGAAGAAACACCTGCAACTCGTTGAAGGTCACAATACTACTAATACTTGAAATGTTTTAGTGACTATGCTGAATTGGACTTCAGGCTTCCGTGTTTTATAGATTTGATTGTATAAAACAATCAGAGAACACCTCTATTCAATACTTACATGAACTGAGAAATCCGTTGAATCACGATATTGCCTCCATCCGCCAACGAGTAGGTTCCTCTTACACACTTGCCTGGAAATAAATTGTTAGGAATCCGAGCTATTTCATACCACGTCCCGAGAAACTGTAGACACAGACAAGATGTTAGCCTCTTGGATAGTGTAATTTACAGTATAGACATTACTGCTCGGGTATGTTACCTCATTGATTTTAAAGTCTGGTGGCACATACGGGGTTGGACAGCGGCCGATCCCAGTAACCTGAGCCGAGATGGTAGGAAGAAGCAGGAGGAAGTAGACCGCAAACATGGCTTCTAAAGTTATTTAGACTGCAAAAACCTTCTGAACGTGTGGAGTGCTTCAGAAAACACAAGTTTCTTCTGATATTGCTGAGAGGAGGAAGCAGCTTTTTATGGTCTCATTTTGCGGACTTTCCACATCAGAATGATCTCATCATAAATGATAACTTCAACATTCTTGATAAAAGGATACAACATGCATATCAAAATCAAAATTTATCATCTTTACTTGACCACAATGACATATCACACTGACTGATTCTATTTGGAAAAACTGACATGACACCAGATCGAAACGCTGTTTTGATAAAGAAGTAGTACCAACAAAATGGTCGTTGCCAAGACGTGGAGGCAGGCGGAAGGAGAAGGATCCAGTTGAAGGACTAGAAACATGATTTATTTAATGAAGGACTCGAGTAATGCTGTAAATAAAATCACACGGATCAGTGGAATGTCGTGTAGCTATTTTTCCAGATGTAAATCATGGCCAGACCTTCAGGTGTCTTAAATCAGGCAGATGAGGGAAGGACCTGGGTTTCTTCTGGTGGTGGGCGAGGGAACCATGACATTCGTAAACTGATATAGGCGGTTAGGACCGGCACACTAAACATAAAGGAAGAAAAAAGGAACAGAAAGAGGGGAGGGTTGTAATAATTACTACTTGTTTATTTTGTAATAAAGCATAGCCCAGTTTTTTTTGTTTGATTACTTACAGGCCACATTTAGCCCGTTACAGACCTAAGACAATACGGACCTTCCATTTTTTCCATCAAACTGCCTTTTTACAGTTTGCTCCCATTGGCTAGACTTGTTGTACTCTGGTATGTTCATGAACAAAAATGAACATGGAGATTTTAGAGTATCTGTAGATCAAGCATTTTGAGATGAACTTAGAAGAAAAAAAAAACAAAAATAAACTGATTGTACCACCAAAATCTAATCATGGTTTCTTGTTCTGTTTTGTATGATTTGCATCCTGTATATGGGACAATAACTGGACAAGTAATTCTTCTGCAGGCCGATAAGTCTGATAGTATCTGTTACGTGGTGTTGGGTTAATTTGACCGAGCATCAGTGTGATTTTCCATGACTTCTTTCGATAATCTCTTCAGCTGATTGTTTTCAAAGATTTCCCAAATTCAGCTGATGATGGATAGTTTACTATTTTGGGACAAATTGCTATAAAACAGAATTGTAGCTGTATCTTTATTTTGATAAAATAAGAACTTCTCGCCCGTGTACCAGTGAGAAGGTCGTGGGTTCAAGTCTCAGGTGGGGGCAAGGCTTGGAACACTGATCTGTCTGTGTGGAGTTTGCATGTTCTGCACGTGTGTACGTGGGTTTTCTCCAGGTACTCCGGTTTCCTCCCACCTTCCAAAAATTTGCATGCGAGGTTGATTGGCCACTACGTGATTGACCCTACGAATAAGTGTGTGTGTGTTTGGCTGTATGTATGTGTTATAGGGGTTGCTAGAGTCCATCCCAACTGGTTCGAGATGAGGGGTAGGGTACACCCCAAACAGGTTACCAGTCGGTTGCAGGCTGCACAACCATACTCACACATACCAAGGGGCAATCATGTAGTGTTCAATCAACCTAATATGCATGTTTTTGGAGGATGGGAGGAAACCGGTGTACGGGGAGAAAATCCACATATACACAGGGAGAACATGCAAACGTCACACAGAAACCCAGTGTTCCAAACCTCGTCCGCTCCACGGACTCGTACCCACGGCCTTTTAGCTGTGAGGCCCCGAGCTACCCACTGCGCCACCGTGCGGCCCCATGGGGTCAAGCCTACCAGTTAATCAGATAAAGTAGTTTTAAGAATAAAAATCATTTGGAATATTTTGTTAACTCATTTTTGATTGAATTAATGCTTTTGCTCTAAGTTTTTTGACCATGTATCCATTGTTTAACATCTTGTTATGCATGTTTAAACTCAGGTGGTCGATGAGTACCAAGTAATTTCTCCTGGTGCTCCCTCAAATACTACGTAAAAAAATGACAAAAAACGTGTATTTAAATTGAGCATGAGGAATTAAAAAAGTAGAAGCAACCCAAACACTACACTGCCCCCTAGTGAATGATATAACTTTAATCTATAACCAACAAAAAAACAAAAAATGTTATAGATTAATAAATGAAATGTCTTATTATTATTATTTATTTTATTTTGGTCAAATTGTAAATTCATATTAAAGGAATTTACATTTTTCCCGAACTTGCATCAACAAAAGGACCGAAAAGGTATCGGCTGAAGCAAATGCTTATTGCGCCAACCCTTTTATTTATAAAAATTTATAAATATTCAAATGCTTTGGTTTCAAAGTTAACAGATCCTGGATTATCAACCTTGTGCTATCAAACATCTTGAGAAAGCTAATCTAGCGATAGAAAACGGACAGTCTGATTAGTTTCTGACGCATCATATCATTGTGATGTTCATTTCTACACACTTCAGCTTTTTAAAAAATGTACTTGCATCACTGCGTCACCCTGAAAAAGATAGGGACATGTCTTTAACAAAATCTTTTAGGACTTTAGTTCTTGTAGGAGAACTGGGCCCGAAACGGATTTTGGGCCTTTTTTTGTTCCGATATTTTGAATTCTGGTCGCAAAGAAGTTCAGACTGAATTGCGCTCAAAGCAAGACACAACTTTGGTTCATACTGTTAAAGAAATACAAATTTCACTTTGGTTCTTCATTGACAACCAAAAATACTGTCGGAGTGTGGGGTGCAGTGGGGGGTGGGTCATTATAGTCAACCGTCAAGTGTGCAAGTTCTATCTCTTAAAAAGAGGAAAGAGGCCAGTCATTTTTGTCATTGGTGTACCTCAAGTTGGAGACAAAATGAGATTAAAAATCCAGAAACTCCCATTGTCTGATTTTTAACAAATTTATTTGCAAATTATGGTGGGAAATAATTATTCGGTCAATAACAAACAAGCAAGATTTCTGGCTTTCATAGACCTGTAACTTATTTTGTAAGACTTTCCCCGGACCTCCACTTACCTATTTTAATGACATGTGTTTGAATTTGTAATCTATTAAAAAAACTGTTCACAACCTCAAACAGTCACACTCCAAACTCCGCCATGGGCAAGACTTTGCAAGAACAATAATAAGAGAAATTATTATTTCCCAAGCTGCTAACAAGCCACCAGAAATCGATCTCAGGTGGAAATTGAATTGAATATACTGTATTGATCCACAAAGGGAAATTTTAGTGCTGCAGTGCAAGCACCTCGATGCCCCCTCGGCCCTATCCACCAGCGTCCCAGTCCGGTTGCACTGTATCCAGCTTGGCAACCCAAAAGCTGGAGTACGAAATGAGTCACAAAGCCAGGTAACAGTGAAAAAACCAAAATGGCGTTTCTCAATTTCACTGGGTCCGAGTGTGCGCCTCTAGTGCCTCAACCGAGCAACCAGACGTTTCCATAGAAACCGCAAAACCATAAAGCCTGAAGAACCTCCTCTAGACCGTCTCGTTCTCCTCAGCTCCTCCGGGACCGAACCAACTCCTCCAGCCAAGATGGATGTGTCTCCGAGAACCAGCAGCTGGTCACCCATGTCAACGGCGGAATGACTCCATAACCAGCTAGCCGTTGGGATCTAACCAGACGATTCCTAAAAACAACAGCTGTCCGACACAAAGTGAAGTAGTCCAAAATGACGTCTAAAGTGCGCTCAAAATGAAATCCTCATAAAAGACAAATCATAGCCAGAAAAAGGGACGGAAGAATTCAGCGAAAGTTGGTGATTAAGTGCTAAAGTAAAAAGAAGCACTGAAGCAGGCAACCACCTAGGGCAGCACCTTAACCGTTTTTAGCGATCCCTTTTAACATAAGCGACAACTTTTAAAATAATTTACATGTCAAATTCATTCATAAAGCCCATTTAAAGACAAATAAAATGCTACAATCTACTGTAATTGCTAACTCTAACTTGCGTCAATGTGACGAGGTGAAACAGATTCAACTCTAAAAGATAAAAAGTACTGTACAAGTTAAACCGAACATTATTTTCATCCAGCTCATTACTGTCCATTATCTTTGATGAGATTAGCTTTACATAAATATGTGATAGTAACTATAAAAGCTGTTTTCCATCCTCCCCAATAAGAAGAGGAGCCTGGGGACTCCAAGACACACTTTGAATCTTCGGACCTCGACCGATCACACTTCTCAGGTAAGAAAAGAGACTTAAGAATTTGTAAAATGTATCCTAACTACACAAAGAAACACCATGTTGTGCCTTCTAATACAACTTTTTTTTCCAGAAGACACCATGTCTGCTTTATTCTTCCTCATTTTGATTCCGGCATTAACCTCAGCGCAGAATGTGGGTTGGGGTGCCTGTCCTACGCCTCACGTAAAGTCCCACTTCCATCTTCATTTGGTAATCATCACCTGAATGTACAGTAATTACAAGCCTATGTCGATTTGAATCCGCAAACTCATTTCTGGTCTCTGTGTTCAGTACACTGGAAAGTGGTACGAGATAGAAAAAATCCCAGCTTTCTTTGCTCCAGGAAAATGCCATGAAGTGAAATATAAACTGGTCAAAGAAAACGTTGCACAAGTACAACATTCCCAGATGATGTAAGTATTCATTTTTTTTCTTGTTTTGACTTCATATGTGTTTCAACCTGGTCTTGCTGATGCCACCTGGTGCCTTTGTTCAATTTGATTTAACCTCGGCTCGTAGGTGACATGTAATTAGCCACATGTAGCATGTTACACGTTTTAATCCGGCCTGCCGAACTTGAAAAAATTAAATAAATTAACCTTGTTATTGTTTTATCTCCCTTGCAATTCTGATGTTTCTTCACTAGATGGCGCGCTCTATGATATGGAAAGCCATCGGGCCCAATACTCGCACGTAAACAAGTGTGTTAGATGTTAAAAACAAGCAAAATGTTACATCAAGCGCTTAAATTTCAAACCTAGCATCGGTAAATGCAGGTTTTTAAGCGCTATCACACTAGATTTCAGACCTAGCACCGCTAGATTTGAAATTTAACACTCTCAATGTAACATTTACCACTTGTTTAAAATGTAGTGTGCCATTTTATTTGTCTAATCTAGTGGTTATTAAAGCATACCATCCATCTGCTCCTGTTCCGGCCCCTTTGTCAAATGTTAGAACTCAATGTGGCCCGCGAACTAAAAAGTTTGCCCACCCTCGTGCTAAGACGACAAACACAAAAGGTCTATCTGTGTGTGTTTGTCGTTCGGTTGCCAAGCATCGAGACAGAGCAAGTTAATTGGTCTGTGTTTGCAATGAATACCGAACTTGGTTATTCCAAGGCAAAACAAAGACCTTTTTATTCACGGAAAAGACGTTGTTTCTTTTCGGCCAACAGGACGAAGTCTTGAGGTTTAACTTTAAACCCCACATTAACCACTCATGTCTGGTTCCCACCCGAAAGCATTGGTGAAAACTAGGGCTGCAACTAACAATTATTTTGGTAATCGATTAATCTGTCGATTTTTGGATCAATTATTCGATAAATCGGATACAAATGTTTTAGATATTTGTGCAGCGTCGTTATGCTACCGTGCCAAAACGTATCCGTTTCGCAAACTTCTTTTTCAAATTTAGTCTATTTTAGACTAAATTTTAAAATTTTCAAATTTTAGTCAATAGTCTTTTTCAAATTAAGCGGAAAATAATCCAAACGTTGGATGATTTGTTTGTGTTTTTCTTTCCGCCATCTTGTTGAATCTGCCTGATCACGTGGGGTGGGGTGAAATGAAGGCCAATGATTGGCTGCTTTCTAAGTCTGCTCCTATTTTGGTAGCTTGCATCGTCAATTTGCTCTCTACTGCCACACTTGGAGACCAATTTAAGTGCAGCTGATAGCAAAAACTTTTTTAGACAATTAATCGATGACCAAATAAGTTGACAACTATTTTAACAATCGATTATAATCGATTAAATTGATTAACTGTTTCAGCCCTAGTGAGAACCACTTAGCAGTCTAACGGATTAGGCTACTTTGATCCCATTTTACAATCTGCCATTCCAGTGAAAAATTTACTAAATTTATCTGGCTGTACAATATTGGTGAGTTTCGGGAAAACTGTCTTAACCTGTAATAACATCATAAAAACCCAACACACCCACCCACACACCTATACAACGCACAAAATATTCAGTTTTTCTTGAGTTAACTCTCCGGATCGCCTCAATGTTTTGGTTACCCAGTTTGATTACTTCTTATCAAAAGCCATCTGATATATTTTTGTTCGTCGTAGTATTATAAAAGATGTTAATTCACCAATTGTTGTTTCTTCCCAGCTAACAATTTAACGTTCCCAGAACGTTCTGGGAAGGATTTTCAAAGGTTAGCAGAACATTCTTCAAAAGTTAGTTTTGGTTCTCTAAAGGTTCAAATGGAAGGTTTTATGAAGGGTTGCAAAACGTTATTTTTTGGTTTTCAGAACGTTCCTCTAACCTTAATTTTATCCATAACGTTAGGAATTTGGTTCTCTCAACATTTTGGGAAGGCTAGGTTCTAACATAACCACCAACTAACGTTTAGGGAACGTTAGTTTTTGGTTAAAAACAAACCTTTAGAGAACTTCAGGATAATGTTCCCTGAGGTTCTCTGTTTGTTGGGTTAGATTTCATAGAAACAATTAAATGAGAACACATCCCCTGATTTTTTTTTCTTCTTTCAAAATTTCCCTTCAGGGGGCGCCACAGCAAGTCAGCCTCTTCCATCTAACCCTGTCTGCTGTATCTTCTTTGGTCACACCAACTATCTTCATGTCTTCCTTCACTGTATCCATGAACCTCCTCTTTGGTCTTCCTCTAGTCCTCTTTCCTGGTGGTTCCAAATCCAGCATCCTTCTGCCAATGTACTCTCTCTCTCTCCTCTGCACATGTCCAAACCATCTCAGTCTTGCCTCTCTAACTTTATCCCCAAAACCTCTAACATGTGCTGTTCCTCTGATGTACTCATTTCTGATCCTGTCCATCCTGGTCACTCTCAGAGAGATCCTCAGCATCTTCATCTCTGCTACCTCCATCTCCGCTTCCTGTCTTTTTCTCAGTGCCACGGTCTCTAGACCAAACAGCATGGCCGGTCTCACCACGGTTTTGTACACTTTTCCTTTCATTTTAGCTGAAACTCTTCTGTCACATATCACACCTGATACTTTCCTTCACCCGTTCCAGCCTGCCTTCACACGCTTCTTCACCTCTTTTCCACACTCTCCATTGCTCTGGACTGTTGATCCTAAGTACTTAAAATCTTCCACCTTCTTTATCTCTTCTCCCTGTAACCTCACTTTTCCATTTGGATCCCTCTCATTCACACACATGTACTCTGTTTTACTCTGACTAATCTTCATTCCTCTTCTTTCTAGTGCAAATCTCCACCTCTGATTAATGATGTTTATTCACCATCTTAGACTCTCATAAAACTGATCAATTGCTTGACTTAGACGATCGTGTTTAGCCTTAACGGATTTCAGAGTGATCGTTAACTGAGATAGTCTCGTCGGCCACTGTGCTCAAGTCTTTTAGGCATGAGTTGTATTAAAATGAGTTTTAATGAGTTTTATATGGGGTTTTGAGGTGACATCATTACAAAGTCTACTTGTTAAAGTTTGAAATGACCATCAACTAATATGTTTTTTTGTTCTTTAGTAAACACAAGGAAGTTAATGGTGGCGGTACGCTTGAGATAAGGAAAAAGGATGAACCAGCCAAACTGGATTTAAATTTCTCACGCGGTAAGTATTTTTCTGGTTTACAGGTACCTAAATTTACAGTATTAAAAGAGTTTATTAAAAAAAAAAAAAAACACTAGGACTGCCGCGTTCTAAATCTACCTGCTAGCGCCCTGACCATCAATGTGACGCTTCTGTTTTGCACTCCTATATTGCATAAACTCACATCACTCAATTTTTAAAGCAATGATAATGAGAAAATGTTGAATATTTTTAAAACCTACAATAAAAAAGCAAACGCCAAAGTAAAATGATCTAATTCGTCAATAGGCTACTTTTTTCCTGCATTTTGTGCTGCTGCTTTAAAAATGTCCTTGTTATAAATTGTCCATAGGCTATATTTCAATATGTTAACCTGAACTTTCAAGACTTATCTAGAAAACAGGACATACTTTATTCAGACAACAACGTTCTTTGTTCTTACTCTCTTCATGGTATCTCTTCAATATTATCGCACTCAAACTTTCAAAAATGTTTCTGTAATGGCGTCAGAGTCCTCCTTGTCTTTCTCCACAAATGTAAACACACAATTATGTGTGGCAATGTGTCAATAAACACATTGCCATAGCAACAATTGTTGCTATGGCAATGCATGCTTCATCCCAGCTGCTGCAGGGCGCAGCAGGTTAGAGGAGATAAAATGCTTATAAATTTTGAAATGTTCATTTTTAGAACACAAAAAATACATGACAAAATTGAAAACATGTTCATATTAAAAGTCATAAAAGGACAGCCTCTAGGTTGTGTTCAATTTATTCTAATTAGCATATGAAATGACGTGGAGTCATATTGACGGCTACAGCGGCCCTAGTGTTAAAAATGAGCATGTTTCAACCTCTCTGACAGGAATAAGGTGTTCACAAGATAAATGAATGATTAAAATTAGGACATGAGGCTCTTAATTCTCACAATCTGACTTAATTACTGAGACTTTAACTAAAACCTTGACTTTTTTTTCTCCAGTCCAAGTCTACCATCCCTACTGGGTACTGGACACTGACTATCATAGCTACGCCGTTGTGTTCTCCTGTACGGACATCTTCCATGTGATCAACTTTCAATATGCCTGGATTCTTGGACGAAAACGTACCCTCCGCCCAAAGACGTTACAGAAGGCTAGAGACCTGCTGGAAAAGGAGGGAATAGATGTTTCAAAGTTGGTAGCCACAGATCAGAGCTGTTGACATCCTTAGAATGTGTATTTGGTTCAGATGAAATTGTTTTTCTGGGACAAGAAAGTGTTTTATTACAACCCTATCGAAAGCAGTTAAGATTTTTTAAATGATTTTGTTCAAATTTGTTCAATTTTGTAAGTAATTGTCCAATTAAATGATTTCTCCAATTCACACTGGCCGGGCTGTCATGTTATGCTAATAAATTTTTTGTAAAATCTACTTAAAACGACAAAAAATTGAGAATGTACGTAGGGAGTGTGAGAGATCATAAAACATTCAAAATGTGATTGGTTCTCCCACTCACTCATCTCCAGTAGTGGGCACTATTTGCCAATATCTTCCAAAGTTAGAACAACTTTTAAAAGAATTAGGCCAGGTAATCTCACTGTGTACGCTGCCTGGTTCAGTTTAGGCATGTCCCAATTTTGGGTAGGACAGTTAAAAAAATAAGGAATGTCCAGAACTTTAATACATCATTAACTACTACAGTGATGTTTGCAGATGACATTGTGATCTGTAGTGAGAGGAGGGAAGAGGTGGAGGAAAAGCTGGAGAGGTGGAGGTTTGTACTAGAAAGAAGAGGAATGAAGATTAGTCAGAGTAAGACAGAGTACATGTGTGTGAATGAGAGGGATCCAAATGGAAAAGTGAGGTTACAGGGAGAAGAGATAAAGAAGGTGGAAGATTTTAAGTACTTAGGATTAACAGTTCAGAGCAATGGAGAGTGTGGAAAAGAGGTGAAAAAGCGTGTGCAGGCAGGCTGGAACGGGTGGAGAAAAGTATCAGGTGTGATGTGTGACAGAAGAGTTTCAGCTAAAATGAAAGGAAAAGTGTACAAAACCGTGGTGAGACCCGCCATGCTGTTTGGTCTAGAGCCAGTGGCACTGAAGAAAAGACAGGAAACAGAGATGGAGGTAGCAGAGATGAAGATGCTGAGGATCTCTCTGGGAGTGACCAGGATGGACAGGATCAGAGGAACAGCACATGTTAGAGGTTTTGGTGATAAAGTCAGAGAGACCAGACTGAGATGGTTTGGATATGTGCAGAGGAGAGAGAAAGAGTCCATTGGCAGAAGGATGCTGGGTTTGGAACTTGGGACCATAGTTAGGAGCTGAGCAGGATGAGTGACCAGAGGTTAGAGCTCAGCAGGATGAGGGACCAGAGGTAGTGCTTAGCAGGATGAGGGACCAGAGGTAGGAGCTCAGCAGGATGAGGAACCAGAAGTGGGAGCTCAGCAGGATGAGGAGCCAGAGTTAAGAGCTCAGCTGGATGAGGGACCATAGCTACGAGCTCAGTAGGATGAGGAACCAGAAGTGGGAGCTGAGCAGGATGACGGACCAGAGTTAGAGCTCAGCAGGATGAGGGACCAGAGGTTAGAGCTCAGCAGGATGAGTGACCAGAGGTAAGAGCTCAGCAGGATGACTGACCAGAGGTGGGAGCTCAGCAGGATGAGGAAACAGAGGTAGGAGCTCAGCAGGATGAGGAACCAGAGGTAGGAGCTCAGCAGGATGAAGTACCAGAGGTAGGAGCTCAGTAGGATGAGTGACCAGAGGTAGGAGCTCAGCAGGATGAGGGACCAGAGATAGGAGCTCAGCATGGTGAGTAACCAGAGGTAGGAGCTCAGCACCATGAGGAGCCAGAGGTAAGAGCTCAGCTGGATGAGGGACCATAGCTTCCAGCTCAGTAGGATGAGGAACCACAAGTGGGAGCTGAGCATGATGAGGAACCAGAGGTAGAGTTCAGCAGGATGACGGACCACAGTTAGAGCACAGCAGGATGAGGGACCAGAGGTTAGAGCTCAGCAGGATAAGTGACCAGAGGTAAGAGCTCAGTAGGATGACTGACCAGAGGTGGGAGCTCAGCAGGATGAGGAACCAGAGGTAGGAGCTCAGCAGGATGAGTCACCAGAGGTAGGAGCTCAGCAGGATGAAGTACCAGAGGTAGGAGCTCAGCAGGATGAGTGACCAGAGGTAGGAGCTCAGCATGGTGAGTAACCAGAGGTAGGAGCTCAGCATGGTGAGTAACCAGAGGTAGGAGCTCAGCACGATGAGGAGCCAGAGGTAAGAGCTCAGCTGGATGAGGGACCATAGCTTCCAGCTCAGTAGGATGAGGAACCAGAAGTGGGAGCTGAGCATGATGAGGAACCAGAGGTAGAGTTCAGCAGGATGACGGACAACAGTTAGAGCACAGCAGGATGAGGGACCAGAGGTTAGAGCTCAGCAGGATGAGTGACCAGAGGTAAGAGCTCAGTAGGATGACTGACCAGAGGTGGGAGCTCAGCAGGATGAGGAACCAGAGGTAAGAGCTCAGCAGGATGAGGAACCGGAGGTAAGAGCTCAGCAGGACAAGGGACCATAGCTAGGAGCTCAGCAGGATGAGGGACCAGAGGTAAAACCTCAGCAGGACAAGGGACCAGAGGTTAGAGATCAGCAGGATGAGTAACCAGAAGTGGGAGCTCCGCAGGATGAGGAGCCAGAGGTAAGAGCTCAACAGGATGAGGGACCAGGACAGCAGGGTAGACCAGGAGCAGTGTGAGGGACCAGACATGGAGGGAAACCATCATGGCTGAATGACTGCAGACTAGTCGAGCACAGCGCGACACTGCAGTGTGAGAGGGGATGAAGAACACTAGGACTTGAAAAATCCGGAGGAACACAAGCCACAGATAGAGACATCAGGGAGAGGCGATAGGGACCAGGTGTACTGAATCAGGGCAGAGGGCATTATAACAACATTTTAGCTTTTTCTAACAACGCGAAAATTCTTCAGCATTCATGTTCCTGGTAAAATAATTATTATTTACCAACCATGACAATGAACTCTACAAAGTACATGTGAGTGTGAGAAACGGGTCATCACAATGCCAGCCATTCACAATCCAGGAATGTGCACATGACAACAATTTAAAAACAAATTCTTGTCGTCAGCAACGTGAACAAGAACCTTAACTGTCTGAGATCCAGACAGAAATGTTTCAGTCGATCAGCGCCTGAATTCTCTACACAACGTCGGTAAGAACGAGGACTATATATATTTATATATAAATATTTTTTTTCTGGACCAATCGCATGTTGTTGTTTTAAACTGTGCTAGATTGTTTGCTTTTTGATGGCTTCCATTTATTTATTTATTTTATAAATCTACCTCATGTACTTTTTCTTATTGTGTTTTTTAATAATTATTTTTATTTCAGAGAGCCCTGTTTGATATGTGTTCATTTTTTTGAGGTTACGCGGTTCCCTAAATATTCTTTTTATTCTATTATTTTTTTAAGACTTTGTTTTCATGTTAAAAAACGCATTATTGCGATTATTTGTTTCCTTTATGTTTACGTCCTTTTATGGTGTCTTTATCTATTTAGTTACACTTTTATGTGTGTGTAACCTGCTTTGATTTTTTATATCAATTTTAAAAAAAAATTGCATTTTATTTTTTTGATCCCTTTACTGCTCGGGGACAGTAAATCCAAGACCATGGTCCTCGCCCGGAAAAGGGTGGAGTGCCCCCTGCAGGTCAGGGACAGGGTCCTGCTCCAAGTGGAGGAGTTGAAGTATCTCGGGGTCTTGTTCACGAGTGGGGGAAGGATGGAGCGGGAGATCGACAGGTGGATCAGTGCGGCATCAGCAATAACTAGGACGCTGTATCGGTCCGTCGTGGTAAAGAGAGAGCTGAGCCAAAAAGCAAAGCTCTCGATTTACAAGTCGATCTACGTTCCAACCCTCACCTATGCTCACCAGCTGTGGGTGGTGACCGAAAGAATGAGATTGCGGATACAAGCGGCCGAAATGAGCTTCCTCTGCAGGGTGGCTGGGCTCTCACTCAGAAATCAGGTGAGGACCTAAGCCATCCGGGAAGAACTTGGTGCCGAGCCACTCCTCCTCCAGGTCAAGAGAAGCCAGATGGGGTGGTTCAGGATAGGATCTGGTTAGGATGCCTCCCGAGCGCCTCGCTGGTGAGGTGTTTTGGGCACGTCCCACCGGGAGGAGATCAAGAGGCAGACCCCGGACCCGCTGGAGAGACTATGTCTCACAGCTGGCCGGGGAACGATTTGGGATCATTTCGGGTGAGCTGGAGGATGTAGCCAGGGTGAAGGAAACCTGGGCTTCCCGTCTGAAGCTGTTGCTCCCGCGACCGACCCCGGATGAGTGTAAGACGACAAGACCCCAGCTGCATCCTCCAGCTCACCGGGAGGATCCCGAGTCATTCCCCAGCCAAGTCGTTCCCTGGGGTCCTCCATCCAGGTGGAGCGGCTCAACACCGGACTCCTCCTGGATGGCAAAACTCCTCACCTGATCTCTGAGTGAGAGCCCAGCCACCCTGCAGAGGAAGCTCTTTTCGGCCGCTTGTATCAGTGATCTCGATTTTTTCGGTCACCACCCACAGCTGGGGAACATAGGTGAGGGGGGGAATGTAGATAAAACCTTCCCAATTTATTTTATCTTCAAAGTAAATGTTAGTTTTTGACAATATGTCTCTAGTTTGCAACATTTTTCTAATTTATTGGTTTTATTGCAACTATTTTTTAACGCTAAGGCTAAGAACCTCGTCTTGTGTGTGGAAAATTTTTTTAGCTTCATATTTTTGCCTATATTACTCATAACCCAAAGCTGTTGGACCCCAGAAGGCATCCACCGACAAGGACCACAATTACAACACAAACCTGGAAAAAGTTCTTTAACATTTGAGCTCTCTCTCTTTCTTGTAGTCATGGCGATCTCCGTCTCTGTCCTGCTCTTACTACCTCTGGTCTCGGCTCAAACTGCTCAATGGGGTCCTTGTCCTGCTCCTAGTGTCCAACCCAACTTCAAACTGGAACGGGTAACCAACACACCATGTGTTCTTACATTGTACTTAAAGCCTGCTAACTAGCCTCAACGTTCAGTATCTCGGCAGATGGTACGAGATAGAGAAAATCCCTTTCGGTTATCGTTGGGCACGGGCTAAGTGTGTGGAGACAAACTTCTCGGTGAGGAAAGACGGGACCATTAGGGTGGTGAACACTCAGACGCAGTGAGTACACAAACATCCCGACTGTTGGTTTGAATTCCACTGCTCGGTTTTTCGTTGGAAAATGTTGATCTGATGAAGAAACTCGTTTGTATTGCAGTAACGATAAAGTGAGGTCTTCTGAAGGAACGGCAGTGTTTCGAAACAAAGTGGAACCCGCCAAACTGGGAATGAGTTTTTCATATTGTAAGTTTTAATTTTCTCATTTTTTACCTTTTATTAAAAAGTGCTTTGATTTTTTTTTTTTTTTTTTTTAATAAAAAGATGCTAAAATATTGAGAAAAGTGACAGAATCTTCTTCTTTCGGCATTTCCCTTCAGGGGGCGCCACAGCAAGTCAGTTTCTTCCGTCTAACCCTATCTGCTGTATCCTCTTTGGTCACACCAACTATCTTCATGTCTTCCTTCACTGTATCCATGAACCTCCTCTTTGGTCTTCCTCTAGTCCTCTTTCTTGGTGGTTCTAAATCCAGCATCCTTCTGCCGATGTACCGTAATTTCACGGCTATAAGGCGCGAATAAACGTCTTAGATTTTCTTCCAAATGAGCGGTGCGCCTTTCGTGCGGTGCGCCTTGTGTGTGAGAAAAGGCGGACCTAAAAGAAAAAGCGGTGCCCGCGAGGCGGACCTGAAAGAAAAAACATGAGAACGTTAAAGAGTGAAGTGTGGGCGTGGATTGTGTATAAAAAAGGTATGTGCTGTATGCACAACATTACTGTTTTAACCCTGAAAATGGCAAAGAGACACGCTTATGACGCTCAGTTTAAGCTGAAGGCAATCAGCTACGCGGAGGAACATAAGAATCGAGCCGTGGAAGGGTGGAAGGCAGCACTGGACGAGTTACGCTACAGTTTGCCAATGGATTGTAGATGCTTGGACTAACGTGTCTGCTGGTACTGTTATCCGAGCTTTCGCAAAAGCTGGTATCCTTTCTGAGGAGCCGCACAGTACAGACAGTGACTTTGACAGCGAGGAGCGAAGTGGACCTGCTCTGTTGGATTTTGCGCAGCTGTTTGATTCCGAAACAGAGGATGAGGACTTTGACGGATTTGAATAAAGACACAGTAATGTGCTTGTTTGGTATCACTACTGCTTAAATAAAGCACAACCAAACTCAGTTTTGCTCCCAGTCTATTTTTTAATACCCGCATTTGCATGCTTGCGTGTGTGTTGTTGTAAGGCGGTGTGTGACTGAGACTGCGCCTTTTCGTACGGTGCGCCTAATGGTCGTGAAATTACGGTACTCTCTCTCGTCTGTACACGTCCAAACCATCTCAGTCTGGCCTCTCTGACTTTGTCTCCAAAACCTCTAACATGTGCTGTTCCTCTGATCATGTCCATCCTGGTCACTCCCAGAGAGATCCTCAGCATCTTCATCTCTGCTACCTCCATCTCTGTTTCCTGTTTTTTCCTCAGTGCCACTGTCTCTAGACCAAACAGCATGGTCGGTCTCACCACGGTTTTGTACACTTTTCCTTTCATTTTAGCTGAAACTCTTCTGTCACACATCACACCTGATACTTTCCTCCACCCGTTCCAGCCTTCCTGCACACGCTTCTTCATCTCTTTTGCACACTCTACATTGCTCTGGACTGTTAATCCTAGATTCTTAAAATCTTCCACCTTGTTTATCTCTTCTCCCTGTAACCTCACTTTTCCATTTGGATCCCTCTCATTCACACACATGTACTCTGTTTTACTCTGACTAATCTTCATTCCTCTTCTTTCTAGTGCAAACCTCCACCTCTCCAGCTTTTCCTCCACCTCTTCCCTCCTCTCACTACAGATCACAATGTCATCTGCAAACATCATTGTCCATGGAGATTCCTGTCTGACCTCGTCTGTCAGCCTGTCCATCACCATAACAAACAGCAAAGGACTCAGAGCAGATCCCTGGTGCAGTCCTACCCCACACTGAACTCCTCTGTCTCACCTACAGCACACCTCACCACTGTCTTCCAGCCCTCATACATGTCCTGAACCGCTCTAACATACTTCTCTGTCACACCAGACTTCCTCATACTGTTGTGATGTGCAAGGAGGAGGACCCAAATGCAGGACATCAAACAAGATTTAATTAACCAAGGATCAGCAAGGCTGTAAGCAAAGAAACAGATGTCAGAAGGGATCAAAACGGTTTTCAAAGAGTTAATCTCAATTCCAAAAGATATCTGTTGGGTCGGGAGTCAGCCAGGGCTGGAAGGCATGAAGACCCGACAAGGAATGCTGGAGAGGCTGCCTTTAAATAGGCAGCAGAGAGATTAGATGCAGGTGGTCCAAATCAGGTAGAATTGGGGGAAAGGTGAGATGGTCCCTGGCTCCCTCTGGTGGTGGTTGAGGGAACCACAACACATACAATACCATAGTTCTTCTGTAGGTACCCTGTCATATGCTTTCTCTAGATCTACAAAGACACGGTGCAGCTCAAAGTGCTACAAAAGTGACATAATCTGATTTTTTAAAAATTATTTTAGATAATGTGACTTTTTTTTCTCTGTTTCCAGTCACCCCGTACAGTCCATATTGGGTTTTGACCACTGACTACACCAGTTTGGCCGTCGTGTACTCCTGTACGGACATTCTTCATATTTTCCACTTCCAGTCTGCCTGGATCCTCGGACGATCCCGTTTTCTGCCTCCGGCGACAATAGAATACGCAAAAAACTTGCTGGAGAGAGATGGCATCAACGTTTACAAGATGAGGCCAACGGACCAGGACTGCAAAGAGAAATAAACCAATGTTTACTTTCTGATAGACTTATCTCTAACTGGTATTTACATGACGCCATGTTGGAATGAAGCCTGGTGACCTTCAGGATTAAAAAACATTCTTATTGTGATAACGATTTAAAACAATGTTATAAAAAATAGGAATTCCTTAAAGAATGTAAAGAAGGAAACAGAAAAAAACTTTGTTTTATTTTTGTTTGCATGTTATATAAAAACCTTTATGAACCTTACAAACTTTATGAGCTTTTACTTTTTATTTGTAAAAAAATTACAGTGTTTTACATTTGTGAAGGGGTGGCACGGTGGCGCAGTAGGAAACACAGTGGCCTCACAGCAAGAAAGTCATGGGTTCAAGTCCCAGGTGAGGACGAGGCTTGGAACACTGGTCTTTCTGTGTGGCGTTTGCATGTTCTCCTTGTGTATGTGTAAATAGTTAAAAACTACTTAATAAATTAATCAGAAAAATAAAACAGTGTAAAAATAGAAAAGTAAACAAACATATTTCAGTAAATACTTAAAATCATCTTAAATAAAGATAAAAGCCAAATTAAAAAAGTGGGTTTTCTACCTCTTCTTAAAAACATGAACAGACTCTGCGGCCCTGAGTTCCTCTGGCAGGCTGTTCAACAGGTGAGGACTGTAATGCTGGAACGATGTCTCGCTGAGAGTTTTTCTTCTAACATGTCATATTGCTAAAAGACCAGTACCAGCGGACCTCTCAGTTCGAGAGTGGTCGTATCCCACAAGGAGGTCCGATGAAAAAGCAGGCCCAAAACCATAAAGACTTTTAAAAACCATTGAAAGAACCTTAAACTCAATCCTGAAATAAAAAAGCGCCTTAGATTACGCACAGAGTACACCAAAGCACTTTAATAATAATAATAATAAAAATTTTATTTATAACACACTTTATATCTCCAGTGGAGATCTCAAAGTGCTACGATGACCAAAAGCAACAACAAACAGCAAAATTAAATAAAACCACAACAAAAAAAAAAACAACACTAAAAACTTTGTTGAAAAGCCTTTAGAAATAAAAATGTCTTCAGTCTTTTCTTAAAAACCTCAACGGTCTGTGGAGCCCTCAAGCTCTTGGGAAGAGCGTTCCAGAGCTGTGGAGCAGCTGCCTGGAAGGCCCTGTCCCCCATAGTGGAGAGTTTGGTTCTTGGTTGGTGCAGGCAGTAGGGGGAGGAGCGCAGGTCTCAGACAGTGGTGTGGAGGGTTAGGAGTTCTTGGAGATAAACAGGTGCAGTGCCGTGTATGCATTGATGGGTAAGGAGGCAGAGCTTGTACTGAATTCTGTATTTAACGGGTAGCCAGTGGAGGGATTTGAGGATGGGGAGTGATATGGTCATATTTGCGCCTCCTTATCAGGATCCGGGCAGCGCAGTTCTGGATGTGCTGGAGCTTTTGTAAACCCCTGCATGGGATCCCTACAAGGAGGGCATTGCAGTAATCCAGCCTGGAGGAGATGAAAGCGTGAATCAACCTCTCAGCGTCAGGTTTGGAAAGACATGGACGTAGCCTGGCTATATTTTTAAGATGAAGGAGGGAAATCTTGCAGAGATGGTGAATGTGGGAGTCAAAGGTGAGGTTAGAATCCATTTTGACTCCAAGGGTTTTTACAGAGGATGACAGAGGGATGCTGTGTGCAAAAATGGGGATACTACTGAGGGGTGATACAACTTTGACTCACATTCACCCATAATGATGGCAGAAGTTGCCACAGAAGGCGATGACAACAACTCATCAAGAGCCACTCGGGCTAGACGTCTTGCTCAAAGACACATCGACATGAAGAATTAAAATTCAAACCTTCTTGTGCACGAGGTGGTTCTACCCGCATGCTGTAATGATAAAACGATGAAGTAATAAAACATCTGGACAGAGGCTGTTGGAGTAAAATCCGATTTCATGACTCAAATTAGGACATTATAAGGCAGTGGTTAGCAAGGTGACATCACAGCAAGAGGGTCGGGGCTTCAAGTCCTGGGGTGGAGGCAAGGCTTGAAACACAGTCCTTTACTATGTGGAGTATACATGGGTTTTCTCCAGGTACTCCAGGTTCCTCCTATTCTACAAAAGGATTCGTGTTAGGTTGATTAATTTCTACAATCCGCCGGGAAAGGTCCAGCACCCCCTGTGACCCTATAAGGTTTTAGCGGTTCAGAAGATGAAACCAAACTCAATTAGGTATTAGTGAATGGGCATGATGGGTACTGCCATCTGTAACACATCATCTACAGGATCAGTGAGTAAGCATGTGCACATACAACATGTATCCCACTGTTTTGTCTTTATTGTTTTGCTTTGCTTTTTCCTCTAGGAGGCGCCACAGCATATCAGTTCCTCTCATTAAACCCGGCCTTCTGCATCCTCTAACAACTAATCCTAATGTCATCTGCAAACATCATAGTTGTTAGAGCGACCTGTTTAAGGGCATGGCCGACAGTCTGGTTTCTTCCGGTTTACCTGCAGAATGTGACAATTGATTTTTTAAGTGACTCAAAGATTCCTTGTCTGGTTTTGGACCCGGGCAGATAAAGAAAAGGCTCAAGGCCCAACAAAAGCACACGCTCTAAATTGATTATGTGGCGTTGAGACGTCTCAAAAAAACAACTGCCATTAAATGTTCCTTGGTCAGGGTTTGACCTATAATTAAGTATGGAATTTTTTTTTGTCGTTAAAAATGCCATAAAATCCAGAGACTGACTTGAATTAATACAAGTCAGTCTCTGACTTGTATTGGTTGGTCTAAAATTTGCTTTTTTATCAAGTTAAAATACATCAGACCCCAAAAAACTTAAAGTTTCGTCTTCTGAACCACTTAACCCTAATGGGCTCGCAGGAGATGCCAGAGCCTATCCCGGCTGTTTCAGGCGAGCAGCAGCGTACACCCCAAACAGGTTGGCACAGAAGACCATCCAAACACACATTCATTCTTTGGGGCAATTTTGTATCTGCCAATCAACCTAACATGCATGTTTTTAGAGGGGGGTAGGCAACCGGAGTACCCAGAGAAAACCCACACGAACACGGGGAGAATATGCAAACTCCACACAGAAGGGCGAGATTAGACCAATGGAATGGTGCGCTAGATTTTAAACAAGTGCACCAAATGTTACATCAAGAGTGTTAAATTTCAAATCTAGCGGCGCTAGATCTGAAATCTAGTGCGATAGCGCTTGAAAATGTGTATTTAGCTGCACTAGATTTGAAATCAAAGAGCTTGATGTAACATTTTGCTTGTTTTTAACATCAAACACGCTTGTTTACGTGCGTGTATTGGGCCTGATGGCTTTCCACACCTGTGCACACTGATTATTTTGACAGCGTGCACATCACTGAGACACACACATTTTAATGGGAGCAGTGTTGTTGTATTTTCAACAAAGCCAACAAATCTAGAGTGCGCCATCTAGTAAAGAAACATTAGAATTGCATGGGAAATAAAACATTAACAAAGTTTATTTATTCAATTTTTTTTAGTTCAGCAGGTCGGATTAAAACGTTTAACGGGCTGTATGTGGCCCATGGGCCTTAGTTTTCCCATGCCTGGGCAAAAACAAAATAACACAGCTTTTCACAAACTGTCACTTTTCCTCATTTCTAAATATGTTATTTTATTTTTACAATCTATTATTTACTTGTGAACTACTTGTGATGGATTTACGACCTCCGTGGGATCTACCCGGGTCTCACTTTCATAAACTTGTAACAAGACTCTTGATTAAAGAAGCAACATCAAAAAGAAAAAATAAATCACCTAATTATTATTTTATTTTTTTAATTACTCTATTCATCCCTCACCGGGGAAATTTGTTTGCTGCACTCCTTACACCGCAGCAGGCTGCCCTTCAACAGCGCCAATGGTGGGAGAAGCGGGGGTTAGGTGTCTTCTCCAAGGACCCTAGACGTGCTCTCCAGGGGACACGAACCCGCGACCTTCCGGTCCGCGGGCGAACGCGCTAACCACACGGCCACCGTCTCCACCCTAAAATTAATAACCCTAAAATGAATAATTATTGTTGTTTTCTCTTCTACGCGCAATGAAACAGAAATTATTAGTAACTAATCAAAGAAGAAATTCATCACAAAGTATTATTGTTTCATCTTTAATATCAAGAAGTCCCACTATTGTAATCAATCTCTTATGAATGCAATATGGAAAACATTTAAAGAGCTCAGAGAATTGGCTTACAGATCGAGATTTGTTAAACCAGGTTTAATAAAACACACCTTTTTTTGATTTTATGTTCAGTTGATGATTCAGAAAGTAGAACATTGTTACAGGTTTCTTCTGGAGACACGTCTTAGTTCTCACTGCAACTCTGATCGGTGAGCGTCATCTTGGAAACGTTGATTTTCTCACTGATCAGTAGAGCTTTGGCTTGAGCGATTTTCTCTGCGGGCAGAGACGGTGTGCGGGCGAGGATCCAGGCGTACTCGAAGTGGAACAGGCGGAGCACGTCCGTGCAGGAGTACACAATAGAAGTGTTGTTGTAGTCAGTGTCAAGAACCCAGTATGGACCATAAGGAGTGTCTGGGAAAACACACAAGCAGGTTTATTTGTAGATAGAATCCTTTAGAGCAGGGGTGTCCAAATCCGATCCTCGACGGCCGGTGTCATGAAGGTTTTCCACATGTTCTTACATCTACACACTTGGTCCAGTTAATTGAGTCATTGTGCCAAATTCTATTGGCTGTTGATTTCACTTTCTGTGCATCAGCTGTTTTGAACCAGGAACACAATGAAAACCTTCGAGACACCGGCCCTCGAGGACCGAATTTGGACACCTCTGCTTTAGAACTTCAAACTAAAATTTCAAAGAGTGAAAGAAAAGTGATCTTACAACGTGAGAATCTCACTCCAAGTTTGGCCGGTTGTTTTTGGTCCAGAATTACAGCTGTTCCTTCGATACCTTTCTCCTCCCCGTCACTGAGAATAAAAGGAGTATGACTCGACAGGTTTCCTTGTTGGTTTTCTTACGACAAATTTACTTATAGAAAATTTTCACACCCTTACTTGACCAAATACTTATTTAAGATTCCAAACACTTTAAATCCAACGCATTGTTGAAAATAAATGTTTGATAAGATCAAACACTTCAGTTCAGATTGATTTACAAAGAAATCCCTTTGAAGTTTGTTTAGACCCACAATGACTGTGGCGTGTGTTGGTTAAACAGTTGCCAGGTGTGCGGAACAGGGTCTCTGTTCTTTCGTTTTGTTTGACTCATTCAATATGGAGAAGCCAGTTTTGTGTTCTTCACTGCGGCCTGGCTCTGTGGACCCATTCTGGACTCCGGCATATGGGTTGCCAGATTGGACACATTTGGACCGAACTGCGACACTGGTGGATACGGGCACGGGGGTATTGAGGTGTTTGCATTGCAGCACTCAAATTTCCCTTTGGGGATGAATAATGTATATTCAATTCAATTTGTCGTTTTATTTATTGATTTTTCCAAATATTAATAATAATAATGCATTGTATTTATACAGCGCTTTTCAGGACTCTCAAAGACGCTTCACATAGGCATTATTCATTCACGCCATACCAGGAGATGGCAAGCTACTGTTGTAGCCTAGCTTCTGTCAGTTTGCCCCAGGGCAAATTTTTGCGCCATCGGCACCTCTGACCATCACCAACCAATCACACACACCATTCAGACTAGACAACGTGGGTGAAGTGTCTTGCGCAGGGACACAATGGCAATTTCATGTCAACGGCCGTTCCACCGTGGCACCTGGGGTTCCGGCGGTCTCCCATCCAAGTACAGCCCAGGCCCAACCTGCTTAGCTTCTGAGGTCTGACGGGATCAGGCATTGACAAGCTAGTATCGCCCGACACAGTCATTTTGTGACATCCCAGCAAACAGAGAACCTCCAGGGAACGTTAGCCTGAGGTTCTCTGAAGGTTTGTTTTTACTGAAACAAAAACTAACGTTCCCTGAACATTGAGAGAACCAAATCCCAAATGGTATGGTTAAAATTAAGGTTAGAGAAACCCTGAAAAATTACTTTCACAACCGTCATAAAACTTTCCATTTGAAGCTGTAGAGAACCAAAAATAATGTTTCAGGAACGTTCTGCTAACCTTTGAAAAACCTTCCCAGAACCATCTGGGAACGTCAAATTGTTAGCTGGAATATAGCCTTCAATGAGCAAAGATTTTTTTCTACGTAGATAAAACTGCTTGTAATCTGAGAGGTTACGAAGATTTTTTCACATGTGAACATGTGGTTCAAAGCACACATAAAAGGTTTTTATGTATCCGTTTGTGGGGTAAAGATCGGGATTTTCTGGATCTTTAAATAAAAGCTGTCATTTTAATCAAGTAGTTCCAGTAGTTCCGTGCTATGTCACGATCCTCCCGTCAATCCCCCCCCATTTTGCAGATTTTTTAATTTTTTTACAATTGTTGTTGTTTTCACTGGTGTGGGCTGTCCATTGGCATTACTGTATGTACTGTTCGTCAAAAGTTTTCAATTCTTAAATTATTTTCTGTGACATTGCAATGTCGTACGCTATGTTACAATGCCATATTTTGTAATATTTGGGGGAGAAAATAAGTAATCTTGTTGTGTTAAACTTGAAGAGGGCATGGGATTTTAATTGAAGATACAACTCAATGGTGCTGCCTGGAAGTTCAGGCCATCGGCGTCTGAAATCATAAGTTCGTCGAACAAGGAAAAACACACAATTTTGAAGATTACTGTTATCTTAAAAGAAAGTTCCTGGCCATCAAGTATGCGTCCAGAGATATCGACATATGTCTTCTGATTCTGGCTGATAAAGTTGTGAATAGCAGACCATCATCTGCCTACAGAACTGCATGCTGATATCAGAGGACATGGTCAGACCGGGACGGTCAGGGTTTCAGTTCTTTACCGGTGGTTTGTTGTTATTTAGGTTTACTTCCTGGTTAATTATAAAAAAAAACTGACCGCCCTCTCGTTCCAGGTGGCCCTCCTCGTGTTCTCCCTTTGTTCTAGTGATTGCCAGCTCCCTTCCTAATGTGTCACACATTTGTCTCATTGTCTTTAACTTCCATCTGAATATAAGGTGTGGCTTGTCTTTGTTTCATCACCAGGTTGACTGATGTCCTCCATTACAGGTCGTACTTGTTATTCGTTCTTGAGATGTTTTGCGACTGACTCAAGTACCTATTTCTCGGAGATGTTTTGTTTCTAGAAATAAATTTTCCGTTTAAAACTGCATACAGCCCTACACGTGAGTCCACAAGCTTACACCCAAATCTGATAAGAACGATTTATTAGCGCTTCACAATAGTGAACTGATTAGGGAGAAAATAAAGTTGAATACTTTACAGATTTTGCTTGTGTAGATTATTTGTTAGAACATACATCCCGGATAAGTAAAGGTACCAGTTTACATTCATTTGAAGACTGTTATGGTTTGTATTTGCTCATATTAAACTTTTTTTTTTTTTATGTGAAAGTGTGAATGAGAGGGATCCAAATGGAAAAGTGAGGTTACAGGGAGAAGAGATAAAGATGGTGGAAGATTTTAAGAACTTAGGATCAACAGTCCAGAGCAATGGAGAGTGTGGAAAAGAGGTGAAGAAGCGTGTTCAGGCAGGCTGGAACAGGTGGAGAAAAGTATCAGGTGTGATGTGTGATAGAAGAGTTTCAGCTAAAATAAAAGGAAAAGTGTACAAAACCGTGGTGAGACCCGCCATGATGTTTGATCTAGAAACAGTAGCACTGAAGAAAAGACAGGAAGCAGAGATGGAGGTAGCAGAGATGAAGATGCTGAGGATCTCTCTGGGAGTGACCAGGATGGACAGGATCAGAGGGACAGCACATGTTAGGGGTTTTGGAGATAAAGTCCAAGAGGCCAGACTGAGATGGTTTGGACATGTGCAGAAGAGAGAGAGTACATAGGAAGAAGGATGCTGGATTTAGAACCACCAGGAAAGAGGACTAGAAGAAGACCAAAGAGGAGGTTCATGGACGCAGTGAAGGAAGGCATGAAGATAGTTGGTGTGACCAAAGAGGATGCAGCAGATAGGGTTAGATAGAAGAAACTGACTTGCTGTGGCGACCCCCTGAAGGGAAATGCCGAAAGAAGAAGAAGAAGAATGTTTGATTTTATTCTTCAAAAAAAAAAAAAATCACTGCACACAAATTAGAACCAAAGTACTCACACGACTTGGCTGTTATAAACCCGGATGCTTCCGTCTTTTCTCAGTGCGTAGTTTGCCTCAACGCACTTTCCTGAAGAGAAGAAAGCAGGGATCTTCTCGATCTCGTACCACTTCCCCAGATACTGCCCACAAAGAGAGGGCGTTAGTTTGCTCGTGAGGGATCAGAATTCAGACTTCTATCTGTGTTACCTCTGTTAGGTTGAAGTTGGGCTGCACCTTGGGGTATGGACAGGGACCCCATCCAAAAGTCTGAGCAGAGATGAGAGGAAGTAGCAGGAACAGGAGGTAGACAGATGTCATGGTGGCTTCTGGAGATAAGAGAAGGATAAATGAATTAAAGATGTTCATCATTTCATGATCACATTTGATAATACGAACGATAATAAGAAAGAACTTTTACAGAAAATAATCAAAAGGAAAAAGCAACGATGTGGAAGTGATTAAGTACATTCCTTCATCTTCATGTTCCTTTCAGACCTTTGCCATTACTTTGAAAGGGTTTCTTATTTTATGTACCATAAAATAAGAAACCCTTGTACGATAGGAGGTACAACGGCTGGTGTCCTGGTGCAGCAACAACAACCTGGAGCTCAACGCTCAGAAGACAGTGGAGATGATCGTGGACTTTAGGAAAGTCACAGCTCCCATTACCCCCCTTGCACTGACAGACTCCCCCATCACCACTGTAGACTCTTTCCGCTTCCTTGGCACTACCATCACACAGGACCTAAAGTGGGAGCCGTCCATCAGCTCCCTGATCAGCACCCCATAATATAACTCCATTCCCACCCTTACACTGACAGACTCCCCCATCACCAGTGTAGACTCTTTCCGCTTCCTCGGCACTACCATCACACAGGACCTAAAGTGGGAGCCATCCATCAGCTCCCTGATCAAAAAGGCCCAGCAGAGGATGTACTTTCTGCGGCAGTTGAAGAAAGCCAAGATGCCCGCCCAGATGTTGGTGCAGTAGTCCATCGAGTCCATCCTCATCTCCTCCATCACCGTGTGGTACGCTGGAGCCACAGCCAGGGACAAACACAGACTGTGCGCTCCGCAGAGAAGGTGATCGGCTGCAGCCTTCCATCTCTCGAAAACCTGTACATCTCCAGGACTCGGGGGCGTGCAGGTCGGATTGCAGCTGACCCTTCCCACCCTGGACATGGACTTTTTGAGCGACTCTCCTCAGGCAGGAGGCTCTGGTCCATTCGGACCAGTATGTCCAGCCACAAAAACAGCTTCTTCCCTTCTGCCGTTGGACTTATGAATACTTTATAACCTGGATCCCCACATCTCTTAGACACTTTATAACCTGGATCCCCACATCTCTTAGTCACTTCTTGTCACTTTACTTTCTTTATTATTTTCTATGACGTTGCACTACTTTTCTTTTTCTTCTGAGCACTCTTAGTTTTGTTAAAACATTCTCATTTATTTTATTTTTATTATTTTTATTTTATTTTATTTTTTTGCACACCTGTATCAAAGCAAGTTCCTAGTCTCTGATATTCTTCATTGACATGGCAATAAAAGCATTCTGATTCTGATCAAATTTAATTGTTAAATAGTGCTGTTTTGAGTCACATTGTGTTTGACGTAATGTGAATGAGGACATCCTTTGTCCTCAGGACGTCTTCAATCCATTTAAATCCATTTAAACATTTCCGATCAATTTTAACAACCGGTTTTAAAAAAGGTCCTAAAATTTTTCAAATTCTACTTGTCAGGTTGACAAATTAGAGTTAACACCTTAGTACTCTCATGGTGTTTTTTGCACTACCCTAATCAAAGCTTTTAAAACACACGAATTACGTAAAAGTATTAGGTAAACATTGGTAATAAATGCATTTTTTGTTGGCTTAGTTTATCTTTAACACGGACACACCTTCATCAATGGCCACCTGTCACACGTCAATATTTGTTTTAGAATTTGATCGAAATGGAACATTTTTTGATGGGGTGTGTGTCCCTTTGCATTGTTAACAAATCAATCGAACTATAGACTTTCCGTTCTTGTTTTTGTACTGTATGTGTCAGAGGTGAAGCTGGGGCGTGTTATTCTAGATAAAAGAAGTGACTTCACTTTTTTTTTTAATGCAAAATGCTAATTGAAATGAACTTTTGAGATCTTTCGATGGTTTCAAGCAAACGTTTTATACAGAATAATCCAGAATATTTTTTCATCATTTAATAGTTTTGCAGAAAGTAGTGTTTGGACAAAAAATGCTTGAAACTAGAAATGTGCTGTTTTCAATAAACAGCTGCTTGATACCTTGCACGCCTTGTTTACTAGAATTCTAAAAATGGACTACAACCCCCATCATGCCTAGTGCATAACCTAAGATTTTTTTCAACCTCTCTCAAAATTGCATTGGAGTAAAAGGGGAAAAATTCATATTTCGGCTTATTTAGAGGGCTGTAGCAGAAAAAATGGTTAATTAAATTAAAAAAAAAAACTGTGGTCAAGTTAATCTTTAGAGGAGAAAGTTTTCTTATAATTTGATGCCAGATTTCAATTCAATTTTATTAGTATAGCCCAAAAGCACAGAATTTCCATCTCGATGGGCTTCATAAGAAAAAGAGGAATGTATTAACACAAATACACAGCAAGAAAAATAACTAACTAATGCTAACTAAACAAGACTAGCACATTTATGCACTTAGACTCTCCTTCTCGGTGAGAAAAAACTCCTAAAAAACCCATCAGTGGGGAAAAAAATAAGAAACCTCGTGGGATCCACATGAAAGAGAGATCCCTCCCCCCTCGTACAGATTTGTGGCTGTAGATTAAAATTGATGGAGTTACAAATTTTCCCAATGTGGGACGAATAAAGTTTTTTTTAACTTTTTATTAGTAATTGATAAATGTTTTTTTGACACCTGAATCTCTAAAACAAAAAAAAAGAAAAAAAAGAAAACACATTCCTTGCTCTGTTTGGGTATAAAGAGGGCCTTTTCCGAACTTTTTCAGTTTTTAAACAGTCATATCGCAAAAAGTATGAACACCGATCTTAATTTTGTTCGACCAGAAAAGAGACAAAATCACTGGGAGCATTTAAAAGCTAAAATTATGATTCTTGACAAAATGTTTCTAGAGTTATTGAGTGTTGAAGAGCATACATTTTTTAGGAAAAAATTTCAAAACAAAATTCCAAAGTCAATGGGGAAAAAGTTACTAAATTTGAAATATTACAAAATTAAGCAAAAAGTTAAAAATCTGTATATATCCGAATAAAAAACGGTTTTTGAGACCAAAATCACAAAAATTGGTCAATCCTACGTGGGAATATTTACGCGTCAAAAAAAGGGCTATATTAAAGAAAACAGAAAAAAACACTTGCAGCCTTTTCATGGCATCAAACAAATATTTGTATTTTATTTTTAGTCTTTTAAAGAGTGTGTTCATCATAAACACGACATAAAATTAGTTTGGCATAAAATATTCTTCAGAAACGACACAGTTCTAAAAGATTTAAAAAAGTTGCACAGATTGAGACAAAATACTGTTTGATATGTTTGAAAGATAAACTAGCGAAATTCTTCTTGTATCTTACTTCATCCATGAAGTCATTTTCTTTTATTATCAGCACACAATAGGA
This sequence comes from Neostethus bicornis, assembly GCA_902685375.1. Lineage (NCBI taxonomy): Eukaryota > Metazoa > Chordata > Actinopteri > Atheriniformes > Phallostethidae > Neostethus > Neostethus bicornis. Next base: position 7,746,420 of record LR738553.1, on the reverse strand, counting down.
ACGTTAGCATCTTGTTAAACTGGTTTGTCTGGTTTCGAGGAGAAGTTTCATAACATTCTGCAGGTGAGCACAATAAATAAAAAAAAAATCCACAAACTAACAACGATTAAACGTATTTGTCTAAAATAAAAAGTAATTTTTAAAACAGGATAAATTGAACATTTTTAGAGAGAATTTCCACATTAGCTAAATTAACGAGCATAAAGAAACTGACCAATCACCAGGTACGATCACTTCACGTCTCCTAGCAACAAGGAATATGTAACATTTTTAAATTATTTTACGTTAAATTATTTACTACATTTACACCACATGTTACGTTATTTTTTCAATTGAATTTTATTAATATATGTATACATAACATGTATACAAAACATGTAAATACATATATACTGTATATACATATATGTATACATAACATGTATACGGAACATGTGTATATGTATAAATATATACATATATATATAAATATATGTATACATAACATGTATACAAAACATGTAAATACATATATACTGTATATACTTATATATTTATTTATATTAGATGGAAGGCTGTATATATGTATACATAACATGTATACGGAACATGTGTATATGTATAAATATATATATATATATATATAAATAAATATATAAATATATGTATACATAACATGTATACAAAACATGTAAACACACACACACATATATATATATATATATATATATATATATATATATATATATACATATATGTATACATAACATGTATACAAAACATGTAATATATGTTTTGTATACATATATTATTTATATATATATATAAAACATGTTTTTTGTAAAAACATTTTATTTGAGTTTTTCTCCACATATAAGAAAGTATTTCTTAAATCTAGAAAATAAATTTTTACCTGTCAGAAACTTAAACTGCAGGAAAAAAAAAGTCAGTCAGGCTTCTTTCTCGTCTTTCTCGTCTTTGTTTGTGTCTGGATTCTTTGCTCTTTTATCCATCTTATGTAATGACGTGTGTGTTACATAGCGTTCCGTCACTTAAAGGCTGGAGGTTCACACCCTGTGCAAATGCTTTTCTTCTGAAAGTCGTAAAGTAGAAACATTCAAAGAGACATAAAAATGGTGCCCGGAAATGAACCAACTAACTAAATAACATTTTGCTGTGAATACAACTTATTTTCGGGGATTTTTCTCCTTAAGTTGATCTATTACAATTTGTTTTGTTAGCACATAATATTAACAGTTGTAAATTTATGTGTTGAATATGTACCCCGTGAAGTGCCAGATTGTTCCAAACTCACTAGGATGAGATTTTATGTCTTTTTTTTTGGAGAGTTTTTGGGGATTTTTTTTTAATCCTAGTATTTGCGAATTGTCTTTTTGAGGATTCATTCAATCGATCAATTCGATCATCAAATACATTGTCAGAAAATGACTTTGAAGCCCTTTCTACAATGGATCACTCCCGAGTGAATGAGGGATTATATGTATCCTGATCCCCTCGCCTGCCGCCAAAGGGAGCCCTGGACCTTCCTCACCCCCTGGATTAGGGACACCTGAGATTGATTTCAGATGCCACACACCTGTGGATACTGCTGCCTTTTTAAGGGCAATCACCCCGGACGTCGGGGTTGGGTCATTGTCATCGTTCCTAACCAGTTCCTCCTGGTTGCCTGACCATAAGTTTGATCTCTGTTGTAGTATCTATGGATGGTAAATTCGAAGCCCCATGAACCATCGAGTAATTTCGAACCAATTTCCTGAAATAGACCCAAAGATTTGAATCTTTCGAGCCCGCAAAGAGCTCCATCTGCGGGATGTAAAGAAAAATCCAGTAGAAAAAAAGAAAGATGAATAATACGCTCAAAGTCTCAAGTCATCAGAAAAATTATTGAGATTTGGTGAGGTTTTCTGCTTCCTATTCTTTGCTAATATTTTTTCACCGGTATCATACAGTAATTATGTCAACACGGTATGTTAATTTAAATTTTACTCTCCCAAAACAAAAAAAAAAGAAATATTCCACTCTGCTCATTTAAATGATGATTAACTGTTTAATAAAGCACAGACTGACCACACCGCGCGCTCCTGTCATCAATATGAATTATTAAAGAGAACTGAGCCTTTGTTCAGTGGTCCCAAACCACCAGGCCGTAGGTGATGTGGTACCGGGCCGCACAGACAAAAGAAATAACTTCCATTATTTCCATTTGGTTTTTATTCCATATTTCATCTTCGAGATAAAGATGTTTTGATTTGAAAAGTCACCGGATTTTCTTCCTTACGTCCGTCAATGTCACACCACTGATACATCATTCCATCAAATTTAAACCTCTAACACCAGTAAAATGAAAACACTCTTCAGGTCAAGATGGGACTGTCTGGTTCCAGCAAAATAAACTCACAACTCTGACTGATCTAGTCTCACTGTGAATAATCTAACTAGTATTTTTATTCACTTTGTTTTTGTGATATCCTTTATTTTGAAGGTATGTTTACCGTTACCATAACAACCAGAGTGCGTTCGAGCAGAGAGAATGTTTTCATGATATAAAGACGCTGCTAATAAATTTTCTCTTGAAGACAAAGTGGAATTAAGTTTGTTATTGCTTAAAAAGACAGTTTTTCAGGCTGGTCTTTAGTTTTTCTGCTACACCTTTAGACCAGTCCGTGAAATTATTGTCAGACACTAAACCAGTCTGCGGTGCAGAAAATGTTGGGGACCCCTCCCTCAGATGACTGAAAAACTTAGTAAAGTATGAAAAAAAACTGCGGGCCAACATTCACTAACCAGTGATTACAGAAGCAGACACTTTAACATTTGGGGTAAATGTGAGCGCGGCTTTGTGGTGCCCACCTACACAACGAAAACAATCTCATTATTAGGAAAAAAACTGAAATAAGACAAACTCAAACAAATGTTCTTTCCATAGATTTTATTTCATATTTTTTTATTTAAATATAGAATTTTTTCCACAATGTTAGGCTTCAGTCTGCTTCTCTTTGTTTACAACCCCTCCAGCTTTGGAGAAGACCCTCACAGGGCACCGAGGTTGCTGGCATATGGAGATAGTACTTGGCCAGTTTATACGAACTGGGATAACACAGCTTCCCTCGATGCCCAGTACTGGAGCGGGTCTTCACCTCTGCAGAGATAGGGCACTGCCAGATATCGCTGGACCTCCACCGTCGCGTTCGCCGAGGCGCAATTTATTCGCTGGGTTTCACCTAGAAAGAAAAATGAAGTTTGTAAAGCCATATAAGATGAGGTCATGTTGCTGATCAGACGTACCAGAAGATCCAGAAGATCCTCTGTAGAAGAGGATTCCGGTTGTGACTAATAAAGCAGAATTGATTTTAACACCGGGAAAAAATACATAAATGAAATAAAGTTTGTCGTAGCTTACCTGGATGTAGAAGAATCTCTTCTTTCTGTTCTTATTCTGCCCACATTTCCTGAATGAATTAATCTCTTTTATATCTTCCTACTGATTGAACAACTCCGCCCAGTTCGAATAACCAGCGAGCTACTCGAAACCTGATCTCAGGTACGAGCAGACTCCGAGCTCTGGTCACGTGGTTGGAAGGTTTGCTTGCCCTGCTCGAAGCAAAACTCGCGGGACTTTTTTTTTCATTCTGCTCGACACTACTCGAGTAGGGCTGCTCGAGCTGGCCATCCCTAATATGTTGTTGCCAGAGTACCCATCTGGTTTCTGGATTCCGCTGAAATCTTTGTACACAGAGTCCACTGAGTCCAAATAACAGCCTGGGGCAGAGCTAGTCCTCCTGACCAGTTTGTCGAGTTTCCTCTTGTCCTTCTCTGTTATTCCTCCATACCAGTAGTGCCCTACGCTCACTAACAGACCTCAGTGTCCTCAGGTGGTGGAGACCACTTTGGCCCTTCTTGTATAGGACACCAATAATTATTTTTTGTCCACTGGATGTAGAGCAGGCACTCTGGTAACTTTGGGCTGAGACATATCTTCTCATATTATACTACAGCTCAATGGAGTTGTAAAGGTAAAGCTATTAACTCGTCTTTTCTGGGACAGAAGAGACCAATCTAAAAGAAAGTCGCACTTTTATTTGTCAATGAATCTTTATTAGTCAGAACTCCACATATTCTCGTCAATAGCAAATGAAAACATCCAACGACCATGATTTATTTGTTACAGGTTTCATAAAACACACTTTTCTTCATTTTAACATTCAAGTTAGAGGATTTAAAAATGAGGAAAACAGACTTGTTAAAAGTCTTTGAAACAGTGAACAATTAGAATGATCACAGATTTAATCAGAAATTATAGCAGAGATCAGTAATTCTAGAATCAAAGAAACCCTTGAAGTTTGATTTTAAAAGACTCATCAGTAAAAAGATGTCTTCTGCTTGTTAAAAGATGTCGGTGTTTTAGCGACACACCTCCAAGACTAATCACTGGTTTGTTTGCAGTTCTGAGGAGTGAGCTCTAGCTCGGAGAGGTCGATTCCTTCACCTAGCAGAAACATCTGGGCCTCGTTCAGCGCCTCTTGAGTCATGGTGGGTTTCCTGGAGAAGATCCAGGCGTATTCGACATGGAACACACTTAGCACATTGGTGCAGGAGTACACCAGGGCAATATCGGTGTAGTCAGTCTTCAAAATCCAGTACGGGGAGTAAGGATCCACTGGGAAAAAATCAGAAAAAATTATGTCCCTTCTGGACTTTCTGCTTCTTGTATGGTTTTAAGGCCATAGGCATCCAGATTGTTGCAACACCACCACCTACTGATCCAACCCCTCCTGGATCCTGCTAAACAGGCCAGTGCACTAAAAAACTCAACACACCCAAACCACTCCTTGAACACCCTAAAAAAGAAGACGCATTCAAGCCCAACCACTGCCCTGGCCAACACTTCTCAACTCCCAAACATGGCCTCCCTCTCCATTCAAAACTTCCCTTACCGCAACAGAATGTGTTCCACCTCCCCACAGTGACAACACTGCCCATCAGGGCCTTGAAAGGGCCCATCTCATGCAAAATAACTCTTTTCACATTGTATCCTATGCACATACACACACAAAATGTGGGGTTTGTAACATGCATTACACGATAGTTATGAAAATATATTGATTTGGTGAAGCGCAGACCCGGAACTAAGAAAGGCAGGGTCTGCTCATCCCCCCGCCCGTCCTGATAAAGTACAAGCTCCGCCCTCTGCTCTCTATTCCTCCGCCCATCTCTGAGCGGGAGGGGGAAGGCAGGCGTAAACCCGTACGTAGCGGTTTGGTGGCGTCTGAAATAAGATTTTATCATGTCGATTCATCAAAAAAGCGTGTTTCAAGCAAGAAAATAAAAAAGACGCAGAGCAGCGAACCAGCCTGCATATCGGACGTTGATAGCGAGTTTGTGAGGGCGTAAGGCCGGAGTGGAGGTGGGTGGTGAGGAGGTAGGGTTTGCTGCAGAGGGGGGCGTGTGCGAAGTCCGTCCTGGCTACGTCAAATGCGTCATACTTTAGACATCTGCTCATTTGTTGTTTTGTCTGAGCGTACCAGAAATCCACAGCAATTTGTGAAAAATGGGCTAAATCAAGCTAGAAACCCCTTTGGTGACATATACAAGGCCCGGACATCACTCTTACAAGGTAGAAAACTCTGGAAAGTTGATTTTGCATGAGATGGGCCCTTTAAGCGTATCAAATTCTCAGCCTGCTCAACATTCCTTAACGTCTCCATCATTTGACCCCACCCTTCCCCACCTCATCCCATGGCTATACCCTCTGGAGTGCAGCAAATCCCCCTGTTTGTCATTGCTACTTAAGACGCCTCCACACAACCGGCTTTCCGTCCCCAGGAGACAACTTAAAGGACCCTTGAAAAATCTCATCTTTCCCTGCCCACCCTGCTGGCCCTTTTTCATCCCCCTCTTATTATGTCCTTTGCACTGATCACCCCACACTTAGTCCCAAATGCCTCTTCTATTTTCCACTTGCTGTCATTGTCGGTTTGTCCTGAAAGACCTGTAAAGGACCACAAGATCCACGGATCTAACAAACAAGTTGTACTTTGCTTTGCACTTTGGTTTTTCTTGCCCTCCACTTTTGTCACAATGTCACTCAGATTTCCAGGATAATTAACTTCTAAAATTAACAAAATTCATTCTAAATTTTTCTTGAAGTCCAAGAAAAATGCTCTTACACACTGAGAAGCTGACTTCAAGTTTGGCCGGGTCGGTTTTGTCCGCAATCTTAGCTGTTCCTTTCTTCATCTTTGCTTCGTCATCTCTGTGAATCAGACGATCACAAAACAAAACAAGAGAAGTTTATTAGTGTCCAGACATTTCTATTCAACATTTTCACTCTTTGAGGCAGTGGAGGTTTCGGTACCTTCCATTTCCTGAAACTACACGTTCATCGACTGCGAGGATTTGTCTCACCACTAATGACAATCCAACGAATCATGACGATTTATATCACTCACATGATCTGGTAGTTGGTAACCTCGATGGTGCCATCGATGTTCTGTGAGTAGTTTTCCTGACGGCACTTTCCTTTGGACCAGGAGTTGGGGATCTTGGCAATCTCGTACCACTTTCCCAAGAACTAGCAACACACAAAGAGGGAAGGACCACTAGGAGTGTGGTGTGGGTGATGTGAGGATGTACAGTCTAAATAAATATGTTACCTCTTTGATTGTGAAATCAGACTGGACCCTTCGATCTGGGCAGGACCCCCAGGACTGAGCGGAGATGAGGGGAAGGAGCAGCAGGAGGAGGAAAGCAGTAGACATGGTGGCTTCAGGACACAAAAAAAATTGGGAAAAGTTAGGAATAAAACATCACAGTCTACTGGGTGTGGCATTTCACCAACATCCAAATACAACCCTCGGTTGTTGCTAAGCACCTACACACAAGCTGGTTTGGGTCAATCACCGGATTTCTTTACCTAATTTTAGTCTCTAAAATGTTTCCAGATAAGTTCAGTTTTTAAAAAAAACAGACAGATCCTTGATTGACTTCTAAACTTTTGGGCCAATCAAAAGGCGCACTGGCGTTTGTCTTTTAGCAACCTTAAAACTCTTTAGTTTTCTAAATTAAACGTATCTGAATGGTATTACAAATAACATTTTGAGCAGGAAGATGAAGTTTACCTGTGAGATGCAGGTGAATCTCTGGAGGAAGCCTGTCGAACCATCAGCTTTTTAAAGATAAGGACGCAGAAAATGTCACAGAAAATGGGCGGGGTTTCCAATGCGCTAAAAAAAAGTATTGTCAGCAGATTTTCAAATTCCTCCTAAATGTTTCATTTTAAAACAATTTATAGACTTTGAACTTTGATTGTTCTCGGCCTTATTTTCTTTGAAAAAAGTTCTTTGAATAATATAAAGAAAAGATACAATAAAGCTTAAAATTGAAGTTGTGGACAAATATCTTGAAAAACAGGATTTTCTCAAATTTCACAACAAATTTTTTTATCAACTTAACACTTGATGAAAATTTTGCTTGTTTTTATTTGACTTTTTTTGGATTTTGTAGATTTTGTCAAAAAGGTTTTTATCCTAAATAATGGGGTTTTTTTATGTTTTAAAATTGGATTGTATTTAAATCTTGAATCTCTGAAGTTCTTCAAGTGACAATAAGTGGGGGAAAAACCCGAGAAGTTTTACGAATAAAGATGCATTTTGTTTGAGAATTTCTTTTAAAATGCTAAAAATTTTTGCAGGCAATGGAATTCTCTTAAATGTTCGGACTTGATAAACTTGTTGATGCAGTCTCTGTGGTGAAGACTTGGTAGGACAAAAAAAACTTAATAAAACACACAAAAACTGAAAAATATACGTGTTTGTGTGTTTTTTTGTTGATTTTTTACTTTAAGCGAAACACGTTCACTTAATTTCTTTATACACTATATTGCCAAAAGTATTGTCTCACCTGCCTTTACTCATTGTATGAACTGAAGTGCCATCCCATTCCTAACTCATAGAATTCAATATGATGTCGGTCCATCTTTTGCAGCTACTACAGCTTCAACTCTTCTGGGAAGACTGTCCACAAGGTTGAGAAGAGTGTTTATAGGAATTTTTGACCATTCTTCCAAAAGTGCATTGGTGAGGTCACACACTGATGTTGGTAGAGAAGGCCTGGCTCTCAGTCTCCGCTCTAATTCATCCCAAAGGTGTTCTATCGGGTTCAGGTCAGGACTCTGTGCAGGCCAGTCAAGTTCATCCACACCAGACTCTGCCATCCACGTCTTTATGGACCTTGCTTTGTGCACTGGTGCACAGTCATGTTGGAAGAGGAAGGGGCCCGCTCCAAACTGTTCCCACAAGGTTGGGAGCATGGAATTGTCCAAAATGTTTTGATATCCTAAGCATTCAATGTTCCTTTCACTGGAACTAAGGGGCCAAGCCCAGCTCCTGAAAAACAACCCCATACGATAATTTCTCCTCCACCAAATTTCACAGTTGGCACAATGCAATCTGAAATGTACCGTTCTCCTGGGAACCTTCAAACCCAGACTCGTCCATCAGATTGCCAGATGGGAAAGCGTGATTCATCACTTCAGAGAACGCGTCTCCACTGCTCTAGAGGCCAGTGGCGGCGTGCTTTACACCATTGCATCCGATGCCTTGCATTGCACTTGGTGATGTGTGGCTTGGCTGCAGCTGCTCGGCCATGGAAACCCGTTCCATGAAGCTCTCTACGTACTGTACTTGGGCTAATCTGAAGGTCACATGAAGTTTGTAGCTCTGTGCAGAAAGTCGGCGACCTCTTTGCTCTATGCGCTTCAGCATCCGCTGACCCCTCTCCGTCACTTTACGTGGCCTACCACTTCGTGGCTGAGTTGCTGTTGTTCCCAAACGCTTCCATTTTGTTATAATAGAGCTGACAGTTGACTGTGGAATATTTAGGAGCGAGGAAATTTCACGACTGGATTTGTTGCACAAGTGGCATCCTATGACAGTTCCACGTTGGAATTCACTGAGCTCCTGAGAGCGGCCCATTCTTTCACAAATGTCTTGTTTCACAGTCTGCATGCCTGAGTGCTTGAATTTATACACCTGGGGCCAGGCCAAGTGATTAGAACACCTGATTCCGATCATTTGAATGGGTGAGCGAATACTTTTGGCAATATAGTGTATGTTGTATTTAACGTTTACATAAATTTTGAAAGAAAATTTCTTTAATGTATTTATTACTGACTAAAAAACAAGAAACGCCCAGTTAAAAGTTACTTTTCTTTTGCACTTTGTGTTGAAAATAAGTCGTGTTTTCTTTTTTCTTTTATGCATTTATTTATTATTTATCAAACTTTATTGATGACAAAATAAAGTACTATTAGAAAAATAAACTTATCTATTTGGAAACTTGGGAACAAAAGTTTTTTTGTTTAATTTGTTTATTTAAATTTTTAAAAAATATATATTTGTTTGTCATTTCTAATTTGTTTATGAGTTATTATCAATTTTGAAATTTGTTTTCTTATTGTTTTTTCTAAACAAAAAAAAGTAATCATAGTTTGTATTGTTACGCCTCAAAAACAGGGAATGTTTTTTTTAAATTTGTACACCGTTTCGTAAAACAACGATCATTTTAAATTTGGTCGTTTGGAAAGAAAAGTTTCTGTTTTTATCGTTCATTTAAGTAATCAATTAATTAATTCTTAAGAAGGTCTCACAGTAAGAAGATCAGGGTTTAAGTCCTGGGTGGACGAGGCTGGAAACACTGTCCTTTCGGTGCAGAGTTTGCATGTTCTCCCCATGTATTTGTGGGTTTCCTCTGGGTTTTCCGGTTTCCTTCCATCCTCCAAAAACATGCATGTTAGATTCATTGGCTGTTATGAACTTGTCCCTAAGGATGAATGGTTGTGTGTGCGTGACCCACGACGGATTGGCGACCTGTTTGGGGTTTGCCCCAAACTGCCTTTCGCCCTAAACCAACCGAGATAGGCTCCGGAACGCTCGCAACTCTTTCAGGGATAAGTGGTTCAGAAGACAAAACAAATTCTTAAGGAATAGATTTCTTGCCAGTGGTCAGTCAGTTCCTTCCATCTAACCCTATCTGCTGCATCTTCTTCGGTCACGCTAACCATCTTCATGTCTTCCTTCACTGTGTCCATGAACCTCCTCTTTGGTCTTCCTCTAGTACTCTTTCCTAGTGGTTCTCAAGTATATTTAAAAAGAAAATGTCCTTGAACTGTGAAATTATTTGTGGAGGTAGATTTAATACAAAGTGGTTTTAATACAAACAAATGGGAAACTTGATTTTCTGTCAAGATTCTCGGCGTGTGTGAGAATTGTTTGTGTTTCAAATTACGTTCTTCAGCTGTTTGTTAAATTTTAGCAATAAATAAAAAAAATCATAAAGAAGAAAAACATAAGCAAAAAGAATACAAATCATTTTATTAGCTTTGCGCTTTTTTAATGAAAAAAGTATACTTTGCGATTACTGACGACCTGTAAACGCTAAGTCCCCAGTTTATGCTAAGTCCCCTGGACTTTGCGCCTCGGAGCCAGGATAGGCTCCAGCCATCCCCGTGTCTGTGACAAGTATAAGCAGTTCAGAAGATGAATGAATGTATGTATACTTCGGATATTGACACAACAACGAATAGTATGTGTTTTCAATTGACCAGAATGCGGGACGTTAATTTTTTCTAAAGCTTGCTTAGACGTGAGTTTATTTCAGGTCGGACACCTTTCACCTGAATACCTCAGCCTTCACTCCATTAAGACGTTTTCTTTGGGAATTTTTTTTAAATGTTAGCTACATATCTTTGCTGGGTGTGGAATCTGTTGAGTGTTGGTTACATAAACCAACATTTCTGGCCCCATGTAGATTAGATGGATAAGGCGGACTCTCATCCTCCTGAAATCATGCAGGTTACTCTATCCCAACTGCCCTGCAGCAGTCTTTACCTACTGCTCTGCTTTTTGGCCTCGATCAGAGGCGTCGACCAGCTCCAAGCTACAGTCCATGACTGACCCAGCCATGCAGGTTCGTCTATTCTTTTCAGCACATGTTCTAAACTCAACTTGGCATCTCTTCTCACCTCAAATACCCTGGTTTGTTCCAGCTGTACTACTGGTGGTTGATTTTATTGTTAGACGGTGTGGATTTTTTAAAGCTTCCAATCACTGTTTTTCTGATGGAACATTGGTCTTCATTCTGGTTAAACGTCCCTGGTTCCTACAATCAGCAGTTTCTAGAACCGGCATGGGCAAACTACGGCCGGGGGGCCACATGCGACTCGTTAAACGTTCTAAATCTGGCCCGCCGAACATAAAAAATGTAAATAAATAAACCTTATTAATTTTTATTTCCCCCGCAATTTTGATGTTTTCTCACTAGTTGGCGCATGCTAGATCATATTAAGTAAAAAACCATCGTTGCTCCCATTAAAAGTGTGTGTTTTTGTGATGGGCAGGCTGTCAAAATAAACAGTGTGCACAGATATGGAAAGCCATCGGGCCCAAGACCCGCATGTAAACAAACGTGTTAGATGTTAAAACAAGCCAAATGTTACATCAAACGCTTAAATTTCAAACCTAGCGCCGCTAAATGCACGTTTTTAAGCGCTATTGCTCTAGATTCCGGACCTAGTCTGCTAGATTTGAAATTTAACACTCTTGATGTAACATTTAGTGCTTGTTTAAAATCTAGCACGCCATACTATCGGTCTAATCTAGCGGTTACCAAAGCATGCCATTCATCTGCTCCTGTCCCGGTCTGCTGGTCAAATGTTAGAACTCAATGTGACCTGCGAGTCAAAAAGTTTGCCCGCCCCTGATCTAGAATAACTAAATCCATACGGACCGTTGAGACAGTACTCAAAAAATGAGAACTCAACTTTCTGGACCTGTTTATGTTTTTATCCTCTGGTGGAATACGTGCTTTTATCTCCCAATTTAGCAGGATTTCAGCTCTCAAACAACTTTGGTTTTATTGACAATTTGAATAATTCTGGAATTACCCTGTTTACCAGTGTATGGTCTATACATAAAGCTTTTGTGGAATCCATTTTTAACAATTGACGTCCCATACTCAGTCAGTCCCTCATAAAATCTAATCTAAAGGACAATACCTACCACCACCTACTGCCCAACCCACCTTCCCACTTTCAAGAATCATCAGGTCTTTGTGATCATCAGGCCTCGCCATCGTTCGATTGGCTAGATCGATAGATTGATTATCTGGATCATCCCCAGATAATCCTCTCTTCCTGCCTTACAGTTACCCCTTCGTACTCCTTCTTGTCTTAGCACCTCAAGTCAGATACTTTGGACATGTGGTTTGGTTCTTCGACATTTTGGTTTAAGAGAAACTTGGCTCACATATAACGATAATAATGCATTGTACTTATATATATATATATATATATATATATATGTAAATAGTGTATATATATATATATATATTGTGTGTTGTGGTTTTATTTAATTTAGCTGTTTGTTTTTTCTTTTGGTCATTGTAGCACTTTGAGATCTCCACTGGAGATATAAAGTGCATTTACAAATAAAATTTTTATTATTATTATATAGCGCTTTTCCAGGACGCTCAAAGACGCTTCATACTCCATACCTGGTAATGGTAATCTACTGTTGCAGCCACAGCAGTTCTGGGGCAGATTGACAGAAGCATAGCTGCAATCTTTGCCCCATAATCTCACCAGAATGTGTTTTGCTGTTATGCAGATGACACACAGTTATACCTCCCTCCTGTCACAATAATTTAATGATGAGGAACGTTGGATGGCACCAATTTTCCAACAACCGAAATTCTTTTATTCAACCTGACACAACCTTCTGCCCACAGTCTGTCTTCTTCTTTCGGCATTTCCCTTCAAGGGTTGCCACAGCAAGTCAGTTTCTTCCATCTAACCCTATCTGCTGTATCCTCCTAGGTCACACCAACTAGCTTCATGTCTTCCATCACTGTGTCCATGAACCTCCTCTTTGGTCTTCCTCCAGGGAACTTTCCTTGTGGTTCCAAAACCAGCATCTTGCTCTTTCTTCTGCACATCTCAGTCTGGCCTCTCTGACATCATCTCCAAAACCTCTAACATGTGCTGTTCCTCTGATCCTGTCCATCCCGGTCACTCCCAGAGAGATCCTCAGCATCTTCATCTCTGCTACCTCCATCTCTGCTTCCTGTCTTTTCTTCAGTGCCACTGTCTCTAGACCAAACAGCATGGCCGGTCTCGCCACAGTTTTGTACACTTTCCCTTTTATTTTAATTTAATTCAATTTTATTTGTATAGCCCAAAATCACAGAATTTCCGTCTCAATGGGCTTCACAAGAAAAAGAGGAATGTATTAACACAAATACACAGCAAGAAAAATAACTAACAAATGCTAACTAAACAAGACTAGCACATTAATGCCCTTAGACTCTCCTTCATGGTGAGGAAAAACTCCTAAAAAACCCATCAGTGGGGAAAAAATAAGAAACCTCTTGGGGATCCACATGAAAGAGAGATCCCTCCCCCGGGACGAGCAACCAATGTGTCAAAGATTATTGTTTAAATATTAGCTTATTCTAATCTACAGCTAAATATCTAAAGAAGTCAACAGATGTTCTTCATCCTGATGGAGACACGGGAGACTCCTCAGCCCAGCAATGCCCTGGACGGGGATGAGTAGATGGATTTCATCCTGATGGAGCGGGGATGATGAAGCGTGGAGGTCTCCTTGGTGTGGCCATGCCCAGGACAGGAACGCAGAGTCCTGAATGGGGCTCTCTCCGAGAGAGGAGGGAGAGAGGTGGACAACATGTGAATTGTATTGTACCAACTAGCAGTGTAATTCTAAATAAACAGACAATAGAGAACAATGAATGAGAAAGAAAGCAGGGGTTAGGGTGGGGGGAAGGGGATACAGACCCTGGTTAGGGTACGGGGTAAGGGGGCAGAAATGGACACAGACCCTGGTTAGGGTAGGGTGTAAGGGGGAAAAGGCTAAGGCAGTCTGGCAGAGAATAGTAAATAGAATTAGAGGACAGAACCCCAAGGTACCATATTTTTAGGTGAAACTCTTTTGTCACCCATCACACCTGATACTTTACTCCACCCGTTCCAGCCTGCCTGCACATGCTTCTTCACCTCTTTTCCACACTCTCCATTGATCTTCACTGTTGATCCTAAGTACTTAAAATTTAAACATAAATAAACATATTTTATGTTTATAAAATATAAACATAACAAACAGTCTCTAATGCTTAAATAATATCGGCTTGTACAGCTTTAATGCCTGTTTGTATTTTATTGTCGTGCTTTATGCAACTCCTTGTGACGTGTTGGAAAGTACTGTGTAAATAAAGATTATTATTATTAGTAGTAGTAGACGAGATCTGACCAAATTACACAGCTGGTTTAGAATATGAATGAATAGAAAATGAATTGGACCCCCTTGAAAATAAGATACCGCATTTCAAGGAACTCCCCATAGGTATATAACTAACTTTTTTAATGGTCTAAATGAAAACAGTTTAGATGAGCCTGTTGGTTTTTTAACACGTCTCACACCCTTTTGACCTGAAAATCCTGCAGGTTATCTTCCTAAAAGATCTCTGTTTTAAATGCCAAAGATCTTTGATGGGTGTGTACCCATCTGTTCTGTCTTTTTAGTCCATTAGCGTTGAAATGTGGCCGTGGGCTCAGAGATTAGACATAGTAGAATATGTAGATGTGTATTTGTGGGGTGTCCTTTATTGTTTTGGACTGATTTACCAGCTATTTTTGGTTAAATTAAGTTGACTTAATAATCAAAACAAGTCTTTTCTTTTCTGTGTACCTGATCAGACAGTTTTCCTGGATTATTTCATTTTATCTTCCGATTCCCTTTAGGAAATTGCGAGTTTTATTGATCACATGGCTTAAAAATAGCTTATAAATGAGTTTTTTCACCTTCGCTGAAATTTTTGTTTGTTTGACAACTAATAATGTTGACAATAGAAATTTATTTGATCCCTCCAAATTAATGCTGGGTCAAATAGTTTTTTCAACTTGTGTTTTAATGTGGTAGATAGAATTTTAAAGCTGCTGATATATTTTGCAACATCAAAACGTGTCACTGCAGTTCTTCATGTTGCTAATAGGTGGTGCTATCTTGACCCAGAGAGACTGGGGAAAACGGTCACGTTTTATTTATTCATTCATCTTCTGAACAGTTTATTCCATTAAGGTTTGACGGGGGTGCCGGAGCCTATCCTGGCTGATTCAAAGCAAGAGGCGGGGTACACCCCAAACAGGTCGCCACTTTGTCGCCCATCCAAGTACTGCCCAGGCCCAGTCTCCTTAGCTTCTGAGGTATGACGGGATCAGGCATTGACAACCTGGTTTAACTCTAGAACAACAAAAACCGTCAATTTGACCTTTCTAAGAAGTTGACGTCTAATTACTGTAGTTACGATGATCTTTAACGTTTCTGGACTTTTGACTTTTTCAACTTTTTTTTTTTTTGTATATTGTTGTAATTAAACTAAAACACTAAAAGTAAGCTGTGAGTAATTCTTCCTCTAACTCCCACATCTGTCATTTTGACGCCACTATTAAAATACATTGTAATTTTTTCCCGCGCTTGAACGTAGCGCGATTTCTGTTTCCTAGTAACAGTTGTGAAGCCACTCAGGTGGAATCTAGGTAAGCAAATTTGGATTTGAGAAGACGTTTGTCAGTCACCGAGGCACTTCCCCTATGACATCATCGCCATAGCGCTAATCCTTTAAATTCTAGTAGTCCTAGTGCTAAATCTTTTTGTCTAGTTAATATACCTCAATCCACAGAAGTAGTGCGTCTGTCCGTGTTTTTGTACCACTTTTGAGAATGAAATATCTTCCATACCTAAGAAAAGCTAATAAAACTAGCCACATTTACTCAGTACTAACAACAGATGAACTGGCTAAGTTGTCACGGTCATGCAACCGAAAGTTCTGCTAGCTTATTTTCAGAGGACAGACATTCTTTGACACGTTGGTAGATTAAAATAAGACGGATATGAGACATAAAAAAGAAGCCCAATGATTGTAATAAAGATTATTTATTTTCCAGTGTTTGTTGGGGTAGGAAGGCGGGCTGGCGAGGGGGGCCGAACTCAGACCAGAAAACATTGTCTCATGCAGTTTCACACTTTTTTTAATTTGTGCTGTTGGAACTGAAAGCAGGTGGAATGCCCGTCTGGTTCTTCAGTCCTAAAATTCCATAAAAACTGTTTATAAAGAAAAACAAAAACGAGGCACTTTTTTTTTTCTTCAGATAAAAATATTTCACACATGTAGAAAAAAAAAAAAAAAACAACAACAAGAACAATCGGACCATAAGTTTGAGCGTTTTCCAACGATGGTCTCTGGTTTGACGTGAGTTTGAAGTCGTTCCTGTGAGAGGTGGGAACGAGCCGCGGAAACAGGAAGCAGCCGTACAAACATCTGATACATTCTGAACCCTGCTGGACCTTCTCAATGTCCCGTCATTTCATCAGTTCATAAACATCTTCAGTAACAATCGGTGTTTTTTTTTTTTTTATACACATTATGTACAGTCGAAAGTAGAAAAATAAGATGCTAAACACATTCATACCGCCCTCACAGGTACTGGTAGAATCTGGACCTGACCACCTGAGCCCCAGAAAGTTTGTGTGGGTGTGCGTCCGTACCAAGCGAGTTTTTATTTTTGCCATTAGCTTGCGCTCCCTGGTGGCTGGGTGGGGGCGTGGCGGGTGGGTCGTCTTCCGGGACGGCTTTGGGAGCGAGTTGGATGGCAGGCTCTGAGCCTCGGTGCCGCTCCCTGCTGATCCAGTCTCGGATGGAGAAGTCCTGGGAGGAGCAGCGGGGTTTGAGGCGGTCAACGGCGGAGAGCTCGGCGGGTCGGTCAACTCCGCCCTCCTCTCTCCAGTCCATCACAGAAGCAAAGTCTCTCTGCCCCCCCATGGTATGCCGGCGCCGAATGCTCTTCTTCTTGCTGCGGGCGTCGACGCTGCGGCTCTTTGGGGTGAGCATGTCGTCAGCGGAGGGTCGTAGGCGGAGTTTAAGGCGCTCGGTGATGCGAAGGTGCCAGGCGGGCTCGGTTCGCTCTGAGGAGGGGGAGGCAGTGGACTGCGGGGTGGACCGACCTTTCTTCATCACCTCCAGTACGCGAGAAAAACGGTTTGAAGAGTCGGGTCGCTCGCCGCCCTCAGCCGAAGACTCGCTATCTGTGTTCTGCTTGAGAGACCGCCTCCTGGATGGGGTGTCGCCCTCCATCGTTCTGATAGGCCCCTCCCTCATTGCAGGTGGCTCAGGGCGTGGTGTTGACTGGTTGTTGGCGCCACCTGGAGCAAATAGCAGGAAGTCGCTTTCGCCCTCGCTTATGAGCTCGCTACGCTCGTCGTCTGCTTCCTCACCCCCTTGAGGGCTCAGAGCGCCAGTCAGGAAGGTGGTGGAGGAGGTGGTGGAGTAGTCGGAGGTGATAGAACTGACCTCTGCCCCTGCAGACCCACCTGCCAGCGGATCGGGAGCGGTCCACTTTCTGGGTCTGCAGCGCGGTACGGAGGCTCCAGAGCTCATGGTGCCCAGGTCCGATGTGTTCTCCTCCATCTGGGATGGGGGGTCTGAAAGGAGGGGCTTCCTTTGAAGAGAAGCACAGATGTTTGGGGATGGGGGAGTCTTTTCTTTGAAGAACACAGAGTTTCTCTGCTCTCTTTTGCTCCTCCCACTCTCCTCTTTCTCTTCCAAACTGGACCGGGCCTCGCTCTGCAGCGCCCCCTGAAGGTGCTCGCTCTTTGGAACAGCGACATCCTTCTTGGAGAAGACAGCGTCCAGGTCGTCGTCGGAGCTGCTAGGCAGCGGCTTTTCCTTTGACTTCTTTCTTTTGCGACTGGCTGCAGCAAAGATGGAGGAAACCAGGAGGTCCCGGTCCCTCCCAGAACCCCAGGAACCCTACGGAAAAAAACAACATGGAAACCAAATTTAGCAAAACAGAAGAAAGAAGGAAAAAAAAAAGCTCCCGTTTTCAGTCTGAGAATGCTTTACTCCACCTGCTCCCATGATGCACCATGAGGAGATCAGAGAGAGAAACGTTAGCGTTACAACACGAGCTACATGCTAAAGCAGGAGCAGCAAAAAAAAAAAAAAAAAAAAAGCCGAAAAAAAAAAACCCCTTGGCTCAACTAATCCGATGGATTAAAACCTTGTCGTTCGGGATTTACTCACCTTTGATTTAGCCGAATCACTAGTGGGTGAATCTATGGAGCGAAAAAAAAAAAGAGAGACGTTAGAGGAGTTCCCACCAGGGGGAGACACTGAACATGTAGGATGGAACAAGGAACTCAAAGGGACCATGTTGATGAGATGAAGAGTGAGGAAGCAGGGACCATGTCGATGAGATGAAGAGTGAGGAAGCAGGGACCATGTTGATGAGATGAAGAGTGAGGAAGCAGGGAACATGTTGATGAGATGAAGAGTGAGGAAGCAGGGACCATGTTGATGAGATGAAGAGTGAGGAAGCAGGGAACATGTTGATGAGATGAAGAGTGAGGAAGCAGGGACCATGTTGATGAGATGAAGAGTGAGGAAGCACAGAGGCCATGCAGCGCACACACGTACACACATACACGCACACAACGGCTCCACGTTACACTCAGCAGCTCTTTTCCCAATGACACTTGAACGCCACACAAAAAAACGCGACATTTTTGCTTTTCCTCCAAATTTGGACTTAAAACCAAAACAGTTTAAATTAAACAAAACTTCTTCATTTTTTCTTTTTTTTACTTTTTCTTTACTTATTTATCAATTAGTGAAGTTTTAAAGTTTAAAAGAGCAAATTATTCAAATAGTTAAGAAATTAATGAGACCCTCATCGTAAGTTTAGAAAGGTAAAGTTACTCTGTTAGTTTTAGACACGCCTACTGTAATAAATGTTTTTTTTTCAAGTTGTAATATAAAAAAAAGTTTTTTCCACTCTTCATCCTCTTCAGTATCCTCTTTATTTCTAACTTTATCACGACCTAGAGCACGGGTGGGCAAACTTTTTGGTTCGCGGGCCAAAACATTTGACAAAAAGGCCGGAACAGGAGCAGATGGATGGCATGCTTTGGTAACCGCTATATTAGACCGATAGAATGGTGTGCTAGATTTTAAACAAGCGCTAAATGTTACATCAAGAGTGTTAAATTTCAAATCTAGTGGCGCTAGGTCTGAAATCTAGCGTAATAGCGCTTAAAAACGTTCATTTAGCGGCGCTAAGTTTGAAATCTAAGCGCTTGATGTAACATTTTGCTTGTTTTAACATCTAACACGCTTGTTTACGTGCATGTACAGTATTGGCCCCGATGGCTTTCCATATCTATACATACTGTTTATTTTGACAGCGTGTACGTCACGGAGACGCGCACATTTTAATGGGAGCAATGTTGTTGTTTTCTCGACAAAGCCAATATGTCTAGAATGCGCCATCTACTGATGAAACATCAGAATTGCAGTGGAAATAAACATTAACAAGGTTTATTTAATTAATTTTTTCAAGTTTGGCGGGACGGATTGAACCATTTAACAGGCCGCATGTGGCCCGCGGGCCTTACTTTGCCCCATGCCTGACCTTGAGTTTTCTACTCTTCATCCTCTTCAGTGCCCTCTTTATTTCTACCTTACTAATCCTAGCCATATCCCGCTCCACTATGCTAACTTTCTAGTTTCAGGTGCTTAATTTAAACGAGGAATTTGATTTAACAACATTTGTATTTTACGTTCTATTATTTTTATTATTTTTAATGACAAAATAACAGTAAAAACCATTTAAAAAAGTGAAAAGAACAACGTTAGAAAGTTAATTCACTTTTTAAATTATGAGCAGATAACATAAAACTAATAAAATACTTCAAACGACAAACATTTCATGAACCAAACTTGTGCGTGTGGCTGTGTTTCTGACGGACATGATGAGGTGAGATGAGTTACCATGACAACAGGACACTGTGACGACAGAGACGGCCATGAAGAACGCAAAGACATGAAGAGAAAAGGTGACAGGGGATCACAGAGGGGCTAGCTCCATGAGAGAGAGCGCGTGTCAGCAAGGAATCCTAAAATCAGTCCTCACCTGGTCCGCAGCTAAAATTTGGAAAGTCCTAGTCCAGCCCCCCTACACACCCCTTTACAATTACAAATGATGGCACAGATCGAGGTAGAAACCATACCATGCTAGCTCTCCGTTTGACCAGCGTGTGAGACAGTGAGGAGAGACAGCGGAGAACCTTTCAGACAGTAGCACCGAGCTTTGGACGTATGCTCGGACAGAAACAGTACCGTTAAGACCAAACTTTTCTCTTTGGCTTTAAAAGATCTGCGGGTTCCTGCAGACTAGGCAGCTACAATGCGGGCAACAATCCTCCTTCTTCCTACAGTCCCAGCTGTCCATCACGGACATTATAGAGTCCATCAGTGACATCAGGGTGTGATAGACTCCGCCCACTTGGCCTGTGTCAAGATCAGTATGTGTGAATGCTGGGAAAGCCGTTAGGACACCCGACAGAGCCTCACTAGAGACAGAGGAATCACAGGGGGCCTTTCATGGAGAGACATCTCGTACGAACGTGGGAAAGAAGTAGCCGCGTTAGTGCAACAGTAGGCGGCGAGCAAATAGACTAGTGGGAGGAGCTTCTAACGGGGGGTTATCTTACAAAATAAAACTTAAAAAAAAAAGGAGGCGGATTAAAACAGGGGTGTCAAACTAGGACCGGAATGACGGAAAATTTAACAATCAAAAAAGATGGTAAGGTGGTCGGTAGTATGAATCGTGCCGTCTCTCGACCTAGTCGTTAATTCCACAAAAATTGGCCACATGTTTTGGAGTTGATTAGCCCCGCCCATTTTAATAGCATTTTTAAAAAAATTTTAAATATTTATTAGGTTTGCTTTAATTTTAAAAACCTCTTGTATAACATTAAAGAGTGGGTATTGTGTTTTTGGGGGTAATATTTCTCATCTTGTACCATATTTACACAAACGTTATGTTTCGTTAGCTCAAAGTTCGGATTGTCGCGATATAAGAATGTACGTATAGATTTCTTCAGTTTATTTTGGTTCGCTTTTGGACACTTGATTCCGCCTAACTCTTGCTAACCACACCGCCTTTAAGCTAGCGTAAGCAGAGTGTGTGCATCGATGTTGTAAAAATATTTCCTGCTTACGTTAGCATCTGGGCATGGCGGAGAACAAAATCCATTCCGTTTGTTTTGTTTTCTTCCGCACATCCGGGGTCAGGTCGTGGGGGTAACAGCCTCAGATGGGTATCCCAGGCTTCTCTCACCCCAGCTGGATCCTCCAGCTCACCCGGAAGGATCCCAAGTCATTCCCCGGCCAGCTGTGAGACATAGTCTTTCCAGCGGGGTCTGCCTCTTGGTTTCCCCCTGGTGGGACGTGCCCAAAACACCTCACCAGCATGGCGCTCACGGGGCATCCTGACCAGATCTCGACCTGGAAGAGGAGCGGCTTGACACCGAGCTCCTCCCAGATGGCAGGTCTCCTCACCCGATCTCTAAGTAAGAGCCCAGCCACCCTGCGGAGGAAGCTCATTTCGGCCGCTTGTATCCGCGATCTCATTCTTTCGGGACAAAATCCATTGCCAAAAATAAAATTTAATTTTCACTTAATATTCTTGCCTTAAAACAATTTAAAAAAGAAAAAAAAATAATACATTTTGCTTTTGAAACATTTTTTGTTGACATGGAAGTTTTATTTCACTTTGTTTGAATTTTTGTTATTAATTAACATAATTTTAGTCAGAATTTTGATCAAATACATCATTTTTAAATTCAATTTATTTTTAAACTATGGATTTTTATTAGAAACAGTAATAAAAAACAATAAATTAAAACATTAAATATTTCCTCCTCTCGGCCTCTGTACTTTCTGACTGGCCGGTTTTGGTCCTCCGACCACATGTTTGACACCTCTGATTTAATACAAAATAAAAAAGCCACACAATTTGTTGCATTTTTACAGAGATGCAGATAAATTGCCAGCTGGAAGCTAAAAGGGGGTTTCTATCTGATCTCAGTCAAAGGGGGTTTCATCTACAGCCAGAGAAGCAAAAAAGAGGCAAAGCAGCGTTATCATCATTAACATTACTGTCCACCGTCAGCCTGCAGGAGGCAGCGCGTTACCTGATACTTCACCCTGAGATGTGCCCGTACGACCGATGTTGGTGAGCAGGTGGTCGATGTTTGGAACGGGCTGTGACTCAACCGCGGTCTCCTCTTGGGATAAAGTCTGGAGGTGGGAGAAAGTTTGGTTAAAGAGAGAGAGGAGGTGGAAAGAGGGACAAAAAAAAAGAAAAAAACAGTGTTATTTACAATTATTTAGCTTCCTGAAAAATTTTGACTTTAAATTATTTTTAATCAAACTGAATTTTTTGTGTAATTTGGAAACGACACAAGGTTTTGTCGCAAAAAAAAAAAAAAAAAAAAATTGTCTTTGTCTTGTGAACCGCTTGTCCCTGACGGGTCGTGGGAAGTGTCGGACCCTATCCCGGCTGATTTAAGGAGAAAGGCAGGATACACCCTGACCAAGTCACCAGTCTGTGACGAGGCTATGCACACGGACAATCATCCACACACACATTCCGTCCTAAGGACAATTTTCATAGCTGCCATGTATGCCATGCATGATTTTGGAGGGAGGGAGGAAACCGACGTATACACGGGTAGAACATGCAAACTCTACACAGAAAGACCAGTGTTTCAAGTTCTTAGAAAAAACATTCTTTAACTTATTTTTACTCAAACAACAGTTTCATGTCCAAACGTATTCATATTTATCACAGATTTAAAAAAACTTCATGAGGTATTCGAAGCAACAAATGCTTCTAATGGTTTCTGATCAACTTTCTGCACGTCCTGCTGGTATTTTATTTTTTTTATCTTTAGCAATGAGTTCAAAGTCTGTGAGAGACTGGCAACCTGTTTGGGGTGTACCTTAAATCAGCTGGTGTTGACACCGGCCCGTTTTAATAAAAAAAAAAAGTCCCCGATGTTTCTACCAGGCTCTTTTGCCCCCCAACCCAAAAAGTGATATACCAGGCATGGGCAAACTACATCCCGTAGGCCACATCCAGCTTGTTAAATGTTTTAATCCGGCCTGTCGATTTTGAAAAAATTAAATAAATTAACAAACCTTGTTACGTGTTTTATTTTCCCTGCAATTCTGTTGTTTCTTCACTAGATGGCGCACTGTATGATATGGAAAGCCATCGGGGCCAATACACGCACGTAAACAAGCGTGTTAGATGTTAAAACAAGCAAAATGTTACATCAAGCGCTTAGATTTCAAACCTAGCTCAGCTAAATGCACGTTTTTAAGCGCTAGCGTGCAAGATTTCTGACCTAGCGCCGCTAGATTTGAAATTGAATGCTATTGAAGTAACATTTAGCGCTTGTTTAAAATCTAGCGCCATTCTATCAGTCTAATCTAGCGGTTACCAAAACATACCATCCATTTGCTCCTGTTCCGCCCCTTTTGCCAAATGTTAGAACTCAATGTGACCCGCGAACCAAAAAGTTTACCCAACCGGGATCTAGACGGTTAAGAAGGTGACTCGCTGAGTCTAAACTCTTTAAAAACAAGTCACTTTACTTCAAATATAAATATATTTAGTATTTATATTAACTATATAACTATTTATTTTGAAATGCCTTGTTTTATTTTGAAAGAAGTCTGTATTTTTTCCAAAAACAAAACCCCGAAAACTTTTTGATGTTCGGTCAAAATCTGCCAGAAGTGTGAATAATTACAAACATTTTATAAAAAGCATCATATTTTCACAAATAACTTCTTAAAAGAATATTAACTCAACAATTAAATGAACTATAAGTAATTTGATTAAATTTTTGTTTCATAAAAGGGGTTAAAAAAGTTTCATATTAAGGTTTCTAGGTGAAAGAAAAATACCCACCACAGGTTCCCCGTTTCCATTCTCCGTGAAAAACCAGTCGTACTGAAAAAAACAAGACGTATAAGAAGTGAGGTCGTTTGTTTAAACGATTCAAATCAAAGTTAAAAAAAAACCCTCACATTCTGAATGAGGGTCTCCACAATCTTATACTGATCCGGCATGTGCGTCACCATGTGCGTCATGTTGTCCTCGGTTGTGCGAACCAGAGTGGGACCAAACACGATGGCTAAATTCCTTGGTTCCATCTAATTAAAAAAAACAACACGTTTGTCTAGAAATTTGTCTAGAAATGAGATAAAAAAATCTGATTTAAATACCTTGTTTTTCTCGGAGTTTTCCGCCACAGTTTTGAGATGAGCCGAGAGAAATTTGAGGGTCTCGTAATGGTGATCGGGTAACTCATGAAGCTGTAAAAAGATCAGATTTACTTGGTTTATTTGTGGATACATCAAGCCTCTGTTCTCGGAGTGCATTGTTGTTTTTGGTAGCCATCTTAAGTTTTTGTTTTAGTCTTCGTCTTTGGACGAATATTAATTTAAGTTTTAGCCACGTTTTAATGAATTACTCTATTCATCCCTCACCGGGGAAATTTGTTTGCTGCATTCCTTACACCGCAGCAGGCTGCCCTTCAACGGCACCAATGGTGGGAGAAGCGGGGGCTAGGTGTCTTCTCCAAGGACCCTAGACGTGCTCTCCGTGGGGCGCAAACCCGCGAACTTCCGGTCCGCGCGCAAACGCTCTAACCACTGAGCTGCCATGAACGAAAACCCAAAAGAGTTTTCGTCTAGTTTTTGTCAGGGAAGACTTAGAACGTTTTTAGTCTATTTTTAGTGTAAAAAAACAAAAAAACAACTTACTTTTACAATCATGTCTTTATTACTGAGAATGATGCAGGTTATTTATTTTATTTATTTATTTTGTTTATTTTGAATTACTCTATTCATCCCTCACCGGGGAAATTTGTTTTCTGCACTCCTTACACCGCATTTATTTGTTTATTTATTATTTATTTATTATTTATTTTATTATATTATTATATATATATATATATTATTATTTAGTTATTATTTGTTTAAAAAAAAAAAAAAAAACCTCCGCCGAGCTTTAACTTGCGCAAAAACAGCAAACATTGTAAAACAACGTAAAATAAATATAATTTTTTTTCAATGAGTGAGGAACCTTGTAACTTATGCATACTTAAAAATGACACCTCTTAATAACATGTAAACAAAGTAAACATTGCATTGTGTTTTTAAAGCAGTCGTTAGCGCAACCAAGCTAACTAAAGAACTTAGCAGCGCCGACAACCTAGCATTAGCATGAAGTTAGCATGCTGTTTGCGCAAAATTTTAAGTTTCTGACCACCAAGCTCCTTTGCTGCTGTTTTCACCAAGGTGTGTGACTTCCTCGTGGCTGCAGGTGTGTTGTGTAGACGGTGTGAACGTGCAGCATTGTGGGGGCGTGTCGCCGTGAGAGACAGATGTACCAGCTGTTTTTTTCTTTTCACAGTCAGAAATATAAAAGTCTGACGCCTATTTTGTTAAATTTTCATCTCGTCAACAGAAACTTGCAAATGTCTCGTCACGTCTACGTCACCAAAATGTCGCATTTATTTTGTTATTATTACGTCATCGTCATGAAAAAATATTCAACGAAATCATTTAGTTTTCGTCATTGTTGGTAAAAACAACACTGTCTGAGTGACCACTCACCAGTCTTTTCAGCACTTTGAGTCTCTCCACCGGGTCCTCTATCCTGTTCGCTTCAATGAAGTCCGTGTATCTGTCTGCAGGAGAACCGTCACACACGTTAAACCAGGGGTCTCACATCCACAAAACAAAAAATATGCAGCTTTTTAAGGTAAAACTGAAAGAATTTCACATTCGGCTTCCGAATGTGAAGCAAACGAGACTTAAAAGCAATGTAAGCGGAATTGATCAAAGCGGCCAATCAGATGGTTCTATATGGCTCCTGAAGGCGGGGCATCAGTGGAGTTTTAAAGTGGGTGAAGTTATATCTCGAGACAAAACAAAAGCGTTGCCAGGGAGACTATCGTGCTTGGCTATCTGGTTTTGGCTACCTGCTCCGTCTAAAGAATGAGGAGCAGGCCGTTCGGTCTTGGATTGTCGTTCCGTAACAAACCGTTCTGTTGTCCGCTTACCCGAGGCTGGGTCTCGGGGGCAACAATCTCAGACAGGAAACCCAGGCTTCTCTCACCCCGGCTGCATCGTCCACCTCCCCCGGAAGGATCCTGAGGCGTTCACCAGCCAGCTGTGAGACATAGTCTCTCCAGTGAGTCCGATGGTCTGCCTCTGGGTCTCCTCATGGTGAGATGGGCTCGTAACACCTTATCAGCAAGGCATTCTAACCAAATACCCAAACCACCCCATCTGGCTTCTCTCGACTCGTCAGAGCAACGATTCTACTCCAAACCAAGAAAGATATTTGAATAAAACTGCTTAAGAATCAAGAAAACCTTTATTTGTCCAACAGTGGGGAAATTACAGTTCTCAGTACCAGCTATTGATTAACTGATTAGGTTTTCATGGCCATAGAAGTGAAAGTCTGAAAGGTTGAGGTCACAAAGTTTAAAAAGATGACACATCTCACTACTTCAACTTGTTTATGACATGGACCCGAACCCTATTTCGTCATTTTTTTGTTTTTATATTTTTTTTATACGACTTTCTTCTCCAGAAAGAAACTGGAGTTCTTGGATCTATTTTTTTCCGTGTGTTTTTATTGGACGTCCACATCTTAGCTACCGAACTTCCTGTCCTGTAATGGAAAGATAAATTTTGAGTCTTCCTCGCCATTTTTTATTTGGAATCGTTTCTTTAAAAACAAATTTTCCTCTTCATTGATCTTTCCGATTTGTTGTTAAAAACTTCTGCCACCAGGTGTGAAAACACAATAACAACACCTCCCCCATCTTTGATTTATTATTGAATTTTCTTGTTTAAATTGTAAATTTTCAACATGTTTTTTTTTCTTGAAACACCTGCATTAAAAAAATCTGTAGGACTGCAGTTCCTACTACAACCACTAGATAGCAGACTGAGCTTACCGTTGGTGAATAAGGGTTCAGGAAGTTTCCGAAAAAAGGATTTGAGTAAACTGCTGATCACATTGAGGTCCCTCCATTTCTGTAACATAAAAAGTCTTTAAAAAAATCTATTTATGTGTTGTTTTTAGAGTTACAGATCAATCGGGAACGCTCACGTCATCCTGGATATCGATATCGCTCATCCCCTTGTTGTTGAGCTCCTCTTGCATGTTTGAGATGGCCGCGTTGTTTCCAGGGACTCTATAGATCCCTGTGTACTCTAAACCTCTCTCCTCCACCAGTTTACAGCAAATCTCTACGATCAACGGGACAAACTGAACAAAGAAAACAAGAAGGGAGTTTAAAAATCGGACAATACGAAAGTTAGGATTTTCTAGGATTAGCATGAACCTTGTTGGTCTGTGCAGGAGGACAGTCGTCCAATCTCACTCCAAACGTGACTCCAGGAGACGGTTTCTTCTCGAAAGTTTTTCTCATTAAGCCGGGGATGCCTTTCCGCCATGTCCCCTTATCTTTCGGAGGACTGGTATCGTCTGTATCGTCACATCGTTAATCATTAGTAACACATTCTTACAGGTAAAAGCCAGTAAATTAGAATATTTTGAAAAACTTGATTCCATTCCATCATCTTCCGCTTGTTCCGGGGTCGGGTTGCGGGGCCAACAGCCTCAAACGGGCAGCCCAGGCCTCTCTCACCCCAGCTGCCTCCTCCAACTCACCCGGAAGGATCCCGAGTCGTTCCCCAGCCAGCTGTGAGACATAGTCTCTCCAGCGGGTCCAGGGTCTGCCCCTTGGTCTTCTCCCGGTAAGACGTGCCCGAAACACCCCGCACGCGAGGTGCTCGGGGGGCATTTTGACCAGATGCTCGAACCACCCCATCTGGCTCCTCTTGATCTGGAGGAGGAGCGGCTTGACACCGAGCTTCTCCCGGATGGCAGAGCTCCTCACCCGATCTCTGAGTGAGAGCCCAGCCACCCTCCGGGGGAAGCTCATTTCGGCCGCTTGTACCCGCGATCTCATTCTTTCAGTCACCACCCACAGCCGGTGACCATAGGTGAGGGTGAGAACGTAGATCAACTTGTAAATCGAGAGCTTTGCTTTTCGGCTCAGCTCTCTCTTTACCACGACAGACCGGTGCAGCGTCCTAGTTATTGCTGACGCCGCACTGATCCGCCTGTCGATCTCCCAACAGGACTTGGCACCTGCACATGGCGCAAAATCTACCCGTGCCTGGTTTACGGACCATGGTATCTCTATTCTAAATTGGCCAGCCAACTCCCCTGACCACAGCCCCATAGAAAATCTGTGGGTTATTGTGAAAAGGAAGATGCAGAATGCCAGACCCAAAAACGCAGAAGAGTTGAAGGCCACTATCAGAGCAAACTGGGCTCTCATAACACCTGAGCAATGCCAGAAACTCATCGACTCCATGCCACGCCGCATTAATGCAGTAATTGAGGCAAAAGGAGCTCCAACCAAATATTGAGTATTGTACATGCTCATCTTTTTCATTTTCATACTTTTCAGTTGGCCAACATTTCTAGAAATCCCTTTTTTGTATTAGCCTTAAGTAATATTCTAATTTTGTGACACGCGGAATTTTGGATTTTCATTTGTTGCCACTTCAAATCATCACACTTAAATGAAATACACATTTGAATGCATCAGTCTGTGTGCAATGAATACATAGAATGTACAAGTCTGTGTAGTCCCTCATTCATCCAGACTCACTGAATCGGAGTGGAGGCGTTAGATACATTCTGCCCGGGATTTACAGCAGCATTCTGAAGCCCTGGACCAAAGAGGACACCTCGTGACCCAGATTCACGCCTCTCGTTAGCAGGAATTTCTATTCACTGGCTTTTAGCATTATTATAATAGGGATTGTCTTCTGGTCTGTGATTACAATAGGAGCCATTCACGGCCATCATAGGTAACACAGGCTCATTGGTCGAGCCCTTTCTTACTATTTTTATTACCTTTTACTCACGTCAGTATACATAGATCCAGTTTTCAGTTCATTTCTATCAGATTGAAAATAATTTCCGGATGGAAGTCGAAACGTCTTGATCAAGAATTAAACTGTCCAGAAGACTTTTTTGAAACTTTTTCTACCATAAAATGTACAAATTACACCTTTTGACTGCAATTACTGAAATAAATCCAGTTTTTCAAAATATTCGAATTTACTGTCTTTTATTTTGAAGGTTTATATTTTCTTACCTTTGAGCATGCTCTTTCTTTCCTGCTCTGGTTTTGGTGAGTTTGGACTTGTTGCTTTGGTTTCTCCTTTACCCCCGAGTAACGTCTGCCTGATGCTGAGCGACTGGCGAGACGGACGAGGCGACGACTCCGACTTGCTTCCCGTCGGGCTGAAAAGAAAGAATCGTAAAACGAGATTCATTTCATACGTATGAGCTCTCTGGCTTTCGTGTTTTCCCAGATTGTCCTACCTCATCAAGGTGTTGTACTCTTTAATTTTTCTGCTGATGAGGTCATGACTGGTGAAAGCCGCGTTCTAAATAAAGACGAAAAAAAAGAAAGACTAGACGTGAGACACAAAAGCGGGAGGAAAAAGAGGAGTTACATAAAACCTGCAACTATCAGGTGTCGGGTTAGCATCTAGGAATGCACTGTAGTGGTCCTAAAAATAAAAAAGAGGTGGAGAAAAGGCAGAAATGATACAGGACAAAGGGTTTAGCCTACAGATTATGTTTCTGGAACTTTTATTCTAGTTCATTTGGTGTTTTTATATCACGTTGTTTGTCGTGGTACCCTCAAAAGAATACTTCAAAGAAGTTTTAGTCCAAGTCAAAACACAGCTCTTCTGATATGAAACAATCTTATTTATATATATTTGACAGCTTTATTGAAGTTTATTTGCCGTCTTCATATTTGTGTCAAGGAAGAGGTGGAGGGAAAGGTGGAGAGGTGGAGGTTTGCACTAGAAAGAAGAGGAATGAAGATTAGTCAGAGTAAAACAGAGTACATGTGTGTGAATGAGAGGGATCCAAATGGAAAAGTGAGGTTACAGGGAGAAAGATAAACAAGGTGGAAGATTTTAAGCATCTAGGATCAACAGTCCAGAGCAATGGAGAGTGTGGAAAAGAGGTGAAGAAGCGTGTGCAGGCAGGCTGGAACGGGTGGAGAAAAGTATCAGGTGTGATGTGTGACAGAAGAGTTTCAGCTAAAATGAAAGAAAAAGTGTACAAAACCGTGGTGAGACCTGCCATGCTGTTTGGTCTAGAAACAGTAGCACTGAAGAAAAGACAGGAAACAGAGATGGAGGTAGCAGAGATGAAGATGCTGAGGATCTCTCTGGGAGTGACCAGTATGGACAGGATCAGAAATGAGTACCGTATTTTCCGCACTATAAGGCACACCTAAAAACCTTAAATTTTCTCTAAAGTCCACGATGCGCCTTTTAACTCGGAGCGCCTTATATATGGATTAATATTGAGCTACAACAGGTGTCGACTCCATTCCCCCCAAAGAAGAAGTAGTGCGCGGTCCATGCTGGGACATACGTATGAAAGGGCGTCTCATTTCCATTTGTGTGTTTGTGTAAAGACCCTGAAATGGCTCCTATCAAGAGACACTGTTACACCGCAGAGTTTAAACTCAAGGCGATCGGTCACGCAGTAGAACACGGGAATAGAGCCGCAACGAGAGAGTTTAACATCAATGAATCAATGGTGAGTAAGTGGAGGAAGCAAGAGGATGTGCTGCGCCAAGTAAACAAGACTAAACAGAGTTTCCGCGGGAACAAAGCGACATGGACACAGTTAGAGGACAAAGTTGAACAGCCTTTACTGTAGTGCCTTATATATGGAAAAAGTTTTTAAAAATGTAATTTATTGAAGGTGCGCCTTATAATGCAGTGCGCCTTATAGTGCGGAAATTACGGTATATCAGAGGAACAGCACATGTTAGAGGTTTTGGAGATAAAGTCAGAGAGGCCAGACTGAGATGGTTTAGACATGTGCAGAGGAGAGAGAGAGTACATAGGAAGAAGGATGCTGGATTTGGAACCACCAGGAAAGAGGCCTAGAGGAAGACCAAAGAGAAGGTTTTGTGTCTTTGTAGATCTAGAGAAAGCGTATGACAGGGTACCCAGAAGTCCCAGGCAGTCCCATCTTGGGGTGAAACCTATAGTGTTTCTAAATTACAGTTTGCTTCATCACTGTAACTCTCCACAAAGAAACTTTCTGAACATGTCTTTTTTTTTTTAACCTCATTTTGCTAGTTTGAGGGTTTGAATTTAGCGGAATGATGCGTCAAAGGTGAATCATTGTCGGATTCAATGCAGAAAATCTGGTGACTTTTCAAAATAAAACATTATTACGGCTTAGATAATCAACCAAATGAAAATAATGGAAGTTATTTTTTTCTGAGCAGCCCGGTTCCACAAGACGCATGGACCGGTAGTGGATATCAATGCTGTGGTTGGGAATCACTGGTCTAAAACCATCTCATATCCAAGTGAATGTCATATTTCTCCAACATTTGGTTAAGTTAATTACATCCATTTGAAATTTCAAATTTGTTTATCAGCTTCTCACCCCAGCTGCATCCTCCAGCTCACCCAGAAAGATCCAGAGTCATTCCCCGACCAGCTCTGAGACAAAGTCTCTCCAGCGGGTCCGGGTCGGGCTCCTCCAGGTGGGACGTGCCCGAAACACCTCACCAGCGAGGCGCTCTGGAAGCATCCTGACCAGATGTCCGAACCACCCCATCTGGCTTCTCTAACCCTGGAGGGGGAGCGGCTCTAAGTAAGCTCCTCCTAGATGGAAGAACTCCTCATCCGATCTCTGAGTGAGAGCTCAGCCACCCCGCAGAGGAAGCTCATTTCGGCCGCTTGTATCCGCGATCTCGTTCTTTCGGTCACCACCCACAGCTGGTGACCTTAAGCGAGGGTGGGAACGTAGATCGACTTTTAAATCAAGAGAATTGCGGCTCAGCTCTTTCTTTACCACGACGGACCAATGCAGCGTCCTAGTTATTGCTGATGCCGCACCGATTCACTTGTCGATCTCCCGCTCCATTCTTCCCCCACTCGTGAACAAGACCCTGAGACCCTGGCGGTCAGATCCTCGGCGCATAAGCTAAAAGAGGGTACTGCAATTAAATGTTTGTATTGTATTGAGTGCTTTTTGTTTACGCAACAGGCCGTGGGTTGTATATAAAATCATCCAACAGCTGTACAAATTTCTGAAACTTTTGTTTTTCTTCTTCTTCTTTCGGCTTTTCCCCTTCAGGGGTCGCCACAGCAAGTCAGTTTCTTCCATCTAACCCTACCTGCTGTATCCTTTTTGGTCACACCAACTATCTTCATGTCTTCCTTCACTGTATCCATGAACCTCCTCTTTGGTCTTCTTCTAGTCCTCTTTCCTGGTGGTTCCAAACCCAGCATCCTTCTTCTGATGTACTCTCTCTTTTCTCTGTACATGTCCAAACCATCTCAGTCTGACCTCTCTGACTTTAAAACCTCTAACATGTACTGTTCCTCTGATCCTATCCATCCTGGTCACTCCCAGAGAGATCCTCAGCATCTTCATCTCTGCTACCTCCATCTCTGCTTTCTTTCTTTTCTTCAGTGCTACTGTCTCTAGACCAAACAGCATGGCGGGTCTCACCACGGTTTTGTACACTTTCCCTTTCATTTTAGCTGAAACTCTTCTGTCACACATCACACCTGATACTTTCCTCCACCCGTTCCAGCCTGCCTGAACACGCTTCTTCACCTCTTTTCCACACTCTCCATTGCTCTGGACTGTTGATCCTAAGTACTTAAAATCTTCCACCTTCTTTATCTCTTCTCCCTGTAACCTCACTTTTTAAGTTTCTTTCATTCTTCATTTTAGAAACAAACCAAAAAAATCTGCCAGCAAAAAAAAAAAATTGGTGCCATAAGAAGCATTTTTTTATGCGACCCTCAGTCTAATAAAAGAGGAAATATGTCGTCGGAGATGTAACAGAAGTTTATAAGACCTAAATTTTACAGCTGTGATGCAGGTTAGTGGAATTTAACAAACAGATGATTTACGTGCTGGATCTGACGAGCACGTCGAACAGAAATATGAAGTTATCTTGGCTCGCTGTGAGAGGGAACCAGGGTAAACAACAGCCTGCAGGCATCTGGCAGGCGTGTGGAGCTAAACCAGATGGAGATCCTGATTCCAGCGTTGTGCAGGCTTGTTGTTTACCCTACTTCTCCTTCCAGGAACCTCTCATTTCCTATTCTAGCTCCTACCTCCTCATCCAAGTTGCTGTTCTCCTGGATGGTTCTGATCCAGCCCAGCATGTCCTCTCGGTCTTCGGCCTGGAACAAGTACTCGCAGTCGGACGTTGTGAGTCTCAGCACGTTCTTCCGCTTGGTATCGCTGTAGGAGATGTCGATGAGGCAGGATTTTATGCTGACCTGTAAAGGCTCCTCGATGGTTTGGCAGTTAGCATGTGCGTGACCTTCTTTTTTATCCTTATACAGACAGAGGTAGTGACCTCTCAGCACAGCGTACACCTGCTTCCATGGACGCATCCCTCCTCCGACACGCTACAGACGGAGTATGACACACGTTTAGTAAAACGAGCATGACATGTTTGCAACACATGAAGGAGAAAAGAGGCCAAACACACACCTTGTTCTTTTCTGTGTGAAGCTGCTTGAAATGCAAAAAACCTTCTTTGGTGGCGTCACAGAAGACCTCGGATGAGGAGTCCCTCCTTGATCCTGAATCATCTGACGATCTGTCCACAACCTGGAGTACGGACAGCACAGGATAAGTTAAACTATTCTTATTTAAACTGGAAGAAAACGTTGCAACATCGAGGAACCCACCTTCCTCATTCCTTTCAGACCAGGTATCAATGACCTCCTGAATTAAAGACAAGATGTGAGATTAGAGGAGCAGAAACAGATGTTAGTCTTCAATCATTAGCGTGAACTCTAGGAATGAGCGATTTAAGCTAAAAATTTAACAAGATTTTTTGCGGTGTTTTGCTGTAACAAGACAGCAAATACATATGAAAGGGCGTCTCATTTCCGTTTGTGTGTTTGTGTAAAGACCCTGAAATGGCTCCTACCAAGAGACACTGTTACACCGCAGAGTGTAACAGTTTTGCTGTAACCAGACAGCAAAACTGGTTACAGCAAAACAATAAAAAATAAAAAAGACAATAAAAACCCCGCCATTCCACCCTGTTCCTCCGGGCGAGGAAAAGGGTGGAATGCCCCCTGTGGGTCAGGGACAGGGTTCTGCCCCAAGTGGAGGAGTTTAAGTATCTCGGGGTCTTGTTCACGAGTGGGGGAAGGATGGAGCGGGAGATCGACAGGCGGATCGGTGCGGCATCAGCAATAACTAGGACGCTGCATCGGTCCGTCGTGGTAAAGAGAGAGCTGAGCAGAAAAGCAAAGCTCTCGATTTACAAGTCGATCTACGTTCCAACCCTCACCTATGGTCACCAGCTGTGGGTGGTGACCGAAAGAATGGAGATAAGAATGGAGATCGCGGGTACAAGCGGCTGAAATGAGCATCCTCTGCAGGCTGGCTGGGCTCTCACTAAGAGATCGGGTGAGGAGCTCTGCCATCCGGGAGGAGCTCGGTGTCGAGCCGCTCCTCCTCCAGGTCGAGAGGAGCCAGATGGGGTGGTTCGGGCATCTGGTCAAAATGCCTCCTGAGCGCCTCTCGGGCGAGCTGTTTCGGGCACGTCCCACCGGGAGGAGACCAAGGGGCAGACCCCGGCCCCGCTGGAGAGAATATGTCTCACAGCTGGCTGGGGAACGACTTGGGATCCTTCCAGGTGAGCTGGAGGATGCAGCCGGGGAGAGAGAGGCCTGGGCTACCTGTTTGAGGCTGTTACCCCCGCGACCCGACCCCGGAACAAGTGGAAGATGACGAAACGGAATAAAAACCCCAAAATTTATTTATAAAATGTATTGTTTTATAAAAAAGACAATAAGTAACCACCAATAGCTCTAGCCTTAAAAAAGTAGAATGTTTTTAAAATACTATAAAAAATAGTATTTCACACATTCCACGTCTAGCGACCTCAAATCTCTGTTAGCGTCCACGCAGAGAGAAAAACTTACAGTCCACTTTCTTCCCGGTAGTCATCTAGACCTTCATCGTACGACTTGGACCGCTCCGTTTTCGTACCCGAATCTGAATCCATAATTGTGAGATGAAGAGAATCTATGAAAAGAAGGTTACAGATGAACGTTACGATGTCTGTGTGTTGAAGGCGGAGTCCGAGAGGGAGAAATTTACCTTGGTTGTGTGAAAGGTGGCGTCGGATAAGAGGAGATGAGGAGGTAGGGCTTGGTGGGATGGTGGTGATGATGGGAGCTCCGGATATCAGGACGGAGGCGGAAATGTGCGCGCTGTCCTGTTCAATGCTGGGACTGGACGGCTCGTCTGAGGACAGGAATGGAGAAGGGGAGTTATTGCTTTTGCACCACTACCTATAGCCTTGCGTTTCATTAGTACAAATAAGGTCAAATAACGGGATTGAACGATGTATCAATATTGAATAATATTGTAAGATTAGCAACTTCAGTCAGTCAGTCATCTTCTTATCTGTCTGTCCCTTTCAGGGTTACCGAGGGGGTGCCAGAGCCCATCACGGCTGATTTAAGGCAAAGGGCAGGGTACACCCCGAACAGGTCGCCAGTCTGTCGCGGGGCCACACACATACAACCATCCACACACACACAATCACTCCTAGGGGCAATCTGGCACCGGCCAATCAACCTAGCATGCATGTCTTGGGAGGAAACCGGAGTACCCGGAGGAAACCCACGCAAACACGGGGAGAACATGCAAACTCCACACAGAAAGGACAGTGTTCCAAGCCTCGTCCCCACCCGGGACTTGAACCCATGACCTTCTTGCTGTGAGGCCACTGTGCTACCCACTGCGCCACCATGCTGTCCAATATTAGCAACTTGATTAGCTTATTGCAAAAAAAAAAAAAAAAGAACCCAGAAAAAAATGTTTCTGTTTTGTCATTATTAGCTCTATGTGTGGAGTTTTTGTGGTGGAATCCATGATCAAAACTGGACTCAGGCGGTCAAAACTGGATTCAAGCGGTCAAAACTGGACTCAAGCGGTCAAAACTGGACTCAGGGTGGTCAAAACCGGATTCAGGCGGTCAAAACCAGACTCAGGCGGTCAAAACTGGATTCAGGGCGGTCAAAACTGGATTCAGGGCGGTCAAACCTGGACTCAGGGCGGTCAAACCTGGACTCAGGGTGG
Organism: Neostethus bicornis; assembly: GCA_902685375.1. NCBI lineage: Eukaryota > Metazoa > Chordata > Actinopteri > Atheriniformes > Phallostethidae > Neostethus > Neostethus bicornis. The sequence continues at coordinate 7,710,209 of LR738553.1, read as the reverse complement.
TCAAACCTGGACTCAGGGCAGTCAAAACTGGACTCAGGGCGGTCAAAACTGGACTCAAGCGGTCAAAACTGGACTCCGGGCGGTCAAAACTGGACTCAGGGCGGTCAAAACCGGATTCAGGTGGTCAAAACCAGACTCAGGCGGTCAAAACTGGATTCAGGGCGGTCAAAACTGGACTCAGGGTGGTCAAACCTGGACTCAGGGCGGTCAAAACTGGACTCAGCGCAGTCAAAACTGGACTCAGGGCGGTCAAAACTGGACTCAGGCGGTCAAAACTGGACTAAGGGCGGTCAAAACTGGACTCAGGGCGGTCAAAACCGGATTCAGGTGGTCAAAACCGGACTCAGGGCTGTCAAAACTGGACTCAGGGCTGTCAAAACTGGACTCAGGGCGGTCAAAACTAGACTCAAGCGGTCAAAACTGGACTAAGGGCGGTCAAAACTGGACTCAGGACGGTCAAAACTGGACTAAGGGCGGTCAAAACCGGACTCAGGGCTGTCAAAACTGGACTCAGGGCTGTCAAAACTGGACTCAGGGCGGTCAAAACTAGACTCAAGCGGTCAAAACTGGACTCAGGGGGGTCAAAACTGGACTCAAGCGGTCAAAACTGGACTCAGGGCAGTGAAAACTGGACTCAGGGCGGTGAAAACTGGTCTCAGGGTGGTCAAAACTGGACTCAGCTAACTCAACACTCTGTCTGCACAGTCAGGTAAACATTACCATAAACTTTTAAGATGGTAAAAATGTAGAAAAACAGTATAAGAAAGTAGTTTTGATATATAATTAATTAAAAATATAATAAATTAATTATTATATGGTTAAACTTTTTAAGCTAAATAAAAAAAATGACTGCACTGTAACTTTAAGAAACATTTTACAGTATATAACTTTATATTATTTTACTTTAACAGCTTGTTATTCTTAACAAGCCCTCTAAAAACATTTCCACCAATTTCATAAACACACACAGTTTATTAAATTGCGCATTTGTTCGTAATGTACCTTTAAGAGTAGCGGCACGCTAACACGTAGCGTCAGTGTGCTAGCTTGACATTAACGATCTTCAGATAAAAACAACACGTTCACTCCTTAAAGCTAACCGTATTTAGCATCAAAATGACAGCGTATATTAGCATTAAAAACAACTGAAAAGCTGACGTCAAAATTTAGCATTAAAATGGCGGCGACATTAGCATAACAACGCGATTTTTTAGCTCGTGTGTACTAGCATACGATGTCTTAGCTGTCCAGCTAAGTGCGTGATGTGAAATACAAACAGTGGATTTAAATAACTAAACAACAAAAAGTAGAAAATTATCACTTTTTTTTTTGTAAAAACACCAACTTTAATTTTTCTTACCCAACAATCAATTTTAACTGTAAGTTTTAATTAATTGATTAAAAAAACAGCCAAAATGAACTCATTCCACAGGGATGTGTCAAAAAAGAAAATGCAAAATATATTTTTAATTTAATTTTTTTTTCACTTTAAAGAAATTAAATCAGTTTTTATTTTTAATATATAGTGGGATGAAAAAAGTGTTTCCCCTCTTCCAATAATTCTTTTTTTCCAAGTTCATCGCTCAAGTGGTCAAAACTGGACTCAAGCTGTCAAAACCGGACTCAGGGCGGTCAAAACTGGACTCAAGCGGTCAAAACTGGACTCAGGCGGTTAAAACTGGACTCAGGGCGGTCAAAACCGAACTCAGGGCGGTCAAAACCGGACTCAGGGCGGTCAAAACTGGACTCAGGGCGGTCAAAACTGGTACAGGGCGGTAAAAAAACGGACTCAGGGCGGTCAAAACTGGACTCAGGGCGGTCAAAACTGGACTCAGGGCAGTTAAAACTGGACTCAGGGCGGTCAAAACCGGACTCAAGCGGTCAAAACTGGACTCAGGGCGGTCAAAACTGGACTCAAGTGGTCAAAACTGGACTCAAGCGGTCAAAACTGGATTCAAGCGGTCAAAACTGGACTCAGCGGGTCAGCCGGTTCTTACTTTTTTTCCCAAGTTTATCGCTCAAATCATCAAACAAAATGGGATTTTAGCAGAAAAATCTCAAAATCAAACACAAAATAATGTTTTTAAATGTAAGGTTAATATTAAGGGTGAAAAAAAAAATCATACCTACTTTGATATGTGTGAAAGTTATTGTCCCCATTGTTAAGATATAACTTTTTTTTTTAATATACTTTTTTAATCCATCACCGGGAAATGTATGTGGTGCATTTCACCGCAGCAGGCTGCCACCTATGACGGCACCAATGGTAGGAGAGACGAGGGGTTAGGTGTCTTTCCCAAAGACCCCAGACGTGCAGTCAGTGGGATGCAAACCCGCGAACTTCCGGTTTGCGGGCAAACACTCTAACCACTGAGCCACCGTCTCACCTAACTTAAACTTTAATTTATCAAACCACAGTTAAATTTTTCTACAAACACACACAGATCTAAAGCTGATACATTTGTCTTAAATCAAGCATTTAAATCGGAATTCCTTCACATGTACAGTAAACCAAAATTCAAGACATAACGCTGAAATCTAAAGAAATTCAGGAACAATTGAGAAAGACAGTAATTGATGTTTATTGAATTGGAAAAGGTTATAAAACCATTTTTTAAAGCATTAGGACTCTAGTGAACAACAGTGACAGCCATTATTAAAAAAATGGCGCAAACATGAATAGAGGTAAACTTTCCCAGCAGTGGCAGGCCAACCAAAATTACCCCAACAGTGCAACATCAACTTATCCAAGAGGTCACAAAAGACCCTACACCAATATCTTGTGAACTGCAAGCCTCACTTTCTTCAGTTAAGGTCAGTTTCAGACTCTACAATCTGAAAAATAGACTTCCAACAGAGTTCCAAGGCATTAAGCACCGATCAGCAGGAAGAACATTAAGGCTCGTCTCAGTTTTGCCAAACACCATCTTGATGATCCCCATGGCTTTTGGGAAAATATTCTGTGGTCTGATGAGACAAATGTTGAACTTTTTGGAAAGTCTGTGTCCCAGTATGTCTGGTTCAAAAGCAACACTGAATTTTAGAAAAAGAACATACCTTCATTAAAACATGGAAGTGGTAATATCATGGTATGGGTTTGTTTTGCTGCCACAGGATTTGGAAGGCTTGCTGTGATAAATGTGACCATGAATTTTGACATATGTCAAAGAATCTTAAATGATAACATCCGGCCATCTGTGTTTGAGCCCAAGCTGAAACAATCTTGAGTTCTGCAGCACAAAAATGACCCGAAACAAACCAGCAAATCCATCTCTGAATGGCTAAAGGAACACAAAATCAAGACTTTGGAGAAGCCCGGTCAAAGTCCTGACCTGAATCTTTTTGAGAAGCTAAAAACATGGCCTTAAAAAATTCTGGTAATGGCCAGAAACCCCCCCCTCCCCCCCAGAGTAGCTGAATTACACCAATTCTGCAAAGATGAGTGAGTCAAAATTCCTCCATAACGCTGTCAGAAACTCATTGCAACTTATCACAAATGCTTGATGGCAGTTGTTCCTGCTAAACGTGGACCCGGGAAGTATTAGGTTTAGGGGTGAATAACTTTTTCACACAGGCCCAAGAGGGTTTGGATTTTTTGGTATTAAAAAGAAAATCTTCTAATTAAAACATCATTTGGGTTTACTTATGTGACCTTTTGTGTGTGTCTTTGCTAGCCTGAATGTGACTCATTTTGACTGAAATACCCCCAATCAGCTGAACCTCTTAAACACAACTGAAAAGTAAATATAGAAAATCTTCCAAATGATGCTAGGAACAGTGGCCATTCTATATGGAGTTTACGTGTTCTCCCCTTGTATCTGTGGGTTTCCTCCGGGAACTCCGGTTTTCTCCCAACCTCCAAAAATACGCATGTTATTTTGATTGGCTGGTACCAAATTGCTCAGAGGAGTGTGGTTCTAGTAGAAATGACGAGATTTAAGGTTGCATGATGTTTTTCGAATGATTGCTGCTTTAATCATTGACAGGTATTAAATCCTGATGTCAGCTAGGGAATATAACACTAACAAATAGGTCTGTTATTTTGTTTGATTTAGCGCTAGATTGTTTTTACTATCACTTACTGCTTACTGAGCAAACATCGCTTACTAAGCAAAGTGTCACCTGCACAAAATCCACAATGTAACAGTTGCTTAGAAGGCAAAGAAACTTGGTTAATAAATCTACTTTAGACAATGTCCAAATTAGGGCTCGTCCGGGATTTGAACCCGGGACCTCTCGCACCCAAAGCGAGAGTCTACTCTCCTGACAGTGTATTAATACGGGCTATTTTGAAGTCTTTTTCTTTATGTTTGTTTGTTTTTTTTTTTTTTTTCAATTAAATGCGGACACCATTTTGGCTTGCATTCATTTAGAATTTTTCTTTTTATGTCCTTAATTTGAAGTACTATGACTTTGTTTTGTATGAACAATACCCTTGTCATATTTCAGATATGCTATATGCAGGCTAAGGCGCTGCCCTGGGCGGCTGCATGCTGCAGTGCTCCCTGTTACTTAAGTATTTAATTGCCAACTTTTGCTAAGTTACAGAGAGGCTAGTTTGGTGTTTTTTACCGTGGCCAGGCTTTGTTGGCCCATTCCGGACTCCAGCTGTTGGGTTGCCAGGTTGAACACAGTGCGACCGGACTGGGACGCCAGTGGACAGGGGCGAAGGGGGCATTGAGGTTTTAAACTCCTGGTGTTTGGACTGCAGCACTCAAATTTTCCTTCGGGGATTAACAAGGTATATTCAATTCCTTTAGTTTCTTTCCTTCCTCATTCTAGGTAGCAATTCTTTTCTTTTCTTGTTAACTTCTTCGGTATCATCCTCATTTATATGGATTTTAGTCCCTTTCAGGTTTTAGCTCTTTTCAGGACCAAAGATCTGACCTTGTACTTTTGGAACTTGATCAAGACGGGCCTTTGTTTAACTACTTTTTCCTCTACTGTGGACAGCTTCAACTTCAACCAAGCCGTAGTTTGACTCTAAATATGTTCTTAATTTTTTTCTTTGCTTCAAAACAGTTTAGCTTTCATTGTCAACAATTTCATCAATGGCTCTTGGTCCTGATGATGTACCTGTAGAGGTATGGAAGGTTTGACGAGGGCAAACCAAAGCTGAGGTTTATAGAAGTAGTGAAGGAGGACATGAAGGTAGTTGTCGATGCAGGAGACAGAGGTAAAAATAAAAAACCAAGAGAAGACAAACTGAAGGAGGTGAAAAAACAACAGCCACATTCACACAGCATGTTGATATACTTTGTTGGTGTATGATGTGATGCTCGGAAGTGAAGCTTTCATGTTAAGCCACAAAATGGAAATTATCTTGATAGTCTGCTTTCGCAAACCTCAAAAGCGACAACAAATAAATGATCCTAATGGACGTCAGAACCGCATCAAAACAAATTAGAAACACCAAGTTTTTAATGTTGCAAATGTGTTAAGTAGTAGAAAAAGTTTCAAAAAAGTCTTCTGGACAGTTTAATTCTTCAACGAGACGTTTCGACTTCCATCCGGAAATCATTTTCAATCTGAATGAAATGGACTGAAACCTGGATCTATTTATACTAACCTGAGTAAAAGGTAAAAAAATAGTAAGGACGGGCTCGACCAATGAGCCTGTGTTACCTAAGATGGCCGTGAATGGCTCCTATTGTAGCCACAGACCAGTAAACGAACCTATTATAAAAATGCTAAAAGCCTAGTGAATAGAGAAACCTGCTAACGAGAGGCGTGAAACTGGGTCACGAGGTGTCATCTTTAGTCCATGGCTTCAAAAGGCTGCTATAGATACCGGGCAAAACGTATCTAACGCCTCCACTCCGATTCAGTGAGGGATTTTCTTTCATCACAAAGATGGCTTCCTTCACCCCTCTTTCAAACCATCCTTTCTCTCTACTTAGAATCTTCACCTCACTGTCCTCAAAAGTGTGTTTGGTGGATTTAAGATGCAGATGTACAGCAGACTGTGGACCACTTGAGGCTTCTCTTCTGTGTTGGTAAAGTCTTTTGTGGAGTGGTTGCTTTGTTTCACCAATGTAGTGTTCTTTGCAGCTCCCTTCACTGCACCGGATCGAATAAACTACATTGGTCTGTTTTTCTGTTGGTATCTTGTCTTTAGGATGTACTAGTTTCTGACGTAATGTGTTGACCGGTTTAAAGAAAACCGGGATGTCATGTTGTCTGAAGATTCTCTGTAACTTCTCGGACAGTCCTGACACGTAGGGAATAGAGACTCCATTTTTCCTCTTCTCAGTTTCTATTTCCCTCTTCTCACGTTTCTTGGACGCTCTCACCCTATTCAGGGCCCATTTGGGGTATCCACAGACCGAGAGGGCTTTTTGGATATGCTGTGTCTCCTTCTTCTTAGCCTCTGTGCTCGTGGGTACCTCATCAGCCCTGTGTTGTAAAGTTCTGATGACACCCAGTTTGTGTTGCAATGGATGATTAGAGTCAAACTGTAGGTATTGGTCTGTGTGAGTGGGTTTCCTGTATACTTCCTGTTGCAAATTCCCGTCCTCTCCTAAGATCACAGCGCAGTCTAAAAACGCCAACTGGTTGTCCTTGGAGTCTTCACGTGTAAACTTGATGTTAGGATCCACAACGTTGATGTGTGAAGTGAAGGCTTCCAGATCTTGCTTGTTGATCTTCACAAAAGTGTGGCTACAATAGGGGCCATTCACGGCCACCTTAGGTAACACAGGCTCATTGGGCGTGCCCTTCTTACTATTTTTTTACCTTTTACTCAGGTTAGTATAAATAGATCCAGTTTTCTGTCCATTTCATTCAGATTGAAAATGATTTCCAGATGGAAGTCGAAACGTCTCGTTGAAGAATTAAACTGTCCAGAAGACTTTTTTGAAACTTTTTCTACTATGGATCACTCCTGGATGAATGAGGGACTACACGAAATGTGTTAAGTGTTCCTCAGAACTGCACTCATCTGGTTTTTACCATCATTTTACTCCATTTTTTTTCTATAAGGGTTACTTAGAGGTTTCTTAGATCAACCACTTTAAAAACCCAGTGGTTTTTAAAAAACCCAGTTGATTCGATCAATATCGAATCACTTTCAGCAATCTTTTCTTTTTTTCTAATGAGAAGCAGATATAAATGATTATTTACCACACGCTACTTTTCATATTTGTGCCGGACCAGCAGCAGTGAGGAACATTTTCACCTGCAATCGTACAGCGCTATAAGGTAAATATCTTTATTTTACAGATAATTTGTAGCAGTTTTAGTCATTCTTTAATTTTTCTCAAAATATCTTCCATCCTGTAAAACATCTGCATGTGTGTGTTTGTTCTAGTTTTAAACATTTTACTGATTAAATAACTTCTTTCCAACAGATAATGGATTATGTGATTGGAGAAAATTTTACCAGTAAAAACGGGATGCATATTGATTCCGACATGAATGGCTCATATTTTCACAATGAAGATTTTCACACCTACACGAACCAACCCGACGTGAATGGCCTAACAATTAATGATGAACATTTTTTAACATGCATGTACGTTTTGAAGTGGATAGTCCTATCTATTGGACTTGTTTTGATTCCTGCTGCCATCTTTGGACTTTTTTCTATGGTGAGTATCAGATGCAGGAACGTGTTGTTCCTTGCAAAAACTACAAATGACTACATTTTTATTTATTGTCCCGTTTCTATTATCTTTGTCTAAAAACTTGCTGTTTAGGGGCCCGACTGTCTTGTCCTCCTGAGTCTTGTCCATGTCTGTTGTGTTTGACCACCGCTGCCTTTTCAATTTGTCAGTGCAGGCGATGTAGCACGGCCGAGAAGACAACAGGTCCTTCAATGGACCAAAATTCAAATGCAGAAGCATTGGCATGCCACCGTTAATATGTCATAAATAATTGTGTTAATTTTTTTAACGCATTAAAATGCGGTATAATTAATTAATCGAATTAACGCGTTAAAAACAGTAGTTTAATAATATGTAATATAATACTATTGATAAATATGATGCAACAAAGTAAAACATGGGACATTTTTTCTTTGAAATGAAGTGATCATCTGAAATTGAACAATTATTGAGATTAACAAGGTGCTGAATAATAAAATTTGTTTCCTAATTGTTATGATTGCTGATATTGAATAATCAATGTCCTCATATAGATGAGTATCAATAATCATTATCAATGAAGTACAAATAAAGACAAACTGGGTAAATGTATTATTTCAGGACAGCCTATCGAACTGGTTGTCCTTCGTATGACTCAGTACCCATGAAGTAGCTCTCAGTTTTAAAGAGGTTGGTGACACCTGCTCTAAAACACGCACTTTGGGTTAATCGTAGGGCTGAAACAGTTAATCGATTTAATCGATTATAATCGATTATCAAAATAGTTGTCGACAAATTTGGTCATCGATTAATCGTCTAATTTTTTTTATTTATTTTTTTTTACTGTCAACTGCACTTAAATTGGTCTACTTGTGGGGCCGTAGAGAGCAAATTGACCATGCCAGCTACCAAAATAGGAGGAGAAGAAGATAGTAGCCAATCATTGGCCTTCATTTCACCCCACCTCACGTGATCATGCAGCCTCAAAAAGATGGCGGAAAGAAAAACCAAATTCTCCAAAGTTTGGATCATTTTCCGCTAAATTTAGAAAAGGCTGGCGTTAATATGCAAAGTTTGCAAAACGGACACGTTTTGGCACGGAAGCATAACGACGCTGCATGAACATCTGAAAAAAAACATGCCGGACTCTAAGCGGGAGACGGCAAACCGGAGCGATACCCAACGTTATTTCTAATAAAAACAATTTTACAGGTCGCTAAATACACTTTTTATTGTCTGCAAAAAAACAAAAACAACCCAACATGGACTATTTTCTGTGGAAAACGGTTGCACTCCGCAGCAGAGCGCTTCTCTCAGGGACTCTTATTTTGGAAATGATCGTGTCCAATATGAGGCCGCTATCAGTAGGAAGATGAGGAGTTTAAAAAAAAGATCGCTAAATTCAATCCAGGATATAAGACCTCCTCCTTTACACCGCAAAGCACATTTTTTCCCACAAAATAAAGAGTGCTGTTGTTGGGCGCCCCTTTACTGATTAGTAGATCTGTGTTTGTTATAAGTGGTAAAGATGGGCCAATTTTATTTATTAAAGTTACTATTTTTACAGTAGAGATAATGTTTTTTTTTGTTGGTTTTTTTTGTGCTAATACTTCACAACTTGAATGTTTTTGTATATTTTTTACTCGTGTTAATCTGGGACTGTACGATAGTTCTGAAAAAGGTTTAATTTGCGAATCCAGAAGTGTTAAAGGTTTCTTGTTTTCAAATGTTATCCAACAGTTTACATTTGATGTTTTATTATCAGTACTACTAAAGCACATTTTATGGGTGCTTATGATTTACTTTTACTGTATACAATAAGTAGATTTATTATTTTCTAGAAATGATAATATTCTACCTCTTTATTTGACAGAAAGATAAACATTTGTTCTTACTGTAATAAACCCAACGTGTTGTTTATGTGGTTATGAGTTGTGTTTTACACAATTACATTGTATAATATGCCGAAAAAGCAATATTTATCGAATTAGCATTTTTATCCGATTAATCGAATAATCGACCCGATAATCGACAGATTAATCGATTACCAAAATAATCGTTAGTTGCAGCCCTAGTTAATTACTCCTCCTTTCCTGCAGATCCAGAAAGATCATGTTGCTCCCGTCTACGTCATCAACCTCCTACTCTCTGACCTCATCCAGCTACTTTCTATGGCTGTAAAGACAGCTTCAATTGGCTTGCTTTGGTACTCTATAGCACTCGCAGTCCAGATCTTTGGTTGGCTGGTCAGTGTTGGGTTTATGTTGTGCATCTCTATGGAAAGGTAAATAAAAAGTTTATCTCTAAAAGTCTCTCTTTGGGTTTCCAATGCTCCATATCAGCTCTGTTTTTCTCTGTTTGCAGGTACTTGATCATCGCCTGGCCGCTATGGTACAGATTCAGAAGAAATATAAAGACCTCTTTGGTTGTTTGTGTTGTGTTTTGGCTCCTCCCACTTCTTATTTCGGTCATTGCCTTTTTGGCAAACGTTAATTTTGCATTTCTTGCAGCCATTTACTTACTCCTCCCCTTGCCCTTTTTCATTTTCTTCTTGCTTGGGACCATCAGAGCCTTGACTGGAGCTCGTAGTGTCCCTGCTGATGAAAAACAAAGGATCGTAGCCATTCTGGTTGCCGTGCTGATGATTTACACTCTGCTCTTTGTGCCTTGCATCACTTTTCTTCTGGGAGTAAGTTTGGACTGGAAATATGCCACGTTGATTGAATTCTTAATAAACATGAGTCCTCTTGCAGACTTGATCATGTATGTTTTGATCCGTAAAGGAACCTCAGACAAGCTTTTAGCCGCTTTATGTTGTGGTAAATCATTTAGGAATCAGGAGATGAGCGGCCAGGATACGGCCATGTCCGCTTCATGCAGTCAGACCATTTAGATTTTATTTGGTTCTGGAAATTCAGGACTCATCATCACTGCTGGGAGTTCTGCACTGCGGTTGTACGCTGTAGTGTGGACCCCCGAATCTGCAGAAATGTCCCATTTAAAGCAGCATGCGTCATCGTTCAGTTAAAGTAGTTACCAAAAGGGATGGGGCACTTACGTGCATGTGAGTTTAGGAATAGTTTGCATGCTTCTTTAGATATGTGACTGTGTTTGTGTGCATGTGCAAAGTGTGTAATTAAAATAGAATTACACTTTTACAGTTTTTGAAAACAACAATTTCTGGATTCATAAATGAAAGGGAAGAGGTGGAGGAAAAGCTGGAGAGGTGGAGGTTTGCACTAGAAAGAAGAGGAATGAAGATTAGTCAGAGTAAGACAGATTATATGTGTGTGAATGAGAGGAATCCAAATGGAAAAGTGAGGTTACAGGGAGAAGAGATAAACAAGGTGGAAGATTTTAAGTACTTAGGATCAACAGTCCAGAGCAATGGAGAGTGTGGAAAAGAGGTGAAGAAACGTGTGCAGGCAGGCTGGAACGGGTGGAGAAAAGTATCAGGTGTAATGTGTGACAGAAGAGTTTCAGCTAAAATGAAAGGGAAAGTGTACAAAACCGTGGTGAGAGCGGCCATGCTGATTGGTCTAGAGACAGTAGCACTGAAGAAAAGACAGGAAGCAGAGATGGAGGTAGCAGAGATGAAGATGCTGAGGATCTCTCTGGGAGTGACCAGGATGGACAGGATCAGGGGAATAGCACACGTTAGAGGTTTTAAAGTCAGAGAGGCCAGACTGAGATGGTTTGGACATGTACAGAGAAGAGAGTACATAGAAAGAAGGATGCTGGATTTGGAACCACCAGGAAAGAGGCCTAGAGGAAGACCAAAGAGGAGGTTCATGGATACAGTGAAGGAAGACATGAAGATAGTTGGTGTGACCAAAGAGGATTCAGCAGATAGGGTTAGATGGAAGAAACTGACTTGCTGTGGCGACCCCTAAAGGGAAATGCCGAAAGAAGAGGAAGAAGATAAATGAAAGAATGCATGAATTAATAACTTTTAAATACTCATGTTTTTCACTTTATACACAGATTTGTGAAGTTTCTGGAGAGGAAGGGGACATTAGATTATGGTAGAAAAACAAAAAGCGACCCTAGGCTATTCTTCAAACCATCCAAAAAAAATGCACCTTTGTAATCCAATGAGATTTTTGTCTCTATCATCATCCTCTAGAAATGATTTATGATGTAAAATGTAACAGATACAAATATATTGGATATGTTCATTATGGATAAATACATGTAGTGGGTTAAAAATTCACAGCAGAGGTACAATCTCAATGGTTCTAGGCTTTTCCCAGTAGAATAAGCAAGTAAAGGGGGCTTTACTTTAGAGACAAATATCAAACAATGGGGAAGAGATTCATTACGTCCAACAAGGTGGTTGTATTGCTTGTCTGGTTTCTTTGCTTGTAATCAACATTTTCCTTCATACAGACAAAAAAAAACTTTTTCAGTCCAGCAGCATGAGATGTTTGACTGTGTTTGTACCTTCTCTGTGACCTTTCATGTAACCCTACAAACGATAATAAACAAAGGAGAAATAATGTATGAAGTGTTGTTTGCAATGTTTGAAACATACATTTAATGGGTAACCCGATTTTAGATTAACTCCAGAAGCTCCAAGATTTTCTCAACCAGAAAGAGTCATCTGACACCTCTACCTGACCTGCGGATCAGTGGTGGAACGTAACGAAGTAAATGTACTTCGTTACTGTACTTAAGTAAAAAAATTGTGTATCTGTACTTTACTTAAGTAAAATTTGAGACCTGTACTTTTACTTTTACTTCACTACATTTTTTGAGCAAATATCTGTACTTTTACTTCGCTACTTTTTAAAAGTGTGTTTTACATTTTTCGATACATTTTTGTTCAGGAATTTGAAAAATATACAGTTTTTTTTGCGCATCTTGAAGCCGCATCGCCAAAATTAAAAGGAGCAGTTGATTGGGAGAAGAAGTAATGAATCGAGGACCAATCAGAATCGAGAGTGAACATTTTCCTTATTCATTCAGCGCCAAAAAACTTACATCAAATATAGCACAAATTAAAAAGAGTCAGAAGATTGTTGTTCATTGTGTTTACTTCTAAATAAAAAGTTGAGCCATCACTACACTGAGCAGGGCCGGATCTAGGATTTTCTAAAGGAGGGGCGGGGGTTGGGCTGATGTCATTGACAAAGCCATATAGGGTGACTAGGGGCTTCCCCCTCAGAACATTTGAAAAAAATAAGCGTCATTTTCCTGCATTTTGGTGGTCCATTCGCTGGCCCTGCTAGGGGATAGCTTGACTTGTCCCCCTTTCCTTACTTCCTTTTTTTTTTGTGGACCAAAAGAGGCAGGAGAGGGGGGATCACGCCCCTGCAGAATATTTATTTGTGACCCTACAGCACAAAAATAACATTTGAATTATGGTTGAATGCTTTTACTTTTTATTTAAAAAGTAAAATTTACACCAATTACTTTTGTACTTTTACTTAAGAAGATTTTTTTTATTAGTACTTTTACTTTTACTTAAGTATTTTTTTGGCCTAATTATCTGTACTTTTACTTAAGTACTAAAAGTGAGTACTTCATCCACCACTGCTGCAAATTTAGGAGCAGAGTCTCCTAAATAGTTTTTGCGATTCAATTAGTCTCCTTGTCCTAGTCGCCGAGTGCTAAGTGCCTTCCAAACGACTCTTATGTGTCTTGTTTTAATAACTCAAGCAGAAGGCCTGGTGTCTCGAGACAACTCCACGGGCTTTCAGGTAGTGGTGGTCAATTGACCCCCTCGTTAGGGTTCTAGCGTTAAATCAGCCAGGATAGGCTCCGTCACACCTGTGACCCTGTTACGGAATAAGCAGCCCAAAAGACGTAACGTATTTCTATCATTTTGAAATTATCCACTGGTATTTGTGTCGCAAAGTGAAGGTCGTAATTTTTTTTTCTACAATCAGCCTGTTTTTTTCTTACAGAAAGCCAAGAAAACATGATGTAATTCCTCTCCACACGCTCGACCTTGATTACATCCAGCAGCAGACATCAATAAAAAAGGGGCATGTACGGTGAGGATGAGCTCATACACACTCGGTGTATAAGACTTCCAGCCTGATAAGCTGCTGCAGATCACACGTTTCGTTTTTACATAAACACATCTAACCCAGAGAGCTGATGTTACATCACCGGAGAGCAAACTATGTCAGGATGTCTGATAGGTTATCTGCAGGACGGGAAGCCCTAAAAACAAATGTGAACGGAAGCAATAAACCACCAGTAAACCTGGTGAAGGATGAGCAGGACAGACACAACAGGATATTAATGTCCTTCTAAAATGCTTTTATTTGTGAGAATCTGTCTATATCAGTACAGAAACACTCAAATTTTTGAGTGTTTTTCAAAAACACTCAAAAATTTGAGTATTTTTCAGTGTCACACGAAAAAAAAAACATGTTCCACAGGGGTCACACACAGGCTGTGGAACATGTTTTTTTTTCGTACTAAAATAAAGTGTAATTGCAAAAAATTGCAAAAAAAAAAAAAAACATGTTCCACAGGATCACACAGGCTCTGTGTAACCCTGTGGAACATGTTTTTTTTTTTTTTATACTAAAATAAAGTGTAATTGCACATCCACTACAGTAGTTGTAGTTTGTAGTTTAAGTCAGAGGTCCCCAACCTTTCCTGCGCTACGGACCGGTTTAGTGTCTGATGATATTTTCACAGAACGGTCTAAAGGTGTAGCAGAAAAACGAAATAAGACCAGCCTGAAAAAAAATAGAGTTTTTTAAATAAATAATAAACTTAAATCCTTTTTTGTCTTCACGAGAAAATTTATGCGCTGCGTCTTCATAACAAGGATACATTCTCTCTGCTCAAACGTAATCTAGTTGCCTTGGTAACGGTAAACTTACCTTCAAAATAAAAGACATCACAAAAACAAAGTGAATAAAACTACCAGTTAGGCTCCTCAAAGTAAGACTAGATCAATGGGAGTTCTGAGTTTGTTTTGCTGGAACCAGACAGACCTATTTTGACCTGAAACCTGAAGAGTGTTTCTAAGGTCCAGTCTGCTTCGTTATTCTGTATTCGATCACTTTTCAAATTAAAACGTCGTCATCAAGACTCAAGAAAACCTTTATAATAAAGGCTCAAATAATAAACCAAATGGAAATAATGAAAGTTATTTCTTCATTCATATGAGGCCAGGTATCACATGACCCACGTCCCGGGACTGGTCCGCAGGCCGGTGGTTGGGGACCACTGGTTTAAATAAGAATTTATTTCTTTTTGAATTTATGGTTAATTGATGCACTTTAAATTTTTTCAGTTAAAGCTGTTTTTTTTTTTTTGTTTGTTTTGTTTTCTTTAATGTTAATGAGGATACAATGTTATACAGAGGTTTACTTAGAACAATTTCATAGACAAATGATACTAATTATAGTCACGGCGGAGATGGCGGGGCGCAAAATATTTTCTTCTTCATGGGTGGGGGCGCAACAGGAAATAATTGAGAAACACTGCAGTAGAGTAACGTTCCTAAAGAAAAAATTCAAATGACTTATACTCAGATTTTTTGGGTTAAGCGCTGCATTTTACATTAAAGTTAAGTTATGTAATTTATTGGGGTCTGACCAAATTGAAATGGGTTCAAAAGTCGTTTTGGATGTCATATTATGATCCTGATCTGTCATTGCAAGCTTTCGTTACCTTGTTATGTCACAGAGTTCTTTGGTTACTTTTTGTCCGCCAGTGGGGTAAAAAAAAGACGTTTAGAGGTGTGTTTAACAGGAAATGTGTGTTTCTGTGTCACTCCTCGGATGTTAAACGCTTGTGTAAGTACGTCATAATTCCCAGAAGAGTACTACTACAATCCCACAGTTCTGTAACAATATCCGAGTTCAAAATGTTGTAGTATAACGATACTTTTCAGTATTTAAATGCCCTCTAGATACTAATAATAATTCATTTTATTTAAAACCGTTTTTCAAGAAATTCAAGGACACGGTACAACAAAATAAAAAGAACAAGAAGAAACAAAGAGAAAGATTCCATTTCCAGTGAGAGTTAGACTCCGCCAAGGCTGCCCTTTGTCACCGATTCTGTTCATCACTTTTATGGACAGAATATCGAGGCGCAGCCGAGGCGTTGGAGGGATCCAGTTTGATGACCTCAGGATCGGATCTCTGCTTTTTTGCGGATGATGTGGTCCTGTTGGCTTCATCGGACCGTGATCTCCAGCTCTTACTGGATCGATTTGCTGTGAAGCAGCCAGGATGGGAATTAGCGCCTCCAAATCCGAGACCATGGTCCACGCTCGGAAAAGGGTGGAATGCCCCTGCAGGTCAGGGACAGGGTCCTGCCCCAAGTGGAGGAGTTTAAGTATCTCGGGGTCTTGTTCACGAGTGGGGGAAGGATGGAGCGGGAGATCGACAGAAAGATCGGTGCAGCATTAGCAATAACCATGACGTTGCATCGGCCCGTCGTGGTAAAGAGAGAGCTGAGCCGAAAAGCAAAGCTCTCGATTTACAAGTCGATCTACGTTCCAACCCTCACCTATGGTCACCAGCTGTGGGTGGTGACCGAAAGAATGAGATCGTGGGTACAAGCGGCCGAAATGAGCTTCCTCCGCAGGGTGGCTGGGCACTCACTCAGAGATCGGCTGAGGGGCTCTGCCATCCGGGAGGAGCTCCGTGTCAAGCCGCTCCTCCTCCAGGTCGAGAGGAGCCAGATCGGGTGGTTCGGGCATCTAGTCCAGATGCCCCCCGAGCGCCTCGCGGGCAAGGTGTTTTGGGCACGTCCCACTGGGAGTAGACCAGGGAGCAGACCCCGGACCCGCTGGAGAGACTATGTCTCACAGCTGGCCGGGAAACGACTTGGGATCGTTCCGGGTGAGCTGGAGGATGCTGCCGGGGTGAGAGAGGCCTGGGCTTCCCGTTTGAGGCTGTTACCCCCGCGACCCGACCCCGGAACAAGCGGAAGATGACGGAACGGAAGAATACGCCCAAATTTTTCTTTAACTTCAAGAAAAATGAATTCCTTCTTGTTTAAAACAATAGAATGAGTGCTTTTTGAGGAGAAAAACATCTGGATTATGATTAAAGCTCGAAGTGAGGTAGAATTCCTCAATAGAGTAGTAAAGATTATATTGATAATAATAAAAATTTTATTTGTAACGCACTTTATATTTCCAGTGGGGATCTCAAAGTGCTACAATGACCAAAAGGAACAACAAACAGCAAAATGAAATAAAACCACAACACAAAAAACAACACTAGATTGGCGTTAATGTAGTGCTAACCGGGTCATTTTGCTGCTTGTAGAAATTATCATAAAATATAATACATCCTACTGATAAACACCTCCGCTGGCTTTGAGTTTAGAGCTTTTACAACATGTCAAACACATGTTAATCGGTAAGCAGGTACAGCTACTATCCAGTCTATAAAAATGCAAGTTACGGTAAATCAGAAGATCCAGTCAGCACTGCCTCAACGTAACTTAAGGTCATAAATGATCAATTCAAAATCTTACGTCTTTGCTTTCATGTTGATCTGAAAAAAAGGTTGGCGCAATAAGCATTTGCAGATACCTTTTCGGAAAAGGATACCTTTTCGGTCCTTTTGTTAAAACAAGTTCAGAAAAATGTAAATTTCTTTAATATGAATTTACAATGTGACCGAAATAAAAGATAAAAAAAAGAACATTAGAAGACAGAGGATTTTTGGAATCAAAAGACCAAAAATTTAAAAACTGTTGATATAGAAATATGAAAAATAATTTAACTGTTGTATTAGAAACACGTTAAAGGGCAGTATGGACACTCTTCGAGATCTAACAGCATATCAACTTCTGTCCAGAGTTAAGACCCTCCGTGGGGTTTTTTTCGGGATATATTTTTTGGGAGGCAATAGCTCAGCCTCCCCCAATGGAGGTATAACGTTTGCCTTTGGACTGGTAATTCCGGTAATTCCAAAAATTCTCCAGAATTCTCCCGAATTTCACGAGATCGAATCTCACTGAGCTCTTGTCTAGGTGTCCTTGGGGAAGACACCTACGCCCCCGTTTCTTCCACCATTGGCGCCATCGTGGCAGCCTGCTGCGGTGTGATACAGCACATAAATTTCCCAGTTGAGGAATCAATAAAGTGTACATTATCATTATTAAACATCTCAAAACAATAAAAATACGTAATTAACCCCGAAACCAGAACAATTGTTTTGCTCACCATATAAGTTTATTATTATAATTTTATTTTCAGTAAACCTACAAATATGCACGAGCCGAAACAGTGATGTCAAATTTAAGTATTATGGCAAAAAAAAAAAAATTAAAGGTTGTCTTACCGATGAATGGGATGGAATCCAGAGAGTCATTGAAGTTTTCGGGTTTCTGCCGCGTATCTCCAAGCCGTTTCAGGTGCATGTCCCTGCCGCTCTCCTTAGACATCCACAGCAGAGCTCCATCAGCAGACCCAGCCTTTACGAGTGGTGTGGACTTATAAGGTCCACTAGTTGATACGTAGGACGGAGGACGAGCATGGACAGAGTTTTTAGCTCTCAGAACTACCACCGTAGCATCAGAACCTTCTACGCTTCCAAAATCACTGTTAGTTTTCACTAGTGCACTGGTGGAGCTCGATGTCTCCTTCATGTTTAGCCTCACAGCTCCGTTGGTGAATGGAGCGGCAGAGGAGGCAGTGAGGGGGCTGGTCTGTAGTGGTCTCTGTAAGGGGAGTTTTGAGGAGGTGCCGGAGCACGATGAGGACCTGGATGCTAAACCAGACTCCATCCTGCTCTCTGCTTTCAGACTGTCCGCTCTACAGCGGAGTTGCAGTGGGGATGAGAAACTCAGATGGTTTCCCATCACATTAACGCTTTGGTCTTTAATGTAGTCCGTGGTTTTAGTGCAGGGCAACGAGGGCGCGGAGTCTGAAATGGGGTTCTTCACAGGCAGACGTGAAGGTCTCATTATGACTCCATCTGTCCGAGCTGGTAGTGATGGTTCTGATGTTCCTGTAGAAGCAGCTGCGTTTGTGTTGGATGTTCCATCTCCTCGTTTAGGTAGACCCCTATTGAGATGACTTAAAGCTCTCTGGCTTGCTTCCTGGCGGCTGGTCCGGGCTTCCTCACCCTGGCACAGCAGCAGACGGTCTTCCACAGCAGCTACGTCTTCACCGCGCTCTGCACACTGCTGGCCCAGGTAGTCACAAGAGCGTGCCCTAGGTTTGAGCACTCGGACGGGGTTGGAGTGGGGAAGAAGATCCTGAGACGCACTACGAGACCAGTTCCTCCTTTCTGCTCCACCTTCCAGCCTCTCTTGGGAGATGCTACGTAGTGGAGTAGCAGCAGTGCTCGCCTTTCCTGTATCTGCTCCTCGATCATTGGAGGCACTGCGGCGTCGGACCTGCGAGCCAAGTGCCAGTCTCTGAGCGTTGCATGAAGGAGGAGGGCGTGGCTGGGTGTAAGCGGTGCCGGTGGCAGCCCGTAAGCTGTCCAGACGTTCCTGGATGGTCCTGCAGCCATACGTGTGCAGCCTCTTGGCATCAATATAGTCCTTGTAGGTGGTGTAGTTCCTCCAGTCGATGTTCTGGTGGGGAGAGGTGCTGGGGGCGGTGGGAGAAGGAGAGTAGTGATTGGAGCTTGGGGAGACGGCGGTAGAGAACGTGTCTGGTGAGGCAGCGAGCGGAGCCCGAAAGGATGTAGACAGGGTGTCTGCAGCGGGTCTGGATGGGTAAACTTCGGCAGGGTGAGGGGACAAGTGCTGCATCTGGGTCCCTCCGGGGACAGAAGGTCTGGGTCTACCTGAACTAGAATCTGTAGTAGATCCGAACCGGTTTTCTTCTGTTCTGTGACTGGGTCCAGCCCGAGCCACCCGAGTCCCCCGTTCCACTGGGTCAAGAGGCGCGGCTGCTGTCTTTGTGTTCTCACTGCACACGCACACCACCGTTTGAGATGGAGGAACAGGGATTTCCATCCGGTAGTTCTTATCGGGGGAGCCAGCTCGCCTCGCCAGCCCTCCGGAAGTATCACCGGGCCCCTCTGCCTCTGCCGGCTGGACAAGACCACCGGTCTTCAGCTCTATGCGAGGGTAGCATATGGGAGGAGGCTCAGGGATGTTCAAGGCATTTCCGCTGTACGCCTCATTTCCTTTCAGATATGCATCCTGGGAGTACGCCTGCCGGAAAAAGAACAGGAAGTCACTTCGGTCACCGAAACATGAGAAAACTCAGAGACACCAGGTCGAAAGCTAGGATGTAAGACAGGAACGCTACTCTAGTCCCTCAAACCAGAGACAGGATTGTAAATTCATCTCTGCAGTTAATTGCTGTTCTCTTTACGAGCTGATGAGATTATCAGCAGTACAATCCCTATTCCTGCATTCTCTCGGAATGACAGATGGTCTGCTACTGGATGTTAAAAGCTGGCACGCTACAAGGTACTAACCCTCTCCATTTTTATATAAATACTCCTTCATATTCCTATTTTGGAGTATGTGCTAATTTTAGTATGTGAGCGGGTTAGGGTTCTGTCCCTGGTGGAGGAGTTCAAGTATCTCAGGGTCTTCTTTACAAGTACGGGAAGGATGGCACGGGAAATCGACAGAAAGATCGGTGAGGCGTCAGCAAAAACAAGTACGCTGTATCGGTCTGTTGTGGTAAAGAAAGAGCTAAGCCAAAAAGCAAAGCTCTCGATTTACAAGTCGATCTACGTTCCCACCCTCACCTACGGTCACCAGCTGTGGGTGGTGACCGAAAGAATGAGATTGTGGAAACAAACGACCGAAATGAGCTTCCGCCGAAGGGTGGCTGGGCTCTCACTCAGAGATCGGGTGAGGAGCTCTGCCATCCGGAGGAGCTCGGTGTCGAGCCGCTCCTCCTCCAGGTCGAGAGGAGCCAGATTGGGTGGTTCGGGCATCTGATCAGGATGCCCCACAAGGCGCCTCGCTGGTGAGGTGTTTCGCGGGAGGAAACCAAGAGGCGGACATCGGACCTGCTAGAGAGACTATGTCTCACAGCTGGTCGGAGAAAGACTCGGGATCCTTCCAGGTGAGCTGGAGAATGCAGCCGGGGTGAGAGAAGCCTGGGCTTCCGAAGTCTGAGACTGTTGCCCCTGCGACCCGGCACCGGATGAGCGGAAGAGAACGGAACGGATGTGCTACTTTTATCAACTTGATGCACTTATGGACGCCTACCAGTGATGACCATCTTGGCAATATTAAATTTAAAATATCTTTATCTGTAGTTCTAACATAGTTCCACATATTCTTTGAACAAGATGTATGCTGTGTCGTGCACGTGTGCGATGGGTGGTACTATGTGGGTAGCGACAGGTGCGGGCCAATTCAGAGTTAAAAAGGGCGGGAAACTGAAATAAATATTTTTCGCAAATATTTACAAGCTCAAAAAAAGGTAGCGTTTTTATTTATAAACGCTGTAAGATCAAAAGAACTTTCAGATCAAAAGGATTTTCCGATCAAAGTAAATACCGTCCTTACTCTTTAAGATAGAATGTAAATTAAAGCTTGCTTTTTATAAGTTATTAGAAATAAAAAAAAAAATAGAAAAAAAAACCTTTTTACGGTTGTTTCAAATCATTTAAAGAGTGCTTCATCATCTCTAAAAAAGTCCAGTTTTACCCAGTTTTTAAAGTGTTATAGATTAAAGCTCAACATTAGACATGGTGGGAATATCAGAGGATTGCCTACCTTGAGTGTTGGAGAGGAGAAACTAAAGCTCTCTTCTCTGGTTTTTTTATCAGCTAGCACCACTTCAGTCCTCATTTTTTCGCACCTCAAACACGACTAGATAAATTACAGGGCTAAACTATGCTGCTGCTTCTTGTGTGAAGCAATAAATAACCTTTGAAGTTTCTATTCTTCATAAGTTACTACGCACGACAGAGTTTAGGTGTCACTCTGGACTTTAATCAATCTGCCTGGGTGTCAAGTTACAGCTGGAATGATACGACTATACCGGATCTGGTTGAGGAAAGTACAGTTTGTTTCTGTTTGGTTTTGAATTTATAGAAAGCAAGACCCCATATGTAGTGTTTGGAAAGGTTAATGAAGGGGAATTTGATGGGGTTTTTTATTGAAATCCCAAGTGTGCAAAAAAAGAGTTGGTGAAAATGTCACAAGGGGAATGAAATTTTGCCAAGTTTCCCATCTTACCAGAGCAGTGATATCCCGGGAAAACTGCAGTCCGTAGGTAAGAGAAGGGCAAGCAGAAGAAAGAGAGGGAGGACACACAGACGTCATATATCAGAAACAAAGAAAAAACTCCAGAACGTTTTTAAAAGCTTCAGAAAAGAAATTAAGAAATGAAAGTAAAAGATTTCTAGAGTCTTCCGGACTTGAGTGCATCAGAGCTGCTGTCCGTCCTGTTTTAGTCCCCTCTGAGTCCATCTTACTCCCAACAAGTCTTTCTGCGAACTTTTCCCGATACGTCACACCCCATTCAAATGTTCACCCCCACCCCTCTTGCTGCTTATCGTTTCAAAAATTTTTGGGAGAGAGCGAGTGCTTCCTTCTAGTAAACATTCAACAGAATAGTCAGCTGATTGGACTGCCTGTGGCACACACACACACAAGTACATGCCCCCCACGAAATCATACACACACACAGAAGCACCTGCACACACATTCATGCACACATAAATACACGCAAAAACACAAGAGCACACACTCCCCGCGTGAGCTCATAGACGCATCCACACTTACAGACAAATGCCTTAACACTTACACACATGCCCATGCACGTACGAACAAATAGACACGTGAAAGCACGGGCAGTAGCATGCAAAAACACACAAATGTACACAAGCACACGCATTTACACATAAACGCACAAACACACACACATAATGTTAACATGCACACTTACACATGCAGTTGCATGCACGTACACACGAGCACACATTCTAAAAGGAGCAAACATGCAAACACACGGACACATGACATTAGAACTACCAAAGCCGTCAATTTGACGGTTCTCAGAAGTTGATGTCTAATTACTGTAGTTACATTGATCCTTGACGTTCCTGGGATTTTGAAATAAAACACTAAAAACAAATTCTGAGTAATTCTTCCTCTAACTCTCACACCCATCATTTTGACCCCTCTATTAAATATATTGTAACTTTTTCCTACGGCTAACTGTGGCATGGTTACTATTGTCTAGTAACCGTTGTGGCACCACATAGGTGAAATCTAGGTGAGTAAAAATGGATTTAAGAAGACGTTTGTCAGTTACTGAGGCAGTTCAATGTATGATGTCATCGCCATAGCACGCTAATTGAGAACTACCACTACCAGGGTAGTGGTAGAACTACTAGAACTACCACGGCTGTCAATATGACTATTGACAGCCGTGGTAGTTCTAGTAGTTCTAGAATTCTGGTAGTGTATGACGTCATCTAGCGCTAATCGTCAAATTGACAGCTGTGAGATTCAAGTAGTTCTAGAATTCTGGTAGTCTATATAAGTCTGCACTATTCATAGTGTTCATTAGCGCCAAGTAGAATTTAATCCATAGAATGTAATATTCTATAGAATAGAATATTCTATAGAATTCTATGCATAGAATTCTATTCTACTCTACTCATAGAATTCTATTCTATAGCCATAGCGTCAAATTAGTGCTATGCTAATTTGACTATTAGCCATAGCACTAATTGTCAAATTGACAGCCGTGGGAGTTATAGTAGTTCTAGAATTCTGGTAGTGTACGACGTCATCGGCTTAGCGCTGATTGTCAAATTGACGGCAGTGGGAGTTCAAGTAGTTCTAGAATTCTAGTAGTCCTAGCCTTAAGTCCATGTGCAAGCATAAACAAACATATGCATACATTCCTGCAGCAACAGAGCACTCATTTCGGTGTACACACACACACACACACACACACACGCACGCACTTCTGAATAAAACGCATATTTAAAACTACATTTAGATTTAGACATATTCCCCCTGCAGGTCGGGGACAGGGTCCTGCCCTAAGTAGAGTTTAAGTATCTCAGGGTCTTGGTCACGAAGGGGGAAGCATGGAGCGGTGTCAGTGACACCGACGTCCGTATGCTCCTGTTCTAACCTGTGCGTCTCATCTCATCTGAACCCCCACCTCATTACTTTTTCATCCTGGGAACATGTACTGTAGATTATCTAATCTGTTATCCCAGTCCTAATCTCAACGTCAAGAGAGAATCTCTCCATCGAGGCTATTCTTTTTCCTCGAACTACGTTTGGAGGAGCTTCCTCGTTCCATGGACGAGGATGTCCAGTCTCTGTTTAGTAGAGCTAAGTCTGTTTGTGGGGTTGTGAAGGCCTTGAGACACCTAAAACTAAAACATCAAAATGCTTACGTTAGGAACTGGATTCTTCGGATTTTCTTGTTCTACAAACAACTCGACCTGGTTTCAACTTTTTTTTTGGGCAGTTGTGTGCCAACTACCAAAAGCGAGTCATCCCGAAATGCTAAAAGCAAGTGTTTGTGGTTTTTGTTTCTGTGTACCGGAGCAAACAAGTTATTTGAGGAATTTAACAACACAGATGGATGTGACTTCGTTTCCCAGACGAAGGAGGGGGGAACATGTGCTGAACGGTAGGACTCCACATCTTTGGCTGGATTAGCCGCCAAGCAGGAAGTTCTGCTTTGACGGATGACTTATAGTTACTTTTATTTTCACCTACATTTTTTGGAACTGTTTCGCTCACGTCTCCTTAAGCCAATGCTTTTCAAATAGTGGGGCGTGCCACGTGATGCCGGGGGCGGGGGGGGACCCTATGGAATATGTTTTTTTTTTTTTTTTGCCGTACAAGAAGACCAAGTACAGCTAAACATTGAACAGGAGCTGAGAGTTGCAGTATTATGCTTCAAACCCCGCTTTAAAAAGCCGTCCACTGCAAAACGTGCTCATTGTAGCCACTAATTCTGACTTCCCTATTTTCAAAAAAAAAAAAAAAAAAAAACAGCACAAATTATTTCGTTCAGTTTTGTTTTGTAGATTAAAGTGTTTTATTGTGCTCCTGACGTAATGTTGTTGATCAATTTAAATTATTGATTTTATTTAATTTATTTTTCAGTATCAAATGGTTCAATTAGTCAAAAATAATTATAGTTTAAATAAGAATTATTTTTTTTTATTTCAAGTTAATTAATGCACTTTAAATCAGTGGTCCCAAACCACTGGGCCGCAGATTGGTACCGGGCCACACAGAACTGTTATTTTTATTCACTTTGTTTTTGTGATGTCTTTTATTTTGAAGGTACACGTTTACCGTTACCATGGCAATAAGTGCACGTGTAGAGAGAATCTTTCTATGTTATAAAGACGCTGCTAATAAATTTTCTCGTGAAGACAAAGTGGATTTAAGTTTATTATTATATATTTTAAAAAAGCCATTTTTTTCAGGCTGGTCTCGTCACCTTTAGACCGGTCCGTTAAAATATTGTCAGACACTAAACCGGTCCATGGCGTAGAAAAGATTGGGGACCCCTGCTTTAAATCTTTTCTGTTACAGATTTAAAAACAATATTAATAAAGCTGTTCTTTGTTGTACGTTGCTTTTTCTTTTTTGTTTTCTTTAATGTTAATGAAGATACAACGTTATGCAGAGGTGTACTTAGAACAATTTCATAGACAAATGATACTAACTATAGTCACAGTCTGGGGGGGTGCAACAAGAAATAATTGAGAAGCATTGCCTTAAGTGATAATGAAACTTGTAAATCTCAAAGGTGTTTAAGGGAGATTTTAATGATTAAACCTACACTTAAAAATAATTAGAAGAAGTTTATTGACGCGTTGATCTGTTCGGAAACAGCGACATTTACACTCTTCTCGTAGTGAGAAAGAAATGTAATAATTTCTCCATTACTTTGCTGTGGTGGTGCATGGGAGTGTTCCAAACCTATTTTATGTGCGGAACGGTGTGCATTTTGACAACAAGGTACTAACTCAAAAATGCACAGAGGCGTTATGTGCACCCCTGGTAATAAAACACTTCATATTTTTACAACAATTGAAAGACTAATGCCAATAAAATGAATTTTATTTTCACTCCCAGGACACATCCCAGCAGAAGGAAAACAGATGTGGAATGTAAGATGGAAATATGCTGAATTATTTCACTTGTTGTTTTTATGGGTGTGACCATTAATGTCATGTGGACAGCAGTTCCAAAAAAAAAAATTAAGGCACGTTTAAAGTTCCAGCCGGAAAGTTTTATTTTGGTCTTTTTGTTGATGTTCTTCATATTTTGTATAAAATTGTTGGTTTTTTGGAATCAAAACGACAAAATTAGAAGTCTAACAAGCACTAGACAATGTAGATCCTCTAAAGGGAAGGAGGCATTGGCTCAGTGGTAGAGTGTCCGCCGTTGGACCGGTGAGAAGATGGTTCAATTCCCATTGAGCCCATGCCCAAGTGTCCTTGGGGAAAACACCTAACCCAGAGGTTGGCAAACTTTTTGACTCACGGGCCACATTGTGTTCTAACATTTGACAAGGGGGCCGGAACAGGAGCAGATGGATGACATGCCTTGGTAACCGCTAGATTAGACCAATAGAAAGATGCGCTAGATTTTAAACAAGCCACTAAATGTTACATCAAGAGCGTTAAATTTTAAATCTAGAGGCGCTAGGTTTGAATTCTAAGCGCTTGATGTAACATTTTGCTTGTTTTACATCTAACATGCTTGTTTACGTGCGTGTATTGGACCTGATGGCTTTCCATATCTGTGCACACTATTTATTTTGACAGCCTGGGCATCACAGTGACACACACATTTTAATGGAAGCAGTGTTGTTGTAATCTCAACAAAGCCAAAATATTCACAGTGTGCCATCTAGTGAGGAAACATCACAATTGCAGGAGAAATAAAACTAACAAAGGTTTATTTATTTAATTTTTTTCAAGTTTGGCTGGCCGGATTAAAATGTTTAACGGGCCGCATGTGGCCCGCTGACCGTAGTTTGCCCATGCCTGACCTAACCCCTAGTTTCTACCACCATTGACACAGTCTTGGCTGCCTGCTTCGGTGCAATGCAGCACAGAAATGTTCCCATTTGAGAGACAAATACAGTATGTAAAAGAAAAACAAAAAAACCCAACTATCAATAATCGTATGACTATGTCTAATTTAAAGAAACCCGAGCTAAATGAACTATAGATAAACCTCAAAATTAAATAAAATTGTACTTTGCCTTTGCTTTGTGAGACACATTAAAAGAACAATTCAAACAAATCAGCTGAAATTAATCAAATTCACATGAATATTTACAGAAATATGAATGCTTACCAGCTGCAGAATATCTTCATCTTTTGGCATGACACACAGCTCCAACGTCGCATCACTGAGGAGTAAAATGAGAAAGCAAAGCGTTTTATTCACCTTCTATAGCCTGATACCAAACACCTAGGTAGGGGCATGTTTATTGTTAGTAACACAATTTAGTTGAATTTTATAAAACAAAAATATGTTTTGTTTTTTTTTGTTTAAAAAAAGATTACTCTCTTGTTTCTACCGTATCAGTAACTAGAGTTTATGACTTTGAACAGTTTTTATGTTGCACAGCTGGGGTGCCCAACCAGTCAATAGCGGGGACTGATCCCAAGTAGAAAAAAAACCCTCAGAAATGACAGGAACTCTTTGGGAGACGGTGGCTCAGTGGTTAGAGCAATCGCTCACAAACCGGGAGTCAACCAAAAGTTCGCGGGTTTGCATCCCACTGAGTGGACGTCTAGGGTCCTTGAAGAAGACACCTAACCCCCCGTTTCTCCCACCATTGGCATTATCATAGGTGGCAACCTGCTGCGGTTAAATGCAGCACATAAATTTCCTGGTGAGGGATGAATAAAGTATATTAAAAAAAAGTCAGTGTTTCCATCTCAGCGTCTTTGATGCTATTTTTTAGCAAGTATTCAGACCCTCTAGAAACTTTTTTTTATCAAAAAAAAAAAAAAAAGGAACAATCTAGCAGCTTTTTCTAATGTTATTGGAGATTTTTGGAGTTTGTGACGTGAAAGCACGTTGTTAAGCCTGTTCTCAATGAACAACGCCTCTCAAAGCACTCTCAAAGTGTCTCTGTGTGTGTGTCTGAGAGAGAGCTATCGAGAAAAATAAATTTGTCTCTATGTACTTGTGTGTCTTTAAGAGGTATTTGTCTGTGTGAGTGTGTCTGTGTGCATGTGTGTCTGTGTGTGTTTTTGGGAAAGAGGAATTTGTCTGTGTGTATGATATTATAGGTTTGATACTTGAAAAGTAGCTCTTGGGACAAAAAGGTTGGACATTCCTGTTGTACAGGATCCCAGAAACCTGTCACAATTCTCCTGGATGACATAAGAAAACTTGACAAGTTGATTTTTTATAAGAAGAGCTTTTTTAAAAGTGAGGACACAATATGTGGTAAGATGGCACCCGTACCTGTTCTGGATCAACGCTATAACCTGTGAGTAGGTCTTTCCGATGATACTCTCCCCGTTCACCTTTACAATCCGATCCCCTGGAAAGAAAAAGCAGTGGATATTATTAATGTCACCAAACATTCATTTTAATCTAACATTTTTAAAGACGATGTGAGAAGAAATGTAGTAAAAAAAAAAAAAAAAAGAGGTAGACTAGATAAAAAAAGACCTGCTCGCATCGGTTCGTCGTGATATAGAAAGAGCTGAGCTGAAAAGCAAAGCTCTCGATTTACAAGTCGATCTACGTTCCAACCCTCACCTATGGTCACCAGCTGTGGGTGGTGACCGAAAGAATGAGATCACGGATACAAGCGGCCAAAATGTGATTCCTCCGTAAGGTGGCTGGGCTCTCTCTCAGAGATCGGGTGAGGAGCTCTGCCATCCCGGAGGAGCTCGGTGTCGACCCGCCCCACCTCCAGGTCAATAGGAAGTCAGATGAGGTGGTTGAGGTATCTGGTAAGGTCGTCTCACTGGTGAGGTGTTTCAGGCATGTCCCACCGGGAGGAGACCAAGCGGCGGACCCCGGACCCGCTGAAGAAACTATATCTCACAGTTGGCTGAGGAATGACTCGGGATCCTTCCAGGTGAGCTGGGGGATGCAGCTCGGGGAAGCATAAACCCTGATCTAAAACTATCTCAACCTAAAACAAAATCACAGAAATCAGTTGTGTTTTACAAAACTATTCATTTGTGGAATCAGTTCCAGGCACATGCACTACACAGTGTAAATCAAGTTTTTGCCGCTATAACACTGTAATGTGCATCAAGTTCGCAAAGCTTGTACACATTTTTTTGTGTTCTCATGTAAATAAAATAACACTTCCTGTTAGGGGAAGGATCGATAGGGAGGAGAGCTAGTGCACTTAAACACTTCCTGTTTAGATTAGAATGTGGGCGGGGCAGAGAACAAAATCTGTGGCCAAGAAAAATCTAGGGATCGCTCCGAATAAGAGATAGAACAACTTGCAAATCATTCAAAACTGCATGAATGAAATAGAAAACCACTTCAGGTTTTCAAAGATCTAAAAATTAATTTTGCATAGTACGTCCTTTAAATATTTTTTCTTTTTTATTTCCCATCGTATATTGGCCGGACTCTCACTCAGAGATAGAGGGAGGAGCTCTTCCAGCAGGGAGGGGCTTAGAGTAGAACCTAAGCTCCTCCCATTCGAGAGAAGTGGGAGGAGCTTAGGTTCAAGCATCTTGTTAGGATGCATACCAAATGCATTGCTGTTGAGGCGTTTTGGCACATCCCACCGGGCGGAGCCTCAGAAGCAGAGCGCATCCCTGCAGGAGAGACTATTTCTAACAGCTGGATAGGGATCAGGATCCTCCCAGGCTAGCTAGAGGATGCAGCTGGGGTGAGAGAAGCCTGGGTTTACCATCTGAGGCTTTTGCCCCTGCGACCCAGCCCCGGATAAACGGAAGACAACGGATACTTTGTGCTGATTTTTAAACAAAAATTTGCACCTAAAAAAGACTTGGTAATCACTGTACCTGTGCAGAGTCCAGCTCCGCGGGCGGGGCCTCCCTCCTTCACCTGTTTGACAAAAATGGTGTCCATCGGCTCCAGCCGGTTCCTCTGCCTCCCTGGAAACAACACAAGAACAAGCACAGAAACGATTGGTCACATAAAGTTAGGTGGTTTACCCACATATCACTTTCAATTCCCGCTTGTACTACTTTCCGATGGGAAATCTAAAAACATAACATTACAAATGGCTAAGGCTAACACCTCACATCTAACTCCGATTACAGAACAGCTACCAGATTGTTCCAGTAAAATAGAACAAAACCACAATGAGGACAGGAATTTCCCCCATCGGCTGCTTTCAGGGTGAAATAACTCAAATTTCAAGCTTTCAGCTCAGCTGTTAAAACAAACGGAGTATTTTGTAGCCCCTGAATAATTTGGAGGGTTTGGAAACAGTTCTTGACTGAAAACAAAACAACATGACTGTCATGTGTAAGAAGGAATTTGATGGAAAGGTCACTTAGAGGATGATTAAAACTGGGGCTGAAACAACTAATAGATTAAAATCGATTATTGAAATAGTTATCAACTAATTTGGTCATCGATTAATCGTCTAAAAAGTTTTGCTGTCAATTGCACTGAATTTGGTCTCTGAGTGTGGCAGTAACAACACATTAGTTGACAACTATTTCAATAATCGATTTTAATCTTTTGAAATCGATTATTGAAGAAGTTGTCAACTAATTTGGTCATCGATTAATCGTCTAAAAAGGTTTTGCTTTCAATTGCACTTAAATTGGTCTCCGAGTGTGGCAGTTGCTAGGAAATTGACGATGTGAACTACCAAAACAGGAGGAGAAGTAGAAAGCAGCCAATCATTGGCCTTCATTTCACTCAGCCTCACAGGATCAGGCAGATTCAACAAGATGGCGGAAAGAAAAACACAAACAAAATCATCCGAAGCTTGGGATCATTTTCCGCTAAATGTAAAAAAAGACTTGCGTTAATATGCAAAGTTTGCAAAACAGACACGTTTTAGCACGGAAGTGCAATATCATTGCACGAACATCTGAAAAAAAACATATCGTACTCGGAGCGGGGGACGGCAAACCGGAGCGATACATGACATTATTTCTAGTAAAAACAACTTCACATGTCGCTAAATACACTTTTTATTGTATTGCATCAAAATAATCGTTAGTTGCAGCCCTAATTAAAACCATGTAACAAGGACAGTTTCCACATCATTTGGACTATTCCTTTGGCTTTTAAGTATACTAGATGGTAACGAGTGCCCAACTTGTTCTTCTGGGCAGTGTTCCCATTACGTTGATTACCGTAGACAACAAGCCCGTAAAAGAAATTTTGGTCAATCTCAAAATTTCCCTTGAGGGGGCGCCACAGCAAGTCAGTTTCTTCAATCTAACCCTATCTGCTGCATCCTCTTTGGTCACACCAACTATCTTCATGTCTTCCTTCACTGTATCCATGGACCTCCTCTTTGGTCTTCCTCTAGTCCTCTTTCCTGGTGGTTCCAAACCCGGCATCCTTCTTCCGATGTACCGTATTTTCCGCACTATAAGGCGCACCTAAAAACCTTAAATTTTCTCTAAAGTCCACGATGCGCATTTTAACCCGGAGCGCCTTATATATGGATTAATATTGAGCTACAACAGGTGTCGCAACTGCGGTAAGCAGCCGCCGACTCCATTTCCCCTGTAGAAGAAGTAGTACGCGGTGCATGCTGGGATATATGAAAGGGCGTCTCTTTTGGTGTGTTTGAGATGACACAAGCGGACGCGGTTCTGATCGACGCAGATCGGTGCGCAATGCATGCTGGGTGGCGACGAGGCTTGGAACACTGTCCTTTCTGTGTGGAGTTTACATGTTCTCCCCGTGTCTGCGTGGGTTTCCTCCGGGTACTCTGGTTTCCTCCCACCCTCCGAAGCTATGCATGCTATGTTGATTGGCCGATGCCAAATTGCCCCTAGGAATGACTCTGTGTGTGGATGGTTGTATTTGCCCCACGACAGACTGGGGACCTGTTCGGGGTGTACTCTGCCTCTTGCCTTGAATCAGCCGGGATGAGCATGTAGAAACTATGTGAGCACCCCTGGACATTGAAGCTGGTTGAGAGTTTGTAGATTGAAACCAACAACAGTTACATTTAAACCAAACTTTGAATCCTTGTGACCCCAAGTGGGATAACAGCTACAGAAGATAAAAATAATTAATAGATGAACATCCAAACTAAAAACAAAGCAAGTGACCTTTTTGCACATGTGCAAAGAAGTGTTATTGTGTGAGAGATTTTGTTTGTTAACAATTATTCAATGTTAATCCAGAAACTATTCTTTAATGTTTCTAGCTTATCTACAGTAACTGTGTTACAATAAATATTTTCTTTCCCAAAAAGGCAGTACTGCCCCCATCAGGATGAACTCAATACTGCAAAGTTTGCAAATATTTTTAGCAGATGATTCTCTCTTGTTTCACGAGTTTAAAACATACTTTAAAAAATGTTCTGTCACATTAGAACTACTCTCTCAAATTTGCGGATTCCAGATTAACATAAAATATAAATATTACTATGACCAAACAGTTTGATAAAAACCACACTTTGCAAGGACATAGAGTGACTGACCTAGCTAATAAAGCGGGTTAATTTGGCTCCACAGGACAGGACATCAGTTGGGTTCAAGAGATGACGATACGTATATTTCTTGATCATTAACAGCAACATTGCGATGATACACTGATTTCCGCCCCCCCCCCTCCCAATCAGCCGGGTTAGGCTCCAAGACCTTCCGCGACCTTGTTAGGGAAAAGTGGTTCAAAAGACCAGACAAATCCAAATATTGTAATGAGAATTAAAATACCTAGCTAGTGCCTATTTTTAAGGGCATAGTAGTATTCAGCTTGGGAAAAGAAAAAGTTAGATTTTTTCATTTTTTTTTGACCAGGTTGCTAATAATTTACTGCTGCCAAAAAAATTTAGCATTACGTTTTTAGCGACAAGAGTTATGCTATATGTCAAGCAGTGGGTCCAGAAGGAGGAGGACCCATTTGCAGGACGACAAACGATATTTACTAACTTAGAAAGACCAGCAAGGCTGTCGGAAAAACTCATGGCTCGAAAAGAAATATCTCATGGTAAATGTTCAAAAGCATCTCTTGGTCGGGCACTCAGAAAGAACAAAACCACCTAGAAAGAAGTCAGGGTAAACTGCCTTTAAATAGGCAGCATGCCAATTACCACAGGTGTCCTGAATCAGGGAGAGGTAGGAAAGTCCTGGGCTCCCTCTGGTGGTAAGCAAGGGAATCATCACACTGTAGCTGTTATGGCAACATCAGTAACTGGTAAGATTCCTGTTCTCCGTCTCCTTGAGGTCGGATTGGACTCGTTTTTCACTTTGCTAACATGCTGCGTAAAAAAAATATAGTTTTGTAACGCTAAACCAATTTTGTTTCTTCTTTTTATCAATTTGAGCACATTTTGATGTTAATTTATGAAAACATTTCTCACAGCGCTTTATTCCTAATTGATTAAAATGACTGTCCTTTGATTCAAAAATTTTATGTCTGACCCGTTTTTGTAAATTTAAACAATAAGGTCGCATGACTTTGACATGACAGGAAACAAAAATAATTGCGATGTAGGTGAGGTTGGTACGTATTGTTCAATACTTTCGCGTTGATTTATTCTTGTTGTCTTAAGACACTGGCTAACCTGATGGAGCCAAGACTACATCAACAGACCGCTAGGTAGGATAGAGTTTGAGACCCCTGAAGTAGAGCTTTTCTCAGTAATGCATATTAAAGGGCCCATCTCAAGCAAAATAACTCTTTTCACATTGTATCTTATGCACATACACACACAAAATGTGGGGTTATCAACATGCATTACACGATAGTTATGAAAATATGTTGATTTGGTGGAGCGCAGTCACAGACCCGGAACTAAGAAAGGCCGAGTCTGCTCATCCCTCCGCCCGTCCTGAGAAAGTACAAGCTCCGCCCTCTGCTCTCACTGAGACGCTATTCCTCCACCCATCTCTGAGCGGGAGGGGGATGGCAGGCTTAAATCCGTACGTAGCGGTTTGGTAGCGTCTGAAATAAGATTTTATCATGTCGATTCATCAAAAAAGTGTGTTTAAAGCAAGAAAATAAAAAAGACGCAGAGCAGCGAACCAGCCTGTATATCGGACGTTGAAAGCGAGTTTGTGAGGGCGTAAGGCCGGAGCGGAGGCGGGTGAGGAGGGCGGGCGAGCGGTGAGGAGGGAGGGTTTGCTGCGGAGGGGGACGTGTGCGAAGTCCGTCCTGGCTACGTCAAATGCGTCATAGTTAGACAGCCGCATCATACTTTAGACATCTGCTCATTGGTTGTTTTGTCTGAGCGTACCAGAAATCCACAGCAATTTGTGAAAAACGGGCTAAACCAATCTAGAAACCCCTTTGGTGACATATACAAGGCCCGGACATCACTCTTACAAGGTAGAAAACTCTGGAAAGTCCATTTTGCATGAGATGGGCCCTTTAAATACAAACGAGTGTCAGAATGGAATCACAGGCTTGTTGCTCCAATAGAGGGCAGTAGATACCATAAGATAACTTGTCATTGTGTCAGCAAGTGTAATTATAGTCCTGACTCATCATAGAGACGTACATGAATCTGGATTGATGCTATTGTGACCAATGTTGGGCGGATGGCACAAACCCTCTCCTCAGTGTGTGTACAGATTCCTAATCTTACTGAGTTCCATTTCTGCAGCGCAAATTGGATTCTAGAAGTTTCCCTGCAGCTGGTAGGAAAAAAAAACAGGATTTAACATGCAAATCTAAAGCTCTTGACCTTTTTTTTAAAATGCTTTGAGCGGTCATTCCAGGGAATAAATTGTATGACGGATTAATGAAACACACAAGCTGGCAGAACTTTAACTTGAGCCGCTTAAGAACCCGAAATTAAAAAAGAAGCTACTTATGAGGTTTAATCAAGAGAGACAAAAAGTAGGATTCTTCATCTTCAGAGAAGTTAGGGGTATTTTCCTAATAAATCGGGGCAGAGTGGTCCCTCATTAAGAGATAATGTATACTTTATTGATCCCTTAGCGGGAAAATTTGTGTGCTGCATTATACCGCAGCAGGCTGCCACCTATAATGGCGGCAATGGTGGGAGAAACGGGGGTTAGGTGTCTTCTCCAAGAACCCTAGACGTGAACTCAGTGGGATTCGAACTCGCAAACTTGCGGTTAACTTCCAG
Organism: Neostethus bicornis; assembly: GCA_902685375.1. NCBI lineage: Eukaryota > Metazoa > Chordata > Actinopteri > Atheriniformes > Phallostethidae > Neostethus > Neostethus bicornis. The sequence goes on along the minus strand of LR738553.1, from coordinate 7,675,499 downwards.
TCCGAGGGCGGACACTCTACCACTGAGCCACTGCCTCCTTTTAAAAATGTGTGAGTTTTAAAAAAAACCCGCAATTGGCTGAATTCCCAAAAATATTTACTCCTGTTTTATATCAGTTATAACATATATATATATAAAAAATAAAAGTTTTTCTTTAAAAAATAATGATGACTTTAAAAATAAACAAGTTCAATTGTAACAAAAAACAACAAAATAAATCAAATACTGCAACAAATGAATTATAACGAAAGTAAAACATTATGTCTTAAATTTGTCGATGCCCTCATTACGGAATAAACCAGGTAAGTCTTTCTAAAAGTTTTATCAGGTGAATGAAATCGACAGGACAGGCACCCGATAGGGGTGGGCAAACTTTTTGATTTGCGGGCCACATTGATTTCTAACATTTGAGACGGGGGCAGAGGGATGGCATGCTTAGGGACCGCTAGATTAGACCGCTAGAATTATGCGCTAAATGTTACATAAAGAACGTTAAATTTCAAATCTAGCGACGCTAGGTCTGAAATCTAGTGCGATAGCGCTTAAAAACGTGCATTTAGCGGCGCTAGGTTTGAAATCTAAGCGCTTGATGTAACATTTTGCTTGTTTTAACATCTAACACGCTTGTTTACGTGCTTATATTGGCCCGATGGCTTTCCATATCTGTGCACACTGTTTATTTTGACAGCGTGCGCATCACGGAGACACACATTGTAATGGGAGCAGTGTTGTTGTATTCTCAACAAAAAACAATATATCTAGAGGGGGTCATCTAGTGACACAACATCAGAATTGCAGAGGAAATAAAACATTAACAAGGTTTATTTATTTCATTTTTTCGTTTGGCGGGCCGGATTGAAACATTTACCAGGCCGTATATGGCCCGCGGGCCTCAGTTTGCCCATGCCTGACCACGTTGTCTTTAAAGACAGGAATATTTCTATATACAATATAGTCATGAGCCTGACACCGTGTGTGTGAACCAAAAACTCATCAAATAATCAAATATTTTAAGCTTTTTTTTTTCAAATCCAGTGATGAGTTTGTCCTCCAGGCATGTTGGACGGTGGCTGCACAGCTGGGCCAGGTTGTGTGAACCCACTCCCCTGCTGCTAAAAGTCAGATAATGTTATTCTAAAAGGGCGGGGCCCACTCCCCACTCGTAGGTTTAACCTGCTGTAACATCATGCAGTCCAGCTTGCTCTTCTTTTACAATTCTATCCCAAAATCACAACCACATCCAGATGTTGGAACGCACAATGTGTTCAGCATGGCGGGTGGGGTTTTAGTTTAGATGGGTATCAGTGGTCGGTTTCTTACAGGAGAATAATATAGAAAAGAGAAGCACGTAATCCTGAACGCGGATGTACCCCGACTGCGTGGGAAGGTGGAAGTGCACTTTAGAAAAATGTATAAAAGCTCCCCCAAACTCACAGCGGGCTAGAAGAAACGGGTGGGTTATAAAGAGAGGACGGAAATATTATGAAAATAAATGCTGTGATTCAGTCAGAGGACGGATTGTTTTCATGTAACCCAGCCAAAAATATCAACATGAAAACCTCAACACCAGCTTGTTGACCTCAGAATTTGATTTTTTTTATACACAAATTGGAAAAAAATAACAAAATAAACTTTTTTGAATATTTAATCCACATCAAAACATACCTGAAGAACTCTTAGAATATAGAAATTTGCGAGTTTTTTTATCCACAATCTGAATACTATTCGTACACCGGGTTGTTCTTGTCCACGGATTTTGTTCTTAGCCACGCCCACATTCTTACATAAGTTTTTGTGCAGGGTTGTGCTCATGCTAGGCCCCTCTCTCGTCGTCAGGGAATGATATTTTGGAGGAAGCTTGACTACCAGAAGTGAACACACGCATACACAAAAAACCCAATGACTCAAACCCCGCCCCACTCGGGATTTGAAATCCTGACCTTCTTGCTGTGAGGCCACATTGCTAACCACTACCCCAGCATGTCCATAACTTATTATCCAGACATGTTTAATAAAAGTAATCATATTGTTTGTATTATTTGAATTAGGACTGATTATAGGACTTATTATTGGAGCTCCTTCTCCAAGATGCTCAGACAGCTCCGCTCAAAAACCACCCTGTACCGGAAATCTTTTATTCCCAACACAATAATACTTTTTAATAACTCACAGAATAGCAAATAACTGGTTCATGCTCATGTAAATAATCACTGCTTGTCACTTTATGCTTCTTATGTTACTTTTTTTTTTCCTTCTTGTATATATACTGTCTTTTTTCTTGTTGCTGCTGCAACGCACAAATTTCCCAAGTGTGGGATCAATAAAGTAAATCTAATCTAATCTAATTATTACCCGACATGGAAATCTGGGGTGATTGCCCTTAAGTAGATGGCTGGGTCCACAGATGTGTGGAATCAGATATCAGTTTCAGGTGTCCCTAATCAGGGTGATTAGGAACATCCAGGGCTCCCTCTGGTGAGGGGATCACAACAGTTTTATTCTCTACACATCTCTACGTAAACTGTTGAAGTCACTCATAATTTTGTTACAATAAGATAAAGACATTCAAATGTTTTTTTTATTTTTTACATAACTCTAATTTTCTCTTTTGTTGTGTAGCAAAAAAATCATAACCGCCAACTATTTGAAAACATTTTTGGTAGCAAAGTGGAAAGAGAATAAAAGCCAAATCTTCTTTTAACGTCATTTCGTGGGAGAATAATCCAGATGTGAACAGAATCAAACCACAAACGTAAGGCAATATCCACACGTAACTCCCACCAGGACTAAAGCTTACGTCCAACATGGTGAACATGTCCATGTAAAAACATACGCCTGTTCAATCTGCTCATGTCTTAGGTCATCAAAACACAATGACACACACACATGGGCTGTGTAGGCTGTGTTATTTTTTTGGGTTTTTTTCCCCATTCGGACAGGAAGACAGTGGAGTTCTTTCCATCACTTCTCTTTCCGAAGAATTACAAATACCAGAATCTATCCAGGGAAAAGAGAATATGAACCAACGAAACTCCAACGCTAAGCTAACAATAGAACAACAAACAAAAACAATGTTTACTTAGTGATGAAACTGAATCAAAGCGGGTTTCAAGAGACTTGTGGTGGGTGGGAGTGGGGTGGAAGGGATACTTAAGCTGAGGATAAAACTTATGTAGATAAACTATCCGTAAATTCTGAGATGTAAGATGGCAACAGAAGAAGTGCCACACAATAAAGCAGTGCTTCTCAATTATTTCCTGTTGCGCCACCCTAGGAAGAAGAAAATATTTTGCGTCCCTCCCCCATGACTATAACTAGCATCCTTTGTCTATAACTAGTATCATTTGTCTATGAAATTGTTCTAAGTACACCTCTGCATAACATTGTATCCTCATTAAAAAAAAACAAAAAAAAAAGAGAAAAGAACAGCTTTATTAACATTGTTTTTAGTCTGAAACAGAAAAGATTTAAAGCAGGGGTCCCCAACCTTTTCTGCGCCACAAACCGGTTTAGTGTCTGATAATATTTCCACGGACCAGTGTTAAGGTGACGAGACCAGTCTGAAAAAAAACTGGCTTTTTAAATCAATAATAATTAACTTAAATCCACTTTGTCTTGAAAAGAAAATTTTACTGGCAGCATCTTTATAGTGGAAACATTCTCTATGCGCGAATGCGCTCTTGTTGCCATGGTAACGGTAAACATGTACCTTCAAAATAAAAGACATCACAAAAACAAAGTAAATAAAAATAACAGTTCTGTGTGGCCCGGTAACATGACCCGCGGCCGGGTACCAGTCCGCGCCCTGGGGGTTGGGGACCACTGATTTAAAGTGCATCAATAAACTTGAAATTAAAAAAAAATTCATTCTTATTTAAATTATAAACATTTTTGTCTAATTGAACCATTTGATACTAAAAATAAATGAAATAAATTTAAATTGACCACGGCCCCCCCCCCCACTCCCCCGGCATCACGCCCCACTATTTGAGAAGCACTGCCATAGAGGAAGGAGCTCTCCCATTCGGGCGGAGCACGGAGTAGAGCCATTGCTCCTCCATATCGAGAGAAGCTGATTTGGGGGTTGGTTAGGATGCCTTCCAATCACCTCGCTGGTGAGGTGTTTCGGGCACGTCCCATTGGGAGGAGCACCAATAGGCAGACCGTGAACCCGCTGGAGAGACTATGTGTCTCACAGCTGGATAGGGAACACCGCGAGATCCTCCCGGGTAAGAGAAGTCTGGTTTTCCCGTCTGAGGCCGTTACTCCCACGACCTAGCCCTGGATCAGCGGGAAGATGACGAAACAGAGTGGAACGTCACAAATTGATGGTTTAATACCATTTATAACTCCTGCGTGATCGCTACCATATTGGTTCCAATCAAAAACAGCAGCCCAGATGTTTGTTTCACTCACTTAGAAGTGATGAAGAGTGTGTAAATGTTGATGCATTTGTCTGGTCTTTCTTTACGTAAGAGAGGAATTTTGGACACAATCAAATTTCCCTGTGGGTAGAAATAAAGTATATTCAATTCAATTTTTGTTTTTCATTTTTAATAATTAATGACATGGATTTGATTTTTTATGCATTTTAAATAATCTGTGAAGTACTTTGTGCAACTCTTTATTTGCTTCAGAATGTTTGATTTGATTTTGATTTCTACAAGAAACCCAACCGTTGTCGCTAAGAACTTTTAGAGCTCACAAATGGAAGCACTTAGCTGAAATAAATTAGATTACAAATACAATAAAAATAAAAAGGAATAGTTCCTAGTCGGTGAGTAATGTTAAAGATTTATTCCTAGAAATGAACGCAAAATGAATACTTATTTTTTGTACTTATGTAAAAGTACAGATAATTAGGCAAAAAAAATTACTAAAGTAAAAGTAAAAGTACCAATAAAAAAATCTACTTAAGAAAAAGTACAAAAGTAATTGGTGTAAATTTGACTTTTTAAGTAAAAAGTATTTGACCATAATTTAAATGTTATTTTTTGTGCTGTCTGGTTACAGATAAATACTTTGTGCTCAACTTTTTATTTAAAAGTAAACAACAAAAAACAATCCTCTGACTGTTTTTTAATTTGTGCTATATTTGATGATAGTTTTTTGGGTAAATGACTGCAGAAAATGTTTACTCTCGATTCTGATTGGTCCTCGATTCATTACTTCATCTCCCTCTTGGAGATTGCAGGCGATTAACTGCTTCCCTCCCCTATAGGTTGATTTTGGCAATGCGGCTTCAAGATATGCCAAAACTAATTTATATTTTTCAAACTTCTGACCAAAAATGTAACAAAAAATGCAAAATACACTTTTAAAAAGTAGCGAAGTAAAAGTACAGATATTTGCTCGAAAATGTAGTGAAGTAAAAGTAAAGGTCTCAAATTTTACTTAAGTAAAGTACAGATACACAATTTGTTTTACTTAAGTACATTAACAAAGTACATTTATTTCGTTACGTTCCACCATTGCTGAAGAGCTTGTACAACTCTGAGCGACAGGGTGCTGGCACCCATCATACAAGAGGGAGGGTAAACCCTACATAGGTCACCAGGTGTATTAAGTAAGACAATTTTCCACCCCTTTCTTTTTTATTAAACATATCTCAGAACTTTAAAAGCAACCGTATCGAAACAAGGGTGCGGGAAAATACATGGTGACCACATTGAACATCTTTCTTTCTATCGTCGATCCAAATACCTCCATCAACGCAAAAAAGAGTGCAAGTTTGGTCTTTTTTTGGTTTCATTTTTTGTGTGTTCCAGTGAATTGTGATTCTTTTATTTTTGCTATAATCGGACGTTGAACGTGTCACAAGTCATCAGATAACTAATGATTCTAACATTCTCATTGATTCGTTCTGTACTTGTAATCTGTGGATGTAAGTATCTATCTAGATAGAGAAATAAATGAATGACAAACTACTCCGTACACTCTCTTGTGTATCCAGTCAATCTCTATCTGTGGGAAGTGGTTCAGTGAGGTCAGCGAGCTATTAGAGCTACAGTTCATGTCTACTCTGTTACCTTTGATTTTTCCATCACTGTTTCAATCATGAACACATTTCCCCAGCACCGCGGTGGACATCATTTGTAAAAATAAAGAAGTAAACCAGAAATACAAACTACTGTATGTGTTGATGGTAGTGATCCAATCTAAACGACTTTAGAAAAAAATATTTAAAGACGCATAACGACATTAAGTACATGTATTCAGATAAAACCGGTTGACTAAATTAGGAGTTGAACCAGATTAAATACGAAAACAATAATCAATAATGGACTACAACCCCCATCATGCATAACGGTGTGTGTGCAGAGCAGAGTTTTGCTCCGTAGATCTAATTAGTTCAAACACACCCAAACTAAACACAAATACACATGCAGCCGTTTAAAGAACAATGTAAATCAAGTTTATTATTATTTCTAGATCGATGTTGTAAAACAGTCCCTTTTCTCCGGTGGCTTAAATAAAAAATGTAGTTTGAGATCATTTTTAGAGGACAAAATGAACTACGTTTTGATGCCAAATTTGTGGCTGTAGAATAAAAATTGATGGAACTACGGACATTTTTTCAACTTTTTAATCAATTTTGAAAACGCATATCTGTTGTCCTCCATTTTAGGAAAACACTCACGTTCACATGTAACCGTTTTCAAAATACCCGCGTCCACATGGAGACGTATAAATATGCTTCTGAGTGCGGTTATGAGCATGCCAGACCAGTAGTCGGCAGTATTGATGTAAACAACAAGAAGCAAGAGAAGGTGAGAGTGGACAAAAAGACAAGAAAAGAGGGTCTGCAACAGGGTAAAAAGTAATGCCTGTTTCCGTGGATCCATGCTGCCCACTGTCTACTACAGGGATCACCAACTCAGTGCCCGCGGGCACCAGGTCGCCTGCAGCGACCGCATCAGTCCGCAGGCCAGTTCTAAAAATAGCACTAATCACAAATTAGCTCTGTCTAAAATTTCATTTAATTGTGTTGCTATTCTTTTTGAATTTCATTTACAGTGATGTGAATTTAAAAAACGAATACATAAAACGTAAACGTGAGCGCTGCAAAGATGAGGTTACGAACGTGTTTTCTACCCACAAAAACATGGCAGAAAAAAGGAAGAAAACTTATCATTTTCACAGTGAATGGGAGGAAGAGTTCATTTTTACTAACGTGAAAGAAAACTGTGTGCGCCTCATCAGTGCCTTATTTTGAAAGGAGTAGATTTTTGTTAACTCTTACATAATTGATCATTTGTACAAACATGGTTCAGAGTTTATGATTTGATAACTGTTGTAAAAATTGAAAAAGATTTCCTGCAAAATGTTGTGGAAGTGATCATTTGAAAATGAAACTCTTGGATATTGCATATTGAAATGTATCTGTTTCCTACCTTGTTTAATCATACTGAAATAATTATTGTGATGGATCATTAACAATCAGTATCTTCACATAAAATATCATTAATAATAATATCAAATTAAACTGTGTAACTTTGTTATTTCAGAAGTGTATTATCAAAGTAGTAGCCCTTTGCATTACTCAGTGCCCTTTAAGTAGCTCTCAATTTCAAATAGGTTGGTGACCCCTGGTTTACTACTACTTGTCGCAGGTAGTGACGCATAAAAACAGAAATCTACATTTTCACACGTCCACACGCAAACACAAAAACTGAGTTTTCTAAAATCTCCACTTTGGCCGGAGTTTTCAAAAACACCAGTTTTGAGTAAAAAGAACCCTCAGTTTTCGTGCCAAAACGGATAAAAATATATGCGTTTTCAAAAATACCCGGGTATGTGTTGACGGGGCCTTAAACTGCAGTTAAGTCGCAGGAAAACTGGAAACTAAAAGAAACGGGAGAAAGTAAAAGCAAAGTTTGGACAGGGCTTTTCTGAGAAAAAAAGAAAAAAATAGGTGGGACATTATAGAGTCAACAGGAGGATAGAGGGGAATTCTGCCTGCACTGTGGCGCATTCCATTTGCAGACTTTATGGGAACAAACGAAGGAGAAAAGAGAGAAACCAAAAGTTTGGATTCTACAGAGAGAAGATTTTCACCTTGAATGAAAAGCTAATATTTAAACAGATGGAAACATTTTTTTATATCGTTCCTCTCGCTGTGCAGTGCCCGAATTATTGCATAAAACGCCTCATTCGGAGTTTTATCCCTCACCAACTTATTCAAACACACAACCCGAGGAGACAGAGAGGGAGAGACAGAGAAGAGAGGAAGTGAGATAGCGGGAAAGATTATGGATAACGTTAGCCTGGTATGTACACAAGCGGAGGGAAATAAACACGACCACAGAGTGAGAACCGCTGTCCTCCATCACGCAGCAACATGCTGAACATTAATGTTTGCAGCGTCGCAGTCTGTTTGTGCTTTATGGAAGTTTGAAGTGTTTCCAGCGGCAACACCCAGCTAGTCAACATGCGGTTAAATAACCCAGCATCCCCACGGTCCCCCTTTATTTCTAAATGCAAGCAGCTCTATCAACCACAGTCAGGCAGCATGCTGGGAAGGTTATGGTGAAGCTCGCAGAGCCTCATTTATAAAGCATGCTTATGCTAACATCTACGTGTACGCAAACTTTCACATAAATTGACCGATCTTTAAAGTCAGAAGCTGCCGTTTGTAGATTGCAAGACCCGGGGCAAAGAAGAGATTTGTTAACATAGCCTGAAATGAACCGAGAATAGTGGAATGAAGTATTTGAAGCGGCAAAGAAACTATTAAAATGCACACGTAAATGCATGTCAAGAGAGAATTGGGATTCATTGCGGAAAACATTATAGAGCAGGGGTCACCAACCTTTTTGAAACTGAGAGCTACTTCAAGGGCACTGAGTAATGCAAAAAGCTACCACTTTGATAATAACAAAGTTACAAAGTTTTATTTGATATTATTATTAATGATGTGAAGACACTGATTGTTAATGATCCATCACAATAATTATTTCAGTATGATTAAACAAGGTAGGAAACAGATACATTTCAATATGCAATATCCAAGTGTTTCATTTTCAAATGATCACTTCCACAACATTTTGCAGGAAATCTTTTTCAATTTTTACAACAGTTATCAAATCATAAACTCTGAACCATGTTTGTACAAATTAACAATTATGTAAGATTTGACAAAAATCTACTTCTTTCAAAATAAGGACGGAGATGAGGCGCGCACAGTTTTCTTTCACGTTAGTAAAAAAGAGTTCTTCCTCCTATTCACTGTGAAAATTATAAGTTTCCTTCCTTTTTCCTTCATCTTTGCAGCGCTCACGTTTACGTTTTTACGTATTCGTTTTTAAATTTACATCACTGTAAATGAAATTAAAAAAGAATAACAACATAATCAAATAAAATTTTAGACAGAGCTAATTCGGGATTAGTGCTATTTTTAGAACTGGCCTGCGGGCGACTGATATGGTCGCTGCAGGCAACCAACCCTAACTCTAACCCGTGGGCACCAGGTTGGTGATCCCTGTTACAGACAGCTTCAATCCCCACATTTGAACTTCTTTTGAAATCTTGCCGTCATGCACTTGCTTGTACGCGATATTTCACATCCTAGACATAAGTAGTACTAATATTCTAAAAAATCAAGCTGGGAATTTTTTGGATCGTCTTCAGTGGATGGATTGTGGATTCTCGCAGCGCAGCTAGTTTATTGTCACTAAGTTAAGGTCGAACCATTTCTTTTTATCTCAGTGACACATACAAAGTAAGTATGTACCACTCACACCGTTAAAAGTCTTACTGGCCACCTCCCTCTTTATTGTCTTTTGCTTGTGAGGCACACCACTATAACTGTGGCTTGTAAAGAGCGTTGGTTTATGCCCCGCCCCTTCGCAGGTCGCAGGTCAGCATTTCACCTCCGCTTTGGGTGAAATATGTTTCATCAACATTATCACTGAGTAATGACAAGCGGCACTGGCTTACATGTATGAGATAATTCATGCGTTCTAGAGGCATATTTTGTGTTTTAGAGGCGGGGTTGGGGCGGGATGGAAATGAATTTGAATGCGTGAGATTTGTCGCAGGTATGATTGGTAAAGTTTAGGTTAAGTAACGAGAATTACCGAGGTTTTTCTAAATTCCAACTTTGCCTAGCATAGGCAAAAATAGTAACTCAGGTTGATATCTACGCAAGTCTTTGATTCATCAAATGAAGCTTTGAGTACTAACGGAACCCAACACATGTGCTGGATTATATTGCTGGGATCCTATTTCAACGTTTAGAGCTGTTGCCATTTATCAGTGGTGGATGAAGTACTCAAATTTTGTACTTAAGTAAAAGTACAGATAATTAGGCAAAAAATTTACTTAAGTAAAAGTAAAAGTATCAATAAAAAAAATCTACTTAAGTAAAAGTACAAAAGTAGTTGGTGTAAATTGTACTTTTTATGTAAAAAGTAAAAGTATTCGATCATAATTCAAATGTTATTTTTTGTGCCAAAGGGCGTCACCGTGGTAACCAGGATAAATACTCTGCAGGGGTGTGACCCCCCACCCTCCCGCCTCTTTTGGTCCACAAAATAAATAAATAAATAAAATAAAAGGAAAGGAAAGGGGACAAGTCAAGCTATCCCCTAGAAGGGCCAGTGAATGGGCACCAAAATGGAGGAAAATGACACTTATTTTTTAAAATGTTTTGGGGGAGAGGCCCCCAGTCACTATATAATGACTTTGTCAAAGTCCCACCCCCTTTGGAAAATTCTAGATCCGCCCCTGCTCTGTGTAATGATGGCTCAACTTTTTATTTGGAAGTAAACACAACGAACAACGATCTTCGGACTCTTTTTTAATTTGTACTAAAATGTTTCTCGATTCATTACTTCTTCTCCCGATAAACTGTTTCTTTTGATTTTGGCGATGCGGCTTCAAGATGCGCAAAAAAAACTTGTGTATTTTTCAAATTCCTGAACGAAAATGTAACGAAAAATGTAAAACACACTTTTAGAAAACAGCGAAGTAAAAGTACAGATATTTGCTCTAAAAATGTAGAAAAGTAAAAGTACCGGTCTTAAAATTTACTTAAGTAAAGTACAAATACACAATTTTTTTAATTGAGTACAGTAACGAAGTACATTTACTTCGTTACGTTCCACCACTGCCATTTATTGATACCCAATAAAGAGACAAAACGGTGCAGGTCACCCACAAAATCCAGTTTTGTCTCCGAATTCTCCAAGTATAGGTTTTTGGGAGATAAAGTCTACTCTACAACCGTTCACAATCAAAGTAACTCAGAGTCTCGATTTAGATTAACCATCAACGTAACAGATGTTTTTTGGACTGTAAGAGGAAGCTGGAGTGTCCAGAGACATCCCCCACATGTTTGCAAACTCCAACAAGATGGTTTATGTTGCAGCTGAGGTATTAGAGACAGCGTTCACACCACTCTAAAGGCATAGTTTTTTCTCGTACAATGTAAAAAGCATGTTTTTATGTCGCTGAAGGAATCTAACAAGTCATTTTCTCAAGCTTCAATAACTACGACTGTCTACAAAGTCCTTTACCAAGTTTCACTTTAGACACATACACTCATGCATCATCAGCATAGAAAGAATTCAGAATTCAGGAATAGACGGTTGTAGTACTTTGGACTTTTAAAATTAAATCACAATGATCATCTTGTAGGGTAGAGATTGTCTCTTTTCGTCCTGCAACTTGGGATGTACTTAAACACTAAAACGGGCCAAGTGTCTCAGCTATCCAGGTGCTCCTCGCCGGAAAGGGAGGGAGGCAAGCCCAAGTTCCCTTGCGCCCGGAGAAACAGCCAATAGGCCAAGTGTCCTCCCTACCCCTTGTGCTCAACCAGGTCTGTGGCACCTAGTGCTTCTGCTTAATTGGATTTCACTTCAGCTAATAGGTTAGGTATCAAAAAATCAAGGGCTTTTTGTGAGACCCAAGAAAACCCGTGGGCCAATCAGAGAACAGAAAAGAGGCAGTGTCAAACAAAAGCATCTGTATGGATATGTTTACAGTTTGGGAGCTAGCCATTCGTGGTATACAAATTTATACAGTATGGGTTCGTAAATATTCTCAATATTGCTCCTAACGAGATTTGAAAAAAAAAAAAAAAGTTTTTACGCTTTGCTTTTCGGTCTACAGTGAGTGTCGGGGCGCATTACCCATGCCACATCTGGTCCAGACCAAAAAGCAATGATTGGATAAAGCAAATAAAGAAACTCCAAATTTGGGGAGCGAATGAACCCCCATGGTGCAAGGTCACAAAATTTCCATGAAGTGAAAGAAATCGTACTTGAGAATGAGATTGCGAATACAAGCGGCCGAAATGAGCTTCCTCCACTCAAAGATCAGGTGAGGAGCTCTGCCATCCGGGAAAAGCTCGGTGTCGAGCCGCTCCTCCTCCAGGTTGAGAGAAGCCAGATGGGGTGGTTCGGGCATCTGGTCAGGATGCCCCCCAAGCGCCTCGCTGGTGAGGTGTTTCTGGCACGTCCCATCGGGAGGAGACCAGGAGGCAGACCCCGGACCCGCTGGAGAGACTATGTCTAACAACTGGCCGGGGAACGACTCGGGGTCCTTCCCGGTGAGCTAGAGGATGCAGCCAGGGTGAGAGAAGCCTGGGCTTCCCGTCTGAGGCTGTTGCCCCTGCGACCCGGCCCCGGATAAGCGGAAGACGACGGAATGGAAAGAAATCGCCTGCAGGGTCTATTGAAGCCTGAAAGGGAATTTGACCCCAAAAAGAAGCCTCACAATAATAATTTAAGTTCTCCAGAAACATTCCAATAAAGAAAATCAATATTTTTTTAAACTTCCTTTAACGATCTAACAATTGAGTGAAAATCGTAATTGTTAATAATTACAATAAAGTTCTTATTTTGGTTCTTAATACATTTTCACCCTGATGAGGACTTTCGGGGAAATACTTGACATTCCAGATATCAGTTTCTGACATCCTGCTAAGCTCCATGTCAGCATCATCACTGCTGCTTGGCCCGCTGAGGGTCCAGGACAGATTTATGAGAGGCTGGAAGTGAGCCAGGACACTTCCTGTAGCAGCAGGGGGTGGGGCGGTACCTCTCCCAACACAGATGATTATTCTCCATCCACTAAGCTCTGTCATGCAGGTTTTATGAACACACTGACACAATCACACATTAACTGTCCACAACATCTTTCAGGTAGTGTCCGACATATACAGTGTAACCATGAAGGAATGTGTTGAATGTGATGGGAGGATATGGAGGAGTTAGGGGGTCGGATGAGGAATGTGATACTACACACTCACATGGACGATGAGGGACACTTACAGGAATCTCTCCATTTCCAGTTAGGAGCCGTTTGAGCTCAGATTCCTCAGAAAAAGGTTCTGCATTTTTCTTTTTTTTTGACGTTGGGTTTCATGCATTTTAACAAACTGCAGGGGATTTTTTATTTATTTTTTTTTGGGATGGGGGGTTGGCGGGGGTTGTCAAAGAAACAGCTCAATGTAAGGCCAAAGTTCAAATACATTTAAATTAAGAAAACACACAAGCTAAAATAAACGGGTCGAATAAAACATCCACTAAGCCAGTGGTCCCCAACTACTGGGCCGTGGACCGGTATCGGTCCATGGGTCATGTGTACCGGGCCGCACAGAAAGAAGAAATAACTTTTATTATTTCCATTTTGTTTATTATTCGAGTCATACTGATGTTTTAATTTGAAAAGTCCCCGGATTTTCTTCCTTACATCCGTCAATGGCTCACCAGTGACACATTATTTCATTCCATTTAAACCCCTAAACTAGTAAAATGAGAAAAAAAAACAAAGATCTACAGAAAGCTTCATTGCTAAGGGAAGGTACAAAGTTATGAAGCAGACTGGAGCTTAGAAACACTCTTCAGGTTTCAGGTCAAGATGGGACTGTCTGGTTACAGCAAAACAAATTCAGAACGCTGATTAATCTAGTCTTAACTGTGAAGAATCTAACCAGTATTTTTATTAACTTTGTTTTTGTGATGTCTTTTATTTTGAAGGTATGTTTACCGTTACCATTGCAACCAGAGTGCGTTCGAGCAGAGAAAATGTTTTCACTTTACAAAGACGCTGCTAATAAATTTTCTCGTGAAGATAAAGTGGTTTTAAGTTTGTTATTATTGATTAAAAAAAGCCAGTTTTTCAGACTGGTCTTGTTTAGTTTTTCAGCTACACCTTTAGACCGGTCCGTGGCGCAGAAAAGGTTGGGGACCCCTGCACTAAGCAACAACAACAACAAAAAAACTTCATTCCAAACAAGTGCTAATTAATCTGTGTTAATAGAAGGTAAAGAAGACGAGCTTTGAGGTTCGTTGTTTAAATTAGATGAGCATCTAAACATAAAATGTGGTGTGGGGAATGTCAGCGCAGTTCTGCAGCGTTCACGCTGGGCTGCAGACGTGAACTGAATATTGAAGGGCTGGATGGACAAGCCGGATGCTCTGTGGAATGCAGAGGCCTTGCCAAGCCAACAGTGCTGGCAGCCAAGGACTAACATGCCGGAGAGAAATGACTCCCAACAGTAAAGTGTACACACCAGCACCTGTAACATGATGGTTGCAACGTTATCTCGGCCATTACTGCTAGCAATAAAACAAAGAAGTCCGTGTAGTCCCTCATTCATCCAGGAGTGATCCATAGTTGAAAAAGTTTCAAAAAAGTCTTCTGGACAGTTTCATTCTTGATCGAGACGTTTCGACTTCCATCCGGAAATTATTTTCAATCTGAATGAAATGGACTGAAAACTGGATCTGTTTATACTAACCTGAGTAAAAGGTAAAAAAAATAGTAAGGATGGGCTCAACCAATGAGCCTGTGTTACTTAAGATGGACGTGAATGGCTCCTATTGTAGCCACAGACCAGTAAACAAACCTATTATAAAAAATGTGAAAAGCCTAGTGAATAGAAATTCCTGCTAACGAGAGGCGTGAATCTGGGTCACGAGGTGTCCTCTTTGGTCCATGGCTTCAAAAGGCTGCTGTAAATACCGAGCAGAACGTATCTAACGCCTCCTCTCCAATTCAGAGAGGGACTCTCTTTCATCACAAATATGGCTTCCTTCACCCCTCTTTCAAACCATCCTTTCTCTTTAGGTCTGAGTAGTCCTTCATTCATCCAGGAGTGATCCATAGTAGAAAAAGTTTCAAAAAAGTCTTCTGGACAATTTCATTCTTGATCGAGACGTTTCGACTTCCATATGGAAATCATTTTCAATCTGAATGAAATGGACTGAAAACTGGATCTATTTATACTAACCTGAGTAAAAGGTAAAAAAATAGTAAGAAGGGCTCGACCAATGAGCCTGTGTTACCTATGATGGCCGTGAATGGCTCCTATTGTAGCCACAGAACGGTAAACAATCCCTATTTTAAAAATGCTAAAAGCCTAGTGAATAGAAATTCCTGCCAACGAGAGGCGTGAATCTGGGTCACGAGATGTCATCTTTAGTCCATGGCTTCAAAAGGCTGCTGTAAATACCAGGCAAAATGTATCTAACGCCTCCACTCCGATTCAGAGAGGGACTCTCTTTCATCACAAAGATGGCTTCCTTCACCCCTCTTTCAAACTAACCTTTCTCTCTACTTAGAACCTTCACCTCGCTGTCCTCAAAAGTGTGTTTGGTGGATATAAGATGCAGATGTACAGCAGACTGTGGACCACTTGAGGCTTCTCTTCTGTGTTGGTAAAGTCTTTTGTGGAGTGGTTGCTTCGTTTCTCCAATGTAGTGTTCTTTGCAGCTCCCTTCACTGCACCGGATCGAATAAACTACATTGCCCTGTTTTTCTGTTGGTATCTTGTCTTTAGGATGTACTAGTTTCTGACGTAATGTGTTGACCGGTTTAAAGAAAACCGGGATGTCATGTTGTCTGAAGATTCTCTGTAACTTCTTGGACAGTCCTGACACGTAGGGAATAGAGACTGTCCAGAAGACTTTTTTTAAACTTTTTCTACTATAAAACAAAGAAGTGTTAATGAGCCTTAAAAGGTGAAGCTGTGTCTTGTCATACGTTGCCCTGCCAGATGTGGTTAGTTATTCATGAAGCGTTGAGTAACCTTAATGTTAACATACTGACTAGTGGAGCATAGATAGAAAGTTTGGTGGTTTCCAGACTCACCTCGGCTGCCGTTTTCGTCATCCTGGAAAGAAAAAAAGAGAAAAAACATGTTAGATTACTTGTGAGATGTTCACACATGTATACATTACTCCATAAACAGGGCTGCACGTAACTGGTGTGCAAGTGTGCATGCGATGTCAAAATGCACGCTGCACTGCACATCGAGTATGTTAAAATGCTCTTACGCAGCAAAACGACAAGCCAAAGGAGTGAAAAAATAAATTCTTTAGATTGCACATTAGCCCAGGAAGGATAAAAAAAGCCTTATCAGCCCAAAAAAAAAAAAAAATAGTACTGTAAATCGTGGAGTTTAAAAGGTACCCGTTGAAAACTGCATTTTCTTATGACGTAAAACAGTGCAGAAAAAGAAAAAGTCATGTTCAATGACTGCGCGTAAAAATTAGCATCAGCATTTGCTTTTTTTGACTAATTTGTGTTTAAGATCAACTAAAATCTTTACAATAATTTAATGTTATAGTTCATTGAAAATGTCTGGTATCATGCTGGTATTAAATGCTTTAAAACTAGGACTACCAGAACTTTAGAACTACTAGAACTCCCACAGCCGTCAATTTGACGATTAGCGCTATAGCGTAACATCAGGTACGAAAGTGCCTCGGTGACTGACAAACATCTTAAATCCATTTTTGCTCATCTAGATTTTGCCTGTTTTGTGCCACAACAATTACTAGGCAACAGTAACCACGCTACGGTCAGGCATCAAAATGACGGGTGTGGGAGATAGAGGAAGAATTACTCAGAACTCGTTTTTAATGTTTTATTTTAGTTAAATTACAACATAGAAAAAATGTACAAAAAAAATGTAGAAATAGTCAAAAGCCTACGAACGTCAAAAATCAACGTAACTACAGTAATATGTCGTCAACTTCTGAGAACTGTCAAATTGACAGCTGTGGGAGTTCTAGTGGTTCTAGAATTCTAGACCAAAAGAATGAGATCACGGGTACAAGCGGCCGAAATGAGCTTCCTCTGCAGGGTGGCTGGGCTCTCACTCTGAAATCGGGTGAGGAGCTCTGCCATCCGGGAGGAGCTTGGTGTCGAGTCGCTCCTGCTATAGGTCGAAAGGAGCCAGATGGGGCGGTTCGGGCATCTGGTCTGGATGCGCTCCCGAGCGCCTTGCGGGCGAGGTGTTTTGGGCACGTCTCACTAGGAGGAGACTAATGGGCAGACCCCGGACCTGCTGGAGAGAGCCCTAGACGTGCACCCAGTAGGGTGCACGCAAACTTCCGGTTGACTTCCGGTTCACGGGCAAACGCTCTAACCTCTGAGCCACCATCATCCCCCAAGTTTGTGGGATCGAATCCCACTGAGCTCATGTCTAGGTGTCCTTGGAGAAGACACCTTACCCCCCATTTCTCCCACCATTGGCGCGTCAGGCAGCCTGCTACGGTGCAATGCAGCACAAAACTCTCCCCGTTGAGGGATGAATAAAGTATATTTCTTCTTTTCTCTCAGTTTAAATTAATTATTTCTACAGGAAGATAGTGTGTTTGTAGAATGTGGCAGATGGGCTTCAGCCAGATAGAAGGGTATGACATACCGTAATTTCACGGCCATAAGGCGCACCTAAAAGTCTCAAATTTTCTTCAAAATGAGCGGTGCGCCTTTTTGTGCGGTGCGCCTTGTGTGTGAGAAAAAGCGGACCTAAAAGAAAACGCATGAGAACGTTAAAGAGTGAAGTGTGAGCGGCGTGGGAGCGATGGATGACCAAAGGAGACCACAGTTTCACGAAGGGTGGAAGGCAGCGCCGGGCGAGTTACGCTACAGTTTGCCAATGGATTGTAGATGCTTGGACTAACGTGTCTGCTGGTACTGTTATCCGAGCTTTCGCAAAAGCTGGTATCCTTTCTGAGGAGCCGCACAGTACAGACAGTGACTTTGACAGCGAGGAGCGAAGTGGACCTGCTCTGTTGGATTTTGCGCAGCTGCTTGATTCTGAAACAGAGGATGAGGACTTTGACGGATTTGAATACAGACTATTACCGGTAATGTGCTTGTTTATACTACTTAAATAAAGCACAACCAAACTCAGTTTTGCTCCCGATCTATTTTTAATACGCACATTTGCATGCGTGCGTGTGTGTTGTTGTAAGGCGGTGTGTGACTGAGACTGCGCCTTTTCGTACGGTGCGCCTAATGGCTGTGAAATTACGGTAGATTTAATGAGGTTAGGATAAGAGCACAGATTGGACCAAATGAAATCCAAATTTCAGTCAGCCAAACATCCAGGACAGTCCTTGATCCCTCAGATGGGAGGAGGCACAATCTATTTACGTTCAGTCCAGTCAAATTAATACTTTCAAAAACTGTAAATTAGGGACCCAAAAAAGGCTATGTTTGCGTTTCAATGCTGACACATAAAATCTTAATTTCTCTCACAAATCTACAAACTCCTGCTGAAATCCCCCCTTCCCCCGCCCTCAGAGACCCATATGTTCTCCATGTATCCTTTAAGACTCACTGCTCTCCCAAGGCTTTCCTTAAGACGGCGGGGTTGACCCTCTTCAAGCTAACCCCAATACATTCAAACATCAATTTGTCAAGAACTCTAAACCAAGAGACTAAAAGCAATTAGAAATACCTAATGAGGAAGGGTTTTAACGATACATTCACCAGATGACAGTGTTAGTGGAGGGTTTACAGAGACAGTCTCCTGGCTCATGTTCTGTGTTTTGGTTTGATTAGTTCCCAAAATCTGGTCGTATTTTTTGCTGAAGTCATCAGCGAGAAAAACTGCAGTGACGGAGAAAAACTGCTGAGGTCATGAAAAAAATCTCTGAATGTTTTATTTTAGAAGACGACATGCTGAGTGCATTACCAGTAAGACCATTCCGTCATCTTCCGGGGCAGGGTCGCAGGGGCAACAGCCTCAAACGGGAAGCCCAGGCTTCTCTCATTCCGGCCGCATCCTCCAGCTCATCCGAAAGGATCCCAAGTTGTTCCCCGGCCAGCTGGAGAGACATAGTCTCTCCAGCGGGTCTGGGGTCTGCCCCTGGGTCTCCTCCCGGTGGGACATCCCCAAAAAACCTCACCAGCAAGGTGCTCGGGGGGCATCCTGACCAGATACCTGAACCACCCCATCTGGCTCTTCTCGACCTGGAGGAGGAGCGGCTCGACACCGAGCTCCTCCCGGATGGCAGAGCTCCTCACCCGATCTCTGCGTGAGAGCCCAGCCACCCTGCGGATGAAGCTCATTTCGGCCGCTTGTATCCGCGATCTAATTCTTTCGGTCACCACCCACAGCTGGTGACCATAGGTGAGGGTTAGGACCGATGCAGCGTTCTAGTTATTGCTGATGCCGCACCAATCCGCCTGTTGATCTCCCGCTCCATCCTTCCACCCCCTCGTGAACAAGATTTCGATCCCCCTATCGAGCTGGCGGTCTGCCGCGAGGCAAGCTACCACCTGTCCCAGACCCTGTCTCTCGGCGCCCCCCCCAATGTTCTTAACTGAGTGTCCCGCGGGGTCCGAAGTGTTTACTTTGAAAAAATTAGAGTGTTTAAACTTCAGTTTTCTAGTAGATTACAAAAACCTAACTAGACCGATACCGATCCGCGGCCTGGTGGTTTGGGACCACTGTTATAGATGACCCAAGGCACTCGGGGGGGGGGCATCCCGACCAGATGCCCGAACCACCTCATCTGGCACCTCTCGATCTGGAGGAGGAGCGGCTCGACACCGAGCACCTCCCTGATGGCAGAACTCCTCACCCGATCTCTGAGTGAGAGCCCAGCCATCCTGCGGAGGAAGCCCATTTCGGCCGCTTGTATCTGTGATGGGCTGGGGGAAGGATGGAGCGGGAGATCGGTGCGGCATCAGCAATAACCAGTAAGACCATGGGGTATAAAAAAAAAAAGAAGTCCTAAGTGGCATTAAGAACACCTTTATTATACCCAGTAAAACCTCTGGGGTAGCCTATCTCTCTTTGATTACACAAAGATCGGACAATCCCGAATATCGTGCCGTAGTTTCTCTTTCAACATGCCGAGCGGAGGCCAAAGGCTATAAACAGAACGTGCTCTTCTAACTTTGCAGGAAATCCTTCTGTGAAAACAGACGAGGTTAACCAAACACACTTCAGAGAAAGGTAAACCTCGCTGATCCCGAATTATCACTTAGAAAAACTAATATTTGGGAGATCGTGATAAGCTTTTAAAAAAAACAGATTTCGTTTTCCCATAACACGACCGGGGTACACGCCCACCAAAGCTGTTTAAGCTAGGGTTAGCCCAGGGGTGGGAAAACTTTTTGATTTGCGGGACACATTCAGTTCTAACATTTGACAAGCCCGCCAAATCCCGAAGGAGGAGGGGGGGACCCTCTTGATCCACAAAAAAAAAAAAAAAGTTTTAAAACTTTAAT
Source organism: Neostethus bicornis (assembly GCA_902685375.1). Classification (NCBI taxonomy): domain Eukaryota; kingdom Metazoa; phylum Chordata; class Actinopteri; order Atheriniformes; family Phallostethidae; genus Neostethus; species Neostethus bicornis. Next base: position 7,655,015 of record LR738553.1, on the reverse strand, counting down.
TATTATAAACTTTGTTCAAAATATGAACCAAAATGCAGAAAAGTTACTTATTTTTCAAAATACATCTCTATACTGGCAAGCGCCACAGGTGCTCACGCCAACCCCACCCCTTGCTTTAAAAATCCTGGATTCGCCCCTGGGAACAGGAGCAGATAGATGGCATGCTTTGGTAACCGCTAGATTAGACTGATAGAACAGTGCGCTAGATTTTAAACAAGCGCTAAATGCTACATCATTTGCGTTAAATTTTAAATCTAGCGGCGCTAGGTCTGAAATCTAGTACGCTAGCGCTTAAAAACATACATTTAGCGGTGCTAGGTTTGAAATCTAAGCGCTTGATTTAACTTTTTGCTTGTTTTAACATCTAACACGCTTGTTATGTGACTGTATTCAGCCCGATGGCTGCCATATTTGTGCACACTGTTTATTTTGAAGGTGTGCACATCACAGAGACACACTCATTTGAATGGCGCCATCTAGTGGCAAAACATAAGAAATACAGGAAAAAGAAAACTAACTAGGTTTATTTATTTAATTTTTTCTAGTTCGGAGGGCTGGATTAAAACGTTCAATGGGCCGCATGTGGCCCACGGGCCGTAGTTTGCCCATGCCTGGGTTACCCCGTGCCCGTTAGATGCTGGTAAAGCTGTACTATCAGGATTACTAGTGATGTTTACATCCAGAAGTTAGGAAGGCTTCCTGACTGGTCGGATGTGGGTCAGTAAAAACTGATCTGTTGTAAAATTATTATCCGACGTAGAGTTAAATTTCAAATGACTCGCATCATGAAACCAAATGTAACTTGAAACATGAATAAGTTAACGCCGATGTGTTGAGAAATATGCCTCCACCTGCCTTGAATCACAGACTTTATCGGTTCATCTATAGTTGGTATTGAGTAACTGTGGACAGTTGCATTAAAATCACTTCTGTGATTCGGGAGATATCGCATCGACAATTGGGTTGCGGAGCAGATACGAACCCACAGACCGAGTGGTTAACACTAGGACCTTTAATACGCTAATTTAATACGCTAACAAAACCTAAGAGGCGGACATTTTATGACTTTTAATATAAACATGTTTTCTATTATTTAATGTATTTTTGTGTTCTTAAAATGAACATTTCAAAATTTATAAGCATTGTATCTCCTCTAACTTGCTGCGCCCCGCAGCAGCTGAGAGGAAACGCACAATGGAAGTTGTTGCTATGTTGCTATGGCAACCAACCTAATTCTATGGCCACGTGTGGGTGTGTGTTTATATTTGTGGAGAGAGACAAGGAGGACACTGACGCCATAACGGAAACACACAAACACCGACAAAATCTCTAATACGCACTGACATTTTCAGCGCGCACCAGGCGCTGCTTATTGATTACAGGTTAAAAACGTGATTTCATGTCACAGACTCCAATAATCTCATAAAATGCTAGAAAAAGCCACTAAAGTGACGCTTTTTTTATTTAAAAAAAAAAAAAAGTCGCAAAATTTTAGTGACTCTAGCGGCTAGCGGGTCTGAATACTCACTAAATATAGCATCCAAGTCATTTTATTATACTTTTCTTCCTAAACACCTGGCAGGACTTGGAATCAGTCCCACCATCAACTGGTTGGGCAGCCAGTATACTCTGTTTCATTGCATCTAACCTTCATTCTTCTCCTTGCAAAGACAAACCTCCGCTTTACTCCACCTATTTCCTGCTCTCCACTACATATTACAATGTCATCTGCAAACATGTTAAGCCATGGAGAGTCCTACCTAACCTCGTTCATTAGCCTGTTCATCACCATGGCGGAATTGAAAGAACCCAAAAACGGTTACTACGAGGATACCATAATGCTACTGCTAGCATAAATGAGGCGTTTGATCACGTTCGTCTTCGCTCCGGACATTTTCTTCTTCAACAGTTTAGCGTTTACAGTAAAACAGTTCCTTCTCTCACCTTTAACGAGTTGTGCACAGCGGACTCGGGCGGATAGACGATGAAGTGCCGTAACGTAAAACCAAACCCCTGGGACGTCCGCCGCAGGTGAAGCGTTTTGGGTCCCGGCCAGGAGAAGGGTTCCTCCTCCGCCAGGGGGGAAGCAGCTGATACTTCGCTGAAGTCGTGTCCATCCTTCTGCTTAGCCTGTAGATAAGAGGAACAAACGAGGGATCGTTAATGGATGTTTGCAAGCGTTCCACAGGCACAAACAACCAGCTTCATGTTCATCATGTTCTTAAACCAGAGCTCGTTAACCCGTCGTTTTCTGTGTAGAGTTTGCATGTTCTCCCTGTGTATGCGTGGGTTTCCTCTGGGTACTCCAGTTTCTTCCCACCCTCCAAAAACATACATGTTAGGTTGATTGGTCACCCTATGATTGCCCTTGGAATGAGTGTTAGGTGTGGCCCCGCGACAGACTGGCGAGACCTGTTCGGGTTGTACGCTGCCCCTCGCCTCGAATCAGCCGTGATGGGCTCCGGCAACTCTGTAAGGGTTAGTAGATAATTCTATGTACTATTCTCTGCCAGACTGCCTTGGCCCTTTCCCCTTTACCCCATACCCTAACCACGGTCTGTATCCCTTTTTCCCCTTTACCCCCTACCCTAACCAGGGGCTGTAGCCTCTTCCCCTACCCTAACCAGGGTCTGTATCCCTTTTTCCCCTTTACCCCCTACCCTAACCAGAGTCTGTAGCCTCTTCCCCTACCCTAACCAGGGTCTGTAGCCTCTTCCCCTACCCTAACCAGAGTCTGTAGCCTCTTCCCCTACCCTAACCAGGGTCTGTAGCCTCTTCCCCTACCCTAACCAGGGTCTGTAGCCTCTTCCCCTACCCTAACCAGAGTCTGTAGCCTCTTCCCCTACCCTAACCAGGGTCTGTACCCTCCCCCCTACCCTAACCAGGGTCTGTAGCCTCTCCCCCTACCCTAACCAGGGTCTGTATCCCTTTTACCCCTTCACCCCCTACTCTAACCAGGGTCTGTACCCTCCCCCCCTACCCTAACCAGGGTCTGTAGCCTCTCCCCCTACCCTAACCAGGGTCTGTATCCCTTTTTCCCCTTCACCCCCTACTCTAACCAGGGTCTGTACCCTCTCCCCCCTACCCTAACCAGGGTCTGTAGCCTCTTCCCCTACCCTAACCAGGGTCTGTAGCCTCTTCCCCTACCCTAACCAGGGTCTGTATCCCTTTTTCCCCTTTACCCCCTACCCTAACCAGGGTCTGTAGCCTCTTCCCCTACCCTAACCAGAGTCTGTAGCCTCTTCCCCTACCCTAACCAGGGTCTGTATCCCTTTTTCCCCTTTACCCCCTACCCTAACCAGAGTCTGTAGCCTCTTCCCCTACCCTAACCAGGGTCTGTAGCCTCTTCCCCTACCCTAACCAGAGTCTGTAGCCTCTTCCACTACCCTAACCACAGTCTGTATCCCTTTTTCCCCTTTACCCCCTACCCTAACCAGGGTCTGTAGCCTCTTCCCCTACCCCAACCAGAGTCTGTAGCCTCTTCCCCTACCCTAACCAGGGTCTGTATCCCTTTTACCCCTTCACCCCCTTGTGAAGCCCATTGAGACGGAAATTCTGTGATTTCGGGCTATACAAATAAAATTGAATTGAATAGACGGTTAAGAAGGTGACTGAATGTTTTCTTTGGAACCTGAAATCAAATGGTTCTTTTGGTTTTTAATCTTTGTCGACTCCCGAAATTAATGTTTTCAGATGATTTAATTCTGAAAAAGTTTCGTCATTGTCGCAAAAAAATCAACTAAATTACGTAATTAAGCTTTAAACTTCTCGTGAATTTAATCCAAAGCATCCCAGCCTGCCTCCCATCACCCAATGACGCATCCCATCCCCATAAATCCTCGTCTTGAGTGTGTGTATGAATGATAAAAGTGTGTTTACACTAAATGATACACAAAAAAAGACGGCGACTTCATAAACACAAATCATTTCAAAAGTTATGTGACGTCTGTTTAACATCACCTCAACCATCAAACAGGAAGTATCCTGTTCCTCTGTCATTGATCCGCGCATCTACTCTCACATCCATCATCAAAATGTTACCACACCGCGGGGTGTGTGTTAGCGGTCGTCGCTAACACCGCCACAGAAATTCCACGCTGTTTGATTCTGCTAAACAGCTTCAGCCTCATTCCAAATCACTCCTACCAAAATACATCTTGGGTATGGATCCAAAACCTAATCCCCACCTCCCCCCTCAGCCTGTCTGAAAACCGCAGATGAAGAAGCCCCCAGAGAGTGGGAGGGTGTGTGTTTGATTGGTGAAATCACCACCAATAAATACCCGCTAGAGTTGGACGTAAGCCACCGAGGAAAGTAAGACAAAAGCAACTCTGATGTTTGTTTTGATTTTTTTGGGGGGGTTCAAACTTAAAATCCTGTTACACAACAGCGGAGCCGTTTGGATTCAGTTCGGAATTATAGAGCAAAGAAAGCACGGAAAAGAAAAAGATTTTTTGAGGTGATCCACAGCCTAAAGAGGGGTATACTGCGCTTTTTTGGGGGCTAGTAGGGCTTATTTTATGGCATAAATAGATAAACATGGAGCCTTTTATTAGCTCAAATGTGCCGTATTTACCCAAAATAAGCTCATAAATACACATAATTAAGAAAAAAGATACATTTATTCAAGTGGTGCAACATCAACGCAGCAGATCTTTAGTCAGCGACCGCTATAGGTCTTGTGCAATTGTAAAAATCAGTATCAAGCAGGCCAAGGAGATCAAACAAGAGGTCAAAAAGATCCCAAAACAGCAAAAAAGTTAGCCTACTACTGCTCCCCCCATGACTCATACTGCCGATAAAATTTGTAGCAAGTGTGGTAGGAGCTGCAGCTCCCGCATTGGCTTATTCAGTCACAGCCGATGCTGTCCAAGTATCGAGGTGTCTTCAGGGACAGAAGGATGCCAACAAAATACATTTAATCAGTTTTATTTTTGTTTTTGAGATTGAATATTCCATATTCTTGCGACCCGCTAAGTCCCGCCCCTTGCGCGCTTACATGACAACACAAATTTTGTTTACGTCTGTATACCCAGCGTAAAACAAATTGATTTAGCAAAGCTAGCGTGCATGCTTTTTCATTTTTATTTTGGCGCGTTTGCATTATAAATGTCAGTTACTGAAAAAATACTTCCTAAGATGGGGGCGTGGCTAAGGACAAAATCCATGGTCAAGAACAAGTAGGCATTCAAATTGTACCCTACTTTTGGTACCACTGGACATGAGAGTTCGGATCGCATGCTTGAAGGAAATAGAAAGCAAATTTATGAATTTTTAGTTTGGGAATTTTGTTCAAACGGGATAGACGTTGAATTTGCGCGCTAACGACAACCTGATAAATAGTGGTTCGTTAAGCGTGCACATCGTTTAATCAGGACAGTCACAATTACTAACAAACCAAGGGTTTGATGTTTGTCGCAATATGGCGGTACGCCATTCAGGCTACATTTGCGGGCCAGGCCGAGTTTTTTTCTTCGTAGGTTTTTGTCGGAATTTGAATGGAATTAAACATGCTCTTATTTTGGTAATATTTCCTTCTAACATCCACTCCCCAAATTACTCACTGCTCGTCAGTCATTATTGGAAAATGTTAGCGTAAATCCCTCATCTAGATCAGATTAGTTACATATTCTAAGGCGACATGGGTATAGCAGATGGGCTTCATCTAGACACAGGAATGTGGTTTTAAGAAGGTTTACTTTAGACACATTCCTTTCAAAGTTCGGTTGGAATAAAAGTAAACACATCATTATCGGACTGTGGACAGAAGTGTGTCATGCTGACACCCCCGTAGGGACCAATAACAATAAACCGAACCCCTAACCCAAACACACACTCAGACGTGGTCGTGTTACAGAAGACATCGGGTCAGTGAAACAGAACCACCTTGCTGCCGCGGAGCGGGATGACGCACACAAAATTCCTCAGACAGCACAACAAAGTGTAGCCACCCCTAACCTCTCCTCCCATTCCAAACCCCCACGCTTGCTGTCAGAGTGAGAACTCTATAAGGATGCTACCCCCCAACCTGTAACTCCCCCACGTCTACTCCTTACCCGAGATCGGACGCAATTCTTTCTGGATGCTTCCCGAAGCCGAGCCCAAGTCACGCTCCGTTTGGGGCTACTTATACCCAGCTCCACTTCGCCCCAATAGGCTCGGGCTAAAAGCTGGAACCACAGACAGTATGGTTCAGATAAACAGCCATCCACCCCGGCTAGCCGGGCCCAGGGGCAGCCTCCAGAGAGGGGGCAGCACTTTTCCGCATTCACGTCCGAATCTCGCAGGTCAGGGCGATCCTTCAGAGAAACTGGCTTACAGCCTGAAGGAAGCCCGTTCCTCTGGGTCAGCATGGCATAGCCAAGTCTGAAGTGGTGAGTCCAGGTGATAGGAGGGGGTGAAACCGATCCACAAAATGTTGAACCCTCTCTTCTTCTAGGCCGTCAAATCCGAGCGTTCCTCTTTGCGTCCTCTTTGAAAAACGAGGCTGTTCCTCTGAGCGTCCCACAGACACATGATGTTTCCACTCAGGCAGGAGGAGAGCAGCCGAGTTGCTCTGCACAGAGTCCGGGCGAACTGACTGACGCACCCACCCACTCACCACACAAAATTCACTCTGAAGTATGCGCGCACACATCCGCGCACACACTCCAGGCGGCCTGAAGTGAATTTCCCTCCTTTCCTGTCTCCATCTGCCTGCTTCGCTTTTCAAGCTTTTAAAACGTTGTAGCCTGTCAGCGCACGTGTGAACGCACGCTTCCAGAACGCAATCAATTAATTAGAAGAACAGAAAAAAGGTGGGTGCACCAATGACGAGGTCAGAGATAGACAGATTTTCAAAATAAGAGGCACTAGCGGGAATAACCGGGAAAACTAAAGAAGTAAGTTAAAAATAAAAGAAAGATACTTTTAAATGTATGCAAAACAAAAATATACGAATAATCAACCTGGATCGTAAAACCTACTAATTATCTGGACCCAAAGACCCAAAGCTCCATCGGCTTCCCCGATGGTCAAAAAAAACACTACAAGCGCTAAATGGCGCACTTTTTTATCTACAGTTCAAACATGGTTGTATAGCGATGATTAATGAAACATATGTCATATATTTTCTGTTCCGTCATCTTCCGCTTGTTCCGGGGTCGGGTCGCAGGGGCAACAGCCTAAAATGTGAAGCCTGGGCTTCTCTCACCCCGGGTGCATCCTCCAGCTCACCCGCAAGGATCCCAAGTCGTTCCCCGGCCAGCTGTGAGACATAGTGTCTTCAGCGGGGTCTGCTCCTTGGTCTCCTCCCGGTGGGACGTGCCCAAAACACCTCGGGGGGCATCTTGACCAAGTGCCCGAACCAACCCCTTATCGCGATGGAGGGGTTTGCGTGCCCCAATGATCCTAGGAGCTATGTAGTCCGGGGCTTAATGCCCCTGGTAGGGTCACCCAAAGCAAACAGGTCCTAGGTAGGTGAGGGGCCAGACAAAGCATGGCTCAAAAACCCCTCTGAAGATATCAAACATGGCCAAGTTGCCCTTGCCCGGACGCGGGTCACTGGGGCCCCCCATTGGAGCCAGGCCCGAGGGTGGGGCACAAGAGTGAGCGCCTGATGGCCGGGCTTTTACTCATGGGGCCCGGCCGGGCTCAGCCAGAACAGTGGACATGGGCCGCCCTTCCAGTGGACTCACCACCTGCAGGGCCGTAGGGGTCAGGTGAAGGAGGAGATGGGTGGCAGCCAACGGCGGGGACCCTGGCGGTCAGATCCTCAGCTATAAGCTATGTCATATAAACTGATTGATTAACAAAAAACTAAGATGTTATGACGCAGAGTATATCTTAACAGAAAAAGAATTTGTGGCTAAAGAAAATTCAATGTGGCTAGTAAAAATGAAGCTGGATTAGCCATGCTGGCTAATGATTTTTCGAGCCCAGGTATGGATACATGTGGACAGGGTGATTTTTAGAATTAATATATGGTCTGATTTGTGTTTATTTGGACTCTATTTTTTTAAGTTTGAGTTGTTTGAGATTCAACATTTCGCCGTAAGCTTTTATTTTGAAACTTGATTCTTGACATAAACACTCTTGATAGCTTTTTTTTAAGGTAAACCATAAACAATTTTCTTTCCAAGAAGCAAAACGAACTCCGTCAATGACAAATGAATCCTCATTTTAACTTTAAAAATTCTCGACCACTATGTCAACACCCTCCATCTTGGCATAGACGAGTTTGTTCCCAATTACTAGCGTGAATCTAAACCTTAGATTTCACCAGCAAGCACATTCGCACCACAACAAGAAAAGTACCTCCCTAATCCCTCAACTCTGGTCGTTTTATTTAAGCTGTAAAGAACATTGCGATAAAAAAAAAAAAGCTCCCAAATTCTTTTAATAAATCTCAGTAACCATTGGAAACATGGCTGGTTTTGGTGATGGTGAAAATGCGGATACCAGTCTATTTTCACTTTAAGGAATTTTTTTGCCATCTGAGACAGCAGCGGCGCTGAAAGCAACATCAGGAATCCAGTCGTGGAAAGTTCCCGCCAAGCATTTAGCTCCGAGCATCTTGTTACCACATTCACTCAGCTCAATTTAGCATGCGGTATTCCGTACGGAAAGACAGCAGAAATAGAAATAAAACAGCCAGCTGAGCAACAGTTGAATTGTAGCAGCCAAAATGAGGATTACGCTCAGACGCGACGGCTAAATATACGCAATAACCACAGCGTTTGTCTTTGTGTGTCACATTAGTATTTTAGGGTCTCGTTGCCAACCAACCAATGTCTCAGTTGTGTTGTTTTTTAAGGTTTGAACCACATTGTGTACGCGTCTGAAATCTTTTGTAAATCAGAACCACATGATCAGAAAAAAGATGTGTTGGCAAGAAAATGTAAACACAAAAACATGGAGAGCCACCCAGAAACATGTTCCGTTCCCAAGGCAACAAACACAAGCACAACAACACCATTCAGAGTGCTCTGTGTGCGCACGTAGGAGTCCGCGGTCAGTATATGTGACTATGTTTATGTGTGGATGAGCATTTTTTAAAACAGAGGGTCTAGGGCAGGGGTGCGCAAACTTTTTGGTTCGGGGGCCACAATGAGTTCTAACATTTGACAAAGGGGGCGGAACAGGAGCAGATGGATCGCAAGTTTTGGTAACGCCACCTCATTGGAAAAATAATAATAATAATAAAAAATCTCAGGATGTGCTTTAATTTCCAATAAAAATGAAGAAAAACATTACAACAAAATCTCCGATTTTGAAATGAATCTTTAACGAGAGATGGTGGCTCATTCGTAAGAGCGTTCGCCCGCGAACCAAAAGTCCATTGGAAGTTCGCAGGTTCGCATCCCGCAGAGTGCACGTCTAGGGTCCTTGGAGAAGACACCTAACCCCCTGTTTCTCCCACCATTGGCATCGTCATAGTTGGCAGCCTGCTGCGGTGAAATGCAGCACATAAATTTCCTGGTCAGAGATTAATAAAGTATATTAAAAATAAATAAATAAATACTGAAAATCAAATGAATAACTATTTTATTTTAAAGCGTTTAAGTTTTTTTATATTCGACAATGTCACCATCACTCTCCTCCTGACTGGCTTTTTTTTTCAAAAACAAATGCGTTAAATTTCAAATCTACCGCACTAGCGCTTAAAGTCGTACATCTAGCGCACTAGATTTAACATTTAGCACTAGCTTAAGCATGTGTAGTGACCCTGTTGGCTTTCCATGGTAGCCCACAAGGTTTGAAATTTAACGAGCTTGTTTACGTGCATGTATTGGCCCCGATAGCTTTCCATATGTGCGCGCATAGTTTATTTTGACAACGTTCACATCACAGAGATACATACATTTTAATGGGAGCAGTGTTGTTGTTTTGTCAACATAGCCAGTATATCTACAGTGCGCCATCTAGTGAGGAAATATCAAAATTGCAGGGTGATAAAACCTTAACATAATAATGCATTGTACTTCTTTCAAGTTTGGCGGGCCGGATTAAACCGTTTAACGCGCCGCGTGTGGTCCATGGGCCATAGTTTGCGCATGTCTGGTTTAGGGTATGAAACTGGACAATCATGTCGCAACTTGACTGAGGTAAATTATAGTTCAGCAAATCCCACGCAACCTGGTTTAAAGGTTGGAAATGATACGACTCTGTGTACAAACATACAACAAAAGAAACCCTACACTTCAACATAAAATGTATCACTTCTTAAATTGAAACTAAAACTAAAACAACTATTTCAACTACCGTATTTTGCGCACTATAAGGCGCACCTAAAAACCTTAAATTATCTCTAAAGTCCACGATGCGCCTTTTAACCCGGAGCGCCTTATATATGGATTAATATTGAGCTACAACAGGTGTCACAACTGCGGTAAGCAGCCGCCGACTCCATTTCCCCCGTAGAAGAAGTAGTGTGCGGTGCATGCTGGGATATATGAAAGGGCGTGTAAAGACTTGGAAATGGCTCCTACCAAGAGACATTGTTACACCGCAGAGTTTAAACTCAAGGCGATTGGTCACGCAGTAGAACACGGGAATAGAGCCGCAGCGAGAGAGTTTAACATCAATGAATCAATGGTGAGGAAGTGGAGGAAGCAAGAGGATGCGCTGCGCCAAGTAAGTAAGACTAAACAAAGTTTCCGCGGGAACAAAGCAACATGGCCAAAGTTAGAGGACAAAGTTGAACAGCCTTTACTGTAGCGCCTTATAATGTGGTGCGCCTTATATATGGAAAAAGTTTTTAAAAATGTCATTCATTGAAGGTGCGGCTTATAGTGCGGAAAATACGGTAATTGTTTTCAAGCTTGTTGTGGTTACCAACCAAAAAAAAGGCCCAAAGCCCTTTCGGTTGTTGATATAAAACAGAGAAAAGAAGCTGGAACAAGTTAATGGGATGCCGGCAATGTTCAAACACACAATAAAACAGCTCTTTAACACCAAGAGGGAAAATTCTTTGAAGAATCTTTATGGGGCAACACAAAGGTGCAAACTTAAAGCGACACCATCACCCCACAAAAAAAAAAAAAAAAAAAAGAGTTGATGACAATTTGAAAGAGTTCGGAATGTGTTGAAAAAAATCAACACAGGCATGTGAAATTCTACCAAGGGGCGTGAATGTCGGAGCTGTGAGACATTGACCGTTAGATGGAGTCTTGGTTGTCCTTTCCTGACACGACGAGTATAATTCGGTCTTCGGTTCTTCTGCTTATGATTCTGTGAATGGTTTTACGTCTTAACACGAGCTCACGAAAAAAAAAAAGTAGTTGATGCAGAGTTCAAATTGTACATGGTACAATCCTTCGAGATAAAATTTTATTAATAGTGATCCAAAACCAAAAACAGACACAAGTAAAGGCCGGTTTGTGCATCTGGAAAAACAAAAAATGAAAAAAAAAATGCCAACACTCATCAGAAAAGTACGCTAAACACTAGAATCCATTCAACTGCCAAAAGTTTTGTTTTGAGATGTTTGTATTTCATGAAGACACAAAGCAATAAAAAAAATCCAGCTGTTTGGTGGTGCCGCTTCGATTTATTCCACTAAAATCTTCGGATTTATTAGATGCCTGACTGCGGTACTGATTTGTGTAACAAAGAGCGAAAAAGCCTGCTGGCAGTTGACGGGATCTCTGGACGGGGATTAAACACATAAACCAGCGACAAGGCTCTGAAAACTACAATACAAGATCCCGAAGTCTCCAGTTGCTGTGTGAGTTCGTGCCTGTGAGAGTGTGGAGGGTTTTTTTTGTGTCGGTGTGTGGCACGGAGAGGCAGAAGAAAAGGGAAAGTCTTGCGGGAGGATTAGGCTCGATTCAGAGGTGGCTTTTCAAGACTTCTGGTGGATGTGAGATCTAATCTGGGCATGGTGCATCGGAGCTCTGCGAGGTATGGCTTACTGTAACAAAGAAGTGGTTAATGAGGGCCGGGGGACAGACTGCTCCCACTACTTGGCTGCACACCCATAAAGCTTTTCTTTATGCTGCCCAAAGGGGCACGGAGGGACATGAGTACCCCAAAAAAAAGCTGAGTAAAGGTGGCAGTCTGCGAGTGCTTGTCTGGCAAGGTCTGTAGAAAACTGAGTCTAATGTGTGAAGGAGGCTGTGGCGTCCGTACAAGGCCCGTTGGGCTGTAGAAAGGGGGGCGGCTGGAGACTGTTTTGGTGGTTTTACGAAGCTAGAGCAACAACTTGAGAAATACGAAGTCTGAAAACATGTCAAAATTTCGCATTTCTTCCTAAGGCTTGACTAAATAAACTAGACAAGAATCTAGACAAGATTCTGGACGTCTAACCATCTAGATGTCCAGAAGTTTAACCATCAAGGTGTTCGTAATAATCCACGAAAGCCTGTTGCCCCCGCGACCCGGCCCCGTATGAGCGGAAGACGACGGAACAGAAATTAAGCAGCCGTTGACTCTATTTCCTCCGTAGAAGAAGTAGTGCGCGGTGCATGCTGGGATATATGATAGGGCATCTCATTTCCATTTGTGTGTTTGTGTAAAGACCCGGAAATGGCTCCTACCAAGAGACACTGTTACAACGCAGAGTTTAAACTCAAGGCGATTGGTCACGCAGTAGAACACGCGAATAGAGCCGCAGCGAGAGTTTGACATCAATGAACCAATGGTGAGGAAGTGGAGGAAGCAAGAGGATGCACCAAGTAAACAAGACTAAACAGAGTTTCCGCGGGAACAAAGCGACATGGCCACAGTTAGAGGACAAAGTTGAACAGCCTTTACTGTAGCGCCTTATAATGCGGTGCGCCTTATATATGGAAAAAGCTGACTATAGGTGGCAGTCTGCTAGTGCTTGTCTGGCAAAGTCTGTAGAAAACTGAGTCTAATGTGTGAAGGAGGCTATGGCGTCCGTACAAGGCCCATTGGGCAGTAGAAGGGGGGGCGGTCAGAGACTGTTTTGGTGGTTTTTATGAAGCTAGCACAACAACTTGAGAAATACGAAGTCTGAAAACATGTCAAAACTTCGCATTTCTTCCAAAGGCTTGGCTAAATAAACTAGACAAGAATCTAGACAAGATTCTGGACGTCTAACCATCTAGATGTCCAGAAGTTTAACCATCAAGGTGTTCGTAATAGAAATTGTAACAGAAATTGTATTTTCTCAAAAGTAGTTTGGAGAAATATTCCAGAAAATATCCTTTTTTTCTGTAAGAAATCCGATAATAAAACGTAGTAGTTGCGTTTCTATCTCTATAGCAACCACCACGCTGTGTTTATGACTTCGTCCTTGGTGTGTTTCATTTCATCACTAAGTTATCTACAACAAGAGACCATTCGCGAGATTTTTCGTTCACGGGTTTGTTTTTAAAATTTCTTTGAATGAAACAGGCGCCCTTCACTCAGGTAAAAGGAGCGTTAGCTTCTTAGCTGCTAGCTGGCTAATGACATCACTTTATACTAAATAATTGACATGAGAGAATAGCCAATCATCAAAGCTTTGTATTGCGGGGGGTGGATTCATAACCGGGCCAATCCGCGAGCTTTTTATTCAGCTGCATTATGGAAATTTTTTGACCAAAACATGCAGCCATATTGGCGCATCATGACGCACAATAGAGCTTTACGCATGTATAGAGAGAGAAACATATAGCGATGCATTTTATTTTCAATTTTTCTTTTTGGCAAACTGTATTTTTGAGGTTTTGGAGCATATTATTAGCCGGAAAATATTTATTGTGCATGATTTTTATGGAAAAATTAATAATTACAGTAAAAATTATGAAAATATAAATTTCAAAATTATTTTTAAAAATAATTTGTGGGTGGGTATTTAAAGTCACAGAAACATTTAATTTTTATGACTAAAAAGGTGATAGAATTGCAAAAATTCCATTTGGCACATTTTGGCACATATTTAGATAGCTTGTTCCGAATATACATTTTTATACTCAAAGGTCAATAAATCAAAAACCCTTGTACTTAGAGATCTGAAACTTTACACAGTTGTTGTCAACAAGATTTTTACCGTACATATGGAAGGAATTATGCCTACTAAGAAGTATGTCTTGGCTAGGGACATTGGAAAATGAAAAAAATTAGGCGAGGCTAAAATTGTCCAATTTTTTTATGTTTGAACTACTCTAGGATAGGCTCTGAAATTCTGACACTCTCCATGTACATATCTACAGAAACTAGAAGGTCTAAGCTTTATTTTGATATATAGTACAAGCATGTGACTTGAAAGATGCTGCTGTAATAAGCAATGGCATTTGGGTATGTCCAACTATTGTGCACAGCCCAAGGATAAGTCGGAGTTAAGAGGTTAATCAATGAGTTCAGAGGTTTTATCTGGACAAAATCAGCTTCCTAAACCGTCCAACACTAGGTTGGTGACATCCATTTTTGACCCCTACTCCCTTGACTCATACCACCGATCACATTTGAAGCAAGTGCGGAAGGAGCTCTTGCTTATTTTCAGCAAGACTTCAGCTGACTTTATAAAAGAAGCTGAAAAATCAATGAAATAGGAACTGCAGATTCTGGAGTTTGCGGGCAGTGGGTTCTTGGTCAAGGTATTCAACTAAACTCCCTTTTTCTTTTCCGGTGAGACTGACTGAGTGGTTGAGGCTGTGCTGCTTTAACAAATTGAAAATGTGTTTTTTTTTTTTTATTGAAGCCATATTTTCTTTCTTAATCTATTTTAGTTCCAGGAAGACAAACAGATTAGTTTAGCTTTATTATTTTGAGGAAGTGCTTTGAGAGTTTTAGCTTTTAATTTGCATCAAGTCTCTTAGAGCAGTGGTCCCCAACCACCGGGCCGTGGACCGGGACTGGGCCGTGGGTTGGGTGGTACCGGGCCGCATAAAACGAAGAAATAACTTCCATTATTTCCATTTGGTTTATTATTTGAGCCTTTATTATAAAAGTTTTCTTGATTCTTGATGACAATGTTTGAATTTGAAAAGTGACCGAATACAGAGTTACGAAGCAGACTGGACTTTAGAAACACTCTTCAGGTTTCAGGCCAAATGGGACTGTCTGGTTCCAGCAAAACAAACTCAGAACTCCCATTGATCTAGTCTTACTGTGAGGAGCCTAACTGGTATTTTTAATTCACTTTGTTTTTGTGATGTCCTTTATTTTGAAGGTAGGTTTACCGTTACCAATGCAACCAGAGTGCGTTGGAGCAGAGAGAATGTTTCCACGTAATAAAGACGCTGCTAATAAATTTTCTCGTGAAGACAAAAAGGATTTAAGTTCATTATTTATTTTAAAAACCCAGTTTTTTCAGGCTGGTCTTATTTTGTTTTTCTGCTACAC
Source organism: Neostethus bicornis (assembly GCA_902685375.1). Taxonomy (NCBI): domain Eukaryota; kingdom Metazoa; phylum Chordata; class Actinopteri; order Atheriniformes; family Phallostethidae; genus Neostethus; species Neostethus bicornis. The sequence goes on along the minus strand of LR738553.1, from coordinate 7,639,742 downwards.
CTTCAGACCGGTCCGTAAAAATATTATCAGACATAATCAGTCCGTACCACAGGAAGGGTTGGGGACCTCCCTCTGTCTTAGAGTGTCCCAATCCACTCTTTGTATTTCTGTCTATTGGGAATCCAGATCTCGAGCACGTTCAACTAATCGGATTAAGATGTGTCTGCATTTGATTTTTTCATGGAACAATAAATTACAAAGAACTTTTTAAGACTAAACTTACCACAATGATTACCTCTGGTTTTGCCTACTTTACTAAGTACTTGGCTGACAAGTTCCTTTTCATTTTGAATCAAGGCCAACCTAAACTTAGAGCATGACGCGGCATCTTCAAAAGCAAACAGATTTACTTTAAGCGAGCTATGCCCGCAGTGTTTATGGCCCATTGCGTCACTGCTCCTCCACTGGCAAAAACAACCAACAAACGTTCAATTTGCTATGGAAACCATTTGTATTGTAGTGCGAATTAAATTAAATATTCAGACTTCCACGGAACAAAAGAAATACAAAACATAAAGCCATTTGATCGGGATGGGGCTGAGCCTTGGGCAAGGGTGGGCAAACTTTTTGGTTCGCGGGCCAGATTGAGTTCTAACATTTTACTAGCCGGCCGGAACAGGAGCAGATGGATGGCATACTTTGGTAACTACTAGATTAGACCGATAGAATGGCGCGCTAGATTTAAACAAGCACGCTAAATGTTACATCAAGAGCGTTAAATTTAAAATCTAGCGTCACTAGGTCTGAAATCTAGCGCGATAACGCTTAAAAACGTGCATTTAGCGGCGCTAGGTTTGAAATCTAAGCATTTGATGTAACATTTTGCTTGTTTTAACATCTAACACGCTTGTTTACATGCGTGTATTGGACCCGATGGCTTTTCATATATGTGCACATGGTTTATTTTGACAGCGTGCGCATCATGGAGACACACATTTTAATGGGAGCAGTGTTGTTGTTTCTTTGGTGCCATCTAGTGACAAAACATTAGAATTCCAGAAAAATAAAACATTAACACAGTTTATTTATTCAATTTTTTCAAGTTCGGCGGGCCGGATTAAAAACATTCAACGGGCCACATCTGCCCCGCGGGCCATTGTTTGCCCATGCCTGGCCTAGTGGGTGGGTGTCTCAAGAAAGACAAACACTTGAACCAATGAAATCTGAATTTGGAGGAGGAGCCATTATGGTCCTTTTCCCTCCTGGTACTTTCTCCTTCCTGCTTGTCTTTCCATTTCTCCCGTTTCTTCACACCTTGGCTCAAATTCTTCACAACCCGATGTTCTTACCTGTGTCTCTTCTTCCCCTTGTTATACATACTCTGGAGTCCTTCACTCATTTGTCAGCTTCTTTGTTGTTATGGGAAGTAGTTCTTGTTCCACCATGTCTGACAATCTCCACTTCTGGTCCCGTCATGGTTGCCTAGAAACCAATGCTTACAAGGACACAAGTCTGTCCAAAATTCAAGCTTGCCTAAGATATGCCTGGGTCCAAGCGCGCCTAGGTTGGCTACCCGTCTGCTCTCGCCCCTTCTGTCTTTAATAAACTGGTTAAATTGTGTGTTTGAGTCCGGCAAACCCTACCTCCACTTGAAAGGAGCTCTGCTTGATCAGGACAATTATCTCCAAAAGTCCCAAGACACTTCCAGACAAATGACACTGCCAATCAAGTTTTCAAAAGGCCTTGCATTCAATCGTCACAGCTGCTCTACCACCACTCGAAAAGCAGCAATTCATTTCTAAGGGGCAACCCAAGTCACACCTCTTGGATTAGAAAATAAATTTATCTGGTGAAGTCTAATTACAGGTCCTACCCATTGCGGAGGCATTCCCCCAGGGGATTCCATGTGGCTCCAGAGAGGAGATGACAAAGGAATCCTAATCATCAGAAAGTGCTAATGAAGAGAATGTTATCTTCTCGCCAATCTGACATCGAGAGCCGAGGATAAATCAGTGTGTAAGGTCACCCTCATGGGTCAAAGCATTGTCTTGTCAACCTTTATACTCCCCTCACCATCTTGATCTGGCATTGCTTCAAGATGATGCGGTAACACCTTCTTTTTACCCTTAAGAGGTTTTCAGAATCAATAAACGGATTAATGAAATCTGTGTGCCTTTTGTTTTTCATCGCCGCTTCCAATTTATACGGTAATTTTTTTCACCAACTCTACACTTTAGCATTTAGGCTCCGCCCATTCATTCATCTATTTTCAAGAACTTATTTACGTCGACCTTCAGGGTGACCAAAGTAATCCAGAAGATAATGTTCCTTTAGTCCACCAAGATACCATACCAATGTAGACTGGCTAAATTCCCCTCATCGCGGAAGAACACAGGAGGTATATTGACCAAACACCTTATGTGGTTGACCTCCTTGAGGCTCCATAAAGCTACGGGCAACATGTCTGACATTAGGCCTTCAAGGGTTTCTGTGGGAATGGCTTCTATGACTATGGTCCGACAAAGACCCATTTCCACAGGATGAAGGTATGGGGTTGAAAAAATAGTGACTTTTGATTCGAGTTGCATTCAGAATTCCAGTTATAAAATTGGAACGCAAGGTAGTAACTAACCTGCATGGCGGCCAGGGTAGAAACACAAATGGAAGTATCAGATTTGAAACAACTTCCTCTACAAAGACAGAATTAATGAAAAAGTTTGCTGTTCAATGTAGTTTTGTCAAATTTTGGACATTTTGTTTAATATTTTCAAATAATAACTATGTCAAGTTGCCATTTAGGATTATTTTAGAAAGATTAGAACAACAACAGCCTACCTCTTGGTTTCCTCCCGGTCAGGAGGAAACCAAGAGGATGAGGGTGCCCGAAACAACTCACCAGCGAGGTGCTCAGGAGCATCCTACCCAAATGCACAAATCACCCCACTTGGCTTCTCTCGACCCGGTGGAGCAAAGGCTTTACTCTGAGCTCCTCCCAGATGGTAGAGCTCCCTACTCTAGCTCTGAGTGAGGGTCCAGCCACCCTGCGGAGGAAGCTCATTTCGGCGGCTAGTATCCATGATTTCATTCTTTCAGTCACCCCCCACAGCTGGTGACCATAGGTGAGGGTGGGAACGTAGATCGACTTGTAAATCGAGAGCTTTGCTTTTCGGCTCAGCTCTCTCTTTACCACGACGGACCAATGCAGTGTGCTGATTATTGCGGACGCTGCACTGATTCCTCAGTCGAACTCAATTGCCAATGAAGTATTTGTCATGATCCCCTTACCTGCCACCAGAGAGAGCCCTAGACCTTCCATCGCCCCCTTGATTGAGACACCTGAGGGTGATTATTCTGATGCTACACATCTGTGGACCCTGCTGCCTATTTAAAGGCAATCCCCCTGGACCTCTACATCGGGTCATTACCATCTGTTCCAGCCATGTCTCCCTGGTTGCCTGACCAAGAACACATTCTGAAAATAACCTCTTGCCATGCCACAAAAACCTTGTTTTTCTGTTAAAGCATTACTGGACTACCATTCAAAATGAGTCATGTTTGTTTTCTTTCATTCGGGTCCTCATCCTTCTACCTGCACCCCGACGTCATGACAGTATTTTTCTTGGTTTGTTTTATACTAAAACAAGATGGGTGGTAAACTGTTTATGTTATTTACGCCTTTATAGCTTTTTGAAACCGTTAAGAGAATTAAATTATATTCTTCTTTCGGCATTTCCCCTCAGGGGTCGCCACAGCAAGTCAGTTTCTTCCATCTAACCCTATCTGCTGTATCCTCTTTGGTCACACCAACTATCTTAATGTCTTCCTTCACTGTATCCATGAACCTCCTCTTTGGTCTTCCTCTTGTCCTCTTTCCTGGTTGTTCCAAATCCAGCATCCTTCTTCCGATGTACTCTCTCTCTCTCCTCTACACATGTCCAAACCATCTCAGTCTGGCCTCTAGGACTTTATCTCCAAAACCTCTAACATGTGCTGTTCCTTTGATCCTGTCCATCCTGGTCACTCCCAGAGAGATCCTCAGCATCTTCATCTCTGCTACCTCCATCTCTGCTTCTTGTCTTTTCTTCAGTGCTACTGTCTCTAGACCAAACAGCATGGCCGGTCTCACCACGGTTTTGTACACTTTTCCTTTCATTTTAGCTGAAACTCTTCTGTCACACATCACACCTGATACTTTTCTCCACCGTTCCAGCCTGCCTGAACACGCTTCTTCACCTCTTTTCCACACTCTTCATTGCTCTGGACTGTTAATCCTAGATACTTAAAATCTTCCACCTTGTTTATCTCTTCCCCCTGTAACCTCACTTTTCCATTTGGATCCCTCTCATTCACACACATGTACTCTGTTTTACTCTGACTAATCTTTAATTAATTAATCTCTAATTAAATTATAATAATATAAAAAAATTAAAGTACACATTTAATACATAATTGATATCAAGAATTTTAAACTAGTCTTTCTTGATTGGTTCATTTCTTCAAAGCTCTTCTGAAGGTTGTGTTGTGACACAATCAAGTTGCGCGGCAAAAAGTTTGAAGCAACGGAAAAAATTATGAATGCCACCTGAAAATTTTACAGCTTGTGATGTGGTTTCCATAGTTACGAACAAGACAAGAGCCAATTCTACTTTTAAGAGGAAAAAGTCCAATATTGACTTTCTGCGTCTTACGTTTTTAACAGAATCTGACACATAATTAGTACCAGAAGTGGTCTGCATGTCCGACAAAGTTCCGACTAATACACCCAGTGTACCGTCTCACAAAGGATATGCTTTATAGTGAGTAAGACGTTCAAGAGAAGGACCTTTTAACTTTCTATTTTTATGGACGTTTTTTGGGAACAGATGAGGTGGGAATCTATAAACTCGTTATGTTGGAATTACTATTTAGCTAATTAAGATTGGGATGTTTGGATAATATTATTTATGGAAATTAATTATATGTTGTCAGAAGTTAAGATTTGAAAAATAATTGAAACTTTACACATGTGTAAACAATCCAAACATTTCGTGAATCTTTGCAACTAATGAGTTTAAAGACCAAGGTTGAAAATCTCCAGCGGGTCTGGGGTCTGCCCCTTGGTCTCCTCCCGGTGGGACGTGCCCGAAACACCTCACCAGCAAGGCGCTCGGGACTACCCCATCTGGCTTCTCTCGACCTGGAGGAGCAGTGGCTCAACACCAAGCTCTTCCCGGATGGCAGAGCTCCTCACCCGATCTCTGAGAGAAAACTCAGCCACCCTGCAGAGAAAGCTCATTTCGGCCACTTGTATCCGCAATCTCATTCTTTCGGTCACCACCCACAGCTGGTGACCATAGGTGAGGGTAGGAACACAGATCGACTTGTAAATCGAAATGTCAGGATGCCCCCCAGGTATCTCGTTGGTGAGGTGTTTTGGGCACGTCCCACCGGCAGGAGACCAAGAGGCAGACCCCGGACCCGCTATCTCGGGATCCTTCCGGGTGAGCTGGAGGATGCAGCTGGGGTGAGAGAAGTCTGGGCTTCCCGTCTGAGGCTGCTGCACCTGCAACCCTGCCCCAGAAAAGTGGAAGACGACCGAACAGAGCGAACGGTAGAAAATCTTGTTTTTTGAAATAGAACTCTGGAAATCAACCTGTTTATTTGTTCACTCAATCAATAAGCCAAGAAACAATCCCAGTTATCTGGTTGGACAGATAACTCCATCCATCCAGGACGTACCCAGCATATCTCAACTTGGATCCAGCTCAGCTATTCTAGTCCTCGGGTGAAATATTCAAGCAGTCATTCAATATTCATTACCGCCGCTGAGACGCTACCAAGCTAAAAATACTTCCAAATGCGTAAAAGAATATGAACTATTCATGTCGGAATGAAATCTTTTGCACGTGCAGCAGCTGTATGACACTATATGAACCAATGGTGCTTGGTGTATTTTACTTCAGGCACTTACAGTAATTGGGCAGCTAGTCGGTGCTACCCGCTAATAGTCGCTAATAGTCGCTAATAGTCGCTAATAGTCGCTAATAGTCGCTAATAGTCGCTAATAGTCGCTAATAGTCGCTAATAGTCGCTAATAGTCGCTAATTTCAATTAATGTTATTGAAATGCAAGTGTTCCATTGTCATTTTGAACTTGTTCGGAGATGTTATCATCTTGTCTTTGTTTTTTTTAATAGTGGGGTCAGAAGTCGATTAAGAATAGGACATCAATTTTTGAGTTGGAACAAAAAAAAAAAATGGAGGTTTTTTGTTTTTTTTTTTTGTTTGATGACCATATTGTCCAAGGTCCATGGTCCATTGGGGTTTAGGAAACGCTGAGCCGAAAAGAGTAGCCCTCAACCCAAAGGTACAGGAGGTAGAGGAGCCGGGGTTCAGAAAAGATTGGGCTTCCATGCTGAGGAAGCTGGCTTCTCGATTCAACCCGAGGTAAGCAAGAAAGTGGCGGGACGACATACTAGAAATGTTTTTGCCTATTTAACCTACATGTAGTCATGCCGATAGGAAGCCGGTGTTCTATCAAGATCCCCAGCCTCATCAAGATTTGCGACCGGTTGTAGATCTCGATAGATCGGATTTCCGAAAACTAACCCTAACGCTAATTCCAAAAGAAGTATGGCAGTTAGCGGATCTTGATGGTTAGGCCGCAGATCTCGATGGTTAGATCATCTGGAAGGGTGGGGGGAGCGTTCTGGGCATGCGCAGAGGCGCAAAGTCGCGCAAATCTCGATGGTCGCAGAATTTGTCAGGACACCGGTCATAACAGCAGGTGGATATTACAAGTTTTAATCATTCAATGTTATCCCAAAAGGGCTTCCACCGTGACTGGTAGTGGGGGGAATAGCGAATTCTCAGCCTCCTCTGCGGGATCGCAATTAAGAAATTTCGGAAACAGTTCGATTGCCATTGGGCCCATGCCCTAGTGTCCTTGGACACCTAGCTCCCTGTTACTCCCACTATTGGCGTTGCCATGGCTGCCTGTCGCATTGCAATGCACCAAAAGTAATTCCCCCATGGGGGATGACTATAGTACGTTAAAATAAAGTTTAAAAATAATAAAAAGACCACGTAATTTACCAAAATTGAATCGATTTTGGAAAATGAGCAACTGCAATTAGCTAAAAGCACAAAGCCGTCATTTTGTCTCGACTTTCTAGCCTGTCTTGATCAGTTTACAACGTCTCTGTTTGACTCGCATCAGCCCACTCATATACCCTTTGTCATAGCGGGCCCAGGTGACGGGGCCAGGGGACGTGGCCAGGTGACATGGCCAGGCAACCTTACCTGCAAGTCGTCCCGTAACAACAGTAAACATTGCTTCTAAATCATGTTAAACAACATGTAAGAGTAACATAGAAAGTTCAGCTGATTCTCCTTAAATAGATAGCACAGATGAGTGGAATCAGCAATCATCCTCAGGTGATCCTAATCAATTTGATTAGGAACATCCAGGGCTCCCTCTGGTGGCAGGTGAGGGATCCTGACATAGTCAACATTAGATATTTTGTTCATACCCTATTTTCTTACTAGAGTAGGAAACATTTTCACATTTTTATTTATTTTTAGTTGATTTTTTATTAATTATATTATCAAACAAAATAAAACCTCTTAAAGTAATACTACCTTTTCTAATTGCGTTGTTACTGAGGTATTTAGCGGTGTGGGACAGCTCTGGTGTTGTTTATGAAGAGAATCACGGTGTAACAGAGCCAACAGCAATGAAGGCTGTGGGACACACCCTTTAACAACACACACACACACACACACACACACACACACACACACACACACACACACACACACACACACACACACAGGCCTCGGCTGACCAAAAATGACGCCACTATTTGGGAATTTTTGGTGAAAAACAGTGAAAATAACGAGAGGAAAACAGGAAAGTTGCCTCCGCACCTGATGATATTTGGGCTGAACTAGAGAGTCATTATTTCTCCTTGAAAACTTCTGTTTTTCAGTTTGTTTTGTTCTTTTACTTGATGGGTGTGTCCTCTTGGCTGCACTTTATTAGACCTTTAATTTTGACCCTAGAGAATTTATCGATGAGGATGTTATTAAATGATTACACCGATGTCGTTGTGCTGTTATGTCCCAGTAAAACCACAGCTGTAAGCTAAAAAAAAATCCAACACATGAGTTTTTTTCGTCAAAAGACGGAAAAACAATGAACTGATGTTATGTTCCAAAGGAGGAAAAACTCAAAGAAATGGTAAAAATACAAGATCCTGGTTCCAGGAGGCGTTGGCCTAGTGGTAGAGTTACTGTCTTTTAACCGGGAGAAGCTGGTTCGATTTAAACAATGAAAGCAAGTGGAGAGCATCCTATATCTGGTCTGAGATGTTGTCTAAAACCAGCTAGTGCAGCCTATTTCAACTTTTTTTAACACAAGGACTACCAGATTTCAAGAACTACTAGAACTCCCACAGCAGTCAATTTGACAATTAGCGCTATGGCGAATTCGTCATACAAAAAAGTGCCTCGGTGACTGACAAATGTCTTCTCAAATCCATTTTTGCTCACCTTGATTTCATCTGAGTGGGGCCACGACAGTTACTAGGCAACAGTAGCGCGCTGCGATCAAGCGCGGGAAAAAAATACAATGTAAAAGGCGTCACAATGACAGGTGTGGGAGTTAGAGGAAGAATTACTCAGATCTCGTTTTCAGTGTTTTATTTTACTTAAATTACAACAATATACAAAAAAATGTAAAAAAAAAGTAAAAAACCTACAAACGTCAAAGATCAACGTAACTACAGTAATTAGACGTCAACTTCTGAGAACCGTCAAATTAACGGCTTTGGTAGTTCTAGATTTAAGCCAAGGTATTATTTTTTAAATCTAAAAAAAACCTGAACAAGCAAAGTTGGTAGAGTGGGTTGCTATGGTTACAGTAAACGTATGAGAGACAGTGGCTCAGTGGTTAGAGTATTCGCCCGCGGACCGAAAGTCAACCGGAAGTTCGCAGGTTCACATCCCTCTGAGTGCACGTCTAGGGTCCTTGGAGAAGACACCTAAACCCCTGTTTCTCCCACCATTTGGCGCAATTGTGGGAGCCTGCTGCGGTGTAGGAGTGCAGCACACAAATTTCCCCGGTGGGGGGAGAATAGAGTGTGTAAAAAATAAACAATCTATTGCATGATGGCCCCGCCTGTCCGTTTATAATGAGAGGAGTTGTCATACTAAAAAAGATGAATAAATAATCTATTTTTCTTAACACCATGAGATCGACCAAAACAATCTTTGAGATTAACCGGTTGATCGCGATCGACCGAACAAGATGAAATATGATCATTTTTAACCGTTTGCTGTAGAACATTGGATAAAAAAATTAAAGATGGTAGCTACAGGATGTTGTTCAGTCTGCTGAATCAGCTTAGCTTACCCATGCCGTTTGATGTCTTTCAGATCTTTACCAGCGACATGTAAACACGAACCATCGTCTACAATAGTCCGAACTGCTTACCAACAGATCAAAGCGCCTATTTGGCGTTTGTCCAAACAAAAGCCTGACATCAGAGGCTCACCACGGTCACAACGCTCCCTACTTTTCTTAAACCTGTTACATATTACTCTTTTCAAGCCGGTCCAGTTACGTAACAAAGACGTGGACCAGATGAAGAAAAGACTTTCGTTTTCTACTTCTCTGCTCGCAGCACGGACAAGCTCGATTGTTATTCACTGGAATGTTTTCCTTCTGTGTTTGTCCCGGGGGTTGGGACCCTAAAAGCCCCCGAAGCTGAGGAATCAGTCCTCCGAGGGTTTGTCTGTGTTTTCTTAATCTGGAGTAAATGAGTCAAAGCTGAGTGATGAGGAACCCTCAAGGGGAACCACTTAAAGACATTTCTGGTTGATGTCATTATGAGACACGCCCCAAAAAAATTAAACACTTAAAACCAGATTAAAAAAAAAAGAAAAACGTTGCCAACCAGATGTTTCCTCCATATTGGGTTCCATTTTGGTTGAGTCAATGTGGTAAATAGTGGTCATTAAATTAGCTTAGCAGCTAGCAAATTTAACTCCTGTGGAGTTTTACCAAGTTTTACCTGCGAAAAATTCCTTCAAAATTTCCCGACGTTCATCCTACCTAAACTCACATACTCTAAACTTTTGATCTTATTTTAAATAAAAAATCCACTTGGTCTCCTCCCGGTAGGATGTGCCCGAAACACCTCACCAGCGAGGCGCTCCGGGGGGCATTCTGACCAGATGCCCGAACTACCCCATCTGGCTTCTCTCGACCTGGAGGAGCGGCTTGACACCGAGCTCCTCCCGGATGGCAAAGCTCCTCACCCGATCTCTGAGTGAGAGCCCAGCCACCCTGCGGAGGAAGCTCATGTCGGCCGCTTGTATCCGTGATCTCATTCTTTCATAGGTGAGGGTGGGAACGTAGATCGACTTGTAAATCGAGAGCTTTGCTTTTCGGCTCAGCTCTCTCTTTTCCACGACGGACCGATGCAGCATCCTAGTTATTGCTGACGCCGCTCCGATCCGCCTGTCGATCTTCCGCTCCATCCTTCCCCCACTCGTGAACAAGACCCCGAGATACTTAAACTCCTCCACTTGGGGCATTCCCAAATTCATAAATTTGGCGATGCCTAAATTGTGCAAATGAAACATTTGTTGTTAAATGATTTGTAAACACATCCATAAAAAAAAAAAATAATAATAATAATTTCATCAGGTTGTCTGAAAAAGTAAAGTGAGCAGAAAAGCACAGCTTTTGATTTACCAGTCGATCTACAATCCCACCCTCACTTTTGGTCGCTAGCTGTGGGTGGTGACCAAAAGAACGAGATCACGGATACAAGCGGCCAAAATGAGCTTCCTCTGCAGGGTGGCTGGGCTCTCACTCAGAGATAGAGGGAGGATCTCAGAGAAGAGCCGATGCTACTTGGGGTCAAGAAAGGATTTATCTGGTTAGGATGCCTCCCGAACGCCTTACCGTTGAGTACTTTTGGACATGTCCCATTGGGAGGAGACCCAGAGTGACCCAGTGTCCCAACAAGACCTGCGACCGTCGAGATTTGCGACTTAGCGTCTCCGCACTTGCCCAGAATGCGTCATCCACCTCCCCTTCCCTCCCAGACCGCGTTGTCCCCTTACCCTCCCTTCCAAATGATCTAAACATTGGCAATGTTTATCGGCAACCTGACGTAATTCCAATAATTTAATTGGACTTAGCATTTTTTCACACCTGCTCTGCATTTTTCGATTAAAAATCAATCATTTTTAAAAGTACAAGTAAGTGGTTTTTATTCGTTTAATGTGTATTTACTTTAGGTTCCACGACCAGTATTTCACTTCCGGTTGTTTATTGATGAGGCCACAAATCTCGTCAAAACACCGGCCCCCAGATAAGCAGTGGAATACGAAATGGAACAGTCGAAAAAGTACCAAATCTCACTAAAGAAGATTAATAAGAATCCGCAAGTACGCAGTACTCCGATTTGTCTGAAAATTTGCCTGCTTTAATGACTTTTTACCCTCCGCCAAAAATGCGAAGAAAAAGGCTAGTCTCGGCCGTGTGGTGTTAAATTGGACGTATTTATTCTTTAAACATCAAGTTGAATTTTGTCAGGTAAAATCACGACGCTAAACAGGTCATTATTTAACGAACAAATAAAATCTATGTCATGGGGTTTTTTTTGGCTCTAATTACGCGGTAAAACTAAGCTAACACGCTACCAAACACAGGGTGCTTCCTTTTGTACAAACAATGTGATGTGATGTGTGTGACAGTGTGTATCCCTCTGTGCATGCTTGCCTCGTCAGGGACAGACAATCCTCGTTCTGGGTTATTACATAATTACTGTCAAAAATACTGTGGAAAAAATAGAACTCAGCAGAGAAATTTGAATCAACTAGCGCAGGGGTGGGCAAAATGTTTGGTTCGCGGGCCATATTGAGTTCTAATGTTTGACAAAAGGGCCGGAACAGGATCAAATGGATGGCATGCTTTGGTAACCTCTAGATTAGACCGATAAAATGGCATCCTAAATTTTAAACAAGCAGGCTAAATGCAACATCAAGAGCGTTAAATTTCAAATCTAGCGGCGCTAGGTCTGAAATCTAGCGAGCTAGCGCTTAAAACCCCTCATTTAGTGGCGCTAGGTTTCAATTCTAAGCGTTTGATGTAACATTTTGCTTGTTTTAACATCTAACATGCTTGTTTACTAAGCATGTATTTGGCCCAATGGCTTTTCATATCGTATGGTGCACCATCTAGTGAGGAAACATTGGAATTGCAGAGGAAATAAAACACTAAAAAGATTTATTTATGTAATATTTTCAAGTTCAGCAGGCCGGATGAAAACATTTCACGGGCCGCATGTGGCTTGCGGGCCATAGTTTGCCCATGCCTGAACTAGCGTGTATTTAAGACTAAAACAAACAAAAAACTCGGAATGTATCGGATTACCTGAGAAGTTGTTGTTAGAAATAACAACCAAAAAAGGTCTGATTGCACACAACAAATAGATAGATGATCGTTTGCGTGAACAAATAAGACCTATTGTTATTACAGACATTATTATGAAGGCATTTCCGATGCTAACATCTCAGCTGTCCGACTCGTCTTGCTTCTACATCTTGAACTTTTACAACTCCGATGTTTATATTCTCCACGCTGACGGATTGAAACAGTTGTTGAATAAACGCTCGTTCTGCCAACACCGGGTTTCAAACCAAACAAGTTCCACGTAGACATGAAAAGGGGAGAAAGTCGACAAAAAAAAAAAGAAGCAAAGAGACAAAAAGGAAATTAAAAATGAGAACTAACAAATAACAGCGCAAAAACAAAAATAACTGCAAAACCAAATGAATAAATATATACAAACCTAACAGTCGAAAATGTGAGATTTTGTACGTAACAATAAGCAGAGATGGTGTACCGCTGGTGAGGTGTTTTGGGCACGTCCCACCGGGAGGAGACCAAGAGGCAGACCTCGGACTTGCTGGTGAGACTATATCTCACAACTGGCCGGGGAACGAATTGGGATCCTTGCGGGTGAGCTGGAGGATGCAGCCGGGGTGAAAGAAGCCTGGGCTTTACATCTGAGGCTGTTGCCCCCGCGACCCGGCCCCGGATAAGTGGAAGAGGACGGAACGGAATGATGTACCAATACACGCAGATTGAAAAGCAGATGGGTTATCCAGAAAACCAAAGTTTCATTTGCTTGTAAAAGTTAGTATGAGATGTAGGCGAGTATGTAATGGAGAAAGTGACCAATGGTGATGTACCTGGTCACCATTGGTCACCAAGTGACCAATGTCACCAAGTGACCAATGGTGACCAGGTAAACAACTGAAGAGTTTGTATCTGAATGGGAGCCATACAAAAATCATCCTATCATCTGGTCTTTGTTTGGACCATTGCTCACATTTTAGAACCTAATGTGGTCTGAAAAGTCCGAAATTTGCAGTCATTGGTTCAGTCTTTGTTCTCATTGTAACCTCCTTAGTGCCAACCAGGAGGTACATGCACCTCCTTCTAGAGACCCAATCCGTTTGATTGGGCAGATTTTTTAATAAAAACACAGTCTATAGACATTGAGACTTTTTACATCCAGCACCAACTTCCTATTTGGCATGCAGACGGATGTAACTTGCTTTGTCCTGTTCTTGTAAACCGGGTGTGTTCGATCTTTTTTGTCCAAAGAGCTACTTTTCAAGTGTTAAACCTCCTGAGATTTAACCGTCCAGTCTCTACGTCACAAAAACGTACAGATGGTTTCCAGCTTGCTGTAAAACTACCCTTAGAACTAGTTTTGTTGTTATTACACAACCATTAGACAACACAAAAAAAACTCACCCTCTCTTAAACACAAACAGACACACAGACAAGTTCCTCTCTCTAAAACACACATATACAGACATGTTTCCCTCTCTCAAACACAAACAGTGAAAACACAAACATAAAAACAAACACAGAAACATGGGTGTTTGTTTTTATGCAAAAACCCAGACGAGTGTTTTTGTCTTTATGCAAAAACCCAGACGTGGGTTTTTGTCTTTATGCAAAAACCCAGACGTGGGATTTTGTCTTTATGCAAAAACCCAGACGTGGGTTTTTTGTCTTTATGCAAAAACCCAGTCGTGGGTTTTTGTCTTTATGCACCAACTCAGATAAAACAAGCATGACAGGGCAGTTTTGAACATATGTTAAAAAAAAAAAAAAACATTTTTTTTTAATAACCTAATTGTTTTGTCACATTATTTTTCCGATTTGATCAGTTTCCCTCTCAAACAGAAGCCTGGATTCTTCTACTTTCTCAGCAGAAATGAACAACCATATTTCATAGTAGTATGCTCTTGTCTTTTGAACGTCTTTTTGATGCCAAAATGAGGAAGTGATGACAGATAAACACATTTTAAAAGGATTCATCAAAGGTTCATACACATGTACACCGTCATTTTCAGGCTAAATGCGGAGCTTCTTACTTTAGCTCCACATCAGTCTGAACTGACGTGCCCCGACTAAGACAGCAGGCAACTGTAGGCCAGCTTAGGAAACGTACGGTTGCCAGACAACTTTAAGCATCTGTGCCAGCGGTCAAAGGATGTCCACCGTCAATCTCATTGGTGCAACCTTTAATCCTTCTAAGAGATACAAGATCAGCTGCTAAACTCAGCAATCCTCTCTCAGTCAAGCCCACAAACAACTCCGTTCCGTCAAGGAGACAGAAAATGGCAGTGCACTGCCAACAGCATCCTTTTTTTTTTTTTTTTTTACGAGAAGCTTTATTTTTAAATGGAAAATACTTGTTTCGATGAAAAAAAATAAGAGTACGTGAGTGTTTTTAAGATGGTTTTTATTTGACGTCTTGGCAAAGATGAAAATAAATCGCATGGGCGAGTCAATAGGTCGGCCATCTTGACGAAAGATTAGTCAAAATTTCTCTGATGAGAAGCACGCGGCTCTGATCCGAGCTCCTCCCGGATGGAAGAGCTCATCACTTTATCTCTGAGTGAGAGCCCAGCCACCCTGCGGAGGAAGCTCATTTCGGCCGCTTGTATCCGTAATCTCGCTCTTTCGGTCACCACCCACAGCTGGTGACCATAGGTGAAGGTCGAAACTGTCAGGAGAGTAGTCTGTTCCCCCTCTGTGTCCTGTTTCCACCCTCCCTCTTGTCTGTGTGCGTGCAACAAGTCACACCTGAAACTCATCTACTCATAAATGGATCAGTTTTTGACACACTCTTCGCCAGATTGTTGTTTATCATGCTTGACCTGTTATCCAGTTTTTGGCTCCAGCTCCTACATCAGAACCTGCCTAGTTTATCTGTTTTTGTCTTCTTTTTTTGGACTTTTTATCAATCTAATAAATCTGCTTGTGATTTTTTTCATCTGAGCCTGTCTTTTGTGTCAAGGGTATATTTTTGGCCTCAGCTCAACATCATGACAGAAACGTTGATAGACTGTTAGATTGAGATCTTTGTTTTTCAGCTCGACTTTTTCTTCACCACGACGAATCAATATAGAGTCCTAATTTATCCCGCTCCATCCTTCCCCCACTCGTGAACAAGACCCTGAGATACTTAAACTCCTCCACTTGAGGCAGGACCCTATCCCTGACCCGCAGGGGCATTCCACCCTTTTCAGGGTGAGGACCATAGTCCCAAATTTGGAGGCGCTAATTCCCATCCTGGCCGCTTCACACTAGGCAGCAAATCGGTCCTACGCAAGTTCGAGATCACAGCCCGACAGAGCCAACAGGATCACAAAATCCGCAAAAATCAGAGACCCAATCTTGAGGCCACGGAACCAGATCCTACCAACGTCTCGACTGCACCTGGAAATTCTGTCCATAAAGATAACAAACAGAATCCGTGACAAAGCACAGCTTTGGCGGAGTCCGAGTAATATTAAGAAAAAAAGGTAGGGGGCGTCGGGTGAGTGTTCCATACTACCTTTAAAATGCAATAAAGCTTGGGAAAAGACTAGAATAGTCGGTATTTCTGTCTCCAAATTCAAATCTGACGTGAACAAAATCTAATTTCCAATAAAACGACAAAAACGATCACTAAAAATTTCTTTTCCAGAACATCACAAATGTGTCACCACCATTACCCAACGGTCCGGAGCGGCTCAGAGGGCGAGATAACATCAGCCCTATAATCAAACAACTCAACATTAAGAAGAAAAAAGGAGTACTATTGTATCCAGGTAACAGTTCTAAACACAGTCAAAGCAAGACATAGTACCGCAATTTCACGGCCATAATGTGCATATAAACGTCTTAGATTTTCTTCAAAATGAGCGGTGCGCCCTTTCATGCGGTGCGCCTTGTGTGTGAAAAAAGGCGGACCAAAAAGAAAAAGTGGTGCCCGCGAGGCGGACCTGAAAGAAAAGGCATGAGAACGTTAAAGAGTGAAGTGTGGGCGTGGATTGTGTATAAAAAAGGTATGTGCTGTATGCACAACATTGCTGTTTTAACCCTGAAAATGGCAAAGAGATACGCTTATGACGCTCAGTATAAGCTGAAGGCAATCAGCTACGCGGAGGAACATGGGAATCGAGCCGCCGCGAGAAATTTCAGCATTAACGAGTCGATGGATTGTAGATGCTTGGACTAACGTGTCTGCTGGTACTGTTATCCGAGCTTTCGCAAAAGCTGGTATCCTTTCTGAGGAGCCGCACAGTACAGACAGTGACTTTGACAGCGAAGAGCAAAGTGGACCTGCTCTGTTGGATTTTGCGCAACTGTTCGATTCTGAAACAGAGGATGAGGACTTTGACGGATTTGAATAAAGACTATTACCGGTAATGTGCTTGTTTAGTATCGTTACTACTTAAATAAAGCACAACCAAACTCAGATTTGCGTCCGATCTATTTTTTAATACGCACATTTGCATGCTTGCATGTGTGTTGTTGTAAGGTGGTGTGTGACTGAGACTGCGCCTTTTCGTACGATGCACCTAATGGTCGTGAAATTACGGTAAATTAATGAAAGGCCTCAGATAACCATGCGCGGATGTGGACTAGCTAGTCAAGTATTTGAGTCACTTGAAGGACGTTACTGAGGATGCTAGTATGCGAGTTTGCCACACTTCGGGTATACATGCCTTATGGTCAAGAGTGCCCAAATCAAGACGTTACGTTTTCATCCCATTGAGCGAATGTGACAGCTGCCATAGAAAATTGCAAAGCACACCTTCATCTTTCGTCAGACTGTAAAAGCACATCCTGTGACGGTGGGCTCCAAAAGGCACACAGTGCTCCTTTCAGAACACCCGGAGTCTAACCATGGAAAATGTTTGCTAGCTTTTTGAAAGAAAAAAAAGGCTGGAAAAATGTGAAACCAAGAAACGCACGAACTGAGCACTGCAACACTGTCCAACACAGGTCTCTGTGGAGGGTGACGCAATGCTGGACGGGACGGGAGGGGATGTTGAGGAGAGCAGAGGAGGCACAGAAAAATGTTGACTATTACGAGCTAGAGCCCCCTCTCCCCCCTTCCACTAGGTCCGTGGCAGTCCCACCCAATGCTGAGGCCCATCTGGAGTGCCTCGTGACCCAACTGATTGAAAGCAGTTGGGGCCTTTGGTGAGATACGGCCAGAGGAATGTTGAAGCTGTGGAAAGGCCCAGAATAAGTGCGTGTAAGAGGTGTGTGAATGTCTGTGATGTGTGTGTGCGATCCTGAGCATGCTTTCGGTGATGCGCTTGGATCGCGTATGTGCATGCGGGCCACATGTCCATTAGTGGCAGTCAACAGCGATCAATCAAATCTGAGAATAAATGGCCTGGAGTTAGCTTGATGGATGCTCCCACTGGGACCAGATTGCTTGGCTGAATGGGAGCACTGCTGCACCTGAATCCCATCTCTTGTCTGATTGCACTTTTTGGAACCACAAAAGTCTAAACAACAATATTTTTTTTTCACATGCTATGGCTCTGTATTGCTCAAATAACCTCTATAACAAGGGTCAGCAACCTGCCGCCATGTTTCCCGACCCTGTGGCTCATTCTTTGTTACATAGTGTTTACCACTAGGACCGCCACAGCCGTCAATATGACTCTATATTACTTTTATGTTAATTAGAATAAATAAAACACAACCTACAAGGATGACTTTTTATGACTTTTAATGTAAACATGTTTTTTATTTTATCATGTAGTTTTTGTGTTCTAAAAATGAACATTTCAAAATTTATAAGCATTTTATTTCCTCTAACCTGCTGCGCCCCGCAGCAGCTGAGAGGAAGCGGAATTGCCATTGCAACAACTTCCTGCAGAAGTTATAGGAGTTGTTGCTATGTTGCTATGGCAACACACATTGCCCCACATTAGTGTGTATGTCTATTTTTGTGGAGAGAGACAAGGAGGACTCTGACGCCATTACAGAAATATTTTAGAAAGGTTGAGTGAGATAATATTGAAGAGATACCATGAGGAGAGTAAGAAAATGGTTGTCTGAATAAAGTCAGCCATGTTTTCTTGATAATTCTTAAAAGTTCAGGTTAACTAATTGGAATATAGCTTGTAGTCAATTTATAACGAGAACATTTTTGAAGCAGCGGCACAAAATGCAGAAAAAAGTAGGTTATTGACGAATTAGATCATTTTACTTTAGCGTTTGCTTTTCTGAACATTGAAGCTCAAAGTTTATTTTTAAAAAAAAAGTAATTTAATAATGAAGATTGGTGTGGAGGACTGGTATAGTGCCAAAAAGTGACCCAAAAGTGATCGCAATGTTACCAGAGTC
Source organism: Neostethus bicornis (assembly GCA_902685375.1). Taxonomy (NCBI): domain Eukaryota; kingdom Metazoa; phylum Chordata; class Actinopteri; order Atheriniformes; family Phallostethidae; genus Neostethus; species Neostethus bicornis. The sequence goes on along the minus strand of LR738553.1, from coordinate 7,621,085 downwards.
CACAACTACACTGCAACCTGAAAAAGTTTCCAAAAGTTTTCACTAGACAATTTCATTCCAAGGTGCCGTCAACAAACGTACTTTACAGTTTTCTTTGCGGTCGGTTGGACGGATTGATTAAGAAATGTGCAGCTGTGGTGGGGAGAAACATGGACTCTGTGGGAGCTGTTTTGGAGAGGAGGGTGATGGCTTTAATGCAGGGCATCCTGAAAAATCTCCGTCACCCACTTCAGGGTGTGGTCACGACCAAGAAAAGTACCAGAAATAACAGGTTCCTCTCACTGCGCTGCAGGACTGAGCACTTTAAAAGGCCATTTATCTTTTCATTTTGGAAGTATTTGTTGCTCCTGGCATTTTATTTTGTATGGAAACCGGGTACAAATGGCTGTTTGGATTTCAAGATTTCCGGCCCTCAATCTAGAGCATGGGTGGGAAAACTTTTTGACTCGCGGGCCAAATTGGGTTCTAACATTTGACAAGCGGGCCGGACCTGGGGCGGGCGGAGATGGAAGTGCAGACAGATGGCATACTTTGGTAACCGCTAAATTAGATCAATAGAATGACGTGCTAGATTGTAAACAAGCGCTAATGTTACATCAAGAGCGTTAAATTTCAAATCCAGCAGCGCTAGGTCTGAAATCTAGTGTGATAGCGCTTAAAAATGTGCATTTAGCGGTGCCAGGTTTAAAATCCAGTTGCTTGATGTAACATTTTGCTTGTTTTAACATCTAATAGGCTTGTTTACGTGCGTGTATTGGCCCCGATGGCTTTCCATATCTGTGCACACTGTTTATTTGGAAAGTGTGCGCATCACAGAGACACACACATTTTAATGGGAGTAGTGTTGTTGTATTTTTGGCGCCATTTAGTGACGAACGTCAGAATTGCAGAAAAAAAAAAAATTAACATGGTTTATTTATTTCATTTTTTCTAGTTCGGCGGGCCGAATAAAAACATTTAACGGGCCGCATGTGGCCCACGGGCCTTAGTTTGCCCACGCCTGATCTACAGTCTCATTTCTGCTAATTGAGCATGACACGAGTCCACGGTCCATGGTTTCACTGCTGTAGCCCCAACAAGAACTCCACCATGCAGTTTATGTTAGACTCAACATGCTTTTTACTGCCTAATTGAATAATGAAGAGATGAGAGAGAAGTAAAAAACCACAAGACCAAGACTGCACCGAAAAGCAGCCAGAGGAGTATCATGTGGCGGCTTTGGTTATAAAGTGGTGATTTTATAGGCTTTCCAGCTGTCAGCAGCACTTTCATTATCTATCGCACACGCCTAACTTTAAAAGACCACGCTCACAAAACTGACCACGACACTCCTCTTTTGCCACTATCCATCTATCAAACTGATCACTGAAACCGAATTTTTACAACATCTTGAGCAAGTGAATCTATACTTTGAAACAAGACATTTCAGGCCATTTTTTTGGTCCCCTGTTTTTTACCCGTTTCTAACTATTTAGCAACACTTTAAATCCTTTTTGTGGAGCAATCGGGATCAGGACAGATGGTGATCGACTTTGCGAAAAGAATGGAAATGCCTGTCATGAATACTTTCTTCAAGAAAAGACTGGAACACGGGGTGACTTACAAGAGTGGAAGAAGGGGTACACAAGTAGATTACATTTTGTGTAGGTGGTGTAATCTGAAAGAGATTAATGACTGCAAAGTCGTAACAGGAGACAGTGTAGCCAAACAGCATAGGATGGTGGTGTGTAAGATGACCCTGGTAGTGAGGAAGTTTCAGAAGATGAAGGGAGTGCAGAAGACTAAATAGTGGAAGCTCAAAATTCTATAAGGAGATGAGACAGGCTCTTGGTGGGCAGGGGATGCTTCCAGATGACTGGAACCACCAGGAAAGAGGACTAGAGGAAGACCAAAGAGGAGGTTCATGGATACAGTGAAGGAAAACATGAAGATAGTTGGCGTGAACGAAGAAGATTCAGCAGATAGGGTAGGAGAAGACGAAGAAGAATCAGGATATACAGTATTGATGAAGCTACACGTGTTTTCTGGCCAAAGAAAACAGCCACGTGAGGATATTTTAAAACTAGTCAGTTTTCCTTTCATTGTAAAAATTGCGAACGCTGCTAGCTTTTGTAGTGTAGCTTAAACGTTCCCAACGGGACAGGAAGTATTGGCCTGGTTATATCTTGTCACTCCACCTTAGCTGACCCTTAGAAGAGAACAAGCACAACAACGTGCAGTTTGATTTATGGCCTGGAGACATGTGTTCCTCTCCCTGGGTTCCCGAGCATTTCAATAGATCATTGTGTGGAAAGAAATGGCATCCAAGGCAGCTGATGTGTGTGCTGCGAGTTTAACCCTTAATCCCGAAAATATGATTTTGAAAGCATCTTAAAATAGTTATTTTTAGTTCATGGAAGTGTTTATTAAATTAGGTGTTTATTGAGTAATAGTTAGTGAATGCGATTCTACCTATTACCACCACTAGGTGGCGCCCAGCTCACCTGGCAGAGTTTTCATTTCATAAACAAGTGGCATATTTTCTAATACACAGCCTCAAGACGAGCGGCAGGGTTCATCCTGAACAGGTCGCCAGTCTATCGGGGGCGATAGACACACACGCACTTTCATTCCTAGTGGCAATTTTATAGCGACTAATTAAGCTAACATGCATGTTTTTGGAGAGTGGGAGGAAACCAGAGGAAACCCACACATACACAGGGAGAATTTGCGAACTCCACACAGAAAGGCCAGTGTTCCAAGTCTGGTCCGCACCCGGGATGCAAACCCCTGACTTCGCTGTAATGCTACTATGCTAACCATTGCGCCACCGTGCCACCCATTTTGAGAACATGTGAATTGATGTTAGTTAATCTAAACCAGTGCTTCTCAATTATTTTCTGTCCTGACCCCCTTAGGGAGAAAAAAGCATCTCGCGCCCCCCAGTGGGACTATAAATAGTGTTATTCGTAAAATTGTTCGTATAAAATTATTCGTATAAGATTGTTCTAGCAACGCCTCTGCATAAAATTGTATTCTTATTAACGTATAAGAGAATAAAAAAAGAAAAAAATACGGATCAATTTACAACAAAGAATAGCTTTATTAATCGTAACACCGAGCGAATGCTCCCTGAGCACACTCTGCCAATGAGAGCACCACTGCCCCTAATGTAGTGGAGTGGAATTGCACTTTATTTGAGAACAGTTAAAAAATCAAAATAAAAAAAATAAATAAAAAGAACACGTTCCCAGAAGTCAAACATGCCCCCATGACGAAGCCTTGCCCCCCTATTTGAGAACCACTGGTCTAAACAAAACAAAACACCCATCCAATTTTCTGTCTTTCAGAATCAGATCAATACTTTGTGTTCATCAAGGCGACTTCAGTCTTGATTTGATTTACAACCCACTTCTACAGGAAGTGGGATGACACACAAAAACGTTTTTTATCATCGTATGATTTACTGAATGCAAAACAACTTATGTGTAAACACGTCTCCTAGCCATGTCGGCCACACCCGCAGCAGGTGGAAACAATAAAACCATCCTCCTCTTGACCACATTTTACTGTCCGCATCCCCGTGCACACTTTCCACCACCTCCATCCCTCTTTATGTTCTCTTTTATCCATGCTGCGTCTGCTCAAATACTTTCTTTGTGTGTGTCAGATGGTTTTATAGTCATACTTAGGTCATATTACATTGAGGGAGTGTCCGCTGCATTCTTCATCACCACAGTAAACACCCAGTGAACTAGTGATCCACACACTGTGGCATGCAAAAAACCTCTGGTTTAGAAAAGGAAAAAAAAAAAAAACAGATGGAGGTCGTTTGTGTTAGAAAAACAAAATATGGAAGTGAATTTCCCGCTGCTAAGGAGCGCCGGCTCCGATCGTAGTCTTTCCTGGATGGCAGAGCTCATCATCGTTTTCCTGAGCAAGACTATGGCCACCTTGCAGATAACTCACCTGCATGTGTGTGCAATCTTGGTGGCCATAAGTGTTGATCGGAACATGGATTGACTGATAAATAGAGAGTTTTCTTCTTCACCGAGAGTGATGCGTTGTCATTGTCAGCACTCTCGTCAAGAAGGCCTAACAGAGGATGTACTTCCTACGGTAGGCAAAGAAAGCTAAGCTGCCGGCCCCGATGATGGCGCAGTTCTACACTGCCATCATTGAGTCCATCCTCGCCTCCTAAATCACCGTGTGGTACTCTAGGGCTGCTGCCTGGGACAAATACTACAGCGCATTGCGCGTTCTAATCAGAAGACGATTGGCCAAAGTCTTCCATCTTTCCAGAAGTATGCCTGGAGGACTGTATACAGGTGTACGTGTTCAGGACTCTGGGACGAGCAGGTCCGATAGCAGCTGATACTTCTGACCCTGGCCACAGACCTTTTGAGCTGCTAACCTCAGGCATAAGGCTACGGTCCATTTTTGACCAAGATCTCTCGCCACAGGGACAGTTCTTCATCTCTATCTTTATCTAATTGACGAATTTTATGTTTGATGTTGCACACTATGCCGAAACAAGTTCCTAGTCTGTGAATTTTCATTGACAATGGAAATTGTCAAATGGTTAAGGCGCTGGTCTGGGCGGCTGCCTGCTGCAGTGCTCCCTGTTACTTTAGCGTTTAATCGCCAACTTTCACTGAGTTTCTGTCCCATCTTCTGAATATGTTTTGTCTCGTTCTGGGCATTTCATTTGGAGCGCACTTTGGACGTCATTTTGGACTTTGTTGTTTAGTGTCGGACAGCTGTTTTTCTTAAGAAATCGTCCGGCTATCGATTTAAAAAAAATCTGATTATGGAAAAAGCATAACCAGCTCCCAACAAGCTAGCCATTGGGAAACGGCTAGCTAGTTCAGTAGTCATTCTGCTATTGACGTGCGCGGCCAGCAGCTGGCTCTCGGAGCCACATCTGTTGTGGTTGGAGGAGTTGGTTCGGTCCTGGGGCAGCTAAGGAGAAGGAGACGATCTAAAGGAGGTGCTTCGGGCCTGGTGTTTTGCGGTTTCCATGGAAACATACGGTTGGTCGCTTGAAGAAATGGAGGCGCACACTCGGACCCAGTGAAATACAGAGAGGCCAGTTTGGTGTTCGTCACTGCGGCCTGGCTTTGTGGATTCATTCCGGATTCCAGCTTTTGGGTTGCCAGTTTGGACAAAGGGCAACCGGATTGGGACACTAGTAGATAGGGGCGAGGGGGTATCGAGGTGTTTGCACTGCAGCACTCAAATTTACCTTCTAGGATTAATAAAGTATATTCAATTCAATTCAATAAATAGTTCTTGATTCTTGATCATTATTACGGGCGCCGTATCGATCCGCCGCTCCATCCTTCCTTCCTTTTTGAACTAGACCCAAGGTACTTAAACTTCGCAACCTGAAGCAATCAATCCCTGCAGTTTCATAAATTGAACCTCAGTCCGTCCCTCCATCAAAGAGGTTTACGTGTAGATACATTCGGAATCTTAACGCCCTCATCTGCATCAGAACAAAGGAGTGCACGGGCAGGTTGACAACATGAGAGTAGAAAGTACTATAACCACTATCACTGCTGTACTATGAGTGTTGGTCCAATCGTAATCCGGCTTTAAACCGTCAGCCAATAAGAGTCCTTTTTATAGTAAAACAAGATAACATTGGCGTAATCAAAATTTTCACGCTCGAAGGACAAACAGAGGACACGGTGGAGTTTTTATTTTCTGTTACTAGCAGCTTTAAATGTACGGGCCCAAATCTGCCTTAGTCACCGAGTAATCCATCACAGGCTAATGAGATTGTGGGTGACGGGTGTTTTGCTCCGATGGGGGAGACGTATGATGGTAAGGGTGACCGACACACACCAGGGAGCTATGGATTCTCCGTCACCGCTCTGCAGTGGGATTAATCATCTAAACGTCGCTCCACCCTTCTACCGTCAACGCCTGATGTAACTTCTCAGTGGAGGATGATGCGTAAGAAAAAAAAAGACCCTCATTTCCTCCAAGCTGCTGGTGATATTTACCTCATTACTTAACGCCAGATTAAAGGCGGAGTTATGGGGGTGCAAGAGGATGTGTGTAAGCAGTTATGGGTGAAAACAAAATGCCACCTTCTAATGAAAACAATCCCACATGCAACGCTCACACAGCTCCGCCCCATAGCCCCCTCCTCTCCAAACCGTTCTGCATTGCACCAAAGAGAGCTGCATCATTTCCAAGCTTGTTTTTTTTTTTTTAAACCGAGCACCCTCAGCAGCAAACAGCTTCTTCTTAGCCTCCGCCTCATTCGTCACTTTCCCCTGCTTCAAGAGAACCATGCTTTGAAAGGAGGAAAGACGTTTTTATGTCCCGTCCCCCGTCCGTGTTACCAAGGTTACATTCCAAGGACGAGGCGTTCTTTTTAGATTTTTTTTAAAAAGCGAGCATCTGGAGACCACGTTTGTCTTTTCTCTTCTGAAAAGAGAAACAGGACGATTGTGTGTTTACACCAGCACCGTGCACACATGTTTCTGGGATTATGCGTCTGTGTGGTGAGGGGTTGGTGGAGGGGGGCACTGAGGCAGCATGAAGTGAATCAGCATTCTGTTCACGGCTCTTTTCACTATGGCTGCCGAAAACGGTGATGCAGATCAAAGGAGTCGTTTTAAGATGGCGAAACGACATTATTCTTAACGACTTTAATCTATTTTATCGTTTTCTGTGATTTTTCTAATTCTAAAAGATAAGATTACGACAATTAGTAAATGTTAGATTAGTCAAATTTGAAAAAAATTTCAGAAACCATAGCGTTAAATTAAAATTATGGATATTATATGTAAACATGAACGTCTCTGAAAAGACACCAAAAAATTCCCTCCTTTATCTTCTGAAATGCTTATTTGTGAAGGATCGTGAGGGTGCTGGAGCCCATCCCAGCTGATTCAAAACCAAAGGCAGGGTACACCCCGAACAGGTTGCCAGTCTGTTGCAAGGCCACACAAACACACTCATTCCTAGGGGCAATTTCATAGTGGCCAATCAACCTAACATGCATGTTTTTGGAGGGTGGGAGAAAACTGGAGTACCTGAAGAAAACCCACGCTTACATGGGGAGAACATGCAAACTCAATACAGAAAAGTTTCAAGCCTTGTCTCCACCCCAATCCCCAATTTTACCATTAGCTTCCTCACAATTTAAATCGAAATGTGAGGACAAAGTATTTACCATTTTTTCGGAATATAAGTCGCACCTGAGTAAAAGTCGGGCCAGCCAAATATATATAAAAAGAAGGGGGAAACATATTTAAGTTGATCTGAAGTGTAAGTCGCACCCCCAATCAAACTATGGAAAAAATGTGACTTATAGTCTGAAAAATACAGGTAGGCTCTTTTTGTTCGTGTTTCACTTTGTGTTCTTGTTTTAGCGGATGGGTGAGAAAAAAAGCAAAAAAAACAAACTATGATGATATGGTTCAAAAATCCTTCAGTTAGGCCTCACAGTAAGAAGGTCAAGGGTTTCAGTCCATTTCTGTGTGGAGTTTGCATGTTCTCCCCGAGTATGTTTTCTCCAGTTTCGGGTTTCCTACCACCCTCCTCCAAAAACGCTATCAAATTGCCCCTAGGATTGAGTGTATGTGTGGATGGTTGTCTGTGTGTGTGGCCCTGCGACACACTGGCGACCTGTTCCAAGTGTACCCTACCTTTCGGAATTGAATTAACTAAGATAGGCTTCGGCACCCCTTGCAACTCTGCTAGGGATGGACCGTTTAGAAAATGAATGAATTAATCCCTCTTGCGTAAATCGGAAATGACGAGGGAAAAGTAGCCAATCAGATGTTAAAATTCGGAAAACAAGAAAAAAACATACCTGAATCCGACCAAAAATGAAGACATTTTCTCTATGGACGTGAGCACATTTTCTCTATGTCCTCACGCCCCGCCCTCCCCCTTTTTAAAAAAATTCTGGATTCGCCCCCGGGAACAGAAGCAGATGGATGTCATGCTTTGGTAACCGCTAGATTAGACCGAAAGGATAACACGCTAGATTTTAAACAAGCGCTAAATGTCACATCAAGAGCGTTAAATTTCAAATCTAGCGGCGCTAGGTCTAAAATCTAGTGCAATAGCGCTTAAAAATGTGCATTTAGCGGCGCTAGGTTTAAAATCTAAACGCTTGATGTACCATTTTGCTTGTTTTAACATCTAACACGCTTGTTTATGTGCGTGTATTGGCCCTGATGGCTTTCCATGTCTGTGCACGCTGTTTATTTTGAAAGCGTGCACATCACGGAGACACACACATTTTAATGGGAGCAGTGTTGTTATTTCTTTAGCGCCATCTAGTGGCAAACGATTAAAATTACAGAAAAAATAAAATTATCAAGGTTTATTTAATTTTTTTTTCTAGTTCGGTGGGCCAGATTAAACCGTTTAACGGGCTGCATGTGGCCCGCGGGCCGTGGTTTGCCCACACCTGGTCTAGAGACAGTAGCACTGAGGAAAAGAAAGGAAACAGAGATGAAGATGCTGAGGATCTCTCTGGGAGTGACCAGGATGGACAGGATCAGAGGAACAGCACATGTTAGAAGTTTTGGAGATAAAGTCAGAGAGGCCAGACTAGAGACAGAAGAGAGAGCGCGAGTACATCGGAAGAAGCTGACTTGCTGTGGCGCCCCCTAAAGGGAAATGCCGAAAGAAGAATAAGTTTAGAAAAGAAAAATTTAACATGACATTTACCAACTAAATTGGCGGTGATTGAAATATTTGGAGAAGATTAGGTCGTCACGTCTAAAGACAGAGAGACAGTTCTATGGAGCGACTCATTGATTTTCCGCTCATCAAAAACAAAGTCGTTTTTATCCATTTATCCGATTAGATTAAGTAAATAATTTTATTTATTAGTAAATACCCATTTTATTCAATTGTGATCTCAGATTTTAATCATTAGAATAAAATGTTCTTAAAGTGAATCTGCTCCTCAAAGTTTAAAGTTCTAATGTTTAGAAAGTTTTATGACCCTCCTTGTCTCTCTTTTTCCCGCCTCATCGGTCTGCTCGTGCCCCTTGGCTGCTTTCATATGCTAATCGAGACACAATAGAGCGGGCCACAGTCTGGAATTTCTCCACACAAAGGAACATGGAAATGAGACAGAGAGAAACCAGGCAGGGACGGGGTTAAAAAGGGATTCATAGATGACAAGTTTAGATTCCAAGTGTTTTTGAGAGTTAGGATTGGACTTAGTCCCTTTTTTTAACGTACTATACCAGGCATAGGCAAACTATGGCCCATGGGCCACATGCGGCCCGTTGAACGGTTTAATCCAGCCCGCCAGGACTTGAAAAACTTCAATAACAAAACCTTGTTAATGTTTTATTATTTCTGATGTTTCCTCACTAGATGGCGTGCTCTAATTGTATTAGCTTTGTTGAGAAAACAACAACAGTGCTTCCATTAAAATGTGTGTCTCCATGATGCGCACGCCAACACACGCAAGTAAACAAGCACGTTAGATTTCAAACCAACACTTAAACCTAGCGCGCTAGATGCGCGTTTTTTTAAGCGCTAGCACGCTTGATTTGAAATTTAGCGCGCTAGATTACGTGCATGAAGCGGTCCCAATTGGCTTTCAATATGTAGCGTGCTTGTTTACCAAAGCATGCCATCTGCTCCTGATCCGGCCCCTTGATCAAATGGTAGAGTTCAATTTAACCCGCAAACCAAAAAGTTTGCCCACCCCTGTGCTATGCCCATCCCTCATAGGGAAATTATTTTTGCTTCTTTGCGCCGCAGAAGGCAGCCATTATAGCGCCAATGATGGGTCTAACTTGGAGTTAGGCGTCTTTTACAGGGACTCTTAGGCATGGGCCCAGTCGGTATAGAACCGGCTTATCTCGGCCTATTGACGGATATTCGGAAATTCTACCACTGAGCCAAAGCCTCCCCCTACATCTTTAGGGACATGATGCTAGTTCACAATCAAATTATCTTAATTGGGTTATCTTAATCTATAAACTACTTCCCATCCTGTTACTCATAATAGCAACGACACACCTGGACCACACCTAGACCCCACCTGGACCACATCTAGACCCCATCTGGACCACAGGCAGATTGTCTTTTAAACCATTGTTCAGTTAAAAAGTGAATTTAGGAGGAGTTTTTTTACATCTGTTCATTCATTTTCCAAACCGAAAAATTATTCCAACCAGGCCTTAAGGGCAGGAGGTGGGGTACACCCAGTAAATGTCACCACTATACATCAGCGTCAGAGATGAGCAGTTTACTCAGACCAGCCTTACGAGCTGTAAATAAATGTATATTTTATGGTACAAATTCTATCGTATCATGTCGTACGATATTCACCCCTTATGAAGAGGTTATTTTCCTGCATTGCATTGCAAAGGGGGAGACAGTGGCTCAGTGGTTAGAGCGTTCGCCCGCAGACCGGAAGTTAAACGGAAGTTTCTGGGTTTCAATCCCACTGAGTGCACATCTAGGGTCCTTGGAGAAGACACCTAACCCCCCGTTTCTCCCACCATTGGCGCCACCATAGGTGGCAGCCTGCTGCGGTGTAGTGGAGCGCACGAATTTCCCGGTGAGGGATGAATAAAGTATATTTAAAAAAAAAAAAAAAGACGGCGCCAATGGTGGTGTATCTTCCCCTGGGATATTTAGTTATGGGCTCACTGGGAATCGAACTGGCAACTTCTTGGTTCAAAGATGGCTATTCTACCATTGAGCGATGCCTACCCCAATTTGAAACAAAAGTGAAAACTTTTAGTGAACACAGCCAAACATTTGGCAATTTTAAGAGGGGTTGAACAACTATCATCAGTCTAAACCAACAACCAGAATGAGACCAAGTATTGACAAGAAAAAAATGAAACAAGCTGCTTCATTCCGCCATCCGTCCACCCAAGTGAGTGCATGGCAGCAACTAAATTCTCCCCGAATTTACGATCTTTAAAAGATCGTAAAAAAGGTACTAGATTTGAACATAAAATTTTAAACTCTTCCCAAATGTTTTTCGGATTGAGTCGAAGTTCTGTTAACGTGACCAAACAACAGACCGTGATGGTACGATTGGTTATTTCCTGCCAAGCCTCCCGCTGTGTTGGGCGTCGCCCATCAGTACAAAGATCTTCAGCCATGACAAACGTGGGGAGCCATCCCCCCATGTGAAACGCTCCAAGCAAGGGGCGTCATAACAAAGAGAGGACACACACACACACACATTGCTCTTACACCCATCAGCCACCTCTGCCAGCCCGTCAGGGACAGAGAGCAGGTGGGCCAATTAGAGTCCCAGGGGTCCCCGACCCACCCATGGTATAATTGCCTTCTTCATCTATGAATTATTAATCCAAGTTGCTCTTTGAGGTTTAAGGAAGTGTGACAATAGTGGCCTCTGACATGGACTTTCATTGTTGTGTGTACCCCATCACAAAGACAACAATGAAAATAAAACAGCTTTTAATCTTTGTTTTATTGTGTTTTTTTGAGTCTGAAACCCTTTTAAGTTTTAGAAAACAAAGAATGTGTTTTTGGATGGTCGAAAAGATGAAACAAAATGATGCAAGTTAGCCTAATTTTTTATTAAAAATTGGTAAAAATTTTGTTTGGTCCCGGGGGGCTTTGGCCTAGTGGTAGCGATTCAGTCTGAAACCCTTTTAAGTTTTAGAAAACAAAGCATTGGATGGTCGAGAAGATGAAACAAAATGGTCCGGATTAGCTTCAGGGATTTTCGTCATTAATTAAAGACATTAAAGAAACCAAAAGGTAGGTCTTTTGGACCAGACTTAAAAAACAATTTTGTCATATTTACACAGTGGTGGAACGTAACGAAGTAAATGTACTTCGTTACTGTACTTAAGTAAAAAATTTGTGTATCTGTACTTTACTTAAGTAAAATTTAAGACCGGTACTTTTACTTTTACTTCACTACATTTTTAGAGCAAATATCTGTACTTTTACTTCACTACTTTTTAAAAGTGCGTTTTGCATTTTTAGTTACATTTTAGGTCAGAAATTGTAACGTGTGTGCAAACAAGTAATGCACATACGTCATCCGTGTGCGTCCTTGTTTACAAAAGCAGACGGTGGGCAGCATGGATCCACGGAAACAGGCGTTACTTTTTATCCTGTTGCAGACCCTCTTTTCTTGCCTTTTTGTCCACTCTCAACTGCTCTTGCTTCTTGTTGAGGAGCAAAGGAGGAGAAATGCGTTGCAATCGGCGATTAATAATCACATACGCCATGTTTCAAATTTTGCGGAAATGACGACAGAGGTGCTCTGATTGGATAGCTCAGAACTCATGTTTACATCAATACTGCCCACTACTGGTCTGGTATGCACATGCACATAATCACACTCAGAATCGTATTTATTCGGCTTCGTGTGGACGCGGATATTTTGAAAACGGTTACGTGTGGACGCGAGCGTTTTCCTAAAACGGAGGACAGCAGATATGCGTTTTCACAAATACCCGGCTATGTGTGGACGGGGCTTAAGTTAGTCACATTAGCAAAGCTAGCGCACATTCTTATTTTGGTGTGTTAATATAACATCTCTACCCAAATACACACAGCATGACTATAGGCCTCGTTATGCAAAGGAGAATCCCAAGACACGCGACAAGGCCGAAGGACGTGGAGAATATGCAAGGTCGTCACGGGCTATTGTCGGACATAAAACAACTGAAACTCCAGCAAAATGGATATACGTACGTAGTATACTACCAGTTCAGTGCAAGCTAAATAGAACTGAAAAAGCCACTCGAATGAGATGCGAAAACTGGTAATTTTCTTGTTCAAATGATCTAAAGTGGAGAACTTAAAGAGATAGTATTAAAAAATCTTTGGAAGTCAACGTTACAATATAGCCGAGTGTGTATCCGAGTGTTTGGCGACCATGCTGCCAGTTCCCTAGATCTCTTTTATCAATCTCACACCAGGTGTTGATCCGTGAATATTTCATGAGACCCAATGCTGAGCTGGTCCCGCACAAAGCCTGTTTTCAGCGCTTCATATGGCAGCGGCCTCTCTGGAAACAGTGCTCTATCAGTTCTTCATGGGACGCAAACAATTTTCAGCGTGGCTAAAATTAAATTAGGGGAAGGGGCAGGCCAGAGAGCAGTTTTGCCGCATTGCTCAACATGCCAAGGACTTTTTTTTTTTTTTACTCCACACATCAGCCATTCTGTGGCGAAATGAGAAACGGGAGCAAAAAAAAAAAATGTATCAAACAATGAGTTGTCTGTACGAGTGTCCAGAGGAAAAGCCCAAAGAGGCATGTTGGAGACATGAAGTGTTTGTAACCGCGCCAAGCGGTCTTCTGTGGATATGAAGACGAATTGATAGATGCTAGATGACAAAGAGCACTTTTGAATGTTCGGATGCTTCGACACTTACATAATTCCCTCAACAAAAAAGCCTTTTGAGGCTTTTACGCTCCTCATTCATAGCCCCAAAATGTGAAGCCAGTTTCATAGATAAGAACTTCTATGGGGTATTCTAGAGGGCAGCAAGTATCTCTGGAATATTCTCAGGTAATGTGCGTGTATGTAACGATACAGAAACTTTCGTTTCCTAGGCATCTCACATCAATTTAAATGAATGCAAACTGGAGGATGGAAAAGGCAAACTTGAAAGCCTGAATTATTGAAGCGAAGCAACAGTAAAGAACAGTATCATCTGCATAGAAGTGATTTTTTGCGTGTATGTGAGTATGCCGGAACTTTCGTTTTCGAGGCATCCCAGATCAATTTAAATAAATGCAAACCAAAGGACAGAAAAGGCAAACTTAAAAGCCTTGATTATTAAAGCAAAGCAACAGTAAAGAACAGTATCATCTGCATAGAAGTGATTTTTGGTGTGTCTGTGAGCATACCGAACCGTTCGTTTTCTCAGCATCCCACATCAATTAGAATAAACGCAAACTAAAAATAGAAAAGGCAAACTTGAAAGCCTGAATTATTAAAGCAAAGCAACTGTAAAAAATAGTATCATCTGCATAGAAGTGAGTTTTGCCGTTTAGCAAGTTCACACGGTCAGCACAGCGATTTGGTGGTTAGCACAGTGGACTTGCAGCAAAAACGTTGGGGTTCAAGTCCTAGGCGGGATGAGGCTTAAAACACTGGCCTTTCTGTGTGGAGTTTGCATATTCTCCCCATGTTTGTGCGGGTTTTCCCCAGGTACTCCAGTTTCCTCCCACCTTCCAAAAATATGGATGTCAGGTTGATAGGCCTGTACCAAACTGCCCCTAGGAATAAGTGTGTATGTGAATGGTTGTTTATATGTGTGGCCCCGCGACAGACTAGTGACCTATTCGGGGTGTACCAAGCGTCTCGCCTTGAAACACATGGGACAGGCTCCAGGCATCCACCGCGATCCCGTTAGTGAACAAGCAGTTCAGGAGACGAAACATAACAAGTTCACACACAAATTTTCAATGTGGATAAAGAAAGAAAGAGGGCCTAAAATGTAGCCTTGAGGGACACCTCAGAAAAGAGGAGATGGACACATTATGTTCCGTTGGACAGATACTGTAGTTCATGAACCAAACAGCGGCTAGCTTAGACATACGGATAGGTATGAGATTACCAATACCACTGATCTTATTGGTCGATACTTTTATTGGTGTATTCAGTAAGAGAGTGTGCGCAAGAAAAGAAGATTTAAAGAGGTACCAGTACACACTGTGTTTGTGCTGTTGCCACACCACCACACTAGTATTGTTGAAGGTGAAGCTTATTGGCTCAAAAAAGTTTGAAGAACAGGCTGATTACGCTGGGTTTTGGGTATCTCTTTCTTAGCTAGAGATGACCTTTTAAAGGCTAAGTCGGTGCCCTACTTCAGCATTGCCCCAAATAAAGACCCCTAAAGAAATTTGTTTACATGTTTTTGGTGTCAAGCCACCTGAAATCCCGCATTGGAATTCAGGGACGTTCAGAGGTCAACATGCTAAGCGATCCACGATCTCCGGTTCCAAAATGCACTTCTGAATAAATGCTGGCTATTAATACCAACATGTCAGGGATGCCTTTCCTGAGGAGCTCCTAAAAGACGACGGAAATATGGAGGAGAGTAACGCATGAAATATACTGTACTATATAAGGGTCTGAAGTACTTTTACTAACATATGGCCAAGAAAATAGGAAACGTACGCAGAGAAATGGAAAACAAAGTTGGAAATAGTAACTAATGCCTCATTCAAATCTTTCTCACTGGTCATGATTTGTATCTTCCACACCAACGCCATGTTTCGTATAGTTTTTCGTAATAGTCAGAAGTGATCGGCAAATGAATCCCTTTGGCTTTCGCCAGGTCTTTCTTTATTTCTACCAAAATCCAAATAATTTTGGTAATTGTAAACCTTATTAGTTCACAATTATTGTCTCTTTCCAATGGACATCAAAGAAAAGAAGAACGAGTCTAAGACACGGGTCCCCACCGTTTTCTGCGCCACGGACCGGTTTATTGTCTGACAATATTTCCACGGACCGGTCTAAAGGTGTAGCAGAAAAACTAAACAAAACCAGCCTGAAAAACTGGCTTTTTAAATCAATAATAACAAACTTAAAACCACTTTATCTTCATGAGAATATTTATTAGTAGCGTCTTTATAATGTGGAAACATTCTCTCTGCTTGAACGCACACTGGTTGCTATGGTAACGGTAAACATACCTTCAAAATAAAGGATATCACAAAAACAAAGTGAATAAAAATACTAGTTAGATTCTTCACAGTTAAGACTAAATCAATCAGAGTTCTGAGATTGTTTTGCTGGAACCAGACAGTCCCATCTTGACCTGAAACCTGAAGAGTGTTTCTATGGTCCAGTCTGCTTCGTAACTGTGTAATTCCCTTTAGTAAAGAAGCTGCCAAAAGATCTTTGTTTTTTTTTCTCATTTTACTAGTTAAGGGGTTTAATTGTAATGAAATGACGCGTCACTGGTGAGTCATTGACGAATGTAAGGAAGAAAATCCAGGGACTTTTCAAATTAAAACATCAGTATGGCTCAAATAATAAACCAAATGGAAATAATAAAAGTTATTTCTTCTTTCTGTGCGGCCCGGTACCACATGACCCACGTACCGCTACCGGTCCGTGGCCCAGGGGTTGGGGACCCTTGGTCTAAGAGACAATAAAAACCAAAAGAAACTTCCAGTTTGGTTTGTTGGTAAGTTGTCTATTACATATAGACGTAATTCTGGTTGCTTAGAAAATTATGAAGAAATAATGATATCACCTACTCCACCTATAGGCGAGATCTTGGAACATAAAAAGTAACCCAGAAGAATTTTTACGTCAAAAAAGTGTCATGCCGTGATGATGCGTAACGACTTTAAAATTTGCATCCAGGCAAAATTGTCTACCTGCATCGAGAGGAACAAATGCCAAGAACTGAAAAATACCGATAAGTCTGGGAAGATGCAGTTTCAGTCCGAACACCTGAAATGTTGCCAGCCAATTGAAAAGAAACGCACAATCATCTGTTTATCAATAGAAGGCGAAAATATAAATCGATCTAACCTGCCCGCTCCAGGCGCAGTACAGATCGCAGATTAGCCCCCAGTTATTATGAATCACACAGTCCAGAACTTTAAGATGAGCCATGTGTGCTTGAAAGCCACAAGCTGGTCGGACACCTGCGCTTCACCCGTGTGGACCAGCGCCTGCTGCGCTAGGAGAAACCCGACTGGCACCGCTGCTCCACCATGTCGTCCCGTCTGAGGAGAGAGTGCGAGGGGGGGCCAGATCATCAGCCGAAAGCAAAAGCTTCACCTCCGCGCCCATCTGTGAGCCCAGTGTGTCTCCTCGGGCCAGCCACGCTTCATTAGCAGTATGTTAATGAGTCATGCTGCAAACTCGGGGGGATTAGCTCAGACATGACATTAAAGAGTAGCAGTGTTATCGGCCGTCCAGAGGAAAACAGTCCACATATGAGAGAAGCGTGGTCATGGTCAGACCAGAAGTTCTTGTTTTGATGCTTTCTTCCAGCTTCTTGTGGCAGGTCTGCCGCGGTACCAGGCACGGCAGCCACAGATCACGTCAAACTAACTGCACTGCAGGGTGTCCCTTCCTTTTTTTCTCTTTCAGAGTCTTTACCGTCTTTTGACTTGAACGTCCAATTTCTCACATCATAGTCAACCCTCATCGGGTTTCACGTCATCTTGCGTAAAGCTGTAAGAAGAGGACCGCATGCCCTGACGATGGCTTGTTGTCACTGAGGGATGCTGTGTGAAGCCTGAGTTATTTCATTAGTCTGCAAAAACTCTGCACTCTACGAGGAGTACCGCAGCCCCCACCATGGAGATGTCCCATTTGAGAAGTCTTTCTTAAAGACATACTCTCAGAGAGAAATATCAAAGAAATAAAGACATGACAAAAACCATTTGTGGTCTTTTTATGTGTACTAATCATCAAGCGTGAGGTGTAAAATTGCATGCATTAGCTGCCAAATTTGGGCACATGTTTTGCAGAGATTCTGGATTTCTAATTGAAAGCAGGGCAAACAACCAGCGATGAAACCATCACATGTGTTTCTTTAGATGAATAGTTAGACAGTTGAGTAATGACGCAGACACTGGACTGTTTCAGGTCAGGAGGCTATGCACACAGTCTGGCCGGTAAGGTCAGACAATCACCTACAGCTGTGCAAGGTTAGATAAACAACCGACTTTTACACCCAGTTATAAATAAAATACACACGTAAGAAATAGAAACAGAATAAACTGACTATTAAAATGACCTGTTAAAGTTTGCTTCATTCCATCTTTTGGAATAGACTTTAGAGGGGTGCCTCCTCACGCCCTCCCACCCCTTTAGAAAATCCTGGATTCTCCCCTGAGTCGAGCCACTGAACGGCAAGTTTTTATACAAAAATAATAGAGACGTGACAATAAATAAAAACGTAGTAACTTGTAGTTTTTTTCAAAAAGGAGTTCTCCTACCACCGGAGCAACTCCAGCCTGACATACCATCTAAACATAAAACATGCTCAGGCAAGTTCCTCTGTAGCGAGTGTGGCTACCGGGAGCTCGCTCCGCCAAACCAAGCTAGGTGAATTTGGTAAGTGAATGAGCAAATCTACAACAGAAAAATCAACAAATACTATCGCAAAGTGGGTTGCTGCTGATTGCAGGCCGATTACTTTCATTGAAGATAGAAATATATGCATAGATATACTGTATACACACACATAAACGCATACATATATACACACACACACGCATACATATATACACACACATACGCATACATATATTGTATACACACACATATACGCATACATATATACGCATACATATATGCACACACATATACGCATACATATACTGTATACACACACATAAATGCATACATACACACACATACACACACACATATACGCATACATATACGCACACACATATACGCATAAATATACACGCATACGTACATGCGCATACATACATGCGCATACATACATGCGCATACATACATACATACATACATATATATATATATATATATATAGTGCATATACACACACATATACGCATACATATATGCACACACATATACGCATACATATATACACACACACATATACGCATACATATATACACACACATATTCGCATAAATATACACGCTTACATATACACATACTGTATATATACATGTATATATACATACATATATAAACACACATATATTTATATACATATAAGTACATTGAAATCATTTGAAATATTTTCAATACCACTTCAATTTATTTCATCTCATGCTGGAATATTTCAAAGCGTGCCGGATCAATGCGACACAATAGCCTGAACTCCCCTTTCCATCACAAGCCAGAAATAGTCCAGTCCAGATTTAAAGTACGAGCCCTGCCTCCCACCCACCAAAGCCCGGTCGATGTAATCCAATCAATGCTGAGTTATGGATCTGGTGGTGCTCAAACCCAGCTAGCACCCCGTCCTCTTATTAGCAAAGTAAAAGAGCTAAGGATGCTGGAATGTTATAGATCGGAGGGGACGGTCAAGAGGAGAAATTCAAAACTTGAACGTAACTAAAATGTGATCAATCGAAAGAGTCATTACAAAACTCTGCCATCTATTTGTAAAATGATCTCCGAACTAACGTAAAACTATTCGTTACAAACCCTCGCATTACAAAGAGGACAACATAAAACTCCAATGACAGTAGGTCGAGGTATCCAAATCCGGTCCTCGAGGGCCGGTGTCCTGAAGGTTTTCCATACAGTATGTTCTTGCATCTACACACCTGATCCAGTTAATTGAATCATTGTGCCAAATTTTATTGGCTGTTGATTTCACTTTATGTGAATCAGCTGTATTGAACCAGAAACGTGTGGAAAACCATCAAGAAACCAGCCCTCGAGGACCAGCTTTGGACACCGGCCCTTGAGGACCGGCTTTGGACAGCAGCCCTCGAGGACCGGCTTTGGATACCCTTCCAGTAGGTGCAAACAATTAGAAATTAGGGTGCTTCACTTGTTGATATGGTAAAACTATGAGATGTGAAAAGACGTGAACCCTTTGACATTTCAGTTCACTGCATCTACAGGCTTCTCTACACTGTTGCATAATCTCGGATTTACGAAGCATACCGAGTTCGGAGCGACAAGCTCAAAGACAAGTGTGAGCACTTCCTCAATAAACAGGCTTTCCAGATAAGCTCAACTCTTTCAAATTCAGAGACATTAAGAGATTGCCGATGCCATGCTTCCGAAGCAAAGATGGAGCCTGATATGGGGTAAGTAAGTATCCCTACCTCCACCAGCAAACTTCGCCTCAAATACTCCCTTCATCCGGCCAGAAGTAAAGGGCATTCAGGCAGAAGCGGCTATGACAATGAGCCAAATGGCAACAAAGGAACACGAGATGGAACGGAAATACAGTAGTAGGGACATTTTCTAGGGATACAACAGTTCTGCTACTTCCCTCGCCTCCCTCGCATCCCTCACTCTACCCATCTAACATCCATCCAGAAATGGGTGTAAGTGAAATGCCTCCATTGCTCCTTTTTCCATGTCCTGCACTGTGTAGTTTCTCAATTAGCAGACGGAGAAAAACAAGGGTGGGTTTCTTTTGACCAGGTATCTCTACCTCTACCAGCAAACTTCCCCTCAAATACTCGCTTCATTCGGCCAGAAGTAAAGGGAATTCAGGCAGAAACGGTTATGACATCGAGCCAAATGGCGACAAAGGAGCATGAGATGGAACAGAAATACAGTAGTAGGGACATTTTCTAGGGATACAACAGTTCTGCTACTTCCCTCGCCTCCCTTACTCTACCCATCTAAGTTTGCTACCTTAGATGGGTAGAGTTTGCTACCTCCACCAGCAAACTTCCCCTCAAACACTCGCTTCGTCCGGCCAGAGGTGAGGGGCATTCAGGCAGAAGCGGTTTTGACATTGAGCCAATTGGCGACAAAGGAGCACGAGATGGAACAGAAATACAGTAGTAGAGACATTTTCTAGGGATTCAACACTTCTGCTACTTCCCTCGCTTCCCTCACTCTACCCATCTAACATCCATCCAGATGTAAGTGAAATGTAAGGTATCCCTACCTCCACCAGCAAACTTCCCCTCAAACACTCCCCTCATCCGGCCAGAAGTAAAGGGCATTCAGGCAGAAGCGGTTATGACATCGAGCCAAATGGCAACAAAGGAACACGAGATGGAACAGAAATACAGTAGTAGGGACATTTTCTAGGGATTCAACAGTTCTGCTACTTCCCTCGCCTCTCTCACTCTACCCATATAGCATCCATCCAGAGATGGGTGTAAGTGAAATGTAGGGTATCCCTACCTCCACCAGCAAACTTCCCCTCAAACACTCCCCTCATCCGTCCAGAAGTAAGGGGCATTCAGACAGAAGCGGTTATGACATCGTGCCAAATGGCAACAAAGGAACACGAGATGGAACAGAAATACAGTACAGTAGTAGGGTCATTTTCTAGCTATTCAACAGTTCAGGTACTTCCCTCGCCTCCCTCGCTCTACCCATCTAACGTCCATCCAGAGATGGGTGTAAGTGAAATGCCTCCATTGCTCCTTTTTCCATGTCCCGCACTGTGTAGTTTCTCGATTAGCAAACAGAGAAAAACGAGAGTGGGTGTGTAGGGTGTACAGGGATACCTGGACAAGGTATCCCTACCTCCACCAGCAAACTTCCCCTCAAATACTCCCCTCATCCGGCCAGAATTAAAGGGCATTCAGGCAGAAGCGGTTATGTCATTGAGCCAAATGGCAACAAAGGAACACGAGACAAAACGGAAATACAGTAGTTGGGACATTTTCTAGGGATTCAACACTTCTGCTACTTCACTCGCCTCTCTCACTCTACCCATCTAACATCCATCCAGAGAAGCCCAGCTGAGCTTGCACGTCCCTTCTCCCAGAGCGGAAGCGATACAATTGCTGTGTGACACACTTTACAGACACATATGCTGGATGACCTTGATCAGCTGTAACATAAGCTAAGCCTTTTTTTGCATCAATCAAGAAGAAAATTAGATTTCTGGCGGGAGATGTCAAAGAGAATTTGAGTTTGAACATCACTGCAATGAATTTGTCAAGAGATTCGGTATTCTTTCGGAACACGGAGACCCCTTCACAAAGAACAATGACACCTTTACTCTGCTGGGATTGAAATCAGGTCAAATCCAGGTCACATCTCATCAGCTGAATCAGGAAAATAAGACGTCATGCATGAGATGGATTTTGATTCTCAGATGTATGCAAATGGGGCACCATTTTCATGTCCTCAAAATCAGACCATGTTGCAGGTCCAATAATGGTCCTTAGACATCGTCCAATTGGTTCGCAAGTTTTGCCTTTATAGAAAACTACCAGACTCACCACTGTTACAATCCCATTTCCTAAAATATCTCTTTTATGACCAAAATGGACAAATGTGCCATTTTTAGCAGCATTTACGAGAAAAAGCTTTGATTCCAGAGAGTCGTTCCATTTTTTTTTTCTCCACAGCCATCTTTTCCATGGGTTAAATATAGCATTGCTGAAAACACGCAGGAACAGAGGATGGGCGAAAAGGCAAGCATGTGGACGGGGGAGGAAAAAGAAATAGCAGGGGGGTTCACAGAGTTAGGACAGGCTATGTTTAGTGCGCGGTGGAGAGCATCCCTCCATGGACACCCGTTGGTCATATCCTCAGTGATATGGGGGGAATATTAAGACCAGAATTAACCATACCGCAGCCCGAGCAAGACTTGATTATATACATAAAACGGGATACTTAAGTCATTTTTAGGCTAAAATCTACTTTTTATTCAGGGTACAATTTGGCAGGTCGTGGGCTCAGCTGGTCCCAGTTAACTTGCCAGTCCTGACAGCAGGTCGGAAGATAGGCAGCCATTGTACACATGGGTTGTTTTCTCCTAATGATCAGAGCAGCTGTGCCTAAATTACCACACCGTTTCGGCTTTGGCTGGGTGTCTGCGTCGGTTTGTGCTCCAGGGTTTGTCTTGGAGAAGACATCCTTTCAAATATCCCTCATTAGCGACCCAATGATTATGCAGAGAGAGCCTTTTCTCTCCTGGGGTTTTAGGGAATTGTGACAGGATAGTAGTTCATCATCAGCGAAGCTTGAAATCTGATTGTTATTTTAGTTGCTTGTGGGAGGTATTCGGAAGGGAAAACTACCGCTCTAGGGTTGAAACTAAATGTAAACACCTGCATCAATGAGTCGTAGCTTTTGTAGGTATGTAAACGAGTTAAAATGATTTCAAAGGCTGTTTTGAAAAATCCTCTAAAACCGATGAGTTTTTGTGAATTCTGGGCAATCATTATGACCCACCCTTGTGTATTCTGACTTCCTCTGGGTTTGAATCACCGATCAATAAAAATATATATTATTTGTTTTGTCTGCTGAACTGCTTATTCCTAACGGGGTTACTGGTGTGGGAGCCTATCCCGGCTGATTTAAGGTAAGAGCCGGGTAATACCCCAAACAGTATGCCAGTCTCTTGCAAGGCCACATACACACTCATTCTTAGTGGCAATTTTGTAGCGGCCAACCAACCTAACAAGCATGTTTTTGGAGGGTGGGAGGAAACCAGAGTACCCAGAGGAAACCCACACATACACAGGGAGAACATGCAAACTCCACACAGAAAAAACAGTGTTTCAAGCCTCGTCCCCACTTGGGACTCAAACTCCGACCTTCTTGCTGTGAGGCCACAGCGCTAACCATTGCGCCACCGTGCCGCCCCGTGTTAAAATATTTGAAAATAAACATTGTTTTAAGCTGTAAATTTGAATGATTTACTTTGATCAATATTTTGCGCTCCTCTATTAAGAGGCGTCGACCTCCCTGATTTATGTCCGATTTTGCAAAATCAACAAAATAATCCTCTTCTTAAAACAATTTTAAACAAATTCTCCAACTTTCTGTAGTTTCAGTGTGTACAAATTTTGATTAAAGCCTCAATCAATGACTATAATATTACTATATAAATAAAATATTGAATCATGAGGTCACTATTATGATATCATACAGTGTGATTTGCATATCGCTGCATCTCTACAAGGAGAGCTATTTTGTTTGTAATTTGTGGTTGAAAAGTGAATTTGAAAAAAATCGGACATAAAATTTATTTTATGGCAGGAAAAATAAAAATCCCCCAAAATGTGACGATATCGGAGGCCTTGCTTTAGTTTATAAAGGAGTTAATGTGTGTCTGCAGTGTTACTGTGTTGAGGTTTAGCTCGTGTCCATTTCTACAATCTAATAATTGCTGCACTCAACGGCACTCAAGTCTCCCAGTCCGGGAAGTTAAACCCACCACATCCTCAAAAGCTTCCAGCACTTCAGCTAACACGTTTTTCGCAGAAACCAATTCCCCACTTAAACATCCCACAGGTTCTCTCTGAGACTCGTCTTTGAATCAGCCCGCTCTTTCTCTAGTAAGAAAGTGTTTCGTGACACGAGAACACTGGTCTTTTTGTGTGGATGTCACGATGAGGCTGTGGTCAATCACCAACAGGTGTCCCAAATCAGGAAGATGAAGGAGGGTTCTAAGCTCCCTCTGGTGGTGGGCGAGGAAATCATGACAGTGGAGTTTGCATGTTCTCCTTGTGTATGCGTGGGTTTTCTCTGGGTACTCCAGTTTCCCCCATCCTCCAAAAATATGCATGCAAGGCTGATTGGCCAGTGTAAAAAAATTGCTCATAGGAATAAGTGTGTGTGTGGCCCCGCGAAAGATTAGTGACCTTTTTGGGGTGTATCCTTTTAAGCGTTTTAATCCGGCCCGCCGAACATAAAAAAAATTAAATAAATAAACCTTGTTAATGTTTTATTTCCCCTGTGATTCTGATGTTTCCTCACTAGATGGCACACTCTGGACATATTGGCTTTGTTGAGAAAACAACAACACTGATCCCATTAAAATGTGTGTGTCTCCGTGATGTGCACGCTGTCAATATAAACAGTGTGCACAGATATGGAAAGCCATAGGGGCCAATACACGCACGTAAACAAGCATGTTAGATGTTAAAACAAGCAAAATGTTACATCACGAGCTTAAATTTAAAACCTAGCGTCGCTAAATGCCCGTTTTTAAGCGCTATTGCACTAAATTTCAGACCTAGCGTCGCTAGATTTGAAATTTAACACTCTTGATGTAACATTTAGCGGTTGTTGAAAATCTAGCGCACTGTTCTATCGGTCTAATCTAGCGGTTACCAAAGCATGCCGTCTATCTGGTGCTGTTCCGGCCCGCTTGTCAAATGCTAGAACTCAACACAACCCGCGAACTAAAAAGTTTGCCCACCCCTGATCTAAGGGCAAGTAT
Source organism: Neostethus bicornis (assembly GCA_902685375.1). Lineage (NCBI taxonomy): Eukaryota > Metazoa > Chordata > Actinopteri > Atheriniformes > Phallostethidae > Neostethus > Neostethus bicornis. Next base: position 7,596,308 of record LR738553.1, on the reverse strand, counting down.
GCCCCAAAATTGTTTTTGAATATTTATATATGTACATTTTCGGGCCTTTTAAATCTATTTGAAGCCTATTGCGACAATTCTTGTATGGTATTGGGCTACCTAAATACATACAATTGAATTTCTTGCCTTTTACGAATATTTTTTCCGGTTCTTTCTTTTGCTTTTCATAAAAAACGTAAAATGAACATATGCCCGACATTGAGCGGAAGCCATTTTATTAACCCCTCATCTGTCCTGATGCTGAGTTACTGTAGATTTATGTCATCCATTCTTAGCTAGTTCTGCTACGGTAAGAGGATTACCACACACGCATACACACACACACACAGGCACACACACACTCAAGAACGTTGTTGCCATTTTCTGATGGATTAATCCGAAACATGCCACCGCTGTTATGACATGCTTCAAGCTTCGCTAGCTAGCGATGGCGATTATTATGACGTAACCAGTTGAAGTATGGGAAAAGGATGAGCTTGACAATGTGCCATTTTTCTAAGCTTGGCACGCAGACCCACAAAAAGCCCCAGTAACATCAGGCCAGCGGATAAAAATCCTCTCTTTGTGCACTTAAACGGTTGTCAGAAAGGGAGGGAAAAAAAATACCCCGTCGCATTAAACTCCGACAGATGTCCTGGCATTGAGCTTACACTTATGGGTTCACCGTTATTTGGGACGAGTCACAAGTTTACTGAGAGTGAGGAAGACCTTTGAAAGAGCTCTGATGAAGTTAAACTGTAAGACATAAAGCTCGTATTGTGCCAGAAATAGGTCTTCCATCGCAAAGCGGGTAATAACTCACTGCCACCCGGTCAAATATTTTATCGCGTATGTCACACTAAAATGGAAAAACATCGGGAAGCATTTTGAGAGTCAGCTGTCACCATCGGGAACCTGCGTAATAAGTACTTTTACACCACAATACCTAGAGTTTAGATATCTCCGTTCCGTCATCTTCCGCTTGTTCCGGGGGCAACAGCCTCAGACGAGAAGCCCAGGCTGCATCCTCCAGCTCACCCGGAAGGATCCCAAGTCTTTCCCCGGCTAGCTGTGAAACATAGTCTCTCCAGCGGGTCCGGGTCTGCCCCTTGGTCTCCTCCTGGTGGGACGTGCCCGAAACACCTTGCCAGCGAGGCGTTCAAGGGACATCTTGACCAGATGCCTGAACCACCCCATCTGGCTTCTCTCAATCTGGAGGAGGAGTGACTCAACACCGAGCTCCTCCCGGATGGCAGAGCTCCTCACCCGATCTCTTAGTGAGAGCCCAGCCACCCTGCGGAGGAAGCTCATTTTGGCCGCTTGTATCCACAATCTCATTCTTTCGGTCACCACCCACAGCTGGTGACCATAGGTGAGGGTTGGAACGTAGATCGACTTGTAAATCGAGAGTTTTGCTTTTCGGCTCAGCTCTCTCTTTACCATGACGGACCAATGCAGAGTCCTAGTTATTGCTGATGCCGCACCGATCCGCCTTTCGATCTACCGCTCCCGTTTAAATATCTCATAAATACAATTATTGCACGGGGAACTCGCCACAGGAACGCGGCCAACCGGACAACCTGTTCTGCGGTACAACGATGCCAGAAAAAGGGATCGGCGCAGCAGGACTTGAGTCAGTTACCTTTGACCACTACAGGTGGCGCGCAACGGTCAAATTCGGTATCAAGCAGGCTGAGGAGAACAGACCAATCAACACAAGTCCGGAAAGGCACGGAAACAACAACAACTACAACAAAAAATCAATCTGTTACTGCTCCCCCTATGACTCATACCGCCTTTCAAATTTGTAGTGAGTGGGATAGGAGCTGCAGCTCCCGCATTGTCTTATTCAACAACAGCCGAAGCTGTACAAACAGATAAATATCAAGGTACGGACGCCATTGTCTATAGAGACACAAGGACGTCAACAACAACAATAAGTGCTGCATACTAAAAATTTAGGACGCGCGATCAATCCCTTGAAACTCCCGATATTTCCGATCTTTAACACCTCGTTCTTACCTGGCTTGAGGGCGTTGCGTCTGTTTGTTTGGGCTCTCCATTGTCTTTGGGTAAATTAGTCCAACGTGCCGCCATCATGTCATAACAAACCACCGTGAAGGAAGAAGTCCTTTAAAGTCCACATTGGGGTGACGAAGAAAAAAACCCCCAATAAATACGAAAAAAAAAAAATCTAATCCACACCGTCTTCTTTCTTCATATCGGAAATCTGTAGAGAAATAATAACGATTAATAAAAAGGAAGTTTTGTTATTTAATTTAGAGATAGGTAGGGGTGTCCTGTAACCATAGCAACCCACTCTTCTTCGCATTAAAATGGTTACAAAAACACTGGAATATCGGAATAGATTAATGGTAGACATACAGCTTTAAGGAAGATGGATGCTCATCCGAAAAAAAAAATAGAAGGGATCGATGGTAAAAACAAATAAACAAACAAACAAACAAAACAACAACAATAAACTAATATACTTTTATTGTCAATGTTCAAATTTTGCATTTTACAGTTAAAAATGAACAGGTGCATGGATGAGTTTTTTCTTCATTTCGATTTTTTTGTTAGCATAAAAATAACTTACTGTAGTTTGATCAAATCTTGCAAAAAAACTATATTTTTACTATTAAAATCTCTTCATATGATAATAAAGGCTTTACTGAAATGATCATCAGCCATCGTGACTAGAGTCACACCATCAAATATGATATAATTCCTCTGTTCTACGCCTGCGGATTTTTCTGTTTTTTAAAAATAAACTTTATTTATCTATAAATCTAGTTAGTAAATAATCTGTGTTGTTTTCTAAACACATACTAGTAAATAAGACGACAGGTTGTTGTTGTTATTGTTGTTAGAAATAACAATAAATCCTACCTGTATGTAAACAACAAACTGAATCGGAACCAGTTGAAAAAGCTCATGTTGATTTTTTTCTGTCGGGACGTAGAGCTCGTAAAAAGGTTTGTGATGAGATTAAAAAGCGGGACATTCAGTCTCCTTTCAGACGATCACTGACCGCTGCTACCTGTTAGGAAAAAAAAAAAAGAAAAAAAACACGGTGAACGCCCTCCTTCTGCATTTCTTCTTTCTCAAACACATTTATCCAAAGATTTTCATTCAAATCCACGCTTTTCTTTGCGTTAATTCGATGCTTAATTTTGCCAAAACCCAGAAAAAGAGGAGAAGTAGCGTGTGTTAATGTAGCGTTCCTCCGTTTGAACACAGACGTAAGCCCCGCCCACTCACTTTCCCCCTTCCTAAGAGTCATCCAATCACAGGGGCGTAGTCAATTTGGAATTTTAAAGCGGGCCAATGGGAGGCGTTGTTACATAATCATTTTAATAAAAGCTGCTTCTTTCAGGTTAAAAAGCCACGCTGAGAAATTATATTAAAAATACACACAAATGTAGATATTTTTACTATATTTTTATGATATAATATTCAATAATTTTATATATATATTGAAATATGTGTATATATACGTACATATATGTATTTCTTAAACTAAATATGCAAGTCAGTTTAAGAAATACATACATATATACATATATATATGTATGTATGTGTACATACACATATATGTATGCATACATATGTATACATACGTGTATGTACATACATATACATACTATATGTATGTAGATATCTATGTATGTATGTATATATCTATATACATACATACATACTGTATGTACATTGACATACATACATTCCATGTATGTATGTATGTATGTATTTGTATGTATGTATGTATGTATATTTATGTATTTCAGGTATGTATCCATGTACATACATATATGTATGTATACAAAAATACATTTTGTTTCGTTTTCTGAACTTATATATATATGTGTATGCATACATACTATGTATACATATGTGTATGTACAAATAAGTGTGTACATACATATATGTATGTACAGTACACACTACATATACGTATGTACATACACATATGTAGATATGTATATATCTACATTTTAGAGTAAATATTTGTACTTTTACTTCTCTACTTTTTAAAAGTGTGTTTTGCATTTTTCGTTACATTTTCGGTAAGTTTTTTTAGCGCCTACCTAACCCTACTGCACAAAAATAACATTTGAATTATGGTTGAATACTTTTACTTTATTTAAAAAGTACAATTTACACCAATTACTTTTGTACTTTTACTTAAGTAGATTTTTTCATTTGTACTTTACTTTAACTTAAGTATTTTTTTTTGCCTAATTATCTGTAATTTTACTTAAGTACAAAAAGTGAGTACTTCAACTACCATTGATAGTATAGTACAGGTATATGTACGCAATACACACTATACTGAAAGTACAACTCTCAAATTGCGTGGATCGCGTACAAACTCGCGTACTTTTGTACATTTCGTACAAAAGTACAAATTACTTTTGTACTTTTTCTTAAGTAGATTTTTTTATTGGTACTTTTACTTTAATTAAGTATGTTTTTGCCTAATTATCAGTACTTTTACTTAAGTACAAAAAGTGAGTACTTCATCCACCACTGATTGTATGGTATATGTACGCAATACACACTGTACTGAAAGTACAACTCTCAAATTGCATGGATCATATAGACCTTTATTAGTCCTACAATGGGGAAATTGCAATGCTGCATTGCACTGCAGCAGGCAGCCACAGGTGGGAGAAACAGGGGTTGTCTTCCCTAAGGACACCTAGGCATGAGCTCAGTCGGATTCAAACTGGCTTCACCCGGTTCAAGGGCGGATATCCTACCACAGGACGGGCAAGGGTGGCTCAATGGGGAAAGATGGCTCAGTAGGTAGAGTTACTGCCCCGTAACCGGAGGGTTGTCGGTTTGATCTCACCACCCGGAAGGTCATGCTGAGGTGTCCTTAAGCAAGACTCTGAACCCCCAATTGCTCTGATGGTGGTTCGCACCTTGCATGGCAGCCTCCCGCATCAGCCTCCCCCACAGGTGAATGTGGGCTGCAATTTCAAGCGCTTTGGGTACCAACGCAGGTGGAATAGCGCTATATTAGTAGAGTCTATTTACCACTGTGCCATTGCCTCCCCAGTTACGTTAACATCTAAATCTTCAGAATTGTGGACGCCAACATGTTTGTTAATTTTGTAGCGTGACCGTTTGATCTTGTTTTGACTCATACCGTTTCAAAGTTGTTAGAAAACTTTAAACAAATCACTACTTGGCGTACCACTTGGGGCTGAACCGTGCATGAAAAAAACATGGCCGCACAGCTGATCCATTCAAAGCCCTGGCAGTGTTCAGTTTTCAGGCTCCTCCAAAAGCACAATAGAAAGCAGGACAATAGGGCTCTCCTGACCTATGCCGCGGCAAGCTTTCCCGGTTTCAGAGAGCAGCTATTGTCTGGCTGGTGCACTCTCACTCAGACAATGACAAACTTTAACTGATGCAAGTAGGACAAAAGCATTATGTCCAGTCAATCCAAAAAAAAAAGTCACAGGCACCTCGTAAATGTAAAAAAAAGGTCACGACAAGTATGCACAAACAAAACAAAAACAAAAAAGGCAAAACAGACTAAGGACAAAAACATGCATTCAAAGTGAGTGAGCTACTGCACAGTTCTGGTGAGAAAAAGCAAAAAGAGCACATGGTTAAAATTGCTCATTGTGGAGTCTCACACCAGAAGGAAGGAAAGACCTCCTGAATCTCTCCTTCACACAGCGAGGGTGGACCAGCCTGCCACTGAAGCTGCTTTTTAGTGCAGACAGAGTGTCCTGCAGGGGGTGGGACTTGTTGTCCAGCATGGATGTCAGTCTCTTCAGGACCCCTCTGTCACCCACCTCCCGCACTGAGTCCAGGGAGCAGCCCAGGACAGAGCTGGACTTCTTGATGATTCTGTCCAGCTTCTTCCTCTCCCTTTCTGTGACGCTATTGTTCCAGCAGACCACACCGTACAGCCGGGGTCACCAACCTTTTTGAAACTGAGAGCTACTTCAAGGGCACTGAGTAATGTAAAGGGCTACCACTTTGATAATAAACTTCCAAAATAACAAAGATACACAGTGTACCTTTAATTTGATATTATTATTAATGATATTCTATGTGAAGATACTGATTGTTAATTATCCATCACAATAATTATTTCAGTATGATTAAACAAGGTAGGAAACAGATACATTTCAATATGCAAGATCCAAGTGTTTCATTTTCAAATGATCACTTCCACAACATTTTGCAGGAAATCTTTTTCAATTTTTACAACAATTATCAAATCATAAACTCTGAACCATGTTTGTACAAATGATCAATTATGTAAGATTTAACAAAAATCTACTCTTTCAAAAAAAAGACGATGCAACTCTGCTTCGCCACAGTCGCACCACAGATGAGACGCACACAGTTTTCTTTCACGTTAGTAAAAAAAAACTCTTCCACCCATTCACTGTGAAAATGATAAATTTTCTTCCTTTTTTCTGCCATGTTTTTGTGGGTAGAAAACGCGTTCGTAACCTCTTCTTTGCAGCGCTGACGTTTACGTTTTATGTATTTGTTTTTAAATTTACATCACTAGAAAATAGCAACATAATTTAAAATTTTTTTAGACAGAGCTAATTTGTGATTAGTGCTATTTTTAGAACTGGCCTGCGGGCGACTGATGCGGTCGCTGCGGGCGACCTGGTGCCCGTGGGCACCGGGTTGGTGACCCCTGCCGTACAGGATGACTGATGCCACCACAGAGTGGTAGAAGGTCTTCAGGAGTGCTCCATTCACGCCAAAGGACTGCAGTCTCCTCAGGAGGTAGAACCTGCTCAGACCCTTCGTGTACAGTGCGTCGTTGTTACGAGTCCAGACCAGTTTGTTGTTGAGGTGAACACCCAGGTATTTGTAAGAGTCCACCTGCTCAATGTTCATTCCCTGGATGTTCACCGGTGAGGGAGTGGTAGAGTGAGTCCACCACCATCTCCTTGGTTTTCCATGCGTTGATCAGGAGGTGGTTTCACTGACACCAGTCCACAAATTTCCGCGTCAGTCCTCTGTACTCCGCGTCATTGTCGTTGCTAATGAGACCAAGAATTGTGGTGTCGTCGGAGATAAACTAATTAAACTATTACTTAAACTATTAGATAAACTCTTCAACAGAGTCCTGACCCGAGTTCATCCTGACATGTTCGTTTAAGTGCTCCATTCATTAACAATCCTTCCTTGGTCACTGTCTTATTGAGGATTTTTTTTAAAAAAAAACAGGCGTCAGCTGAGTTTGAGAGTTTAAGAGGATGAGGATCACTCCCCTCTCCAGGTTGTTTAAGTGGATTTGACACAAAGTGACTTCATGTTTACTCAGCAGCGGTCAATCCATCAAGCCGGCTGGCTGAGCAGTCGCACACTACACACACTGCAGAGGATGTTCTTTCTATTTGTGTACTTGAGTATGTCAGTGAAGCGCGCTATGTGAATGACTGTACTTACTGAGCTGCTCGGAACATCGAAGGTGCAAGGACCTTTACTAATAAACGAAGATTGATAGAAATGGTTATAATAATAATGCATTGTGTTTATAAAGCACTTTTCAGGACTTTCAAAGACGCTTCAATTCTGCATTATTCATTCACTCCATACTAGGACGCTGCATCGATCCGTCGTGGTAAAGAGAGAGCTGAGCCGAAAAGCAAAGCTCTCGATTTACAAGTCGATCTACGTTCCAACCCTCACCTATGGTGAGATTGTGGGTACAAGCGGCCGAAATGAGCTTCCTCCGCGGGGTGGCTGGGCTCTCACTCAGAGATCGGGTGAGGAGCTATGCCATCTGGGAGGAGCTCGGTGTCGAGCCGCTCCTCCTCCAGGTCAAGAGGAGCCAGATGGAGAGGTTCGAGCATCTGGTCAGGATACTTCCCGATTGGCTTGCTGGTGGGGTGTTTCGGGCATGTTCCACATGGAGGAGACCAAGGGGCAGACCCTGGACCTGCTGGAGAGACTATGTCTCACAGTTGACCGGGGAACGACTTGGGAGCAGGAGGATGTAGCTGGGGAGAGAGAACCCTAGGCTTCCCGTCTGTTGCCCCTGTGACCCGGCCCCGAAACAAGCAGAACGGAACGGAATTACCCCACTCTAAGTCTTAACATATTTACCGAGACCATTTAAATAAAACCTTATAAAAGTTATTTAAAAAAAATAATACAAGCTCACAGATTGAATATGATTTAAGTTTTGCTCTGTCGGGTTGAAACTGAATCCGAGCCTTCTGCCTGTTAAGCAGCTTCAATGTCAAACAAAAAGATGTTTGGCCATTCAGCTGCACAATCCCTGTTTTGTTCCCTTTCTACTGGTCACAGCTTACCTGAAGCCTACCTCTGTTCCCATGATGCTGTCCCACAAAGCCACAGCATGAGAAACCTGCCGGGCTTTTTGTCTGCTCTCGCTTTCACTAAACTCTCCGTCAAGGGAAAAGGACAATGGCTTGAGAGTTCCCAGGGCCGTGTGGGGGGCATTAGTGCGGGGATACGTTAACAGTTATCACCAAGTGCTGATGTTTTACGATAAGGATTTGTGCAGTTGTAACAAGAGGAACAATGGTGGTCTTTGTGGCTTAAAATTTATCAAAAGCAAAACAAACTTGAAAAAGAAAAAAAACACGTTCTCTTATATGTTTGATTCAACCTTAATTAAGGCTTTGTGAGAAGGTAATAAAAAAGTTTTTTTCGTGAGTGCTTTGCAGGGTCCGGAAAGATTTTGGTCATCACCAATGCCATTGAACCTAAAAGCATTTGAGATGTACCATCTGTAACGCCCTAAAACTCTTTGTTTTTTTATCCATTCATATCATTCAAATAGTTTTTAGACCATTTCAACTTGTGAGGTTTCGAAGATGGATCATTACCATTGGTTTGGTTGCGAAATCCCCCCAAAAATTAAGCCAATTCCTCTAGACTTTTAGTTCTTTCTGTTTTTCTATTTATCGATGCGTCAATTTTGGTATGTCCAAAGTTTTTATCAATACAAATGGAAATAATTAATCTTGGCATATTTGCGAAAACAGTGTAAATGTGCCATTATATTTTACTGGCGTTAATCTCATGTCCCACGCTGATAGCAGAATTGTGTGTGTATGAGCATTCCTGTTGTGTACTCGGAGTTTCAGGTGACTGAAAATCAAGAGAGTGGAGCCACATGATAATCCCTCCTGTGAGCAAGGATTGAAGTACGCTTCGGTTTGTCTGCTGACATGGACAATTAACTTTGGAAGTCACTTCAACCATGGCAGCAAAACCAACTTGATACCTCATGTTGCTTTTAGTGTGTGTTTAGTCTTTGAAAGTCTGGTGGAATCAGTCCTTTTAGGATTGAACAGTCACAAAGTAAGACGTTATACGTGTAGGTATGTTTCGGTCCATCGTCTTCCACTTATACGGGGCCGGGTCACAGGTGCAACAGCCTCAGACGGGAAGCCCAGGCTTCTCTCACCCCAGCTGCATTCTCCAGCTCACCCGGAAGGATCCCCATTCCCCGGCCAGCTCTCGTGCCCCACCCTGGGTTATGGCTCCAGAGAGTGCCCCAGTGACCCAGGTCTGGGCAAGGGCAACTTGGCCATGCTTGATCTCTTCATTGGGGGCTTCTGAGCCGCGCTTTGTCTGGCCCCTCACCTAGGACTTGTTTGCCTTTGGTGACCCAACTATGGGCATTAAGCCCCAGACAACATGGCTCCTGGAATCATTAGGGCCTGCAAACCCCTCCACCACAAGAAGGTAGTGGCTCAAGGAAGAGATGTAGGTGTGTAAGTTTTAGACATGTGAATATACATTTTTCATCTATTTAAACTAAATTTGAATGCTACAACAAATCTAATATTTGAACATATGAAGATGCAGCTGATTTGCTCTGAAAGATCAAAAAGTATCTAACGGGCAGTCCGACAACCTGCGTTGGCATACATATGAGTTTGAGACTGGAAAGCTCAGTTAGTAAGTCTCAGGACCTGTTGGTGTTCAACAGGTGTTCAAGATCCCTTGATGGGGATTGAGGCTCACAATTTATCTCATATAAAAATGTTAGGGTCTTTGGGCAACTCTCAGACATGTTCCAGGCCTCGAGGGACTGAGAACCCCAGTGTTTTGATGAGAAGCCAATGACTTTTAGAACAAAGAAGAAATGACTGAGGTATGTTGACAAAGCTGTGTTGAAATGCAACAACGCCATACCACTGGTGGTCTACCAATGATGCTGCTGGATACCGGAATTCCCCAACCTTGATCAATAAAAGTGGATTTAGAACCACCAGGAAAGAGGACAAGAGGAAGACCAAAGAGGAGGTTCATGGACACAGTGAAGGAAGACATGAAGATAGTTGGTGTGACCTAAGAAGATGCAGCAGATAGGGTTAGATGGAAGAAACTGACTTGCTGTGGGGACTCCTGAAGCGAAATGTCGAAAGAATAAGAATAAGATCAGGGCAACCACGTCTTTTTCTTGAATAAACTTTCTATACATCGTCTTTAAATTCGTAATCTTGCGAATTGTACAGTATGGTTGACCATTTTTCAAATGTCAAAATATAGACACGGCTCAGATGGATGGTTGCGTTAATGTCACTGATTGCCCGGACATTTTTTGATTGCTGTAATTTTAATCTAATTTCTGCAATACCTGCTGGAATAAAATAAAATTGAGCTGAGGCACTAGGTGGCACTATCATGGGTAGTGTTACACGGTTGTAGCTACGAAATACCGATAAAGTGCAAGAACTGTGAGAGTTTCTACATCTTCATCGGTGACATCGCTGCTTTGATATCTTTTAGAAATCAGAGATACGGTGAGGTGGTGTGGAGACGCGACTCAAGAGGCCTGCTGCTCTCGCTGTGTGTGTTTTCCATGAGTCAGTGTGGGCGTCGTCCAGGCCCAAAGAAGCCAAGCTCCATAAGCTCTCTCCATCTGTCACCAATATCCAGCAAGCAGGCTGTCGTTCTTTTATTTCTCTGTCAGTATGAAACTCACCAAAAGCAAGAATGAAGCAATGTTTGTGTTTCAGATCAAATTTATTGTCCTTTTAATAAAAAATACCATAAAAGAAATCTGGATTAAATTGATTGGATGCCACCCTTCAAATGTAACTAATCTCTTAGCCAATCAAGAATTGACGTTTACTCGGAATTCCATGTTTCTAGATGAGTTTCCGACAAAATGAGCATGTTTTCACAAACTTGGGCCAGTTCCAACCTCTGAAAAGTGGTCAAAATGTGTCAGTGGGCCTGTAAAAAGCAGACATTTTGTCAGAAAGGATTAACATTTTACGGGAACATCCATTATCAATAACCAATACATCAATTTAACATAAAATATTCACTGCCTATAACTGACTAGAGACAATTTCCGAAAAAAATTTGAAACTTCGTATATCTGCGATGTTCATTTGTTGTGGCTCCATTGAACGCGTAAGTGGGTATGAATACATGTGACACACCATGTGTGGAATGTATGAGTTCAGGAATCTTAAAAACAATAGTTTTATTTGAAAGTTAGTTGGGGGAGGGGAGCGGCGGTTGTGTGGAGCCAGCCGGGAGCTGCAATGAGTCACACCTGAAACTCATCTTCTCATCTGCTGCAACATAAATGGATCAGTTTTCACACACTCTTTGCCAGATCGTCTGTTTATCATGCTTGATCTGCTATTCAGGTTTTCTTTGGCTTTGGCTCCTACGTCAGAACCATCCTAATGAATCTGTTTTTGTTTTCTTCATCTGAACCTATCATCAATCTAATAAGTCAGTTTTTGTTTTCTTCATCCGAGCCTGTCTGTTGTGTCAAAGGTGTACTTGTGGCCTCAGCTCCACATCATGACAGTTGAGAACTGTGATGAAGGTAGACCAGGGGTGGGCAAACTTTTTGGTTCGCGGGCCACATTGAGTTCTAACATTTGACCAGGGGGCCGGAACAGGATCAGATGGATGACATGCTTTGGTAACCGCTAGAGTAGACCGATAGAATGGCGCTAAATTTTAAACAAGCGCTAAATGTTACATCAAGAACAATAAATTTCAAATCTAGCAGCGCTAGGTCTAAAATCTACTGCGATAGTGCTTAAAAACGTGCATTTAGCGGCACAAAGTTGGAAATCTAAGCGCTTGATGGAACATTTTGCTTGTTTTAGCATCTAACACGCTTGTTTACGTGCGTGTATTGGGCCCGATGACTTTCCATATTTGTGCACACTGTTTATTTTGACAGTGTGGGCATCACGGAGACACACATTTTAGTGGGAGTAGTGTTGTTGTTTTAACAAAGCATATATATATCTAGAGTGCGCCATCTAGTGAGGAAAGATCAGAATTGCAGGAGAAATAAAACATTAACAAGGTTTATTTATTTAATTTTTTTATGTTCGGCGGGCCGGATTACAACGTTTAACGGGCCGCACGTGGCCCACGGGCCGTAGTTTGCCCATGCCTGAGGTCATTCTACTAAGTGGTCCAAAGTTTGGAACTGGTGGGCGGAGCTTGGCATGACATCAATTGTACTTTTTAATTTATTGTTTCCAACACAGTTTGAACCGGGTTGAGATCTGAAATAAGTTACTTTTTTGCAAAAAAGAGGGAAAAAACACACAAAACTGTATCAGTTACATTTTGAAACAAGGTTGAAATTCTTCTCAAATCTTGTACTTCATCTTTCCAGTTTTGCTGATGACGCAGATGTGCTGAGGGGGGAAAAAAGTGAGAGAGAGGAAAAATTAACGAATGGGAATCTGATGTTTGCAGCACTTTGTTTCAGTCGAGCTGTAAAATGTTTCATTTTCACATTCCCCGCATGCTGTAAAAAAAGGTAGTGTGAAAGCAGGGAATGCAATCTGCAAAGATATGACACATTCATTAATCTGGTCTGGGGGCTTCTGAGGTTCAACTCATATTTCTTGAGTGGGATGAGGACAGATAACAGGAGAAGCATGAACTCCGTCTGATAATGAGATCTTAACCTTCACATTCCACGGGTCACAGTCCTTTCACAATGAAACACCTCCCCACATACACCCCCCCAAACAACCACAAGAGCCACACACAATCTCACACTGTATACAGTGCGAGGGTATGTACTGTACACAGCACACAAAGTTCTGGGAGAAGAAAACCTCGTGTTTTATCTGAGTCAGAGGTGAAAATGAGGCCACGTCTTTCCGATTGTGAATCAAACTAAATTCCCACAGGCTCGGATTTTTTGATTCTGAAATCAGTTGGGGAAAAAAAAAAGCAAAGACGGCAAAACTCATGACTTAAACGTATTTAAAAGTTGTGCAGATAAAAAGTAGGTAAAACATAAAATAAATGAGAAGCAAATATAATGAAGTGAAACACACTTTGTCACAAAAAACATTCATAAAGTTTGATTCTTTTAAGATTTTATTATAGCTAAACTGAAAGTGTGACTAAATCTGCGTTCAACCCCAAGAACGCCATGCCTATTATCAAGTACGGGGTTGGTAGTATTATGCTGTGGGCCAGTTTTGGGCTAGTCAAGGTGAGAGGCAGTGTGCATATCAAACAGGTCTGTCGGGGCCACACACACAAATCCCTTCACATACACAGTCATTCCTAGGGGAATTTCGCAGTGGTCAGCCCAATATGAATGTTTTTGGGGGGTAGGAGGAAACCGGAGTACCCAGAGAAAATCCACACATACACAGGGAGAACATGCAAACTCCACATAGAAAGTTCATTGTTCAAAGCCTCGTCCCCACCCGGAACTCAAACCCCTGACATTCTTGGGACAAAGCTTGGAACACTTGGTCTTTCTGTGTAGAGTTTGCATGTTCTCCTCATGTATGCGTGGGTTTTCTTTGGGTACTCTGGTTTCCTCCCACCCTCCAAAAATATGCATGTTAGGTTGACTGGTCGCTATGAAATTTCCCCTAGGTACAGTATGTGTGTAGATGGTTGAGTCTTTGTGGCCCCACGACAGACTGCCTCTCGCCTTGAATCATCCGGGATAGGCTCTGGCATCCACGCAATTTTGTTAGGGATTGCCGGTTCAGAGGATGAATGAAACTAGTTTGTTTTGTTGTATCATTTCTATTTTTATCTTAAAAAGAAGTTTTCTTTATCATAACGTTTCCTTGAAAGTCATCTCATTTTCAAATGGTTTTGGCACTTGAAACAAAATTGTTCCTAAAAATGTGTCGTTACTGGGAACTGAAGCCAGAGAGTAATTTAATCTCTTCTTGTTTCAAACTATATTTAAAGTCAACTTTGATTACAATTAGTAACAAAGAAAAACATTTTTTATAGCTTTTTTTTTTAAACTGTCTGTTTTTATCAGTGTGGATATTACGATTTGCCTTTAGATAATGTGGCTAACATGTATAAATTTTTTAGAAAAGCTTTTTATCTCCTTTAGATCATGGCTACCAAAATGTTCTGTCACATAGTCAGAGCTAAATATCCTAAAAGTTTGTGGAAAAGTCCACTTTTAACAAAATATTGTCTCTAAAATACAAGTTTTAGGTTAAGAAAAAGCCAGATGGGTTGGTTTGGATACCTGGTTAGGATGCCTCCCGAGTGCCTCGCGGATGAGGCACCTGGGAGGCACATCCCTCCCACTGGGAGGAGACCCAGAGGCAGATCTCGGACCTCCTGGAGAGTCTATGGGATTCTCTTAGGTGAGCCGGAGGAGGCAGCCGAAATGAGAGAAGCTTGGGCTTCTCGTCTGAGGCTGTTGGTCCCGCGATCCAATCCCGTAAGCGCAGAAGATGACAGAACGGAACAGAAACACAAGTTTTCTTTCGGCATTCCCTTCAAGGGTCGCCACAGCAAGTCAGTTTCTTCCATCTAACCCTATCTGTTGCATCCTCTTCGGTCACACCAACTATCTTCATGTCTTCCTTCACTGTATCCATGAACCTCCTCTTTGGTCTTCCTCTAGTCCTCTTTCCTAGTGGTTCCAAACCCAGCATCCTTCTCCTGATGTACTCGGTCTCTCTCCTCTGCACATGTCCAAACCATCTCAGTCTGTCCTCTCAGACTTTATCTCCAAAACCTCTAACATGTGCTGTTCCTCTGATCCCGTCCATCCTGGTCACTCCCAGAGAGATCCTCAGCATCTTCATCTCTGCTACCTCCATCTCTGCTTCCTGTCTTTTCCTCAGTGGCACTGTCTCTAGACCAATCAGCATGGCCGCTCTCACCCCGGTTTTGTACACTTTTCCTTTCATTTTAGCTGAAACTCTTCTATCACACATCACACCTGATACTTTCCTCCACCCGTTCCAGCCTGCCTGCACACGCTTCTTCACCTCTTTTCCACACTCTCCATTGCTCTGGACTGTTGATCGTAAATACTAAAAATCTTCCACCTTCTTTATCTCTTCTCCCTGTAACCTCACTTTTCCATTTCATTCCATTTTCCTCAGTGCCATTGCTTGTTTAATAAAGAAGTAGTTTTGATCAAATTAGCTTCCTTAATTTAAATTGAACACATCATTGACTTGAATAGGATAAAAAAGCGAGACCCAGAGAGACCAGACGTCTGTTTCACCATCAGACAGGGAGGACACCTGTCTGGTACTCTTAGGTTTCGGTGAGAAAATAAAAACTCTTTGATTTACTGTGTTGACTTTCAGTTCCCGTCTCTTTCATCTCCTTTTTAAAGCTCTTCAAAAGGTCACATTCTGTCCGTTGAACAGTGACAGTGAACTGAAAACATACCTCCAGGTCACGGAAGTATTCATTGTAGTCCAGGGCATAGCCAACTACGAACCGGTTGGGAATCTCGAATCCGACATCTATCAAAGGAAGGAGACATGAAAAGCTTAGATCTAAAGAAAACTTGAAAGGCTTTTCTGTTATAAATAAAAAAACATTTACTCTTATTTGACCGAAAGCACTTGAAGGCAAATATTTTATGTAGGTTTTCAGTTTATTTATCAGGTGGACCTGTGGGGGTGGGGCGTTGCCTTTGAAATCTGCCAACACAATTCAACATAGAGAAAGATTAAAGCTACTTGTGGGACTAAAATGGTAAATAAAAAACATTATTTATAAAGACCATGTGCAGGTGTCACATCCAGGAAGACATGATGTGCATAGGTAACGGCCTGTTGGTCGTACATACTTTATGACTGGATCATGATTGAATCTAGAAGTAAAACGGATGTCCAATTTCAGAACTCGTCATTGGGAGGAGTCCGAAAAAAAAAAAGGGAATTTTAAAATGAGCTGCATTTATTAGACGATGCGCATGACATATTTATTTGTGTGTTTTTTTTTTTTTAAAGTGGAGTAATTGTAATGGGCAAACTACGGCCCGCGGGGCCACATGCGGCCCATTAAACACTTTAATCCGGCCTGCCAAACTTGAAAAAATTAAATAAATAAACTTGTTAATGTTTTTTTCCCCTGCAATTCTAATGTTTCATCACTAGATGGGGCCCTCTGGATATATTGGCTTTGTTGAGAAAACAACAACACTGCTCCCATTAAAATGTGTGTGTCTCCGTGATGTGCACGCTGTCAAAATAAACAGTATGCACAGATATGGAAAGCCATCGGGGCCAAATACACACACGTAAACAAGCGTGTTAGATGTTAAAACAAGCAAAATGTTACATCAACCACTTAGATTTCAAACCTAGCGCCGCTAAATGCCCGTTTTTAAGTGCTATCGCACTAGATTTCAGACCTAGCGCCGCTAAATTTGAAATTCAACGCTCTTTATGTAACATTTAGCGCGCTTGTGAAAAAATCTAGCACACCAACTGGTGTCTAGCACACCAGTTGGTGTGCTAGATTGGTAATCTAGATTACCAAAGCTAGATTATCATGCTTTGGTAATCTAGCGGTTACCAAAGCATGCCATCCTTCTGCTCCTGCTCCAGCCCCCTTTGTCAAATGTTAGAACTCAATGTGGCCCGCGAACTAAAATGTTTGCCCACCCCTGAGCTAACGTTAGGTAGAAGGCAGGATACAACCTGTACAGAACACCACTTTGTTGCAGGATGTACAGAAAGACAAACTCCACAAACACAAAAACAATCTGGTAAACTTAAAATAACCAATCAGCGTTACATGCACGTTTCTAAACGGTGGAAGAAAACCACACATAGGAATTTATCCAGAATGAAAGACAAACTTTTACCTGCTTTCTACGTTTCACAGAACATGAGCACCACGTCTAGGGCTCACAATTTTCTAACTTAGTTTTTGTGACTGAGACACGGAGAAGGAGAACATAGGAGGGTGTGCTGTTTGGTTGCTATGGTTACAGTGATACTTGACTCCAACACTCCGTCAAACTTACCGGTAGTTACGAACTAGGGAGTTTAAAGATAGTAACCTAAACTTCTGTGTTTTAGTTTTCGGCACTTTCACCAGTATGAGAAGCTGCATAAAAAATACGAGGTAATTCATACGTCAGACCACAAAATGCTGTTTAAACAAAAACCTAAACTAGATGTCGTAAATACTCACAGTCTGTCAGGCCTTCAGCCATGTTTGGAACCCTCTTCACGAGTAACCTGAAGCAAAAAAAAAAAATTGAATGAGATTTCAGTTTTTGGGTAGTACAGTGACCTAACAGCAAGAAGGTCATGGATTCGAGTCCGGGATGGGATGAGGCTTGAAATACTGGCCTTTCTATGTGGAGTTTGCATGTTCTTGTATGTGTGGGTTTTCTCTGGATACTCTAGTTTCCTCTCATCCTCCAAAAAGATGCATGTTAGGTTGATTGACCACTACAAAATTTCTCCGAGGTGTGTGTGTGTGTGGTCGCGTGACAGACTGGTGACCTGTTCAGGGTGTACCCTTCCCCTCGCCTTGAATCAGTTGGGATGGGCTCCGGCATCCTCCGCACCGTAAGGGAAAGAC
Source organism: Neostethus bicornis (assembly GCA_902685375.1). Lineage (NCBI taxonomy): Eukaryota > Metazoa > Chordata > Actinopteri > Atheriniformes > Phallostethidae > Neostethus > Neostethus bicornis. The sequence goes on along the minus strand of LR738553.1, from coordinate 7,578,512 downwards.
GGTTAAGAAGGTGACTGACTGTCTAAAACAACACTTTAAAATCAGGGCAGAGAGGTGGCTGGGAGTATAGCTGCTGCTCCTCCGGGTCGAGAGAAGCCAGATGGTGTGGTTTGGGCATCTGTTTAGGATGCCCCCTGAATGCCTTGCGGGTGAGGTGTTTCGGGCACGTCCCAATGGGAGGAGACCAATTGGCAGATCCTGGACCTGCTGGAGAGACTATGTCTACAGCTGGCTGGGGAACGACTCAGGATCCTTCCGGGTGAGCTGGGGCGAGAGAAGCCTGGGCTTCCCGTCTGAGGCTGTTGCTCCCCTCAACCCAGCCCTGGATAAGCAGAAGACAACAGAACGGAACTTTCTCAATTTCGAATCAAGGGGTGTCGGAGTCTAACATAATTAGTTTAGCAGGCAAGAAGAAGGGCAAACTCCGCACGACTCACCAGTCTCTCAGTGGAACTCACAGAGAGACCCAATCACTGTTCATGATTCGAACAGAACAATTTCAGTTTGTAGGACAAATATAATTTTGAATGTATTGACTCGAACAAAATAAAACCAGAGCTATTAAATTTAAGTGGAAACACAATTCAGTCGTCACATGTAATTTTAATTTTGACATATGTGACAAATGATGACGTTGCGCATTTGTAAAATGTACGAAAGTGACGGGAAAAAACTAACATGAATTCAAATTAAACAATCCACAAACATGTTTTATAGCACCGAAAATAAGTTTGTAGTTATGTCCTAGGGTCTTTAAGTTTTTATCAGTAAATAAATAAACAAACTCCTAGCATGTTTTTTAGGGAAGATGTTTATCTTTGACAATGCGTCGGAGCCTCCCAGCAGCAGAAGAATGTAACAATGAAGAGGTAATCCACCTCGTGTCACATCTATGACGGGAAACATTAACGTCTGAAATAAGTCCTCACCCGGCAACCTTGACCATCTTGGGTTCAAAGGTCTCCACATGCTTCAGAAGAGCTTTCATGGTCTTTCCTGTGTCGACTATGGCCTGAGGGAAGGGAAGACCAAAAAGAAAAGAGAGCAATGAGGAGGGAGGGGTACGGGACACCAGAGATAAAACAATCAAGATAAGTGTTTTTTTTTTTTTAGTTTCCTGTTACAAGGAGAATATCTACATCATTTCCTTCTACTTTTTTTTTTTTTTACTCACTCTATTCATCCCTCACTGGGAAAATTTGTGTGCTGCACTCCTACACCACAGTAAGCTGCCAACGACAGCACCAATGGTGGGAGAATCAGGGGGTTAGGTGTCTTCTCCAAGGACTCTAGATGTACAGTCAGTGGGATGCGAACCCGCAAACTTCTGGTTGACTTCCGGTCCGCGGGTGAACGCTCTAACCACTGAGCCACCGTCTCCCCAAACATATCTAAAAGTTCCGTTATGTCATCTTCCGCTTGTTCCGGGGTCGGGTCGCGGGGGCAACAGCCTCAATCGGGCAGCCCAGGCCTCTCTCTCCCCGGCTGCATCCTCCAACTCACCTGGAAGGATTTCAAATCGTTCCCCGGCCAGCTGTGAAACATAGTCTCTCCAGCGGGTCCGGGGTCTGCCTCTTGGTCTACTCCTGGTCAGACGTGCCCAAAAAACCTCACCCTAGACCTCCCACCCATACTACGTCAGAGTTCGTATATTAAACTTTTTTTTGTGATATACATTTTTTTTATGTTTTTATGTATTTGTTTTTAAATTTACATCACTGTAAATGAAATTAAAAAAGAATAGCAACATAATTTAAAAAAATTTTAGACAGAGCTAATTTGTGATTAGAGCTATTTTTAGAACTGGCCTGCGGGCGACCTGGGGCCCGCGGGCACCGGGTTGGGGACCCCTGAGCTAGCGGTTCAGGTGAAATAGGGCTTGGGGAAGCATGGGTGTATGAGGAGTGCAAATAATAATGCAAATAAAAGTATCTAATATTGATAATTCTGTTTTGATTTGAACTATAATTAAAAAAAAAAACTGACCAGAAGTTGCATGGGACAGGAACCGAACGCCTAAAAGGTCTCGGGTACTAAAAAGTTTGGGAGTCACTAATTTAACATATAACGACCCAGTCTTACCTCGACTATCAGCACACTCTGGGTCATAAAAAAAAAAAAAGAAAAACATCATTAGCAAGGCAGTTTACACACATCACAAGTACAGTGAAGATAAAGACTACGGTTGTTCTCGTGGATTTATTAGAGACTGTTTCCATAGCGACACGGTTTGGCAGCATCCTTTGCATTTTAACAAAAAAACACAGACAAGTCTTTCTGTTCTCCACACCAATAAACATCTGTTTGTGCAGTGAGCGTTTTCCCTGCTGCTGGGTTTCAGATGAGTTCTGGTTCCTCTGGTGAGGAGAGTCTTTGTAAGACCAGTGAGGAGTATCTATGGTTCAGGGAAAGTGATCTGAGAGAATGCAGGCTCACGGCCAATCCTCCTGTTCTACACCTGAATGTTCTTATACAACACACAGACAATGAACTGATTGAGGTTAAAGTACAGAAAACACACACATTCAAACAAAAAAAATACTTTAAATGTATTCAAAAAATATTAATAAAGATGGCTGATGTGGAAATGTGACTTCTAGGAGGTTTAACCATGTTTGAACAATATTAACACGTCAGAAACACGTCACAAACATGTCAGAAGTGTTTTTTATTTTATTCATGGAAAAGTGAGGTTACAGGGAGAAGAGATAAAGAAGGTGGAAGATTTTAAGTATCTAGGATCAACAGTCCAGAGCAATGGAGAGTGTGGAAAAGAGGTGAAGAAGCATGTTCAGGCAGGCTGGAACGGGTGGAGGAAAATATCAGGTGTGATGTGTGACAGAAGAGTTTCAGCTAGAATGAAAGTGAAAGTGTACAAACCGTGGTGAGACCGGCCATGCTGTTTGGTCTAGAAACAGTAGCACTGAAGAAAAGACAGGAAGCAGAGATGGAAGTAGCAGAGATGAAGATGCTGAGGATCTCTCTGGGAGTGACCAGGATGGACAGGATCAGAGGAACAGCACATGTTAGAGGTTTTAAAGTCAGAGAGGCCAGACTGAGATGGTTTGGACACCTGATACTTTCCTCCGCCCGTTCCAGCCTATCTGAACACGCTTCTTCACCTCTTTTCCACACTCTCCATTGCTCTGGACTGTTGATCCTAAGTACTTAAAATCTTCCACCTTCGTTATCTTTTCTCCCTGTAACCTCACTTTTCCATTTGGATCCCTCTCATTCACACACATGTACTCTGTCTTACTCTGACTAATCTTCATTCCTCTTCTTTCTAGTGCAAACCTCCACCTCTCCAGCTTTTCCTCCACCTCTTCCCTCCTCTCACTACAGATCACAATGTCATCTGCAAACATCACTGTCCATGGAGATTCCTGTCTGACCTCGTCTGTCATTCTGTTCATCACAAAAGGGATTTGTGGGTCTTCAATTCAGCACACCTGGTTCCAATTACATCTCCCTTATGTCTCCACCTGTGTCTCGTCTTCCCCCTACAGGACGATTCGGGCAGTCAAGAGGGGTTATTGGAGGGGCTATTGTGGCACTATTGGTAGGGACACTCCGGTGGGTTCAGTGTGGGGTATGATTAGGAGGATGGGTGGGGGTGCACGGTGTTTTGATTTACCGGCTTTACGGAATGGGGACCGGATTGTGGTTGGGGACCAGGAAAAGGCAGAGGTGTTGGCACAGCGGTTTGTGGAAACTCAGAATGTTGAGGCTTTGTCGGTGGAGGGGCGAGCTGTGAGGAGGCAGTTGGAGGAAGAATTTGCAGGGGAGCTGGGCAGGGATGATGATGTCATGGAGGTGGTAAATGATGTATTTACAATGGGGGAGTTGGAAACAGCTTTGGCGAAAGGAGGTCAGTCGGCGCCTGGTAAAGATGGTATTGTATATGGCATGCTCAGACAGCTGGGTAGTGTGGGTAAAGGGAAACTTTTGGGATTATTTAATAGGGTGTGGAGAGAGGGGGTGGTGCCGGCAGGGTGGAAGGAGGCAGTGATTCTCCCGATTAGGAAGCCTGGAGCGGATACAAGTGATCCAGGAAACTACAGGCCGATTGCTTTAACGTCTGTAGTCTGCAAGTTGATGGAGAGGTTGGTAACTCAGAGGTTGGAGTATAAGTTAGAAAAGGGGAATCTATTGTCACAATACCAATGTGGTTTTAGGAGGGGTAGGAGCACTTTGGATTCGTTAGTTCGGTTGGAGGATGATGTTAGGAAGGCACGGGTGAATAGAGAGGTTTTGGTGGCGGTATTTTTTGATGTTGAAAAAGCCTATGATATGTTGTGGAGGAAGGGACTGTTGATTACACTACGCACGATGGGGATTAGAGGGAGAATATTCAATTGGGTTCGGAGTTTCTTGGAGGGGCGGAGGATTCAGGTTAAGGTTGGGAGAGCGATGTCGTCGGTTTATGACGTGGAGAATGGGACGCCGCAGGGGAGTGTAATTAGCCCTACCCTGTTTAATGTTATGTTTAATGGTGTGTTTAGTGGGGTGGGGAATGATTTAGGTAGATCACTGTTTGCTGATGATGGGGCGTTGTGGAAGAGGGGACGGAACAGGGAGTATGTGGTTGGGAAGGTGCAGGAGGGTATAGACAGGGTGCAGGCTTGGGGTGACAGGTGGGGTTTTAGATTTTCGGTGGACAAGACAAAAGGTATGATGTTCTCGAGGGGCCGGGTTGGCACTGTGAAGGGTTTGAAGCTCTATGGTAGGCACATTGAGATGGTGGGGTCTTTTCGTTTTCTGGGTCTAACTTTTGATAGGCAGTTGGTGTGGAGGGAACATGTAAGGTACTTGACCAGTAAGTGTGACAAGATATTAAATGTCATGAGATGTCTGGCTGGGGTGGACTGGGGGGCCAGTTTTTCAGCTTTGAGGTGCCTGTATGATGCCCTGATAAAATCCAGATTGGATTATGGATGTGTGGTTTATGGTTCGGCGGCGCCTACAGTGTTACGGGATTTAGATGTGGTGCAGGCCAAGGCCCTGAGGATTTGTTTAGGTGCTCTGAGGACTTCGCCAGTGAGTGCCCTGAGGGTGGAGGCGGGTGTCATGCCACTCGCTCTGAGGAGGAAGCGCCTGGCGGTGAATTATTGGGTTTCCTTGAGAGGAAAGAGCCATAATCACCCTGGGCGGGGGGTTCTGGATTGGTCCTGGGAGAGGGGTGTGAAGGAAACTTTGAGTTTTGGGTGGGTAGGGGGTTTGTGGGCACGGGAATTGGGTGTGGGGGATTTGGAGTTGGAGCGGGAGGAAAATTTTCAGATGGTGCCACAGTGGAGGCTGGGAGAGGTGAGGGTGGAATTGGGGATGGTGGGGTGGAGACGGAGGTTTGGGGATGTGAATGTGGCGGGAGCATTTAGGAGTATTATTGAGGAGAATTATGGGGATTACACATTGGTGTTTACGGATGGTTCAAGGGATCCGGTTTTGGGGAGGACGGGTGCGGGAATGGTGGTGGAAGGGTCTGGAGTGGAGGTAGGGGTTCGCACGTCAGATCACTTATGTATTTTCACGGTGGAGTTATATGCAGTGTGGATGGCTGTGGTGTGGGCGATGCAACATGGTGGTGGGAAAGTACTTATATGCACGGACTCGTTGTCAGTGGTTCGGGCTCTTGAACTGGGGAGGGTGAGGTATCATCAAGGTTTGTTTTGGGATGTTTTGAATATGGTGTCGGGGGTGATAGGAGGGTCGTTGGTGTTTATGTGGGTTCCGGGCCATTCTGGGATTGGGGGAATGAGCGAGTGGATGAGGTGGCAAAGAGGGCTGCGGATCGAGTGGTGGTGGAGAGGGTCGTGGCTCTGTCACGAGGGGAGGTGAAGGCGTTGGTCTGGAAGGGGATAATGCAGCAGTGGCAGATGGAGTGGGAGTCAGAGGTGAAGGGACGACACTTGTATGAAGTACAGAGGACGGTGGGGGTGACTGTGGATCCGGTGGGTGGTGGAAGGCGGGGTCAGGTGGTTTTTAGCAGGTTACGTATTGGGCACACGGGATTGAATGAAACGCTCAAGATTCTGGGTAAACATTTGGATGGGTGTTGTGATTTCTGTGGGGAGTTGGAAGGGGTTAGTCACGTGGTGTTAGCGTGTAGAAAGTAGGAGGAAGAAAGAGAGGCTATGATGGTGGTGCTGAGGAGTGTTGGGATGAGACAAGTGAGCTTGGAGGAGGTGTTTTTGTATGGACGTCAGGGGAAGGGTTTTGGTGCCCTGTACACTTTTTTGAGGTGTACAGGGTTATTGAGGAGGATTTGAGGTTCGTGACAGTCAGTAGGTGGCGGTAATGCACCCAGGTTGGTGCTTCATGCCGCAAACTAAAGAAGAAGAAGAAGAAGTCTTCCCCCTAGTTATTTAACCCTACAAAATCACTCTGGTGTCAGATCATCTGGTGTTCTGCTTTCCTTGATGCCATGATGGTGTCCCTCTATGTGGTCTTCCAGGTCACATATGCGTACCCCTCTTCCCTAACTCTTGATTAACTGCCGTCAACTGGCTACGCTTCTGGGACCCCACATCTCCACCTTCACCACCTCATGACAGAAACGTAAGAAATTTTGTTTACAAACAAAACACAACGGCTTGGTATTTGTTTTGTCGAGTTTTATAACAATGCCACCTACTTGGAAGGTGTTAGTAAATATACAAAGATTAATAATCCGAACATTTAAAGTAAAATATTTGGGGTTATTTTATGTACTCGGTACCTTTGATGTTTTGCCAGCTTTAAGCTGAAGAGCCCCCCCTACAGTTCACAGTTATGTCTCAGATGATGAATGGATATTACAGTCGGTGAAAACGTGACTCACCTTTCCACGGAGAAAAGACAGATCACTGCTTCCAATAATGTGCAGGTCCTCTGTTGATTGGTCGTTCTCCCAGGAGAGAGACAGAAACGGTGATTAATCATTTTTCGCTTCAAAGGAGACGCATTCGTTTTATTTACTGCCGGGAGAAACGGGATTAAAGAAGTGTGTTATCGTAGTACAGTAGTAAAAAAGGTCCAATCTGGTGGAACTCTAAGGTTATATCCAGCTTCATTTTTCAACAACCTGAACCCTCATCGACTCTTCTTAGAAATTTTAGCAATAGTTCTGCGGAATCTTGGAAATTTTTCTCCTGATATTGGTTTCATTTTTCAGAATTATCAAATATTTTAGTGTAATTTTGTGTGTAACTTTACCGTTCCGTTCCGTCATCTTCCACTCATCCGGGGCCGGGTCGCGGGGGCAACAGCCTTAGAAGGGAAGCGCATGCTTCTCTCACCCCAGCTGCATCCTCCAGTTCACCTGGAAGGATCCCGAGTCGTTCCCCGGCCAGCTGTGAGACATAGTCTCTCCAGCGGGTCCGGGGTCTGCCCCTTGGTCTCCTCCCGGTGAGATGTGCCCGAAACACCTCACCAGTGAGGCATTCGGGGGGGCATCCTGAACAGATGCCCAAACCACCCCATCTGGCTGCTCTCGACCTGGAGGAGGAGCGGCTCGACACCGAGCTCCTCCCAGATGGCAGAGCTCCTCACCCGATCTCTGAGTGAGAGCCCAGCCACCCTTAACGCTGATTGGTTACCCTATGGTCACCCACAGCTGGTGACCATAGGTGAGGGTTGGAACGTAGATCGACTTGTAAATCAAGAGCTTTGCTTTTCGGCTCAGCTCTCTCTTTACTGCGACGTCCCACTGGGAGGAGACCAAGGGGTAGACCCCGGACCCGCTGGAGAGACTATGTCTCACAGCTGGCCAGGAACGACTTGGAATCCTTCCGGGTGAGCTGGAGGATGCAGCCGGAGTGAGACAGGCCTGGGCTACCCGTTTGAGGCTGTTGCCCCTGCGACCTGACCCCAGAACAAGCGGAAGATGACGGAACGGAGCCCCTTGAGATGAGACATCTCATTTTTGAGGGGGTGTTTTTTTTAGAATGTTTTTAGTGTTTTATTTCAGTTTAATCGCAACAAATATACAAAAAAAATGAAGAAAAAGTAAAAAGTCTAGGAAAGTCAAAGATCAACGTAACTACACTAAATAGACGACCAATTCCGGAACTGGTAGTTCTAGTGTTAAAAGACATCACACCTTAAATAAATGTCATATTTCTGAGCAAACAAATTCTGCATTCTATAGATACTAACTATATAACTATGAGATAAAAATGATTATCTCATAGAAAATTTGTGAAAAATTTCTGTTTAAAGAGGACCATACCTAAAAAGTATGTATGTTTTAAAGGTTCTTTTCAAGAATAATTGTGTCCAAAATGTGCCTTTTTTACGTGAAGTCACTCTATCATTTAATGAAACCCTACATACTACCTTGAGATTTGCTGTTTTACTTGTAATTCTGAGGCCCTTTAAGTAACAAACAGTGTTTTATAGGGTTTTCCCCTGCAGCTCAGTGCCATGTTTGTCATACCTACTGCATGACAAATGCTCGGAGCGAGACAAAAACACGCAATTATCTCAAAGGAAGCCAAATATCAAGCTTCACTTGGATCTTTGAAGTTAAAGTGGACATGCTGTGGATGCATGGCTTGGACTAGAGCAGTGGTGAGTAAATACTAGCTGCAGGGCAGGACATGTGACGCAACCGTCGACATGGCCTGCTATCATCCCTTCATCATGCACCCCTATACTTTTATGTAACACTGCCTTCGAGCAGGTCTGGGATGTTTTCTTTAGCTAGCTCATGTGTTTATCTGGTCTTTCAGATCACAAAAGTTCTGTTTAAATAAAAAAAAAAAAGTTCAAAAAGAAGTTTTGAATTGTCTGTGACGAAAAAAAAAGGGAAGAAATGTGACGCCATGTGTTAAACGTGAAAAATCTGGGTGACTTTTATTAATTCTGAGCCAAAAAAAATTCATTCATCTTCTGTAATATCCATTACTAAGAGAATTGTGGGTAGTATGCCAGCCGATTCAAGGCGAGAGGCAGGGTACACATGAACAGGTTGCCAGTCTGGGGCCACACTGGCAGCAGTTTCTTAGCGGCCAATAAACCTAACTGTTGTGGTTCCCTCACCCACCACCAGAGAGAGCCACAGACCATCTCATCTTTCCCCCAATTCTACCTGATTTGGACCACCTGCGCCTCATTCCCCCTGCTGATTATTTAAAGGCAGCCTCACCAGCATTCCCTGTCGGGTCTTCATGCCTTCCTGCCTTGGCTGACTCCCGACCCTACGGATATCTTTTTGAAATTGAGATTAACTTCTTGAAAACTTTATTGATCCGTTTTGACTCCTGTTCCTTTGCTTACAGCCTTGCTGATCCTTGGTTAAATAAATCTTGTTTGATGTTCTGAATTTGGGTCCTCCTCCTCCTTATCATGACACTTACATGCTTGTTTTTGAAGAGTGGGCGGAAACCGGAGTACCTGGAGAAAACCCACACACACACAAGGAGAACATGCAAACTCCACACAGAAAGGCCAGTATTCCAAGCCTAGTCCCCACCTGGGACCCGAACCCCCAACCTTCTTGCAGTTAGACCACTACACACCATGCAGCCCGTTCCATTCCGTCATCTTCCGCTCATCCGGGGTCGGGTCGCGGGGCAACAGCCTCAAACGGGTAGCCCAGGCTTCTCTCATCTGGCTGCATCCTCCAGCTCACCCGGAAGGATCCCGAGTCATTCCCATGCCTGCTGTGAGACATACTGTAGTCTCTCCAACGGGTCCGGGGTCTGCCTCTTGGTCTTCTCCTGGTGGGACATGCCCAAAACACCTCACCAGAGAGGCGCTCGGGGGGCATCCTGACCAGATGCCTGAACCACCCCATCTGGCTTCTCTCGACCTGGAGGAAGAGCGGCTCGACACCGAGCTCCACCCAGAGGGCAGAGCTCCTCACCCGATCTCTGATTGAGAGCCCAGCCAGCCTGCGGAGGAAGCTCATTTCGACCGCTTGTATCCGTGATCTCATTCTTTCGGTCACCACCCACAGCTGGTGACCATAGGTGAGGGTTGGAACGTAGATCAACTTGTAAATCGAGAGCTTTGCTTTTCGGCTCAGCTCTCTCTTTACCACAACGGACCGATGCAGTGTCCTAGTTATTGCTGACGCCGCACCTATCCGCCTGTCGATCTCCCGCTCCATCCTTCCCCCACTCGTGAACAAGACCCCAAGATACTTAAACTCCTTCACTTGGGGCAGGACCCTGTCCGTGACTTTCAGGGGGCATTCCACCCTTTACCATCCAGCCCAAAAACCAAAACACAACCAAGTGGAATCAGTATGACGACTTTCTGTCAAAATAAAGAATCTATAGATCACGTATCTCACGTGTTTGGAGCTGTTTTTGTTGGCATCTATCCTAACAAGTCAGATTTTTTTGTTCAGGTTCATTCTGAAATCCCACACCTGATCTCTGTGGAGGAACAACATCTACATCTGCTGGTTGAAAACAATATGACTGAGGATGGATTTAAAAGGATCAAATCCAGCCAATAATCCAGGCATGGCCAACCTTTTTTGTCCCAAAATCTACTTTTTAAGTATCAAACCTCTTGCGATCTACCTGTCCAGTGTCAACATCACAAAAATTCACAGATCATTTCCAGTCTGCAGTAAAACTACCCTCACAACACAATTAGACGTCACAAAAACGCCTTCTCTCAAACATCAACAAATTTCTTTCTCGCTCGGTCTCTCTCACACACACAAACTCTCTCTCAAACACACAGATAAATTTTGTGCGTACGCAATACTTCGATAGGGGTCACTGCTGCAATAGGTTCTGCTCATTGAGAACAGGCTTAACAACATGCTTTCACCTCAAAGACCCCCAAATTCTCCAACAACACTAGAAAAAGCCACTGGAGTGTTTTTTTTTTCTTCGTTTGTTTGTTTGTTTGTTAAAAAAAAAAAAAAAAGAATCACTCGTGTCAGGATTCCTTCTCTTGCCGCCAGAGGGAGCCCTGGATGTTCCTAGTCAACCTAATTAGCGTTACCTGAGGATGATTTCTGATTCCACGCATCTGTACACCCTGCCATGTATTTAAGGACAATCAACCCGAACTTCCATGTCGGGTCATACCATCCCTTTTAGCCAGGTCATCCTGGATGCATGATCATGATTGAACTTTGTTATTATTTGAACTTTTGAAATCCTGAGTTAATCCTGTGCTCTTTGCTTTACGGATTTACCTGAAAGTGTTAGTAAACTTTGTATTGAAGTCCTGCATTTGGGTCCTCCTCCTTCCACATCCATAAAACCCTGACAGCTAGAGGGTCTGAATACTCGCTAAAAATAGCGTCAAATTTGCAGAGTTGGCAACACTGACTTCCTGTCATTTCGGGTCTTTTTTTTTCCTACACACCTGGCGGTGAACTTGGAATCAGATCGACTGGAATAATCTATCTAACTTTGCAGCTATCAATGAATTTATTTATTCAACACTTTCGATTTTTGTTAAAAAATACTTAAAGTTTGAAGTATATTTTCAGACATTGACAATAGGGTTGATTAGTTAGGTTTAACTAATCCTAATTTTAGGTCTAACCCTTTAACGCAAACACATTTTTCACCTTTTATACTCAGACCGGTCGCACGCACTTTCGAACTAACAGGAAACCAGAAGTGAACAACAGGAATATTGGAATAATCACGCAGTGACTTATTTTCTTACATTGCTGGGTGCTTATAGTAGTTTTGCCCGATTCGGTTGCCAAACCCTGTAGAGTACTTTCACGTGACACTGCCAACCTGTAAGTTGGCCATTTTGGAAGCAAAGATCAGTATGAAACTAAGTCAGCCATTTTGGAGGCAAAGATCAGGCATAGATCAGTATGAAACTAAGTCGGACATTTTGGAGGCAAAGATCCGGCATAGATCAGTATGAAACTATCAACACTAATAATTAAAAAACAAAACAGTCCATTTTACCAAGTAGCTCTTCAAACGTATAAACTCCACCCGTGTCTCCAGGTACCGGTTGGAGTTTCGTCCCAGTACTTTGATGAACTCCACCAGGTCTGAACAGAACTTGTAGCCCCCTTTCAGGACGCAGAGGACCATGATGTTATCATCTCCAAAGTCCTCCATGATGTAGTGGGCCAAACGCTCAATCCTGCAAGGAGAGACCAGACCAATCAGAAAGCAGGAGGCACTACAAACATCTGGGAGCTCATTTGTAAAAACTTGAGTAGATCTTAACAAAAGCTAATGTTTTGCTTAACTTGTTTTAAATACACATTGTACAACCAAAGTCGAAACGTCTCAGTTATCAAACACACTGTCCAGAGGACACTTAGAAGCCTTTTCTACCATCGATCACTCCTGGACGAGGGATTACGCAAACATCTAACCTGTAACAAATCTTACGTATAAGCCAACCGGAGCTCCGTGAAGCTCGCCCCTCTTAAAAAAATATGTAAACAAAAAATAGTTTGAAAAAAAGTTTGTGCTGTTTTAGTTTTGTTTAATACGATTTGGACGATGACGTCATCCAATCCCTCCTTCCACCTAAAAATGCGAGAGAACTCCCAAAAATGGTGTCAATCGTTTGTGCTACATTTGTGCTGTTATTTGCAGTAAAAATGTTCGTTTGTGCTATTTTAGTTTTTTAAGCAATAAAACATAAAAGCACAGCCTGTGGATTCTAGAGTAAGCGAGCATTCCAAATGAGGCCCTCAGTCAGTGTGTGTCCCTACCTGTCCATGATGACCCCATGTGGAATATAAACATTTTCTATGTCATCGTGGTAGTGTTCGGGATAGGTGAACAGCTCCAGTTTATAACCAGGCCAGTCATCTTTAATCTGGGATGAACAGATTACAATCAGATAAGAAAGTTTTACATTTTGGTGAGACGGTTGGATGGAAATTATTGTATGAACTTGGACATTTTAGGGGGGCAGACGGGATCAAAGGAAAATGAGCAGAAGAGGATAAAAGGTGTCATGACATTTTACCAACGTTTGAAAGGGTTAGATTGATTTTTTAAAAAGAAAAGTAAACCTACCACAATTCTATTTCTCAGCTCTGGATTTTCCACTTGCTGCATTGCTGAAAAACGACAACAAAAAAAACATGTACACAACCAATTTACAACATTGTCTATCATAAAAAATTACAAAATAAATTCTAAAATCCAGCAAAAAGCAACATAAACACGTCTTAACTCACTGTTTTATTCCTTTCGTCCAATGTGTGAGATTGATAGATGGTGACTCCCAGCCAGCCATCAGGATGTAACGATCACGCTCCAACCATTTAGGTAGAATGAGGGCGTTGTTTCAGTCTGAGATTTACAGAGCTAATCTGGCTCATGTGATGCTGAGCTGGTGCGTGGCTGGACCCCAGACCACTAGAGCCACAAACATTTACTCGAGTTTCTCCGCTAGTTATTCATATGGATGCTCTCAGTAACATTGAACAGTAAAAAAAAGACCCAACAGAGAGAGCATGTGTGGGATATTAAAGTTCTTTTTTGGAATGGAATTTTTCCTTAACGTTAAACCCATATGAGTTTGAAAGAGTGTGAGTAAATTACTAAAAGAACCAAAAAAGATACACGAATTACTGTATTTTTAAGTAAAAAAGTGAAATTTGAATTGATATTTAACAAAAAACAAAGACGTGCCGCTCAAAATTCTCACATGACAAATGATTACAAATAGAAAAAATAATATTTTACTGTTTGAAAACGTTTGTGTTCCCTTATTTTAAAGAAACACTGACATCTATTGTCTGTTGTTGCCCTGCAGGTTTAAATTCTAACTCTTTAAAGCCCAGGGTCACAAGATAGTGTTTAGCTTTACGACCTAGTCACATGTTAGCGAGCTGTAGACACGCAACTGATCAATTACTGTAGAGCAGTGTTTTTCAACCTATTTTGAGGCAAGGTACATTTTTTTATCTAAAAAAAAAATCTGGAGGAATACTACCTGCAAAGATGGTAGAGTGGGTTGCCATGGTTACAGTGAACAACCTATGATTGCCTAAATAAAAAGAGAAAATATCATACTGAGAAAGAAAAATAAAAATTTACACAAACATAAGCAAGGCCCAGCCGGGTTCAGCCTGACATGGGCATAGGCCCAACATGGGCTGCCATGGGCCGCCCTTCCAGTTGACTCACCACCTGCAGGAGGGGCGATAGGGGTCAAGTGAAGGAGGAGATGTGTTGTAGTTCCCTCATCCACCACCAGAGGGAGCCTTAAACCATCTCCCTTTTCTCCAAATCCTACCTGATCCAGATCACCTGCACCTCATTATCCTGCTGCCTATATAAAGGCAGCCTCTCCAGCATTCCTTGTGGGGTCTTCACTCCTTCCTGCCTTGGCTGACTCCCGGCCCAACGAATATTCTTTGAAACTAAGAAAGGCTCCTTGGAAACTTTACTGATCATGAACTGCCATTTTTTTACTCTTGTTTCTTTGTTTACAGCCTTGCTGGATACCTTGGTTAAATAAATCCTTGTTTGTTCTGCAATTGGGCCCTCCTCCTCCCACATCATAACAAGATGAGTGGCAGCCAACGACAGGGACCCTGGTGGTCATTCCTCGGCTGCATAAGCTAGCTCTTAGGGACGTGGAATGTCACTTCTCTGGCGGGGAAGGAGCCCGAGCTGGTGCGTGAGGTTGAGCAGTTCCGGCTAGATGCACAGCTTGGGCTCTGGAACCAGGCCTCTTGACCCTGTTCTATTCTGGAGTTGCCCTTAGTGAAAGGTGCCGGGCTGGAGTGGGCATACCGGTTGCCCCCCAGCTCGGCTCCTGTGTGTTGGAGTTCTTCCCGATGGACGAAAGGGTTGCTTCCCTCCGCCTCCGGGTGAGGGAAGGGTCCTCACTGTCGTTTGTTTCTGTGCACCGAACGGCAGTGTAGACTACCCGCCCTTTTTTGAACTTCTCGGGGGGAGTTTTGGAAGGGGCACCCCTCGAGGACTCCATTGCCCTCCTTGGGGATTTCAATGCTTACGTGGGCAACGATAGCGAGACCTGGAGGGGAGTGATTGGGAGGAACGGCCCCCCTGATGTAAACCCGAGTGGTGTTCTGCTGCTTGACTTCTGTGCTCGTCACGGCTTGTCAGTAGCGAACACCATGTTCAAGCATAAGAGTGTCCACATGCACACGTGGCACCAGGACACTCTAGTCCGCAGTTCCATGATTGACTTCATAGTTGTTTCATCGAACTTGCAACAGACTTGATGATCTCTCACGGCCCACTAATGTGCCGCGGAATGCTAGTTGAAAAGCTTTAGAGGAGAGGAAGACTCGAAAATATAGAGGTCGTGACTACTGGAGTGACTTACCGTCTGCTGAGAGCTCTGAAAAGAGAGAGGAGGAAAAAAAAATGTGCGCAGCATGAAAAATTCAAATGAAACTTAAAGTAGTTTGATCATTTTGCAATGTCTCATAGTTTAAATGAGAACACCTCTGGACCTGGAACATGTGGCCGGGGTGAGAGAAGTCTTAACTTCCGCAATGAGGATGCTAACCCCGCGACATTGTGGCAGAAAATGGGCGAAAAAATGTCCAAAATTCACCATAATTAACATAATGTAAAAGCTGTAAAAGTTCAAACATGATCAGGTGTCTCAAACGTTCTTCCATCAAGGAACACCGGCTCGTCAAGGTGAATTAGATACAGACCAAAGACAAGAAACCCATTCCTCCACATCCTGTAAAGTCAATTAGGAGTTAGCTTACCATCTATTTAAACATCTCCAGCCGTGAGCAGGTCTGTGAAACGGATCTTTTCCTTCCTGCTGCTGAGACAGCATCTGGTTTTAAATGACATGACCCACTGCTGCCGAGATGGAAGACCTCTACTCATCTCCTCACTCCGTGTTTTATTTTAGATCCCATTTGATCTGTCTTCTAAAAACAAAAATGAAGATAAAACACTGTTTTTAAACAAGGTCTTTTTGATCTTTTTTATACAGGCTCACTTTTTGATGTTCGGGATTTGATGTCCGTATAGCTGGCAGCATGTCGATTCCGTTTCCAGTGAGAGTTGGACTCCGCCAAGGCTGCACTTTTTCACTGATTCTGTTCATCACTTTTATGGACAGAATATCTAGGCGCAGCCGAGGCGTTGGAGGGATCCGGTTTGGTGACCTCAGGATCGGATCTCTGCTTTTTGTGGATGATGTGGTCCTGTTGGCTTCATCGGACCGTGATCTCCAGCTCTCGCTGGATCGATTTGCTGCCGAGTGTGAAGCGGCCGGGATGGGAATTAGCACCTCCAAATCCGAGACCATGGTCCTCGCCCAAAAAGGGTGGATTGACCCCGGGGGGCAGGGACAGGGTCCTGCTCCAAGTGGAGGAGTTTAAGTATCTCGGGGTTTGCTCACGAGTGGGGGAAGGACGAAGCGGGAAATTCACAGGCGGATCGGTGCGGCATCAGCAATAACTAGGACGCTGCATCGGTCCGTTGTGGTAAAGAGAGAGCTGAGCCGAAAAGCAAAGCTCTCGATTTACAAGTCGATCTACATTCCTACCCTCACCTATGGTCACCAGCTGTGGGTGGTGACCGAAAGAATGAGATTGCGGATACAAGCGGCTGAAATGAGCTTCCTCCGCAGGGTGGGTGGGCTCTCGCTCAGAGATCGGGGAAGGAGCTCTGCCATCTGGGAGGAGCTCTGTGTCGAGCCGCTCCTCCTCCAGGTCGAGAGGAGCCAGATGGGGTGATTTAGGCATTTGGTTAGGATGCCCCGCGAGTGCCTCACTGGTGAGGAGTTACGGGCTTTACGAGACCAAGACCAAGTGGCAGACCCTGGACCTGCTGGAGAGACTATGTCTCACAGCTGGCAAGTTCCTGCGTGGCACGAAGCTTGGAACACTTGCCTTTATGTTTGGAGTTTTCGTGTTCTCCCCATGTATACGTAGGTTTCTCCTAGGTATGAACATGTGTGTGGATGGTTGTCTGTGTGTGTTTGGCCCCTTGACAGACTGGCATAGTGTTTGGGGTGCAGTGTTGCCAGGTGTACGATAATTATCGTGTTTGTACGATATTTTTGCCCACTGTACGATGTGCAATCAGTTACTGTAAAAATCGCTCAAAATACGATAATTTGAAGGTTTCTTGTCTGGGTGACTGTGTTAGTTGTTTTCATCTGCTGCAACTTTTTGCCCGAATTTTTTTTTTTTTTTTACAAAACCTGAATGCATTGCGCTAACGAACAGATGAATGATTGGCAAGAGAGAGGCTAAACGTCATCAATGGGCGTGGTTTTTAACGGGTGTACAATCATTTTTTTGTCAGTCAGTCATCTTCTTATCCATCTATCCCTTACAGGGTTGCGGGGGGTGCCGAAGCCCATCCTGGTGATTCAAGGCGAGGTGCAGGGTACACCCCAAACAGGTCGCCAGTCTGTCATGAGGCCACACACATACAACCATCCACACACACACTAATTCCTAGAGGCAATTTGGCACTGGCCAATCAACCTAGCATGCATGTCTTTAGAGGGTGGGAGGAAACCGGAGTACCTGGAGGAAACCCACGCAAAGTCCACACAGAAAGACCAGTGTTTCAAGCTTCATCCTCACCCGGGACTCGAACCCACGACCTTCTGGCTGTGAGGCCACTGTGCTACCCACTATGCCACCGTGCTGCCCATCACTTTTTGTAAAATACGATAATTTTACGTCTTTTGTACAATAATCCAGCATCTCCCGCCTGGCAACGTTGTTAGGGTGTACCGTGTCTCTCACCTGAAATCAGCCAGGATAGGCTACGGCACCCCCCGTGGCCCCATTAGCTATAATCAGTTCAGAAGACGAAACAAGATTTAGTTCAACTCCTTTCAAACAAAAAAAAAAAAATAGAGTTTTGCTTTTTAATTTAAAAGAATATCAAGAGAAAAACTAAATAAAATAAATGCTGAAATTACACAGGTTGAATTTTCTAAGAAAATCAAAGCAGGAAAGTCATCTCTGCCCGCTCTGATTGGCCGGCTTCATATCAGAAGCTATCAACAACTCATAAACTCCACAACTACGTGCAAAGATTGCCCAACAAAAGTTTTTTGATAAGACGGTGATTCTCTACGCGTGAGTCATCATCTGACCAATTTCTCTTTCTAGGAAAAGTCGGATTTTACTATATGTATGGATTTTCTGAAAACTGGATGACGGGAGTGCCGTTTACTGTTATATGACCGACTATTTTCTTTTAAAGCCCCCGACCGAGGTTGTGGCCTACGTAAGCAGTCAAACTTGCTCTGATAGCTCAGCTGAGTTGCGTCAGGAGACCAACTGTAAAACTCGTTTTATTACGACCATCAAAGACTTTTACTTCTTGTCTTCAAGATATAAAAACACGCAATTAACATTTGACACATTTTTGTTCAGAAATGTCGGTATAAAATTGTCAGGTAAGAGTGGGTTTGGTTTTACTGAACTTTATCCATTTACTGGTTATAAATGAATATAGTTATAGACCCATTGTTATGGGCTGTCCGGTCTTTGTACGACCGGAGCCAGAGCTTGGTTCAAATAGCCGGCAGTACGTTGATTCCTTTTCCAGTGAGAGTTGGACACGGCCAAAGCTGCCCTTTGTCACCGATTTGTTCATCACCTTTATGGACAAAATATCTAGGCACAGCCGAGGCGTTGAAGAGACCTGGTTTGGTGACCTCAGGATTGGATCTCTGCGGATGATGTGGTCCTGTTGGCTTCATCAACAGGACCATGATTTACAAATTACCGTGATCTCCAGCACTCACTGGATCAATTTGCTGCCGAGTGTGAAGCGGCCGGGATGGGAATTAGCGCCTCCAAATCCGAGACCATGGTCCTCGCCCGGAAAAGGGTGGAATGCCCCCTGCGGGTCAGGGACAGGGTCCTGCCCCAAGTGGAGGAGTTTAAGTATCTTGGGGTCTTGTACATGACTGGTTCAGCGATAGCTA
Organism: Neostethus bicornis; assembly: GCA_902685375.1. NCBI lineage: Eukaryota > Metazoa > Chordata > Actinopteri > Atheriniformes > Phallostethidae > Neostethus > Neostethus bicornis. Next base: position 7,559,660 of record LR738553.1, on the reverse strand, counting down.
TGACTCTGTATCGATCTGTCGTTGTGAAGAAAGAGCTGAGCCGAAAAGCAAAGCTCTCGATTTACAAGTCGATCTGCGTTCTTACCCTCACCTATGGTCACTATTGTGGTAACTGAAAGAATGAAATCACTGATACAACCGGCCGAAATGAGCTTCCTCCACAGGCTGGCTGGGCCCTCACTCAGAGATTGGGTGAGGAGCTCTGCCATCCGGGAGGAGCTCAGAATAGAGCCGCTCGTCCACCAAATTGAAGGAAGCCAAATGTGGTGGTTCGGGATCTGGCCAGGATGCCTCCCGAGCGCTTTGCTGGTGAGGTGTTTCGGGCACGTTCCACCGGAAGGAGACTGAGAGGCAGACCCCGGACCCACTGGAGAGACTATGTCTCACAGCTGGCTGGGGAACGACTCGGAATTCTCCCGGGTGAGCTGAGGATGTAGCCAGGGTAAGAGAGGCCTGAGCCTCCCGTCTGAGGCTGTTGCCCTTGAAACCCTGCCCCGGATAAGTGGATGATAACAGAACGGAAATCTTATGCTTATAAACACCCACAATTTTAGTTTTGGAACATCCGTTACACAAAAATAATAAAATCACACATCTTGAGAAAGCAGTCTGGATTAGCAACAATTTTCAAAATTGAGAATTTAAAGTCAGATTAAAGACTAAAGTTTTATTTAGGGGGAAGATGTGATGACCCTACTGCTGACAAAATTTGATTTGAAGTTCCGCTTTTCACACTATATTCAATGTTCAAGCACATCACACTCGTTATGTCTGGTCCTGATTAAAATTACCCACTCAACGTAGAGCAAAATAACCCTAATAGTGCAAGGTCAGACAATTCCTACAAAGAGAAAGAAAAAGTATGATGCCTCAGGCTAAGAAAGAAGTCAATGAAGTTATAAAAGTCTGGAGCGTTTCTATAGTCCTAGACTAGGTCCAGTTCCCTTTACAGTGCAATTGCAATGCCCTTGAGACACCCCAAGATAACTTTAGAATCTCCATGGACTTAATTCAAACATACACAATATTGGGGGAGAAGATAGCTCAATTATGGAATGTTCGCCCATAGACCGGAAGTTCACAGGATCAAATTCCACTGAGTTCATGTCTAGGTGTCCTTGTGGAAGACACCTAACCCTCTGTTTCTCCCATCATTGGCGCCATCGTGGTAGCCTACTGCGGTGCAATGCAGCACACAAATTGAGGTCTTGAATCTTCTTTTCTGATTGGTGTCAACGTGCCCCAAGTGGAGGAGTTTAAGTATCTCTGGGTCTTGTTCATGAGTGGGGGAAAGATGGAGCGAATCGATGGAGCGTCAGCAATAACTAGGACGCTGCATCGGTCCGTCGTGGTAAAGAAAGAGCTAAGCCAAAAAGCAAAGCTCTTGATTTACAAGTCGATCTACGTTCCAACCCTCACCTATGGTCACCAGCTGTGGGTGGTGACCGAAAGAATGAGATTGCGGCTACAAGCGACCAAAATGAGCTTCCTCTGCAGGCTGGTTGGGCTTTCACTCTGAGATTGGGTGTGGAGCTCTGCCATCCGGGAGGAGCTTGGAGCAGAGATGCTCTTCCTCCAGATCTAAGGAAGCCAGATGCGGTGGTTCAAGCGCCTCGCTTGTGAGGAGTTTCGAGCACGTCCCACCGGTAGGAGACCAAGAGGCAGACCCCGGACCCGCTGGAGAGACTATGTCTCACAGCTGGCTGGGAAACGACTTGGGACCCTTCCGGGTGAGCTGGAGGATGCAGCTGTAGTGTGAGAAGCCTGGGCTTTCCTCTGAGGCTGTTGCCCCTGCGACCCGGCCCTGGATAACCCGAAGACAACGGAACGGAACAGACATGATTTACAAATTACAATCTTCCTCTGAGCAGGTTTACCTAAGTTAATCTTTGTTTTTTTTTAACGTCTTAAAGGTGTTTTACGCCCTGTAAAAAGGCAAATATGTCCCCAGAGAAACCAGACTGTGCCGTGAAGGAAATGACATCTCATAAACTAACTGATAAAAGTTTATAGGTTTGTTTTTTACTTTATATTTCAGAGAAAGTTAGACAAGAGTTTACGAAACAATATTCCTATTGTTCGGCATGTAGAATTCAAAGAATTCTGGGAGGTATAATCAAGGCCAGGATTGGCTTAGTTATAGCAGTGGTAAGAACTCTGAAGGCCCAAATCAAATTTTAAAACACATCTTTATTCTTTATTCTCATTTTGAGCATTTATTACAAATAATTTGCATTGATTACATTATTTGCGAACAAAAAATACGTGTTATTTTGATTTTCTAAACTACTTTTTATAAATAGTCTGCACGGTTGCACAGTGGTTAGCACGGTTGACTAGTGGCTAGGACGGTAGCACAGTGGTTAGCACGGTGGCACAGTGGTTAGCACGGTTGCACAGTGGTTAGCACGGTTGCACAGTGGTTAGCACGGTTGACTAGTGGCTAGGACGGTAGCACAGTGGTTAGCACGGTGGCACAGTGGTTAGCACGGTGGCACAGTGGTTAGCACGGTTGCACAGTGGTTAGCACAGTTGCACAGTGGCTAGCACGGTTGTACAGTGGTTAGCACGGTTGCACAGTGGTTAGCACGGTTGACTAGTGGCTAGGACGGTAGCACAGTGGTTAGCACGGTGGCACAGTGGTTAGCACGGTGGCACAGTGGTTAGCACGGTGGCACAGTGGTTAGCACAGTTGCACAGTGGCTAGCACGGTGGCAAAGTGGTTAGCACGGTTGCACGGCGGTTAGCACTGTGGCACAGTGGTTAGCACAGTCGCACAGTGGTTAGCACGGTTGCACAGTGGCTAGAACGGTGGCACAGTGGCTAGCACGGTGGCACAGTGGTTAGCACTGTGGCACAGGGGATAGCACTGTGGCACAGGGTTTAGCACTGTGGCACAGTGGTTAGCACGGTGGCTAGGACGGTAGCACAGTGGTTAGCACGGTTGCACAGTGGTTAGCACGATGGCACAGTGGTTAGCACAGTGGCACAATGGTTAGCAAGGTTGCACAGTGGTTAGCACGGTGGCACAATGGTTAGCATGGTGGCACAGTGGTTAGCACGGTTGCCCAGTGGTTAGCATGGTGGCACAGTAGCTAGCACGGTGGCACAATGGTTAGCACGGTGGCTTCACAGTAAGAGTCCGGGGTTCGAGCCTTAGAGTGGCGGGGGCGTGGCTTAAAACGCTGGTCTTTCTGTGTGGAGTTCGCATGTTCTCACCATGTATGCGTCGGCTAGCTAAAAGCTAACCTAAAAAACACTTAAAAAACAGTCCTGGACCATGTTCTCTACCTCTTCTACCATCACACTGTACTCCGCTGGGCACACCCGGTGTCCCATTCTGCCCTCTCGTTTCAGACATTTCACCAGCTCTCTGTGCACCCTTGGTCTGGAGGAGATTTTCTTCAGTTTTTCCAGCTGCTCAGTCGGATCTTGAGGAATATTCGGGATGCGTAGAGCTTTACACACGGCAGGAGCAAATTTGCCATAATGAGCAGTAGAGGAGAGCACCACCGGGCAGGAACCATCTTGCAGCCGATCCGCTACAACTTTAGCCACAGCGGTGTGTGTGTCCATGATGTATCCCGTCTGTGTGTGAACGTTGCGGATAGCGGTCAAGCAGTCCTCCTCAGAGCACCAACCGGCCTGTAACTCCTCGTGGATCCTGTTCAGAAGCAGCTCAGGAATCTCAAAGTGTTTGTGGGTGTCTAAACGAGTGAACAAGTTCCTAATAAGTTGACTGTTTCCGTATGAGACGTGATGGAGATACCTCTCCAAGTTGGAGGATTTGAGGATATCGATAGCTGGAGAGTACGAGAGCATCAGAGGGCGGTCCCGTAGGTCGTACTGACCTGTGCAGATAAAGTCGGTGATAATTCGGTTGTGGTTGGACGCGCAGATTATTTTTCTTATTGGGATTCCCATCTGTTTGGCGTATATGGCCGACATGGCGTTGCCAAAGTTACCAGTAGGAATACAAAGGTCAATGGGATCTCCGAATGTGATGACGCCATCTTTGCACAGATCTAGGTAACTGGAGGAGTGATAGACCACCTGCACCAAGAGGTAAAGAAAAAAAAACAACAATCACAACATAGATTTTCAATACGTATATCGTATTTTCACGACCATAAGGCGCATATAAAAGTCTTAGATTTTCTTCCAAATGAGCGGCGCGCCCAATCATGCAGTGGGCCCTATGAATGTTGTGAAAAACCAAATGAAGCAGATGAACGCTACGCTTGCTGTGATTCCGGAAGGTCTGACAAAGGAACTCCAACTGCTGGACATCGGCGTGAACCGGCCGTTCAAAGTAAGGCTCCAAGTGGCATGGGAGCGATGGTTGACCAGAGGAGACCACAGCTTCACGAAGGGTGGAAGGCAGCGCCGGATGAGTTACGCCAGAGTTTGCCAGTAGATGCTTGGGCTAACGTGTCTGCTGGCACTGTTGTCCGAGCATTCACAAAAGCAGGCATCATTTCCGAGGAGCTGCACGGTACAGAAAGTGACTCTGACAGCGAAGAAAGTGAACCTGCTATGTTGGATTTAGCGCACCTGTTAGATTCTGAAACAGAGGATGAGGACTTTGATGGATTTGATAAATGACTTTATGACGACTGTAACTATATTTAAATAACACTAACCAAACTCAGTTTTACTCCCGATCTATTTTTAATAACGTACACTTGTCTGCTTGTGTGTGTGTTGTCGTAAGGCAGACGTACGTAGTAGAGGATATGTAAATAAAACCCGCCCCCCATCGTCAGGTGCGCCTTATGTGTGTGTTAAATACAGAGCACACAAAACTGGGACTCCGCCTTTTAATATGGTGTGCCTTTTGGTCGTGTAAATACGGTACCACAATTTATTCATATTTACTATTCCTTCAAATTTTTATTGCTTGGTGTATTCCAACTTTATTTTTATGGGACGTAAAACCAAACTGTGACAAATTAAAAGCATACACTATAGTGCAGCAATATGAATGCACTTAAATCAAAACAGCAGCCGTGACAGGGGTACAGTAGCTGCTGTGTCTTTTGGTGAGAAGACATTGAAAATAAGTTAGTTAAAAAGCTGAAAGTAAATGGGGGCTGGACGGTGGAGCTGTGGTTAGCAAGGTGGCCTAATAGCCAGAACGTTGAGGTTTGAGTCCTCAAGTGTATGCGAGAATTGAAACAGTGGCCTTTCTGTGTGGAGTTTGCGTATTCTCTCCGTGTGTGTGTGTGGGTTATCTCTAGGTACTCCGGTTTCCTCCCACTTTCCAAAAACATTTATGTTAGAATGATTTACCTCTGAGAAATTGCCACTTGGTACGTGTGGAATGTTGTCTGTGTTTCCCCACAACAGACTGGCCCACTGTTTTGGGGTGTATCTTGCCTAGTGCCCAAAATCAGCCGGGATAGGCTCCGGAAACTCCCACAACGCAATTTGAGATAAGCAGTTTAGAAGACTAAACGAAAAATAAATAGGAGTACTTAAACTGTTAAGAAGTAAAATTTTAGTTAAAATCTTTAGACACTGTTCTATCAAGATCTGCGACCAACTGGATCTGCGACTTTGCGCTCTGCGCATGCTCAGAAGGCGTTGTCCAATTGCCCCAAGTGGAGGAGTTTAAGTATCTCGGGGTCTTGTTCACGTGTGGGGGAAGGATGGAGCGGGAGATCGACAGGCGGATCGATGCGGCATCAGCAATAACTAGGACGCTGCCTTGGTCCGTCGTGGTAAAGAAAGAGCTGAGCCAAAAAGCAAAGCTCTAGATTTACAAGTCGATCTATGTACGTTCCTACCCTCACCTATGGTCACCAGCTGTGGGTGGCGACCGAAAGAACGAGATTGCGGATACAAGTGGCCGAAATGAGCTTCCTCCGCAGGGTGGCTGGACTCTCACTCAGCGATCAGGTGAGGAGCTCTACCATCCGGGAGGAACTCAGTGTCGAGCCACTCCTCCTCCAGGTCGAGAGGAGCCGGATGGGGTGGTTTGGGCATCTGGTCAAGATGCCCCTCAAGCGCCTCGCTGGTGAGGTGTTTCAGACACGTCCCACCGGGAGGAGACCAAAGGCAGACCCGGACCCGCTAGAGAGACTACAGCTGGCCGAGGAACGACCCGAAATTCTTCCAGGTGAGCTGGAGGATGCAGCCGGGGAGAGAGAATCCTGGGCTTCCCGTCTGAGGCTGTTGCCCCTGTGACCCAGCCCTGAACGAGCGGAAGGTGATGAAACAACATATTAGAAACGACAAAATACCAACTACACTGTTTTCAGTTTGCTTATTAGCTACCTGATTTATTGCTTTTCATGAAGGTCAGAGTCACTGACACACTTTCAGATTATCCTCGTGACCAATACGGCTATCTACCTACCTACTTATCTCAAGGTTTTTCTTTGTTCGTTGATTTTCTCTTTCTTGTAGCTTCTGTACGTTTTTTTTTTCTTTTTGATGTAACTCAGGAAGCCTCCAACTTGAGATCTTTACAGTCACGGTTTTACGGGACAATAAAGATTACAGTATATCAGACAGGCTGTAAAAGTGGAATCATGCCAGCCCACTGACCTTAAATTACTTTATATCATCTTTTTTTTCTTCTTTGAACTAATATCCTTCTGTATCTCTGTTTCTATTGAAAAATATATTCTTCTAAGAAAAGTACATATCAAAAAACATTTTATGGGTGATTACACAAGTTGTTTAAATAAGGGAGGGGTCAGACTCGACATGAAAGGACAAATGCATTGTTAACCCGACTCTCTGTCTGGATGAAAGCTGTCTGTTACATTTTTCTAATTTGTAAACTTTGTCTTTGAATGATTAGACGGTTTAATCCAGTGCTTCTCAATTATTTCCTGTTGCGCCCCGCTAGGAAGATGAAAATATTTCGCGCCCCTTGTCCCTGCTCTCCGCCGCGACTATAGTTGGTATCATTTGTCTATGAAATTGTTCTTAGTACACCACTGCATAACATTGTATCCTCATTCACATTAAAGAAAACAAAAAAAGAAAAAGAACAGCTTTATTAACATTGTTTTTTAATCTGAAACAGAAAAGATTTAAAGTGCATCAATTAACTTGAAATTTAAAAAGCGCCAACTACTGTAGTGCAGTGGTCCCCAACCACCGGGCCGCGGACCTGGCCGCATAGAATGAAGAATTAACTTTTATCATTTCCATTTGGTTTATTATTTGAGCCTTTATTATAAAGGTTTTCTTGATTCTTGATGACAATGTTTTAATTTGAAAAGTGAGCGGATACAGAGTTACGAAGCAGACTGGACTTTAGAAACACTCTTCAGGTTTCAGGTCAAAATGGGACTGTCTGGTTCCAGCAAAACAAACTCAGGACTCCGATTGATCTAGTCTTACTGGGAGGAGACTAACTGGTATTTTTATTCACTTTGTTTTTGTGATGTCTTTTATTTTGAAGGTACAGTGGTGGTCAAAAGTTTACATACACTTGTAAAGAACATAATGTCATGGCTGTCTTGAGTTTCCAGTTATTTCAACAACTCTGATTTTTCTCTGACATAGTAATTGGAACAGATCCTTCTTTGTCAAAAAAAACCTTCATGAAGTTTGATTCTTTTATGACTTTATTATGGGTAAACTGAAAATGTGACAAAATCAGCTGGGTCAAAAATATACATACAGCAACATGAATGAGCAATTTTGGAGACTTAGAAAGTTGTGTCAATGACATGAGCTTCATAGCATGACCTCTTAACTTCTTGTGAGTGATTATGAGTGACTACAGCTGGTGACTTCTCTGAGGCCATTTAAAAAGGGCTCATTGGATAAAAACACCCACAAACGCTACAATGGGAAAGTCAAAGAGCTCAGCACAGATTTGAAAAAGAGAATCATTGACTTGAACAAGTCAGGAAAGTCACTTGGAGCCATTTCAAAGCAGCTGCAGGTTCCAAGAGCAACAGTGCAAACAATTGTTTGTAAGTATAAAGTGCATGGCACTGTTTTGTCACTGCCACGATCAAGAAGAAAACGCAAGCTGTCACCTGCTGCTGAGAGAAAACTGGTCAGGAGGGTGAAGAGTCAACCCAGGAGCACCAAAAAGCAGATCTGCCAAGAATTAGAAGCTGCTAGAACACAGGTGTCAGTGTCCACAGTCAAGCGTGTTTTGCATCGCCATGGACTGAGAGGTTGCCATGCAAGAAAGAAGCCCTTGCTCCAAAAGCGGCACCTTAAGGCTCGACTAAAGTTTGCTGCTGATCACATGGACAAAGTTCTGTGGTCAGATGAAAAAAAAATTGAGCTGTTTGGCCACAATGCCCAGCAATATGTTTGGAGGAGAAAAGGTGAGGCCTTTAACCCCAAGAACACCATGCCTACCATCAAGCACTGTGGTGGTAGTATTATGCTGTGGGCCTGTTTTGCTGCCAATGGAACTGGTGCTTTACAGAGAGTCAATGGGACAATGAAGAAGGAGGATTACCTTCAAATTCTTCAAGAAAACCTGAAGTCATCAGCCCGAAGGTTGGGTCTTGGGCGCAGTAGGGTGTTCCAACAGGACAATGACCCCAAACACACATCAAAAGTGGTAATGGAATGGCTAAATCAGGCTAGAATTAAGGTTTTAGAATGGCCTTCCCAAAGTCCTGACTTAAATCCCATTGAGAACATGTGGATAATGCTGAAGAAACAAGTCCATGTCAGAAAGCCAACAAATTTAACTGAACTGCACCAATTCTGTCAAGAGGAGTGGTCAAAGATTCAACCAGAAACTTGCCAGAAGCTTGTGGATGGCTACCAAAAGCGCCTAATTGAAGTAAAAATGGCCAAAGGACATGTAACCAAATATTAGCATTGCTGTATGTATATTTTTGACCCAGCTGATTTCGTCACATTTTCAGTTTACCCATAATAAAGTCATAAAAGAATCAAACTTCATGAAGGTTTTTTGTGACAAAGAAGGATCTGTTCCAATCACTATATCAGAGAAAAATCAGAGTTGTTGAAATAACTGGAAACTCAAGACAGCCATGACATTATGTTCTTTACAAGTGTATGTAAACTTTTGACCACCACTGTATGTTTACCGTTACCAAGGCAACCAGTTTACGTGCGAGTAGAGAGAATGTTTCCGTGTTGTAAAGACGCTGCTAAAAATTTTTTCTCGTGAAGACAAAAAGGATTTAAGTTGATTTTTTTTTTTAATTTTATTTTTTTCAGGCTGGTCTTATTTCGTTTTTCTGCTACACCTTTAAACCGGTCCGTGAAAATGTTATCTGACACTAAACTGGTCCGTCGCGCAGGAAAGGTTGGGGACCTCTGATGTAGTGGATGTGCAATTACACTTTATTCTAATACGGCAAAAAAAAAAAAAAAATGTTCCACAGGGTCACACGCGCCCCCATTGGCATCGCGCCGTGCCCCCCTTACCCCATGGGGGCGTGCCCCACTATTTGAGAAGCACTGGTTTAATCCAAGGTTGTACACAATATACAAATTGTATTGACTTGTAGCAAATTAAAAAGGGTAAAAATTTAACTAATTACTTACACATTAATAATTGAGTTTCAAACTGACTTCGTGTGCTTGAATTTAAATTATTTAAAAAATATTTTAATAATAATTGCAATTATTTTATGTAAGCAGTCGGTTATTTTTTTTTTTCTAAAACTCTCAATTTTTGGCTTTGAATAATGAGCCTGTATTTTTAAGATTTACTAAGAATGCGAAAAAGGCACTTTTTCACTCTTTTAAACGTCAAGAAAAGACATAAAGTTCAGGCTGCCCACAATTTTTCTGACGATATTTGAAGTTATGCTAACACAAAGTACTTTATTCTAGTAAAGCGAAAGCAATAAACTTCTTTTAGCTGGATGCAAATTAAGGGATGCACATCCTGTAGCCATTAAATTTGATGGCGCTACAGGATGCGCCAAATTTGATGGGCGAATCCTGTTGCGCCATCAAATTTGTCTGTGTTGACAAAAATTGCTAAATATATTGCAATTTTTTTTAGCCAATTGTTAAAAAAGTAAAAAATTTCCTTGATTCTTGTATTCAAGACAAGAAGCACCAGAGTGACCACAAATATGACGAGGCAGAATTCTTTTGTCTGCCATAGGCAGAGGAAAAGATCGCAAAGAACCACATTACTATGGTTACAGTACATGAATAAATGAAAAGTCTTTTCCATCTAAAAAGCCCCGCCAAATGTTCGAATCCCACTGAGCTCATATCTAGCTCCCCTTGGGGAAGTCACCTAACCCACCGTTTCTCCCACCATTGGCACCGTCCTGGCAGCCTGCTGCGGTGCAATGGTGCACAGAAATTTTCCTGTTGGGGGATTGATACAGTACGTAAAAATTCAATTAAAATTTAAACGCTAAGGCCTTACGAATCTTTTGTTTGGTCAATTAAATCAGCCAATGGAGTTTTCTTGAAGTTGTTCGTCCCCAATAATGATTCTACAAGAACAGGGAAGCCCTGCGTCTAGTTGTAAAGCTGTTGGGATATTAGACTAGGCATGGAGAAACTACGGCGCGCGGGCCACATGCGCCCCGTTAAACGTTTTAATCCGGCCCGCCAAACTTGGAAAAAATTAAATAAATAAACCTTGTTCTGAAGTTTCCTCACTCGATGCCGCACTCTAGATAATATTGGCTTTGTTGAGACAACAACAACACTGCTCCCATTAAAATGTGTGTGATTTTGTGATGTGTACGCTGTCAAAACAAACAATTTGCAGAGATATGGAAAGCCATCAGGCCCAATACACGCATGTAAACAAGTGTGCTAGAAGTTAAAACAAGCAAAATGTTACATCAAGCGCTTAGATTTCAAACCTAGCGCCGCTACATGCACGTTTTTAAGCGCTAGCACACTAGATTTCAGACCTAGCACGCTAGATTTGAAATGTAATGCTCTTGATGTAACATTTAGCGCTTGTTTAAAATCTAGCGCGCCATTCTATCGGTCTAATCTAGTGGTTACCACAGCATGCCATCCATCTGATCCTGTTCCGGCCCCTTTGTCAAATGTTAGGACTCAATGTGGCCCACAAACCAAAAAGTTTGCCACCCCTCGTATCAGACCATAAAGATCAAACACGTGATAGATTATCAGAAATATCACCCACCTGTGGTAACAGCCTCCCCCAGTTGATGGAGTTGGCCGTGCTGAGCACCGATCCGTACTCAACAGCCAGGTGACCGGTTAGCCCTGACTCTCCAAACATCTTCTTAATGGTCCTCTGGCAGAAGTCAAAGTCAGACCGGACACTGAGAGCCCTGGCGTTGCCATCCTTAAACCCAACCATCTGCAGCTTTTGGACCTCGCTCACCCCTTCCTCTGGGAAGAATACCAACACACCAGTACGGTGTGCGTCCGTTCCGCTCAGCTTGCTAAAACCGCTTAGCACAGCGCTTCCGGTGTCCCCCGACGTGGCTACCAAGATCAGGTAGTTACACATTGGAGGAAGACAGTGGGCGAAAAGTAGAGGCATCAGCTGCAAGGCTAGGTCTTTGAACGAGGCAGTGGGTCCGTGGAAGAGCTCCTGGATGTACTGGTTGTGAACAAGATGGCTCACAGGTGCAACTTTCTCGCTTGAAAAATTCGATCCATACGCTTTAAAGATCATTGTTCTGAGATCGGAAGGAGAGACGTCCAATGGATGGATCCATTTTTCAAGCAGAATTAAAGCCCTCTCTTGGTACGACATAGAGACTAATCTCAACCATTCTCGCGGAGATAGTTTCGAGAAGCCATTTTTAGGAACGTAAAGTCCTCCATCTGCCGCAAGACCTTCTACGATCACATCGGTAAAGTATTTCAGATCCGACGACGTTGTGCCGTCACATCTGGTCGATTGGTAACTTCCCCGATCAGGCTGTTGATATCGCTCCACAGCTTTCAACACCTTTTCCACGACGTCTTCTACCGTGTCTCCGGTTCCGCAGAACACACGCACGTCTAGCCATTTTTCGTAAAAGTGCTTCCTGTAAAGCAGAATGTCCCTCATGGAAATGCCAGCTTCTTGCCCGACTATCCTGTTCACTTTCATTGTGCTGAGTCTTTGAAGGATGTCTTCAATGTCCACGTCCAGGTAGATAGCGAGGCCGTGTTTTTTCACGTGCTCCATGGCCTTGGTGTGGAGGGGGTTTGAGCCCGTGAGGGAAACGACACACCTAGATGCTGAGAAGTTACACAACGCCTCACCCTCCTCCTCCAAAAACTTATTGCCCCCCACCGCGGCTAACTTGGCAGTAACGGGCATTTTCCAAGCCGTCTCTAAGACATCGTCATCTACATCGATGATGGGCATTCCAAGTCTTTTGGCCACTATCCTCCCAACGGTGGTCTTCCCTGCTCCTGGGGGACCCATCAATAGGATGTTCTGATCCCCCAAAAAGTCGCTTTTGGTTGAAAGCCATAATTTTGATGCTGAATTTGGGCACAAGAAGAAGCGGGTGGTTCTTGTAGCAAGTCTTGGTATATTTAGCAAACCCATTGGCGTTAAAATGGCAGATGTTTCTTCTTTTTCTCACGTCGATGGAGACAAAGATCTCAAAAGAGAATCTGTGGGCGATAAAAAAGATGGTAAGGATATTACGCAGAAGTGGTTCGGAGGGTGGTAAAAATGTACGAGGGACGACAAATTAAAGCTGTTGGAACACGTTAACGCACCAAGATGGTAAAAAAAAAAAAAAGTCATGTTTGAGCGGAACGACTGATAGCCGAGCTCCTCCCTCGATTTCTGAGTGAGAGCCCAGCCACCCTGCGGAGGAAGCTAATTTCGGCCACTTGTACCCGCGATCTCATTCTTTCGGTCACCACCCACAGCTGGTGACCATAGGTGAGAGTTGGAACGTAGATCAACTTGTAAATCGAGAGCTTTGCTTTTCGGCTCAGCTCTCTCTTTACCACGACGGACCGATGCAGCGTCCTAGTTATTGCTGATGCCGCACCGATCCGCTAGTCGATCTCCCGCTCCATCCTTCCCCCACTCGTGAACAAGACCCCGAGATACTTAAACTCCTCCTCTTGGGGCAGGACCCTGTCCCTGACCCGCAGGAGGGATTCCACCCTTTTCCGAAAGTCTCATATGAACTTATTCGGTTTTATTTTGTGCCACTAAAAGCAGGTAAAATGATTTTGTTCGGATTTTTACTCTTCCAGTTCTTTCGGAATAAACGTGTAAGTTCACAATAATGTCTTGTATTTTTAAACGTAGGTAAAAAACTAGGTATTTAAGATTTACGTTAAACAAATTTAGAAGATAATCTTGTGTTTAAAAGGAAAAGAAATTGTTTCTTTTCAATTCAATTTTTGATTCGAGTGACTAAAGAAATAAGTCACCAGGTGGCGACCTAAAGAATGAAATCATGGATACAAGCGGCCGAAATGAGCTTCCCAAACAGGGTGGCTGGGCTCTCGCTTCGAGATAGAGTGAGGAACTCTGCTAAAATTTTCCTCGATTCTTGTATTCAAGACAAGAAGCACCAAGACAAGAAGCTTCTTGCTATTCGGAAGAAGCTTGGAGTAGAACCATTGCTTCACGATTTAGAGAAGCCAGATAGGGTGGCTTGGGCATGTGGTTAGAATGCCTCGCTGGTGACGCGTTTCGCATTAATTTTATTCTAAGTTAATTATCTTTTTAAAAGAATAATTTACGTAATTTTCTAGAATGAGTACAAAATGTCTCAAAAACAACTTTAAACTGCCTTTTTTTTCTACATTTCAGAACATGTGTCGCTAAAAATGTACTTTTTTTTAAACGTCTTTAACAAAACTAAATCTTTTATTTTCTTCATTAAATCACACTTTGAAACGGTTGTTTTCTGGTTTTTTTTTTTTTACCTTTTTGAGTCAAATATTTAAAGATTTTTTAAATCTTAAGTTTGTTTTTGTTGTAGAGCTTACTTCCTCATTCACTACGGAAAGCATGTGGGGACAAACTTAATCATTTTAAGTCAGAAAACATCAAATATAATTAATAAAAACTATAAGAAGCATCTATAGTTTACACTACGTGATATTATTTGTAATTTTAAGTTGTTTTGCTTCATTAAAATTAATAAATTAGCCAAAAAAGAGAGTTGTTTTAAAATAGTAATTTCTCTGAATATGGAATCTATGCTACTTCAAGTACACTCTGAAAAATCCGGATTTTTAATTGTCACCATTCATATGTAATAAAATTAAACTCAGCGGGTTTAATTTAATAAACCATGAATAATTTGAGAACGTATTAAAGAAGTAAATAAATATAGACTTTAAATTGTTTTATAGTATTTAATCCCGAAGTGTTGGGAAAAACAAAGTTGTTCTATAAAATTACAATTTACAGACTTGTTTTAACGCAACACTACCCGCGTCGGTTCCCTAGCAACTGCTTGTTTGGCGTTGCCAAACGCTTTTAGCTATTTGTGTCATTCTTTTCTTTTGCGTTTTTCACCTCGTTTTGGGGTCTTTTTTGGTTGTTTGACTGTTTGTTTTTGTAGTTGGTTTATTTTGGTTGTTAAACATGTCTAAAAATTCCAGTTTGGAAGAATCGGTGTATAACTGGATTCCAAAACAGGAGATTCCGGTGAAAAAACCACCGAGGTATGTCTCAAAGATGTGCTATACTTTATTAATCCTATTCTGGGGTCTACGTTACTCCCTGACCTACTGTCACTAGCTGTGGGTGGTGATCAAATGAACAAGATCATGGATACAAGCGGCTAAAATGAGCTTCCTCTGCAGGGTGGGTGGGCTCTCACTCAAAGACAGGGTGAAGAGGAATTCGGAGTTGAGTCGTTGCTCCTCCTGAACGAGAGAAGCCAGATGGGGTAGTTCGGGCATCTTAGGATGCCTGCCGAACATTTCGCTGTTGAGTTGTTTCCGGCATGTCCCACTAGGAGGAGACCAAAAAGCAGGCCCTGGACTCACTAGAGAGACTATGTCTCACAGCTGGACAGGGGGACATCTCCGGAATGAGCTGGAGGGTGTGGCCAGGGTGAGAGAAGTCCAAGTTTCCCATCTGAGAGTGTTGCCCCCGTGCAGAAGACAACTGAACGGAAATATTGAATGATATCGAGTATTTATTGATCGTTAAGTGAATCTTTTATGTATCGTTAATAAAACGAGTCGCTGCTAATGAAGACAATTAATGTCAATAAAGCCACTTAGGAGATTGAGGATAAAAGCGGACGAAATGAGCTTCCTTTGTAGAGTGGCGGGGCTCTCACTCAGATATCATGTGAGGTGCTCTACCATCTGGGAGGAGCTCGAAGTAGAGCCACTGCTCCTCCGGAATGAGAGAAGCCAGATGGAGTGGTTTGGGCATCTGGTCAGGATGCCCTCCAAGAACCTCGCTGGTGAGGTGTTTCGGGCATGTCCCGCCGGGAGGACACCATTAGGCAGACCTCGGACCTGCTGGAGAGACTATGTCTCACAGCTGGCCGGGGAACGACTTGGGATCCTTCCGGGTGAGCTGGAGGATGCAGCCGGGATGAGAGAAGCCTGGTCTTCCCATCTAAGGCTGTTGCCCCCATGACCCAGCCCCAGAACAAGCGGAAGATGACGGAACGGAACGGAAAGCCATTGATAGATTGTGGATACAAGCGGCCGAAATGAGCTTCCTCCGCAGGGTAGCTGAGCTCTCACTCAGAGTTAGGGTGAGGAGTTCTCCCATCCGTGAGGAACTTGGAGTAGAGTCTTTGCTCCTCCGGAAAGAGAGAAGCCAGAAGGGGTGGTTCAGGCATCTTAGGATGCCTGCCGAACATTTCACTTGTGAGGTGTTTTGGGCACGTCCCACTAGGAGGAGACCAAGAGGCAGACCCCAGACCCGCTGGAGAGACTACGTCTCACAGCTGACCGGGGAACGACTCGGGATCCTTCTGGGTGAGCTGGAGGATGCAGCCGGGTTGAGAGAAGCGTAGGCTTCCCATCTGAGGTTATTGCACCCTTGACCCAACCCCGGATGAGCGGAAGACGATGAAACAGAACGGAAAGCCACTAAAGTCATGAGTTTTTTTCACTTTTTCTCCCAAAGGTACGTGTCCAAGTTCAGACCAGCAGTTGTTCTTGAGCGTAAACAACAATCAGGTAATGGTAAATTAATGAGAACAATGGGACCGCCTCATGTGGAACCCCCATCCTCAGACAATTACCTAAAGAAACAGTCAAGCAAGCCAAAACCTCCCGAAAGTGAGTAGTTCATGTGTTATTACAGTTTAATTACACGTCAAAGTAAACTTCGTACGAATAAGATGTATTTTTTTACTTCGTTTCAGATGCTCTAACGGACTCCTGTAAGAGGCCATGTGGCTCTGTGAGAAAACCAGCCGTACCGGCAAAAACGGATCCACCTCCGATGGGAAACTCGCCCAAAAGAAACTTCAAAGAAACGTGTTTCGGTGTCCCGAAGAAGCCCGAACCTGCAATGATAGTCTCCAAAGAGGGGCACAAAATGGTTCTGGAAAACTCCGGACTTATACCAAAATACATCAAGAAAAATGTAATTTTATTTTAAAATTATTTTAAAAACATTGTTACCTGGGTTTAAGTTAAAAATCTGCTTGAAGTCATCAGAAAACTGAGATTAGGTTTTAATGTAAAAATCAAAGTTGACCATTTTTTAAATTTCTTAAAAAGAAAAACACGAGGATTAATGACGCAATCAAATTTGTTCATAAATGTCCATTGAGTTGACTTTTTAAAATTGTTTTTAAACAGTCTTCAAACTATTCCATAGGCTGCTTGGGGATTTTCTCACGCTCATCTTTAAATGTTTAAGACTTCTTTTGCAACTTATCTTCAGACAATCCAACTACACTTACCGTATTTTCACGACCAAAAGGCGCACCGTATTAAAAGGCGCAGCCCCAGTTTCTTGTGCTCTGTATTTACCACACACATAAAGCGCACCTGATGATAGGGCGCGGGTTTTATAAACATATCCTCTACTACGTACGTCCTCTACTACAACAACACACACACAAGCAGACAAGTGTGTGTATTTTAAAATAGATCGGGAGTAAAACTGAGTTTGGTTGGTTTTATTTAAATATTAGTTCCAGTCGTCATAAATTCATTTATCAAATCCATCAAAGTCCTCATCCTCTGTTTCAGAATCTAACAGCTGCGCTAAATCCAACCTCGCAGGTTCACTTTCCTCGCTGTCAGAGTCACTTTCTGTACCGTGCAGCTCCTCGGAAATGATGCCGGCTTTTGCCAATGCTCGGACAACAGTGCCAGCAGACACGTTAGCCCAAGCATCTACAATCCATTAGCAAACTGTGGCGTAACTCGCCCGGCGCTGCCTTCCACCCTTCATGAAGCTGCCGTCTCCTCTGGTCATCCATCGCTCCCACGCCGCTCGCAGTCTTACTTTGAACGGCCGGTTAACGCTAATGTCCAGCGGTTGGAGTTCCTTTGTCAGACCTCCCGGAATCACAGCAAGCGTAGTGTTCATCTGCTTCACTTAATTTTTGGCGGTGAGATGAGCTCGTATAGAGTCATTAATCAGAAGCAATGGTGATGCGTGGAAAAAAAACACCTGGTCTCCACAATACACAACATACTGTACGATAGGGCGCGCTGCTCATTTAGAAGAAATCTAAGATTTTTATATGCGCCTTATGGTCGTGAAAATATGGCAAAAATAAAAAAGCATTGTACTCTTATAGCGCTTTTCCAGGACGCTCAAAGACATGTCACATATTCATTCACGCCATACTAGGTAATGGTACGCTACTGTTGGAGCCACAGCTGCACAGGGGCCAACTGACAGAAGCTAGGCTACCATTTTTGCGCCATCTGCCCCTCTAACCAACACCAACCAATCGCACACACACCATCCAGTCTAGGCAATGTGGGTGAAGTGTCTTGCCCAGGGACACAGTGACACTTTAATCTCAATGGCCATCCTATTGTGGCACCTGGGGTTCCAGCGGTCTCCCATCCATGTACAGCCCAGGCCCAGCTTGCTTAGCTTCCGAGGTCTGACGGGATCAGGCATAGACAGGCTAGCATGGCCACAATTTTCAGTGATCCTGAATGCGCTCATCTGATAAAACAGAATACAATGTGATACACATTTTGTCGTGGTTTGAAGATGTGGAAGGAGGAGGACCCAATTGCAGGACATCAAAGCAAGGTTTATTAAACAGAAGTCCAGTAAGTCTGTAAAACAAAGGGTACAGGATTAACTCAAGTTCAAATAATAACACAGTCCAACCATGCCCAGGTGACCTGGCTGGAAAGGATCGTATGACCCGAAAGGGAAGTCCGTGGTGATTGCCTTTAAATAGAGGACAGGGTCCACAGATGTGTAGCATCAGGAATCAATCTCAGGTGTCCCTAATCAGGGTGATGAGGAACATCCAGGGCTCCCTCTGGCAGCAGGTGAGGGGATTACAACAAGCAAGGTTTTACACTACACAAACAGGATTAGCTTATGTAGACCGTCCTACCCGTCCATCCCTACTATCCGTCAACGGGGCACACACTAAACAGGTCACACTCTTCTGCAGGGTTAATACAGCCTCAAGTACCTTCTTTGAGAAAAGTGATTCCTCTCACAATTATTAGATTCCATGAGATTAAAACCCCATTTTCTTGTTTGTGCCTGCAGGACTACGGGAAAACCCCGGTGTACCTCCAGAGGCGCAGAGAAGCAGAGCAGAAAGCTCATGAGCAGGATATGTTAGCGTGGAAGGAGAGGGCAAACCAGGGTATACAACGTCTGCCAGATGAGGAGAGACAAGCTGTCCTGGAGGTATGCCAACACACGTCTTTGCAACTGCTTTTACTTTTACTGATACTAAAATGATCTAATGCCCTTTGAAGGCCCTGAGGGACGAGTGGGACACATACATGCAGATGTACCAGAAGCTACCGTTTCTGATTGAAAATCACTCTCAGAAAGCCAACAAAATCAAGCTGGAAAAGAGGATGGACGAAGTGGAGAAGAAGATAAATCTCATAGAGAGGTTTAAAACCATCTACATTAGTAATGATGACGTTTCACACGATGACCGTCGCTAAGGACTCACATCGGATGAGAATGAAACCAAAGTCCATCGGCTACATTCTACGAACATGAACCACAGTGGACATTGAAAGTTTGACCACCCCAAGTATTGTTTAGAATTAATTTGCACAAAGGAGTTGAGGAAGGATGGAAAAATGTCTGAAAGGCATCAGATTCCGGATGGGAGATTCTTGAAAAATTCCAAAACAAGTGACATTTTATTGCCATTATTTTGACTTTTAAAATAACAGAAATTTAAATATTAGTGTGTAAATTTTCGGGCACCATGCAGAGTTTACATAACTTAGACTGCCCCCTTTGGAAAGCCGAGTCATTGATGGTATCGTTGATTGTGCTCAATCAGGTAACAAGTGCCCCGGGGCGCACCTGAACTTGCGCCAACCGTCCGCACTGTCGGCTTCTTCTAAACAGTTCCGCGAAACTCTGAAAGTGAAAATAGTAGATGTTTGACTTCAACATATTAAAAATCTGTGTATAGCCCTTAAAGGAGCAGTCCTAACACAACCCAGAAATTTAAGAAAACTGGAAGACTTTTGTAAAGACAAATGGGCAAAGGTACACCAAACAAAAATCAACTGACTCTTCGCGGCTACTAAATTGTTTGCTAACTGTGAGCCATTCCAAAGAAGGCAGTCCGAGGTTTTAACTGTGCAGAAAACTCAAACTGGAGAAACCATTATTTTAAATTCTCTAAGTATAAAAGTGTAAATAATGGAAACAAAATCGAACTTTTTGACGTAAGAATGTTTCATCTGTGTTTTGATTTTTTTGGGATATTTTTTTCAATCCGTCTTGACTCCTTTAAGCACATAGATAATAATTTTCAAGTGCATTGCCCAAATTTTTAAATCTCCATTGGGGTTCATGTTTGTAGGATGTAGACTATTTAATTTTTTTCAGCTCAGTTTGTCTGCCTGAGAGTCTAAGGATAACAATGTCCTGTCTGTTAAATATTACTTGATTGATCACAATATTGTATCAGTGTATGTGTTCCCCTCTGATTAAATGCATGTGAAAATCTTTGACTAATAAAAAAATACAATTGAATTGGTTTGATTGTTAGTTTTGACTTATGATTTAATCCCTGCTTAAATAAAATGAGATGCATCTGTCATGAACTGGATGTGGAAGAAGGACCCAAATAGAGGACACCAAACGGGATTTATTAACAAAAGGTCCAGCAAGGCTGTAAGGCATAGCTGCCTTGTAAAAATCAAGACACAGGATTAACACAAAGAAATGTATTTTGGTCACAGTTAAAAAAAATAAAAATAGAAAATAGAATTCAAGGAGATAAACTTGGTCAAGCAGTCAGGAAAATCTGTCTGGAAGAGATGATGATTCGACTAAGAAGACAGGGGAGACTGCCTTTAAATAGGCATCAAGCGAATGACGCACAGGTGATCAGCATCAGGTATTGACCACAGGTGTTTGGGATCGAGCTGAAATCCAGAAGTCGATTAACGGTATATTTAGATATGGAAGCATCACTCCATACCTCAGCGAGGCGATGAGGAAAACAGAAACAGAAAAACAATCCCTAAAAACTTGACTTTTATTTGATTCCAACACAGGGTTATTTGGTCATTTTAAAATGAATACATATGCCTCTGCCCTGTGTGCGTCTGTGCTTCTGTAACACTTTTGTGAGTGCAATATCTCTCAAATTTCTGCAGGGGTTTTATTGGGTCTGTCCACAGTTAAAAGTACCAAAGTTTTGTCTTTTGAACCGCTTATTCCTCACGGGGTTGTGAGGTGTACTGGAGCCTATCCCAGCCAATTCAAGGCGAGAGGCAGGCTACAACCGGAACAGGTCCAGTCTGTCGCAGGGCCACATACACAACAATCCACACCCTCATTCCCAGGGGCAATTCATGGCAGACTATCAACCTAACATGCATGTTTTTTGAGGGTGGGAGGTAACTAGAGTACCTGGAGAAAACTTATGCATACACAGGGGGTCTAGTATTTCAAGCCTCATCGTATCCGGAACTTAAACTCCTGACCTTCTTGCTGTGCGGCCACTGTGCTACTTGCTGTGCCACCGTGCCATCCAAGTACTAAACTAACATCTTGAAAATACTTTTAAGTTAAAAATAGCACACAGCAGTGTGTTTTTAAATGAGGGTCCATCCCACTGTACTAGACAGTGTTTGGATATGCAGCAGAAGCTGAAACACCTCACTAGCATGGAGTTTAGGGGGCATCCTGACCAGATGCCCGAACCACCCCATGTGGCTCCTCTCGACCTGGAGGAGGAGCGGCTCGACACCGAGCTCCTCCCGGATGGCAGAGCTCCTCACCCGATCTCTGAGTGAGAGCCCAGCCACCCTGCGGAGGAAGCTAATTTCGGCAGCTTGTATCTGTGATCTCATTCTTTCGGTCACCACCCACAGCTGGTGACCATAGGTGAGGGTTGGAACGTAGATCGACTTGTAAATCGAGAGCTTTGCTTTTCAGCTCAGCTCTCTCTTTACCATGACAGACCGATGCAGCGTCCTAGTTATTGCTGACGCCGCACTGATCCGCCTGTCGATCTCCCGCTCCATCCTTCCACCACTCGTGAACAAGACCCCAAGATACTTAAACTCCTCCACTTGGGGCAGGACCCTGTCCCTGAGGAGCATTTCACCCTTTTCTGGGCGAGTTTGGATTTCCAGTTTCTTTGCTTCTTTCCATAATTTGACTTCATGAAGGCAAAAGAGTCTTTTTCAGTCCAACAGCTTGAGAGATTTCCTGGAACTGTCTTCGTTTCTTCTCATCGTGGCCTTTTATGTAATCCAGACCGACAAACGATAACTAAAAACCTTGGGGAGCAATAAGTTTGTTGATTTAAGAGATTGTAAAAGACTGTAAGAATCTAAAGGCTCTAAAAAGTTAGGTGGAGTTACTCTATCAAGCCTTCTTAAATCAATCAATAAAACTTTAAACGAGATCTTGAACTCCACAGGGAGCTGCTCACATTGGTCCTTGCAGGACCGGACCACCGGTTCAAAACTGGGTGGAGAGTGCCAGGAAAGCAGAGACACAGACCATAAAAACGGTTTTAACATTATTTATTTAAAATATATTAAAATGGTGGTATTTGAAAGAGTTCACGTTTTAGGGCTCAGCCCAACGGCACCTCCTCGTCCCGGTCCGCAACCTAGGCGCTCGCTTGTTGTCCTGGTGAGATCCGTGATGGACACCCCGTGTCTCTTTTCAGAGGTAGCCCCGCACCCCACCTCTTCGTTCCCGCAGGATCCTTGATGGACACCCCGTGTTTGTTTTCAGGGGCAGCCCCGTCCCTTGCCACCAACCCTTCCAGCCAGGGCCTCCTTCCTGGCAGCCTGACCATGAGTTTAATCTTTGAACTCTGTTATATCATACAAACTTTTTGATCCTGAGTTAATCCTGCGCCCTTTGCCTTACAGATTAACTGGACTTCTGGTTGAACAAATCCTGTTTTGTTGGGTCCTCCTCCTTCCACATCCTGACAAAATTATTGTGGACCTTGTACTGACCCGACTAAAAAGAGCACTACAGATGCAGTATTTGCCTTGAGGATGCTGATAGAGAAGTACAGAGAAGGTCAGAGGGAGCTGCACTGTGTCTTCATAGATCTAGAGAAAGCGTATGACAGGGTACTTAGGGAAGAACTATGGTATTGTATGAGGAAGTCTGGTGTGACAGAGAAGTATGTTAGAGCGGTGCAGGACATGTATGAGGGCTGTAAGACAGTGGTGAGGTGTGCTGTAGGTGAGACAGAGGAGTTCAGTGTGGGGGTGGGACTGCACCAAGGATCTGCTCTGAGTCCTTTGCTGTTTGCTATGGTGATGGACAGACTGACAGACGAGGTCAGACAGGAATCCCCATGGACAATGATGTTTGCAGATGACATTGTGATCTGTAGTGAGAGGAGGGAAGAGGTGGAGGAAAAGCTGGAGAGGTGGAGGTTTGCACTAGAAATAAGAGGAATGAAGATTAGTCAGAGTAAGACAGAGTACGTGTGTGGGAATGAGAGGGATCCAAATGGAAAAGTGAGGTTACAGGGAGAAAAGATAACGAAGGTGGAAGATTTTAAGTATCTAGGATCAACAGTCCAAAGCAATGGAGAGTGTGGAAAAGAGGTGAAGAAGCGTATTCAGGCAGGCTGGAACGGGTGGAGGAAAGTATCAGGTGTGATGTGCGACAGAAGAGTTTACAGGGAGAAGAGATAAAAAAGGTGGAAGATTTTAAGTATCTAGGATCAACAGTCCAGAGCAATGGAGAGTATGGAAAAGAGGTGAAGAAGCGTATTCAGGCAGGCTGGAACGGGTGGAGGAAAGTATCAGGTGTGATGTGCGACAGAAGAGTTTACAGGGAGAAGAGATAAAGAAGGTGGAAGATTTTAAGTACTTAGGATCAACAATCCAGAGCAATGAAGAGTGTGGAAGAGCGGTGAAGAAGTGTGTGCGGGCAGGCTGGAACGGGTGGAGAAAAGTATCAGGTGTGATGTGTGACAGAAGAGTTTCAGCTAGAATGAAAGGGAAAGTGTACAAAACCGTGGTGAGACCGGCCATGCTGTTTGGTCTAGAGACAGTAGCACTGAGAAAAAGACAGGAAACAGAGATGGAGGTAGCAGAGATGAAGATGCTGAGGATCTCTCTGGGAGTGACCAGGATGGACAGGATCAGAAATGAGTATATCAGAGGAACCGCACATGTTAGAGGTTTTGGAGATAAAGTCCGAGAGGCCAGACTGAGATGGTTTGGACATGTGCAGAGGAGAGAGACCGAGTACATCGGTAGAAGCATGCTGGATTTGGAACCACCAGGAAAGAGGGCTAGAGGAAGACCAAAGAGGAGGTTCCTGGATACAGTGAAGGAAGACATGAAAATAGTTGGCGTGACCGAAGAAGATACAGCAGATAGGGTTAGATGGAAGAAACTGACTTGCTGTGGCGACCCCTGAAGAGAAATGCCGAAAGGAGAAGAAGAAGAAGAGGAGTACTGACCTGACTAAAAAAGAACACACAAAGGAAAGTAAAGAACCGACTTGATAAAGGTGGCTCTATTTCTTCCATGCCAGACAATACAGTGTGAAAAAAGAGTGTGTGTGAGTGTAGCATGTGGTTGTTTCATCTCCCTAATGAGCGCAGTACTGTTTGATGGGTACTTTTTCTACATGAGCAAAGATTTCTCTCTGGAAGCAAAAGCCGAACAATCAGCCGACACATCGGAACATCACATACGCTCAAAGGTTTCCAGCTAATTACACACTAATTCTGACTAAAGCCTCTCTGCAAAGACAGAGGAATAGAATGGTTAATGAAGGTGTTAGCCTAGCTAGCCACCCGGACATAATGGTTGTTAGTGTTGGGATGTGACTCATCAGCATTTTTATGGACAGTCGTATCTCAAATTGTATATTCCCCATGTAGATGAGGTGTGGGAGAAGCTTAGGTGGGCTGAAAGCAGTTATGTAGACGTGATGCCTTCATTAGGCTATCACCTGCCTGTAAATGGAAACCATTTTCCCTCACAAGTTGGGAAATCATTGGACTGTGGATCTGTGTGAAATGAGAAATGAAATTTACTTCAAGGGGTTCAGTTTTGGGTCAGGCAGATGATTGGTTAGTTATAGGTTAGTTGTAGGTTAGGTTATAGGTTTGTTTGATCTTAGTACATATTCAAATGTTGGCTGTATCCTCCAGCTAAACCGGAAGAATCCCGAGTCGTTCCCCGGCCAGTTGTGAGACATAGTCTCTTCAGTGAGTCCAGGGTCTGCTTCCTGGTCGCCTTCCTATAGGACGTGCCCGAAACACCTCACTAGCGAGGCGCTCGGAAGGCATTCTAACCAACTGCCCAAACCACCCCATCTGGCTTCTCTCGACCTGGCTCTACACCAGATGGCAGAACGTCTTACCAATCTTTGAGTGAGACACCAGCTATGCTGCGGAGGAAGCTCATTTCGGCCGCTTGTATTCACAATCTCGTTCTTTCGGTTACCACCCACAGTTGGTGGGTCACATTCCTAAGGGCAGGAATGTGTTAATATCGTCTAGCTAGCGTTTGTTTGTTAGTTTTCTTGCTATGTATTTGTGTTTATACATTCCTCTTTTTCTTGTTTTTCGTCTTTCTGAATCTGCAATGTGAACCCATTGGGACAGAAATTCTGTGATTTTGGGCTATACAAATAAAATTGGATTGAATTGGCGACCATAGGTGAGGGTGGGAATGTAGATCGACTTGTAAATCGAGAGCTTTGCTTTTTGACTCAGCTCTTTCTTTAGCATGATGGATCGATGCAGTGTCCTAGTTGTTGCTGACGCTGCACCGATCTATCTAAGTTGAAGTGAATAAAAACAAACTTTACCCATTGGCAGCAGGGCAGTTGCGTCTTTCATTAACTTCTTATCCTCGGGAATTGGTGCCAACACAGACCGTATAGGTTTGCGTCTCGCACCAATAGGAACACTTTCTTGTCCATGAAACCAGGAAGTTGGAGTAATTAAAAGGCTGCTAGCCAATTGTTTATGCTCACCATACCAAAACGATAGGCTTTAGGATGGGGTTGGTGTGAGGTCTTTTTGAACCACATCTTTACCTCGTTCTTGTAGGTGAGGATGAAAAAAGATGTCCTTTTTTAAGTTTCACACTTTTTAAACTTTTTGCTAGAACATAGAAAACACTTTAAAAATGTTCGCAAATAAATTTTATCAAGACGTGAAAAACAAGGTAAATAAGACATAAACTTTAAATAATGTGGTGAGCAAATATCTAAACGAACAGATTACAATTTCAAGCAATAAAAATACATAATAAAAATAAAGGTGCAATAAACAATGACCCATTTTTATTTGGAAAATTTGAGGGTACTATAAATGTATAATAAGCCTTTTGAATTGATTTCGCTACATGATGATTTAAAGATTTATTGATTCTGATACTGAGTCTAAACACTTCCATAAAGCATGTATTTGTATGTAAACATGATGTAATGTGTTCCATGGGCGTGCACGTGCACATGTTTGTTACTTACTAATATTACTTACTTTATTACTAGCGCAAAACTGCCAATAAACAAATACCATAGATAAATGAAGAAAGAATGTAAACAGAAAATGGGATATGCTACAAACAGGTATTGTAGGTATTTTTTTGGGGGGTCAGGGGGACTTTGAATTGTCTGCATCAAACCGTTGTATGCATAAATAATCGTACTAAAACGTGCATATCTTTTCCTGGTCTAACTGTGTGTAGTTTTATCGGCCATATGTACACAACATCTCTATGGTTTGAACTTTAACCTCACACATGTTTAGCGTGACATGTGGTAAATTTTTGTGGCTTTATGACTTTGTTTTTGTTTTCAGGTGTGACTCATGATGACACCATACCACACTTATTCATTCAGGTGCAAATCCATAAATCTCATTTTGATAGTACAATAAAAAGAGGAAAGTAATTTGGCATGACAGTAACGAACACACAGATTATGAATGGTCTGTTATTTCTTGTTTGAAACAGCAACTCTTAAAACGGGGGTGACAAACCAGTTGATCGCTAAAATTGAGCAATTTTTCCCTCAAAAAAGCACCAATCTTATTGACAAATTTTGGAGTCTGTGACATAAAATCGCATTAAGTCTGAAATCAATGCGCAGCACCTGTTGCTGTTGTGGCGGCTATCCCGACCCGAAGTGCTGTGTGTGCATGGAAAAACTCCGGGTGTGGCTGTGTTAAAGAGAGAAAAGGGAGCAAGCAAGAGAGAGCAGAACTTGACTGTGTTTGAGAAATAGAGAGGAACTTGTTTGTATGTGTGTTTGAGAAAGAGCAGAACTTGTCTTTTTTGTGTGTGTGTGTGTTTGAGAGAGAGGAACTTGTCTCGCGAGTTTGTGTGTGTTTGTTTGTTTGTCTGTGTTTGAGAAAGAGCACAACTTGTATTTTGTGTGTGTGTGTTTGAGGGAGAGAAGAACTTGTCCCTGGAGTTTGTGTGTGTTTGAGAAAGAGCGGAATTTGTCTTTTTTTGTGTGTGTGTGTGTGTGTGTGTATGTTTGAGAGAGAGGAACTTGTCTCACGAGTTTGTCTGTGTTTGAGAAAGAGCGGAACGTGCCTTTTGTGTGTGTGTATGTGTTTGAGAGAAAGAGGAACTTGTCTCACGAGTTTGTGTGTGTTTGAAAAATAGCGGAATTTGTCTTTTTTTGTGTGTGTGTGTGTTTGAGAGAGAGGAACTTGTCCCTCGAGTTTGTGTGTGTTGGAGAAAGAGCGCAACTTGTCTTTTGTGTGTGTGTGTTTGAGAGCGAGAAGAACTTGTCTCACGAGTTTGTGTGTGTTTGAGAAAGAGCGCAACTTGTCTTTGTGTGTGTGTGTGTGTGTGTGTGTTTGAGAGAGAGGAACTTGTCCTTCGAGTTTGTATGTATGAGAAAGAGCGGAACTTGTCTTTTTGTGAGTGTGTTTGAGAGAAAGGCTGATTGGAAACGATCTCTGGGAGTTTGTGATGGTAGCGCCGGACTGTAGATCTCAGGTTAAGTAGATCTTGGGACAAAAAAGGTCGGACACCCCAGTCTTGGAACAACTTTTTCAACCATCTTTGGGTTTCAAGACAGACATGCTGAATATTTGATTCTAAAGACCCAGCCTCTTGAACCCAATATTGTTCTTAACTTTACGAAGACAAGATAAGTGTTTATTATATAATGTTATTTTGAGATAAAACGACTATCTTGCATCAACATATGTTATGTCATCACGAATGTTTGGAGCTATTTTTAACCTTCAGTGACTGATAAGTCTTCATTAAACGGTGCGATCATTTTTCTTCCAGCTCAAAAAATAAAAAGAAGTTCTCTACTGCACGTACGGATCATGTGTGATGGCATTCCGACGGAGGCTTGCTTCATAAAGTAATAAAACACGATGCCTGAAGGGATAAGAATGCCACACTTCTCTCCAGCTTCTCATTGCCACTCCATGTTTTATGACTTAACAGTCTTTCTTATCTTTTTTTTCTTCAGGACAAAGCATCATTAACGCCACATCTTTCCCTATCTTCCACTTACTGGAATGGCTAATCATCAGATATCTTGTGGGCTTTCCAAAAGAGGCGTGTTGAAAGAACCAAAATCCTCAGCCGTTATAAGGGACCCTAAAGCCTGAGGTTTGCCATTCGCAGAAGAACCAAGATGGACTGCCTACGTACTGATTGCTTGTCCAAGCCTCTGTCCCGTCTTTTTGAAAAGCTTGGATCTACAGTAGGCTCTCATCCCCTTTATTTTTTCGTTATTCCTATTTTTGTCTCTGCTGCTCTTGGTGGGGGGTTTATCTTTCTCGGAGAAACTGATAATGACCTTGAGACGCAGTTCACACCCAAAAAGGGTCCCTCAAAGGCAATAAGAGCTTTTGTAAGTGAAAACTTTCCCTATGACTATTCCTTGTTTTCTGAAAAAAGACTCTTCAACCAAGGCAACTTTGCATCCCTAATTGCTGAATCAAAAAACACGGAGAGCGTTCTGGAAAATCCCGTCTTTGAGCATGTGAACAAACTTAATGAGATGATCCTTAATATCACTGTGGACAACACCCGGAAAGGGTTCAACGAGCTTTGTGTCAAAGTCAATGGAAGATGCTTTTCCAACCCAATCCTGGAAATTGCCAGCTCTGCTAAAGGCGTCATCACCTACCCAACGCACGTGTTTGAGTCCAACTCAGTCTTTCTGGGTTCGGTGCTAGGTGGACCGACTATAGATAAAAACAGTACCGTTAGTCATGTCAAAGCTTTAAAACTCCACTATTACTTGAATGATCAAGACAGCACGGAAGAGACCACAAAGGCATGGCTGAGAGAGTTCCAAGACCTTCTCTCGAGTGACGTGAAGACTGAACATATTGACGTATGTATCTTGCTTTTAGTCATTTTTAATGTTTTTTTTTTTAAATACAAGTTATTTCTGTCTAAAAATAAAAAGTAGCTGTGAAATGTTAAGAGAAAAACAAAATACATTTCAACTATCAAATTTGCAACTATGCAGATAATAAACACCACTGTACACTTGGGGGTAAGATGCAAGGGTTGAAGCAACCTTAACAGAGAAGCCTAGACTTCAATCAAGTTAGCGAGAACTGACCTGTAAACTGAACAGTAGAGGTCCAAGAATTAAGCCCTGTGGAATTCCCCAACTCTTGGAAACTTAGACTGGAAAGCCCAACGAAGTTGTCCAAGCTGTTCAAAAGAGTTTTATGAGCTACTGAATTAAACAGAACAATCAAGTCCAGGAAAACTCACACTGATTTGTGACTAAATAGTGATAGCTGGTCCAATTTGAGGGTTTTTTGGACCAGTTTTGTTTCTGTAGTGGACATTGAAGAATTTTTTGGTTCTGTATTTGTGCCAATTGGAACAACTTGATGTAAAATTGCCCAAGAATCTGAGAATCATTTAATTTATTTCTTTATTTACTGTAGAAGGTAGGGTGGCACGATGGGGCAGTGGGTAGCACAGTGGCCTCACAGCAAGAAGGTCACCGTGGGTTTGAGTCCTGAGAGGGGACGAGGCTTGGGATACTCACTTTTCTGTATGGAGTTTTATTGTTCTTTCCGTGTATGTGTGGGTTTTTGTCCAGGTACTCCAATTTCTTCCCACCCTCCAAAAACATCCCCCGGAACCCTGTAAGGTAGGAGTCTCCAAAGCCGGTCCTCGAGGGCTGGTGTCCTGATGGTTTTCCACCCATTCCTGGTTCAATACAGCTGATGCACAGAAAGTGAAATCAACAGCCAATAGAATTTGGCACAATGACTCAATTAATTGGATCAGGTGCGTAGATGCCAGAACATATGGAAAACCTTCGGGACACGGGCCCTCAAGGACCGGATTTGGACACCCCTGTTGTAAAGGATAGACGGTTAAGAAGGTGACTGACTGACTGTAGATGGTGACATTTCTGACAGCTTATTTTCAATAATGATCAATTTTGAATAAAAAGGGTTTATTTCTGAGTGAGGGGCTCTTAAGGAACACCTCCATGCCCAGAGAGGCCTAACTTTACTAGTAAACTTCATTTTTTTATTTTTTTCCTGAAACCTGAGCTGTGCTGTTGGCAGGATGGATTGGGGGTCGTGACATCCATGTATAAAAACTTTTCTGACTTGACAGCTAATGTCACTTCTTTCCTGTCATCCCCTCTTCCAGGTGTTTTACTACACGTCCAAATCCAAGCAGGACGAGATTGACAATCATGCCACAGATGGCTTCCCTTTATTCCTCATCACCTATGCCTGTGCCATCACCCTCTCAGTGATATCCTGCCTGAGGTAAGAAAAGCTGAGTGACTGTCAAACCGAGCGGTTTCCTCACACCAGAACAAGACGAGATACCCATAAATAGAGGGGAAGGCAGATTAAGAACAGAATTATAGCTTTATTTGCCTCTTGATATGCTTTAAAAGTTAAAAGCCTCATGGCGCGCCATGGTATGACAAAATCAAATGGCACCTATTTGAATTTTTTTTGCCAATTATCAATGTCTCATGAGAGAGCAATGTCTGCTAATTTATTCATCTAACTGATAAATAGTATCGGCCCTGTTCTAGATGTCCAACAGCTGGTTTAGTCAAGAGAGACAATTGACTCTCTTGACAAGTCGAACCTGTTTTTTTTACCGGACTTGTGGATTTTATTATAGAGACATTGACCTTGTTCACCATGTTGTTCATCTGTGATAATTTCCTTCTTCTTCTCGTCAGGCGAGACATGGTGAGGAGTAAGATCTGGGTGGCATTCTTCGGTGTCATTTCCTCTGGTTTAGCGGTGGTCTCAGCCTTTGGTTTGCTGCTTTATCTCAAAGTTCCGTTTGTTATCACTGTGGCCAACTCTCCATTCCTCATACTTGGTGAGATATAACTTCTTTACCTTCTGTAAAACAGTAGTTTGGCAGCACTTGGAATGAACAAGGTAACGAGAATTCTGGATAATCCAAAAAAAATAACAGTACAGTCACTGATTAAACTATTACAATTTTGAGGTTGCAATTTGGACAAAGAAAATTAAATTTTAATGTCAATGCAAGTCTCTTTACAAATTATAACTAAAAGTGTGTAAAAGGCTAAATCACAGTTATAATAAAATAGCTTATCAAGAATATCCAGAATTTCTCAACAACTAATTCAAGTACTTGCCAATTGGAGTTTCTTCTTTTTCAAGTACAGTCTTTAGAAACCAGCTATTGATCATTTTTACAGTTAACAGTGTAGATAAGAAGGATGACCCAACTGCACAAAAATCCAGGTTTAAAGTCTTTATTGAGAAAACGGTAGAGCTGGAAGGCTGTGGAGGAAGACCAGAATAGGTGACGAGACAGCAGGACCAGACTTGGTGGTGGAGTCAGATGCACGGGCCAGATCAATTGGGAGCAAAGACCTGAGATGCCGAGACATAGAATTGGGGTTCCTGGGCAGGGCAAAGCACGGCAGAGATAAGAAACGCAACACAGCATGGCAACAGACGAGTTTAGAGGGGAAGGGCAACTGTGACTCTGAAAGATCCTGACTGTCCCAGAGAATTTACAGGCGGTACTACCAATGAAACACTGATATCAAAATGTCCAATCAAGGAGAGCCAACGAAAAAAAGGCTTTTCCTGAGCAAAAAGTCCATCTATGCACTGTGTTTGTGGGTGTACTTTGAGCTCAGGGTGTAACAATGTGGGGATGAGACGTAGGACCCATGTGCACAACTGCAAGTTTTAGCAAGTTTAGGGTGGACAGACAGGTACATAAGCCTGCTACCAATTTGGGCAGACTTACAGTAGTTCCTGGGCAGGCTTGAGTCCTGCATAGATTGGGAGGGATGAGAAATGGAGGAACTAGATGTAGACAACACAACAGACAACCAAACAAAAAATGAAAGGCAACCAGAACTTATGTAGACAGGAAAAAACAAATCCCTTTGAGAGGCAAATTGGGACCAGATTTGAGGACTTACGGCAGAGGACAGAACTTGAGGGACGAAAAAGGCCAGAAAAGGATCTTGACACAAGTAAATTGTTGTTGCGTGTGAATGATTGATTCATTGTGAAGTAGATTTTTATGTCCATTTGACTTTTGACATAATTGTGATGGTCTTTAGATGCTCAAGGTGTCATTTCACTTTCCTAGGAATCGGTCTCAACAACATGTTCATCATGGTGTTGGACTGGCAGCACAGCAGTGTGAAGGACTCCGTCCCCAGCAGAATGGCTCACACCTACAAAGAAGCCGTCATGTCCATAACCATCACTGCCGTTACTGACGTCCTCAAGTTCTTCTTTGGTGTGATGAACGACTTCCCGTCTGTGCAGTACTTCTGCCTCTACACCGCCACTGCCATTGCCTTCTCCTACATATACACCATCACCTTCCTGGGGGCTTTCATGGCTCTGAATGGCATGCGGGAGGGAAGCAACAGGCACTGGCTAACATGCATGAGGTTACCGTCACACAAAACCGTCAATACAAAGTTGTACAACTTCTTCTGTGTTGGAGGTGACTACGACCACACTACCGGAGCAGAGAAGAAGAACGTGGTCAGTACTTTCTTCAAGAAATTTTACGGACCATTTCTGATGAAGCCTTGGGTAAAAGGGGGTGTGGTTCTATTCTATGCAGTGTACCTAGGATTCAGTGTTTTTGGATGTTTCCACATCAAACAGGGGATTGAACTCTATGATCTAGCTTCCGATGACTCCCCTGTTAGGACCTTCACCTTGAAAGACCGAGAGTACTTCTCTGATTATGGGCCGTCAATTATGATAGTTGTAAGTGAAGAATTCCCATACTGGGAAAAGCTGAAACGAGACCAACTTCGGGATTGCGTGGAGAACTTTAAAGGACCTCAGTTTATTGACACGGACATCTTCACATCCTGGTTGGATTCTTACTTAGCGTACGGACAAGAGAGGCGTTTAAATCTGGACGACAAGGAGGATTTTCTGTTAAATCTCCCGCTATTTTTTCAGTCATCGCCCTTTTTCAAGCAGGACGTGAACCTCACCGGAGGAGCCATTCATGCGTCCAGGTTTTTTATACAAACCATCAACATTTCTGATGCTAGTAAAGAGATGGAGATGCTTTACAGTCTTCAGTCCATCGCCAAAAGGTGCACTGTGGCACCTTTGATGGTTTATAATCACAAGTTCATCTACTTTGACCAGTATGATGTGGTGGTGAAAGGGATTGTAAAGAACGTGGGCGTGATCACTGCAGTGATGCTGGTGGTCTCTCTCCTTCTCATTCCCAACCCGATATGCTCCCTCCTGGTGACCTGCTCCATCGGCTCAGTGACCGTAGGGGTGACTGGTTTCATGGCTCTTTGGCAAATCAGCCTAGACTCCATCTCCATGAT
This sequence comes from Neostethus bicornis, assembly GCA_902685375.1. Classification (NCBI taxonomy): domain Eukaryota; kingdom Metazoa; phylum Chordata; class Actinopteri; order Atheriniformes; family Phallostethidae; genus Neostethus; species Neostethus bicornis. The sequence goes on along the minus strand of LR738553.1, from coordinate 7,526,329 downwards.
CATTTTCACTGTTTGCATCGGCTTCACGGTGGATTTCTCGGCTCACGTGTCGTACGCCTTTGTCTCCAGCAAGAAGCCAAGCAAGAATGAGAAGGCAGTAGATGCTATTGCTAACCTGGGCTACCCCATCCTCCAGGCGGTTCTGTCAACGGTGGTTGGGCTTTCGGTCCTGTCCGTGTCGGAGTTCCACACCTTCAGGATGTTCTTCAGAATCTTTCTTTTGGTCATGTTCATCGGGATGGTTCACGGTCTCGTTTTCATGCCGGTTATCCTTACGATTTGCACGTGCAGCTCGGAGAAAAAACAAGCAAAGGAGAAAGACGTGAAAGTGAGCAAACTATGATCGAAGAGTTGATAGATGGACTTCTTTGATAGATTTAGTTTTATTTCTTACTCCACATGTTCACGAACTCACACTTGGCTGTTTTTTCAGGTTACACGTTTCCATTTATCTTATTTATTTATTTATATAAATCAAGTCTTTCACGTTTTTACTGTTGACTTTACATTGCATTATTCATCCGTGAATTATGTTCATTTTTAACCATTTCTGACAGAAAATTCTCATAAAAAGAGAGACTTTATGCTCAAATTAACTGCATTTGTATATAAAAAAGTGATTGGAAGTTTACTATATGTAAATAAAATACGCTACTTTTTCTTTTATGTACAGTTTTGTGCCTGATATCTGTAATAAAAATCTTTTTTAAAAATGATTTTCCCATGTTTTTTTTAAATTGTGCATGTTTAAAAGGACCAATAAATCAAAAAGTGAAGGCTAGAACAAATTACGCAATTCTAATCTAGGTTTTTCTATCTATCTGTTATGGTGGAGGTGCGGAAGGAGAAGGACCCAATTTCTGGAAAGCAAAACAATATTTATTTAACTAAAACAGTCCTTCAAAGCTGCAAGAAAAAAGGTACGTGATTAAAAAAGGGAATGTCTCTTAGTCATTATTCAAAATTTCCTAATTAATCTGCTTTTGTCTTCTTCATCTGAACTTTTTTTCATCAAACTAATAAATCTGCTTGTGATTTCTTCATCAGAGCCTGTCTGTTGTGTCAAGGGTGTATTTTTTGCCTTAGCTCCACATTATGATAATTATCAAGAAAGCTTGACAATGATGAGTGGTGTATTCTGACTGAAACAGATCAGGTTGTGTGTGTAGATCTTTGTGGAGCCCGGGGAGCCTCAAAAATCTCACATCAACAGAAACAGAATTTAGTTGGAGTGAAAATCCACCAGGAAGTCTGGTTTCACTCCCAGTACCCTCCATGGTGCTCAGGAAGCCTCTCTGCTCCGTCACGCCTGTCTTCTTTCACCCTGCATGAGAGACTTTTCTGGCCCACACAGCGTGACGTGACATACCCTCCCACCCTGGGGGAAGGAAAAGAGGGGAGGAAAAAGGGGGCATGTCAGAGATGAAACATCAAAACGTAGTAAAGATAAAAACATCACCTCGTATTCTTCTGTTAATCCTGATCCAGCTAATAAGAGAGCCACACCAGCACAAGAGCCCCCGAAAATATTCAAACATCTTATATCAGGCATCGGGACATGTTTGGAACGGCCACTTATCCTTAAAAATCCCACTTTATTTCCATTCCGTTCCGTCATCTTCCGCTTGTTCTGGGGTCGGGTCGCGGGGGCAACAGCCTCAAACGGGTAGCCCAGGCCTCTCTCACCCCGGCCGCATCCTCTAGCTCACCTGGAAGGATCCCAAGTTGTTCCTCGGCCAGCTGTGAGACATAGTCTCTCCAGCAGGTCCGGGGTCTGTCCCTTGGTCTCCTCTCGGTGGGACGTGCCCGAAACACCTCGCCCGCGAGGCGCTCTGGGGGGCATCCTGACCAGATGCCCGAACCACCCCATCTGGCTCCTCTCGACCTGGAGGAAGAGCGGCTCGACACCGAGCTCCCACAAATGGCAGAGCTCCCCCTCGATCTCTGAGGAGATTTGATTGTAAAAAAAATCAAAATCGGCCACTGTTGATGTGTAGCTATACTCCAAATGTGTTTTAACACGTGTGAATTTTTTTTTTTATTACTTCTTTACGTACACTTTTATAATACCAGGTGAGGTAGTGAGGTAGCCTCACCTGCATGACGTCACTAGTGAAATTTCTCACACTGACTTTTAAAAATCCTGATCTGATAATAAAATATTTATCAAACAGAAAGCAGATCAGACTTCTAAGATAAGACGCACTAATCCTGTTGGATCTTCACGCTTTCTGAGGGTTCTATTTAATGCTAGCGGTGGTCGGAAGAGGGCGGAGTGTGTTTTTTATTCAGCTGAGGAGACCCCCTTGAGTTGGTTCCTCTTAAAAAAATGAACATATATAAATAAAAACATCAACGGGTTTCACTTTTTTTCCCTTCTTGTTTCGATTGAGTGTATCTAAACTGCGCGGCACGCAAAAGAAAAACACCCGCCGCGCAGCGTGGTGAGGAAGAGAGGAGGAGGAGAGGAAGAGGAGAGGTGAGGTGAGGAGGGGGAGTGAGCAGACCATCCACATCAACAAGCTGCATGAAGCATCTGGATAGAACGAGGTTAGCTTAGGGCTTTCCCGTTAAGGTTTCCATCCTAGAGGGTGAGGTTTTCTCCGACGCCCTCCACGGTGAGGTAGAATGCGTTAGAGGAGCATCTCTTGTTTTCTCCATCCTCCGCCCCAGACGACGCTGTGATTCCCTCTGCAAGGGACATGGCTGCTCTTCGGATCTCCTTACTGCTGCAGGTGGGGTTCGTGATCGGATCCTATCAGAAAACCACGAACTGGTCATCGGGTTTGGAGGAAATTCTACCTCAAAAATCTGAGGAGCATCTCCCTAGGGTGGTCACCGCTTTTCTTCACACGGGGAACTCCACCACCTTACAACACGCAAACTGCTCGCGGAAATATGAACTGAGCTCTTTGCGGGGAAGGTCACGCATCACCCCGCATCAGTCCATGAGTAGCGTGTTAGAAACCGTGAGGCACGCGTCAAACTTCCTCAACATGATCCTACAAGCCAACAGGTCCAGAGAGCAGAGGCGCGACATGGAGTGGTACCATGCTCTAGTGAGGAGCATCATAGAGGGGGACACCAAGATACACAGAGCGGTGGTTACATTCACAGGGGAGACCTCCTCACAGGGGTCTTTTGTACTTCTCCAGGCCACCAGGACCGATGAGGAGATCGTGCTCCAGGATCTTTCAAGCATGGCGCAGCATCATTTGCACGGCAGCGCAGATACAGAGTGGTACCACGATCTGAAAAACCGGGAAAATATTAGATTCCATAAGAGGATCCTTAAGTCTGGATCTCTGAGGATGATTCCCGACAGGACTCATGTAAGGTGGTCTTCACCCTACTTAGAGTGTCAAGATGGTCATTTTGTTCCTCGTTGGCTTCTGACTTTATCAGCAGCTTTTTATGGTTTAAAGTCCGACCTGGTGCCGGAATTCAGGTAAGAAGACCCCGCAGTCTGTGCTGGTTGATTTTTATTTTTCATGTTTAGTAAAACTTAAAAAAAAAAAGAATCCAGAAATTAAGCTGAGCTTAAAGTTGAAACAGAGAATCTTTATAAATACGTTTTCATTCCATTCCTTTATTCGGGGCCGGGTCGTGGGGGCTAAAGCCTTTGACGGGAAGCCCAGGCTTCTCTCACCCCAGCTGCATCCTCCAGCTCACCAGGAAGGCTCCCGAGTCGTTCCCCGGCCAGCTGTGAGACATAGTCTCTCCAGAGGGTCTGGGGTCTGCCTCTTGGTCTCCTCCCGGTGGGACGTGCCCGAAACACCTGACCAGCGAGGCGCTCGGCGGGCACCTGGACCACCCCATCTTGCTTCTCTAGACCTGGAGGAGGAGCGGGTCGACACCGAGCTCCCCTTAGATGGCAGAGCTCCTCACCCGATTTCTGAGTGAGAGCCCAGCCACCCTGCGGAGGAAGCTAATTTCGGCCGCTTGTATCCGTGATCTCATTCTTTCGGTCACCACAGCTGGTGACCATGAATTTTCTTGTAAATTTAAATCAATTTGTTCAAATCAAACCCCTTCAAACTTTTTAAAAAGGTGGGCTCGTGTAACTTTAAAAACCTTAGCTAATTATTTTTGTATGGTGAACAAAAGCCATTGGCTCCTATTGGCTATTTCGAATTGCTTATCCCTTACAAAGTTGCTTGGGGGTGCTGGAGCCTATACCGGCTGGTTCAACGCAAGACGTAGGGTACACCCCGAATAGATCGCCAGTCTATCATGGGGCCACACACACCAACAACCCTCCAAATACACACACTCATTTATAGGGGCAATTTCTAGTGACCAAACTAACATGCATGTTTTTGATCTGGAGTACCCAGAGAAAAGCCACACATACACAGGGAGAACATACAAACTCCACACAGAAAGACCAGTGCTTCAAGCCTCGTCACTACCCAGGATTTGAACCCTGACCTTCTTGTTGTGAGGCCATTGTGCTAACTATAGCGCCCACTTAGTCTTCTCATTTCGGCATTTTCCTTCAGGGGTCGCCATAGCAAGTCAGTAGCGACCCCTTGTGGGTCGCTAGTTAGTAGGGGCCGACATAGCGCCTAAATGATGTCACTTCTTCCAACGTCCTGGATTTGACGAAAAGTCAGTATTTCTCTCAGTCGGAAACAAAACAGTAAATTTTAAGACAGCTCTAAACAATTGTCCAGTATTCCAAGTTTCCATTGGAAGATCTTCCGTACTGGACTGTCTTTATAGGTTCTGATCTATTGATTTGAGACTGAAACCCAGAAGGAAATGACTAATTTGGTTCTAGTACTAGGACTACCAGAATTCTAGAACTACTAGAACTCCTACTGCTATCAATTTGACGATTAGCGCTATGACGATGTCGTCATACACGGAAGTGCCTCAGTGACTGACAAACGTCTTCACCTTGATTTCACCTGAGTGGCGCCATAACGGCTACTAGACAACAGTAACCGCGCTACGGTCAAGCGCGGGAAAAAGTTACATGTATTAAATAGGGGTGTCAAAATGACGGGTGTGGGAGTTAGAGGTAGAGTTACTTCTTTTTCAGTGTTTTATTTCAGTTAAATTACAACATAGAAATAATATACCAAAAAAAATGTAGAAAAAGTCAAAATCCAAGGAACGTAAAAGACTAATGTAACTACAGTGATTAGACGACAACTTCTCAGAAACGTCGAATTGACAGCTTTGGCAGTTCTAGTATCTACTCAGTATCCACAGAGTAATCTCTAAAAAATTCCTCCATACTTCTTTTAAACCAGCAATTCATCTCAAAATACACCTCTAATGATCCCAGTAGCCCCCTTAAACCCACCCTCCTCCTACTAAAGAAGGGGCTTTCTCCTCTCCTCCTGTCTGTGAAAGCTGATGCTAAAAATAAACTTGATGTTCGTGAACGTAGCAGTGGTGGAAACCTCTGGCAACAGGCCTCCGTTCAAATCCACTCCAAACCCACTCCGTTTCTTTTCCGAAACAACAGACGTTCTTAAACCCCTTTTATTTTCACTTTCATCTGAAGAACCAAAATATTAGCTGTGGGGTACTACTGTTCCGATTATAGCGCAAAAAGTGCTGGACAGAAACGGGCTAATGTACTTGTAATAGTAAGGTAATAGTAACGTAATAGTGATGTATTCGCAATATAATAGTAATGTAATAGTATTGAATTACATTGCTAATACATCACTAATAGTAACATAATAGTGACGTATTAGCAATGTAATAGCGATGTAATAGCAATATAATAGCAATGTAATAGTATTATAATGTAGTGTAATATGCAATATATGTAATATATACTGTATAATATGTAATATTACATTTCTTCCTCACTTTTTACGTAAATGTTTGCTGTGACGACTTATCGCGTTTTGACCCAGTTCTAAATAAATAAATAATAATAAAAAAGGTCTGAGTATGATGGGGTCTGATAGTTTCCTCCAGCCCACCTCGGCTACATCTTGGTGGCGTTCTGCATGCAATCGTCTGGAGTTCAGGCTCAGTTGGATCCTGAGCGATGAATATTTAATCCTGATTGCTCGTTGTGTGCGTGTGTTTTTGTGTGTGTGGTGGCTTCAATGAATCTTTAATTGATACACTCGAGTCGCTCGCAGGCAGGTCAGGATTGCAAATGAGTGGAACCCTGCAGCGTGGATACCTTCCACCAGTTAGCAGGTGTTAAAGCCTCTTAAAGCTGCTCAGAGAAGATTTTTTTTCATTTCAATGACAGAACAATGTGCGCCACTCACATAGGCTAGATCAGTGGTCACCAACCCTGTGCCCGCGGGCACCAGGTCGCCCGCAGCGACCGCATCAGTCGCCCGCAGGCCAGTTCTAAAAATAGCACTAATCACAAATTAGCCCTGTCTAAAATTTTATTTAATTATGTTGCTATTCTTTTTTAATTTCATTTACGGGGATGTAAATTTAAAAACGAATACATAAAAACGTAAACGTGAGCGCTGCAAAGAAGAGGTTACAAACGCGTTTTCTACCCACAAAAAATATGGCAGAAAAAAGGAAGAAAACTTATCATTTTCACAGTGAATGGGAGGAAGAGTTCTTTTTTACTAACGTGAAAGAAAACTGTGTGTGACAGTCGCGCTGTCCTTATTTTGAAAGGAGTAGATTTTTGTTAACTGTTACATAATTGATAATTTGTACAAACATGATTCAGAGTTTATGATTTGATAACTGTTGTAAAAATTGAAAAAGATTTCCTGCAAAACGTTGTGGAAGTGATCATTTGAAAATGAAACACTTGGATATTGCATATTGAAATGTATCTGTTTCCTACCTTGTTTAATCATACTGAAATAATTATTGTGATTAATCATTAACAATCAGTGTCTTCACATAGAATATCATTAATATTTAATATCAAATTAAAGGTACACTGTGTAACTTTGTTATTTCAGAAGTGTGTTATCAAAGTGGTAGCCCTTTGCATTACTCAGTGCCCTTGAAGTAGCTCTCAATTTCAAAAAGGTTGGTGACCCCTGGGCTAGATGTTTCGTCCACAGATTTCTCTTCTTCAATCGTCTTTAGATCATCCTCTTTGTTCGACAATAGTGTCCCTTCCTTAGGTTCTGCTTCCCACAACTCTGTTTTTGGCTTGTGGTAGACCCAACCACAACTCTGGTTTCCAACAATCACTGCTTTTACGCTCCATTCCCAGAGAGAGAAACGTCTCCACTTCTAATTGGGTGAAATTATTTTATTTATCTATTTATTTTTAATATACTCTATTAATCCCTCACCGGGAAATTTGTGTGATGCACCACACCACAGGAGGCTGCCACCTATGACGGCGTCAATGGTGGGAGAAATAGGGAGTTGGGTGTCTCCTCCAAGGACCCTAGACCTGAACTCAGAGAGATGCGAACCCGCGAACTTCCGGTTATTTTCCGGTTAACTTCCGGTAACTTCCGGTTAACTTCCGGTCCGCGGCTGAACGCTCTAACCACTGAGCCACCGTCTCAGTGTTTCAGCGAGCCGCTTCCTTGTCATTGTACATGAGTAATAACAAGGGGCATCGGCTCATTTGAAGACATGGGCATCAGTAGCATGATCCGCATTAGTAGTTTTAGAGGCGTAGTCAAGGCAGGATGGAGATCAAGTTGTGTTGCGTTTGAAATTTGTCGTAGGATGCATCTATTCGTAAAGCTAAGATTTGTAAAGGAAGTTGTGGAGGTTTTTATAAGTCCCAAGTTTGCATGGCGTACGCCAGATTGCTCAAAGCGTTACAAGTATTTATGAACGAGGTCGCTAGTTATTAAGGAAAATCTTGGGTTCATATTTTGGCGTTTTATTCCCTAGAGACCCGTTGCTCCTTCAATCCTGATTGTGAAACATCTTTCTTTCTATTTTGCTTTTTTTTTTTAAACTTTTTTACCAATAATATTTTCTATTGCTTTTAACACGTCACAGCAAACATTAACAATCACATTTATACAACATGTGTCTCAAACATCAAACATTCTTTTAGTCAGGAATGTTATGTAAAATATTATCTAAAATCTGGGGTACAGATTTGGGGAAGAAAGTCGTGGGTTCAAGTCCAGGGTCGGAACAAGGCCTAGAACACTGGACTTTCTGTGTGGAGTTTTCATGTTCTCCCCGCGTATGCATGTGTCTTTTCTGGGTACTCCGGTTTCCTCCCACCCTCCAAAAACATGCATCAGGTTGATTGGCCGATCCCAAATTGCCCCTTGGAATGAGTGTGTGTATATCTTTGTAATATGTGTGTGGCCCAGCGAAGGACTGGCGACCTCTTTGGGGTGTACCCTGCCCCTCGCTTTGAATCTGCCGGGACGAGCTCCAGCACTCCCGCAACTCCGTAAGGGATAGACGGTTAAGGTGACTGACTGACTGACAGATTTGGGGCGGCGCCTGAAGTGAAAATCAAACCAAAACAGTCGTGTCTCAACCCTGTCTTTCCCCGAAACATATGAGATAAAAAAAAAGGGGTGAGCGAGGGACTCTCTCTCTTTCCAGTTGGGTGGTTAGGTTTTCACAACTTCAATAAATTCATAAAAAATATAGTTAAAAGGGAAAAGAGAAATAATTTTTGATGCATGTTGTGTTTTCTATATACTTTTTGTATATTGTTGTAATTTAACTGAAATAAAACACTAAAAACGAGTTCTAAATCATTCTTCCTCTAACTACCACACAAGTCATTTTGACGGCTCTATTAAATACATTTTAACTTTTTCCCGCGCTTGACCGCAGAGAGGTTATTGTTGCCTAGTGGCTGTTGTGGTGTACTCAGGCGAAATCAAGGTGAGCAAAAATGGGTTTGAGAAAACATTTGTTAGACACGGACGCACTTCCGTGTATGACGTCATCGCCATAGCGATAATAGTCAAATTGACGGCCGTGGGAGTTCTAGTCGTTCTAGAATTCTGGTAAAAAAATATTTAGACTTGATAAGGCTTTGTGGGGCAATCCATCATTAATCCTTTCAATTCCCATTTATTTGCTAATGAATGGAGCCTATCACAGCTGTTTCTCAAGGTAAAGGCAGGGTACACCTGGATAGCTCACCAGTATTTATTTGACAAACTTTAATTAAACTTCAAATCAAGTGAAATTTTAATTTAAAATGAAAGATTTAAACTGAGTTATTTTTGATACTTTTCTTTTTAAAAAAAATTGAGAATTTTTCTCACCAACCAGCAGATAGTCACTCAGCGAGTAGGATGAAACCTGTCTGATGGGAACCTGCCCTCGGACACCAGCTTTCCTCTGTTTCTCCTCCAGATAAATACACAATCAATACTCTGATGAATTAATAATGAATGATGTACAACAACCACCGTGGATCTTCATTTCCAGCCTCTTAGTGCTTCCTGTTTCAGGTGATGCTGATGCAAGAAGGAAGGTGACTTTAGGTTTCTTTATTTTATTCATTAGCCTTAAAAAAAAATAAAAAACCCGAGGCCCCTCCCCTCCGCCCCCATCTTTTTGGCTGTAGACTCAGATAGCCTAGCTCAGGGGTGGGCAAACTTTTTGGTTCGCGGGCCACATTGAGTTCTAACATTTGACAAAGCCGCCGGAACAGGAGCAGATGGATGGCATGCTTTGGTAACCGCTAGATTAGACCGATAGAATGGCGCGCTAGATTTTAAACAAGCGCTAAATGTTACATCAAAAGTGTTAAATTTAAAATCTAGCAGCGCTAGGTCTGAAATCTACTGCGATAGTGCTTGAAAAAGTGGTGCCAGTTTTTTAAGTGCCACCACTTCATGGCGGCTTTTAAAGCGCTAGATTTCAACCTAGCGCTTGAAATCTAGCGCTAGGTTTGAAGTGCTACATTTCAAACCTAGCGCCTTTCAGCAATGCTAGGTTTGAAATCTAAGCATTTGATGTAACATTTTGTTTGTTTTTACATTTCACACGCTTGTTTACATGCGTGTATTGAGCCCAATGGCTTTCTATGTTAGCGCACACTGTTTATTTTGACAAAGTGCGCATCACAGGGACACACGCTTTAATGGGAGCAGTGTTGTTGTTTTCTCAAGAAACCCAATATATCTAGAGTGTGCCATCTAGTGAGGAAACATCAGAATTGCAAGAAAAATAAAACATCAACAAGGTTTAATTATTAAATTTTTTTAAGTTTGATGGCCCAAATTAAACCTTTAAATGGGCCACATGTGACCCGCGGGCCGTAGTTTCCCCCTGCCTGGCCTAGCTTGTTAAAGTGAGGTTGTTTGTGAGGAATGGAGCTTCTGTTTGTGAAAGAGTAAGAAATCACACCTTTCATTCTCAATCCCTTCCCAGAAGTCTCCTCTGCAGTGTGTGTGTGTGTGTGTGTGAGAGTGTGTGTGTATGTTGGAGTTTCAGGCATTCTTCAGGATGTTAGTCTTTCGTCCTAATTGGCAAATCGCTCTTACATCAGACAGCGCACGAGCCACACACAGAGAGGAAGTGAAATGTAACCAGTAAACTCAATAAGTCACTTTTTCCACTCTAATTGCTTCCAGTGAGAAGTTCAGGTGACAGATTATAGAAAATGTATTCAAGTTAAAGAGTAAAAACAGCACTTTTCTACAAAAAAAAAGCCAAAGAAAGTCATTGAGAATAAAAACCATTATCTTTATGTCTCCATATCATTTGCGCGAAAAGTGCACGGTTAGATTTTTCTAGCTGGTGGATTATTGAGAGTGTACCTCGCCTCTCGCCTAAAATTTGCCGAGATTATCTCCGACGTGGATGTGGAAAAAATGAGTCCGTTCTTTTTCCGAGTTCTTTGGAGTCCCAAATTCTATCTCAGCTCGTATCCGGAGAGAAGCGAGGTACACTCCTGTCAGGTCACCAGTCTCTTTTCCATGACCATGAACACACCAATCACGCATACACACATTCCTACGGGTTACTCCTGTGACTGTTCAGACTATGATGCATGTAGAAGAATTCCTTTATAAGTCCCTCAATGGAGAAATGACTGTGCTGCATTGCACCGCAGCAGGCAGCCAATGGTGGGAGCACCTAGGGGGTTAGGTGCAGTGGTGGAACGTAACAAAGCAAATGTACTTCGTTACTGTACTTAAGTAAAAAAATTGTGTATCTGTACTTTACTTAAGTATAGATTTGAGACCGGTACTTTTACTTCACTACATTTTCAGAGCAAATATCTGTACTTTTACTTCGCTACTTTTTAAAAGTGTGTTTTACATTTTTCACAACATTTTCGTTCAGGAATTTGAAAAATAAATAGTTTTTTTTAGCGCATCTCGAAGCCGCGTTGCCAAAATTAACCTGTAGAGGGAGCAGTTGATCGCCTGCGGTCTCCAGGAGGGAGAAGATGTAATGAATCGAGGACCAATCAGAATCGAGAGTAAACATTTTCTGCAGTCAACCATCGCCAAAAAAACTAACATCAAATATAGCACAGATTAAAACGAGTCAGAAGATTGTTGTTCGTTGTGTTTACTTTAAAATAAAAAGTTGAGCCATTAGTACAAAGAGTATTTATTTGTGACCCTACAAAACAAAAAATACCATTTGAATTATGGTCGCATACTTTTACTTTTTATTTAAAAAGTAAAATTTACATCAATTACTTTTGTACTTTTACTTAAGTAAATTTTTTGCCTAGTTATCTGTACTTTTACTTAAGTACAAAAAGCAAATACTTCATCAACCACTGGTCAGGTGTGTGCCTCAGGGACACGTTGGTGGCTCAGTGGGATTTGAACCCTCATCTCCCGGTTCAAAGACAAAAACAAATCACTCGACAACCATACCCCATATTTTTTCATTAGGAGGGTTAATTATTGTTTAATTTCTACTGTATTTTATTCTTGATCAGTACTTTATATTGTTTTTTTTTTTTTATGTTCTTATCAATCTTATATTTTTGTTCTATTTTCTTGCCAAAAAACACTCCGCTCATCCTGGGCTGGGTCGCGGGGGCATCAGCCTCAGATGGAAGCCCAGGCTTCTCTCACCCCGGCTGCATCCTCCAGCTCACCCGGAAGGATCCTGAGTTGTTCCCCAGCCAGCTGCGAGACATAGTCTCTCCAGCGGGTTCGAGGTCTGCCTCTTGGTGTCCTCCTGGTGGGACGTGCCCAAACCACTTCACCAGAGAAGCATTCAGGAGGCATCTTAACCAAATACCCGAACCACCCCATCTGGCTTCTCTCGACATGGAGGAGGAGCTGCTCAACACCGAGCCCCTTCCGGATGGCAGAACTCCTCACCCGATCTCTGAGTGAGAGTCCAGCCACTCTGCAGAGGAAGCTCATTTCGGCTGCTTGTATCCGCGATCTCATTCTTTCGATCACCCCCCACAGCTGGTGACCAACTTCTTTAAAGATCAAAATAGAAGCCATCTGGTTTTCATCTCTCTATGAGCTCTTGCACCAGACTGGTGACCTGCCAAGGGTGTCACTTGCCTTTTAACTGACTGTGGCCGGGCTTTAGGCTCGGACCCCTTTAGGGTAGTAACTGTTTGAAAATGGAAGGATTTGAAATAGAGTTATCTTGTTGTTGCAAATCCGTGAAAACTAAAAATTTAAACGGAAGTAAGCGTCAAGCTAGACCTCTTAACGAGGTGGTCATAGCGTAACTCGGCATATGACACCGTCAAAATAAAGATATTCAATCCTAACTTGAACTCAAACGCTAGATTTTTCTAACCTGGTTAAGACTCAATAATTTTTATCTTTCTTTCTTCTGTTCTTCTATGTTGCATTCGGTCTTTCACTAATAATTAGATGGCATATTTTGTCCGTCCAATTACTTTCATTTAAACGATACAAGCAGCCAAAAGTCTTGATGGCTCCCCCTCTTCAGGGAGTTGTCAAAGAGTGGGAGGTTTCCAGTAACATCTGCTTTGATGGACGCCATCCAGAAACAAATGGGAAAAAAGCCCAAATAACTCCCCCCGGCTAAATTCACCCAGGTTTGATGCTAAGCTGAACTGAACAGAATATTTTTTTCTTTGGTAGTTCTACACTTTTGAACGACAAAGTGTCGCAATTATGTTCTTAATGAAAGACGGTTTTGCTTAAAAGGGGGTCATAAAGTGGTGTTTACTATAAAAAGATTCGCTTGTAGGTAACAAGAGGTATAAAATACTTGATATGTTTCTCTGGTCACTGCTTGAGCATGGTCTTTGGCATTTCCTTTCAGACATCGCCACAACAAGTCAGTTTCTTCCATCTAACCCTATCTGCTGTATCCTCTTTGGTCACACCAACTATCTTCATGTCTTCCTTCACTGTATCCATGAACCTCCTCTTTGATCTTCCTCTAGCCCTCTTTCCTGGTGGTTCCAAATCCAGCATCCTTCTGCCGATGTACTCTCTCTCTCTCCTCTGTACATTTCCAAACCATCTCAGTCTGACCTCTCTGACTTTAACTCCAAAACCTCTAACGTGCTGTTCCTCTGATCCTGTCCATCCTGGTCACTCCCAGAGAAGGTGGTCGAAGGTGTCCATTGCTTGGAAAGTAAAGCCTTTAAATGTCAAAGCTGCTCAAAAATTGTACGTATGCTGTCTAATGGAACGGAGATGGTAACATGTCTGGTAAAACTGGAACTGAGTTGTCGCTTTGGGTTTCCATAAGATTCCATAAGTTTCCATAAGATGACTTGTAAGGATTTATTATGGTGGGAGTGCCCTTGTTGATTGGTCGAAGCCACAGGTGTCAAAGTCCGGTCCTCAAGGGCCAGTGTCCTGAAGGTTTTCCATGTGTTCTTGCATCTACACAACTGAACCAGGTGATTTGGTAATTGTGCCAAATTTTATTGGCTGTTGATTTCACTGTATGTGCATCAGCTCTATTGAACACAGGAACACATGGAAAACCTTCAGGACACCGGCCCTCAAGGACCGGACTTTGACAGAACTGGTCAAAGCAAATTTAGAGGTGGCAGTGCAGTTTAAGATGCTGAGGTTCTCTTGAAGAGTGACCCGGATGGACAGAACCAGGAACAAGTTCGTCAGTGGACCAGCACTTAGTTTTGGAGATAAATTCAGAAGCCAGACTGAGATGGTTCTGATGTATCCTAAGGGAACGATGGCTCAGGTTTACCGGTTTCGATCCCTTGCCCGGAGTTTTACCGAAGTTTTCTTGAGCAAGTTCTGAACCCCTAATTGCTCCTGATGATAGTGGTATGGGCCTTGCATGGCCGCTTCCACCACTAGGTATGAATTTGTATGTGTAAATGGGAGCTACACTGTAAAGCACTTTGGGTTCCAACACAGATGGAAAAGCGCTATATAAGTTGTCTTGCCCTTTATAATTGTGCGGAATATTTATTTTCAGAGTTAGATTACATTCTTTAAGTTTTTCTGTCTTTTATTTTGAAGGCCGTTTCCTGTGTTTTATTTTGAAGGCTGAACTAGAAACAGGAAGTTGTGAGGAGAAGTCAGCGATTTGCTTCCGCTAGTGAGTTAGCATAACAGTTAGCTACCAGTTATCCACCGCCTTTCGTCTATTTTTTCTAATCCCCTTTTGACATCACAGTCTGTAAGTTTGTTTTATATGTTCATAAAGTACAATATTAATGTCTCATTTGTGTGAAAGGACACTTGGAAGTGTGTATTTTGCTACTGCTAGTTTGTATGTTTATTACCGCATGTAGGCCTATTTTCATGGTGACAAGCTACTTTAAACATACTTTTGCATTATGTTAAGTGTATATTTTCTTTCTGTTTTACAGTTTTACTCTGTTCTGAAGACATCTTTATCATAGTCATTAAAATGGAGCTTGGACGCTACATCCTGACTCTGCGCATGTTTTTCAGAAGGAGTTAGGCTTACTGCTGAGTTTATGTTAGATACGCATAAATGAGAGCAAGAAAGTAAAAAGACTTTTTGTAAAAGGACTTTAGAAGAAAAAAAAGGACTGTTACAGTAAAAAGACTGTAACAGTAAAAAGGACTTGAAAAAAAATAAAGAGACCTTACGCAATCGGATAACAAAATAGGACAGCACGGCACATAATCAAACATGGACGAAGTAAACCAGGAATTCACTCCGGAGCCTACTCAGTATTCTAGACCCAACAATAACTCCCAAGATGGCGGGTCAGTGAAGACTTTCAGAAGTTCCAGTTCCAATCGTTCATCTGTGAGCACCGCAGCAGCTAAAGCCAGAGCAGATGCTGAAGCCGCTCGCGCTCGTGTAGCATTCGCTAAAAAAGAAAAAGCCATAAAAGCTGAAAAAGCCAAATTGGAAGCTGATCTGGAAGCTTTACAATATGAAAGAGAGGCTGCAGCCGCTAACGCCAAAGCAGAAGCACTGGAAGCAGCAGCAGATCTAGAGGACGGAGAAACCCGTAGCAGGAGAAGCTCCCCTGTTCCAGCCCAAAATACACATGAACGCGTAAGCCATTACGTCGAACAACAAAATGGTCACCTCGCCGACAGGCCTGCTCCAGTCTGCCGTCAGGACACCCCAGAGCAATGTATTGAGCCCCGGTATTACCCCCCAACACCACACATCTTCAGAGCACAGGACTATGTTGTGATAGATTCCTGGTCAGCATCATCTCAAAGTCCACAAAGGACAGTACCCTCTCACCTCCACCAGATGGCGCTCAACTATCATCCGTCTCCACAACAGCACACTAAAAACCCCACTCAAAGCAGTGTAAAGACAGAGTTTAAACCCAAGTCAAGCTTTCCAAACTACGTGGACACATCCCACACACGTAGAGCAGAATCTTCAGTAATGACGGATATGGCAAAATATTTAGCTCGTAAAGAACTCGTATGCACTGGCCTATCACGTTTTGATGACCGGCCCGAAACATATAGGGCGTGGAAGTCCTCGTTTTTCAACACGATCAGAGACGTGGATCTGTCTGCGAGTGAACAGTTGGATTTGCTCTCGAAGTGGCTGGGAAAAGAATCAAGTGAACACGTCAAACGTCTCAGAGCGGTCAATATAGCCAATCCAGCCGCCGCATTACAAACAGCGTGGGAAAGGCTCGATGATTGCTACGGTGCTCCAGAAGTCATCGAGAGTGCTCTCTTCTCGAAGCTTGATAATTTTCCAAAGATCTCTAATAAAGAAAACTACAAGTTGAGAGAGCTCGGAGATCTACTAAACGAGGTGCTCGCAGCTAAAGAAGATGGATACTTGTCAGGCTTGTCATATCTGGATACCGCACGTGGTATAAAGCCAATTGTGGAGAAGTTGCCATACAGCCTACAGGAAAAGTGGCTCAACCAGGGATCTAAGTACAAAGAAACGTCTCGAGTCAGTTATCCACCATTCTCATATTTCACCTCTTTCGTCTGCTACCAAGCTAAAATAAGGAACGATCCCAGCTTTTCATATTCTGGAAACAACGTTCGTTCAGAACAGGTTGTGCAGAGGCGAGTCAGTCCAAGAGGTGCGGTTTCGGTGCACAAGACCAAGGTGACAAACGACAAAAGTCCAACGGAAGTGCCTTCTAAAGACGATTTAGTCAAGCAGTGCCCTATCCACAAGAAGCCCCACCCCCTAAAGAAATGTCGAGGATTCAGACTTAAGACTCTCGAAGACAGAAAGGCTTATCTAAAAGAACAAGGCATCTGCTTCAAATGTTGTTCATCTTCTTCTCATCTCGCCCGGGATTGCAAAGTCACGGTGAAATGTGATGAGTGTAACAGTGAAAGTCACATATCGGCCCTTCACCCTGGTCCGCCTAAATGGGCGAACAAAGAGTCAAACCCCCCACAAGATAACGGCGGGGAGCAAGAAAAAGAGGCAAACTCAGTAGTCAGTCCTCTCTGTACCGAGGTTTGCGGAGACGCTCTGAAGTCAAAATCTTGCGCGAAGATCTGTCTTGTCAAGGTTTACCCAAAGAACCACCCACATGAAGCAGTGAAAATGTATGCAATGCTCGACGATCAGAGCAACAAGTCTCTAGCCAGGTCGCAGTTTTTCGATGTTTTCAAAATCGAAGCCATCACTTATCCATACACTCTGAGAACGTGTACTGGACTGACCACAACATCTGGCAGAAGAGCAACTGGATTTCAGATTGAAGCAATTAAAGGTGGAATAAGCTTTTCACTCCCAGAACTGATTGAATGTGAGGACTTACCGGACAATCGTGAGGAAATACCAACACCTGAGGCTGCTTTCCACCACCGCCATCTCAAGGATCTCGCCATAGAAATCCCACCTCTGGACAATGATGCTCAGATCCTTTTACTTCTGGGTCGTGACATTCTTCGCGCACATAAAGTGAGACAACAGATAAATGGCCCTGGAGATACACCATTTGCTCAAAGACTTGACCTTGGATGGGTGTTGGTCGGTGATGTGTGTTTGGGAAAAGTCCATAAGCCCACAGTTCACAGCTACAAAACAAACATACTGGGAGATGGTAGACCAACACTTTTTCAGCCATGCACAAGTCACGTCCATCTTAACCACGTAATCAGTCCAAGCCAAACAAACGGACACAGAAACGGTCGCTTGCACATGGACGCTGACTCCCTCGGGCTCACTGTTTTTGCTAGAACTGCAAATGACAAGAAACGTGCCTTCTCTGTAGAGGACGAACAGTTTATCAAAGTCATGGATGAACAAGTTTCTCAGGATGAATCCAACAGTTGGGTCGCCCCCCTTCCTTTCAAGTCTCCAAGTGACCATGCATCCAGATCCGTTCAAGCCTCTCTGCTCACCAAAACAAACTGGTTCACATGTCCAGCATTCCTTCACAAGCCTCAAACAGTATGTGATCAGCAACAAACATTTGAGCTTATTGATCCAGAGTCGGACATTGATGTCAGACCGCAAGTGACAAGTTGCGTTACCAGCCACGATGATAAGTCGCTCAATCCGAAGAGATTTGAAAAATTCTCAACTTGGAAGTCATTGCAAAGAGCGGTTGCAAACCTCATCCATGTAGCTCGTTGTTTCAAGTCAACAAACAAAAATGTTATAGATTGTACTGGCTGGCATCAGTGTAGCAAACCTCGCACAGCGGACGAGCTATCTCAAGCAACTTCAGCGATTCTTCTTGCTGTACAAAAGGACTGCTTTAATGAAGAGTTCACTGCCCTCTCAAAAGGAGTTGACGTAAACCAGAAAAGTCCACTGTCAAAACTCAATCCAGTCCTTGGATCAGATGGATTGTTGAGAATCGGAGGCCGGTTGAAGCAAGCTGATCTCTGCGATCAGGAGAAACATCCAGTTGTTTTGCCAGGCAAACATCACGTCTCCACTCTGCTCATAAGCTACTACCATGACAAAGTGGAACATCAAGGCCGTACCTTTACAGAAGGCGCGGTACGAGCTGCCGGCTTCTGGTTGATCAGTAGCAAAAGACGTATAAGTAGCATTCTTCATGGATGTGTTACCTGTCGAAAGCTCCGTGGGAAAAGAGAGAACCAAAAAATGTCAGACCTCCCTCAAGAGCGGCTGAGCACTTCATCTCCCTTCACATACACTGGTGTGGACGTCTTCGGACACTGGCTTGTGACAGCCAGACGGACAAGAGGAGGTGTTGTACAAAACAAGCACTGGGCCGTTCTCTTCACATGCTTGAGTACACGTGCTGTCCACATAGAGGTAATAGAGGCGATGGACACGTCGTCGTTCATTAACGCCTTGAGGAGATTCTTTGCTATCCGTGGCCCCTCTGAACAGCTTCACTCAGACTGTGGAACCAACTTTGTCGGCGCTTGCAGAGAGTTGGAGTTTCACAAAGTGCTGAAGGGATCAGACGTTCAGAAGTACACAAACAATCAAGGATGTTCATGGTACTTCAACCCACCACACTCCTCACATATGGGTGGTGCGTGGGAACGCATGATCGGAGTCGCAAGGAGGATCTTAGATTCAATGCTCATGCGAATTCACTCGTCAAGCTTGTCCAATGAAGTCCTGTGCACTCTCATGGCAGAAGTGACGTCCATCATCAATTCCAGACCCTTGGTTTCTGTATCTTCTGATCCAGAGGTTCCTCAAATAGTTACCCCTGCGATGCTTCTCACCCGGAAACAGAGTGTTCCACCTCCATCAGGAAAATTCACCGACAAAGACTTGTTCAAGCAACAGTGGCGTCAAGTACAAAGGCTTGCAGACCAATTCTGGAGTCGTTGGAAACGTGAATATCTGCATACACTACAAGTACGTCATAAATGGCAAACGTCAAGTCCCAACATCGAAGAAGGTGATGTTGTTTTACTGAAAGACACTCAGACATGCCGCAATGAGTGGCCCATGGCTCTTGTGACTAAAACCTTTCCAGGACGCGTTGGAAAGGTCCGAAAAATCGAGATTAAAACGACCAAAGATGGATCTACAAAGACATTCCTTCGGCCCGTCACCGAGGTCATTCTTCTTCTGAAATCAAAGGACTGAATGCATGTTTTAGGTTTATATGGCATCTTTACAGACACCAGGCGGGGAGTGTCTTGCCCTTTATAATTGTGCGGTATATTTATTTTCAGAGTTAGATTACATTCTTTAAGTTTTTCTGTCTTTTATTTTGAAGGCCGTTTCCTGTGTTTTATTTTGAAGGCTGAACTAGAAACAGGAAGTTGTGAGGAGAAGTCAGCGATTTGCTTCCGCTAGTGAGTTAGCATAACAGTTAGCTACCAGTTATCCACCGCCTTTCGTCTATTTTTTCTAATCCCCTTTTGACATCACAGTCTGTAAGTTTGTTTTATATGTTCATAAAGTACAATATTAACGTCTCATTTGTGTGAAAGGACGCTTGGAAGTGTGTATTTTGCTACTGCTAGTTTGTATGTTTATTACCGCATGTAGGCCTATTTTCATGGTGACAAGCTACTTTAAACATACTTTTGCATTATGTTAAGTGTATATTTTCTTTCTGTTTTACAGTTTTACTCTGTTCTGAAGACATCTTTATCATAGTCATTAAAATGGAGCTTGGACGCTACATCCTGACTCTGCGCATGTTTTTCAGAAGGAGTTAGGCTTACTGCTGAGTTTGTGTTAGATACGCATAAATGAGAGCAGGAAATAAGTCCAATTACTATGAGGAGAGAGAGGGGATGTACGGTATTGGTGCTAGAGGAAGACCAAAAAGACGGTTTATGGAAAATAAGCAAAAGATACTAGAGCCAATTCATACTTACTAATCCCGTCCGTCATATGCTTTCTACGACGTCCACCTCACCGTGGGAGCCACATCTCTTTTGGTGACCAATGACAGACCTTCACAATGTGAAGCTACTCTAGGATGTTGATGTACAAATAGCCTTGTGCCTGGCGGCTTGACTCGCTTTAGCTTTCCTGTGTCCTGTTAGCCAAATGCATTCCCATCACGATGTGGACACTTTGAATGGCAAGGCATTGTGAATATTCAATTACGTAAGACACACATTGTGCCCTTTTCAAAACGACAGCAAAGAATTCTATTCAAGAATATGATGCAGTGGAAGTATGCATCAAAGTTCTCGTTGATGTGGAATGCCTAAGGATGCCTAAGGATACTTACGAACGGGTAAAGAATCATCTTTACGTTTCCTCTCTTATTTTATTTTTATTTCATTTTGCTCACAGTGTTTGCTTTTTACATAATGCCCATGAACTTGAAAAGACCGGACAAGTTCATATTTTCTTGTTGGTTTCTATCCATACCGGAGTTCTTGGGTGCAGCCGAGTTGTATCCAGTTTGGCAGCCTCGGAATTTGGTGTCCACTTTTGCAGATGATGTGGTTCTTTTAACAGCTTGAGAGTTGGATCTCCAGTTCTTGCTGAAGAGGGTGCTGTCACAAAAACACTGCTGTTGGATTTTTACCCACAGGAAGTTTAAGCCCTTACTTGCCTATGAAACTCAATGATCTTTTGCTATGTGAACTTGAGACCAACTTGAGACCCTGCCCCAAGTAGAGGAGTTTAAGTGTCTCGGGGTTGAGTGGGGGAAGGATGGAGTGGGAGATCAACAGGCGGATCGGTGCGGCATCAGCAATAACTAGGACGCTGCATCGGTCCGTTGTGGTAAAGAGAGAGCTGAGCCGAAAAGCAAAGCTCTTGATTTACAAGTCGATCTACGTTGCCACCCTCACCTATGGTCACCAGCTGTGGGTGGTGACCGAAAGAATGAGATTGCGGGTACAAGCGGCCAAAATGAGCTTCCTCTGCAGGGTGGCTGGGCTCTCACTCAGAGATCGGGAAAGGAGCTCTGCCATCCGGGAGGCGCTCGGTGTCGAGCCGCTCCTCCTCCAGGTCGAGAGGAGCCAGATGGGGTGGTACGGGCATCTGGTTGGGATGCCCTCCGAGCGCCTTGCTGGTGAGGTATTTTGGGCACGTCTCACCGGGAGGAGACCAAGAGGCAGACCCTGGACCTGCTGGAGGGACTATGTCTCACAGCTGGCCGGGGAACGAATCGGGATTCTTCCGGGTGAGCTGGAGGATGCAGCTTGGGTGAGAGAAGCCTGGGTTTCCCGTTTGAGGATGTTGCCCTTGCGACCTGGCCCCAGATGAGTGGAAGACGACGGAACAGAACGGAATGGAACTTGAGACCAGGTGTGAGGAATTAGGGCATAGGTCAAGACAAGAAGGAAGAAAAACATGCTAGAAGGAGGAAGAATCCTGATGTTTAAATACGATTATTATACAATGGTTCATTTTTTGCAAAAATCCTTTTAAAATCTACAAGAATTGGTAGATATTTCCAACCAATTCTCGCTGGAATGGAAATTTTTTACAATGTTTTTTTCTGCTATTGAAAGCCTAAATAAGCCATTTAATTTCCATCTTTTCAGTTGACCTGAATGGAGACGTACAGCTAGAAGCGTAGCGCTCTCACATCCACCATTCATTCATGAACGCATCAAAGACCGACTCGTAACAAAAAGCATACACACAGAATTCCATTCCAAGCATGTTTCATAGGAACATCCTTTTGTATCCTTTAAGCAGATATCTCTACAGTCGATACGTCAACCTTAGCCCGTAATATCAGAGTGGCTGGAGACCCCAATCGGAACGGGGCTGGCCTGTAAATCCACAACGTATGACGGAAAAATACGTATCCTGGAGCCCTGCTATTTGCCATTTTCTGGGATATTCTTGTTTTCATGCTAGAGGGCGACGATGATCATCTTGATGCATTCGGTTGTACTCCTTATTGGCACTTTCAAACTGCATTTTGGTCTATTTTCGTACCCTTTTATCCGCCATCATACATTCATGAGGAAACAATTAGGGGGAAAAAATTGGGAAAACATTTTATTCACTTAGTTGTATAAAATAATTTCAAAACAAACCCCACGTTAAATGTTCCATCTAGTCAGGTTGTTTGAGTTTGCGGAAACACGCGCAGGACAGATTTATTTCTTGAATCAACTCAAAATATCTCTGAGAATAAAGTACTAAGGTTAGTCAAAAAACATCTTGAGAACAAACGAGGACAATCAGCAGGCAACAATGCAAAGAAACGTAAGACAAGACACATTATATACAGCCAGGGGGAGACGATGAGACACACGTGAGACACATTAGGAAGGGAGCTGGAAATCACCGGAACGAAGAAAGACTGGTGATTTAAACTTATGCACTTATGCATTTAGACACGAGGAGGGAAACACGAGACTTCTGAAACAAGAGGGAAAGCAGTGTTACAAAATAAAACAGGAAATAAACCTAACGCATGACAAAACCACCGGCTGAGACCTGAAACCCTGACACGCCTCTTGATAAATCAACTTTTCCAAACTTTCAACCTTCTATCAGTGATGAGTGTGACGTGGGTTAGTCATCAAAGTGGTTTTGGAGGGATTTTTGAATCCCACTTCTGGATGATGACAAACGAATGTTTTGCAACAGCAATGATACTTTTTATAAAGCTGCTCCCCTCTTCCATGCTCCCCCTCATCTGTGGACGGTTCACTCAGGAAAACATGTCAAATTTTGGAGGTGGAGTCTGTGCTTTCTCAGGACAGGCAGTGGGATGAGCACTATTCAGGCTTTCACAGCTACGGTGATAAAGCTCTATATTTCAGCAACTTTTCATAACTAATGTCTATTGGATGCCCCTAACCCAGGCACGGGCCACATTAAACGTTTTAATCCGGCCTGCCGAACATAAAAAAAAAAAAATAGATAAATAAACTTTATTAATGTCTTATTTCTCCTGCAGTTCTGATGTTACCTCACTAGATGGCACACTCTAGATATAATGGCTTGGTTGAGAAAACAACAACACTGCTCCCAATAAAATGAGTGTGTCTCCTTGATGCACACGTTGTCTATAATAAACAGTGTGCACCGATATGGAAAGCCATCAGGGCCAATACACGCACGTAAACAAGCGTGTTAGATGTTAAAACAAGAAAAATGTTACATCAAGCGCTTAGATTTCAGACCTAGCTTGTTTAAAATCTAGCGCGCCATTCCATTGGTCTAATCTAGCGGTTATTGATGCCATCCATCTGCCCCTGTTCCGACCCCTTTTGTCAAATGTTAGAGCTCAATGAGCCCGCAAACCAAAAAATTTGCCCAACCCCGGAATAACCAAACGTTGGTTGTGTACAACATAAGTGAGAAAATTACCGGAAACTTTTACTCTTTGCTGAAATACGTTGGTTAAATTTCACATCTTGAACTAACGATCGGATTTGACCGTTTCCGGTCCTCATTACGAATAAGAAAATTGGATGTAATTTCTGCTTCGCTGCAGGAGGAAAAGGCAAGGTCAGTTTGTCCCGTGGAAAAACCAAACCAGCAGTTATTAATAACAAGTAGAGGCAAACAGCCCAATGCCCACTGGGACCTGGGTCTAATAAACTAGCTCCGACACACCTGGAGAACATGCCATGGCAGCAAAATCCAAATTCACACTGACTTCTAGTGTGTTTACGCTACGCTGACAATACGTTAATATATATTATAATGTTTACAAAGCTGGGGAAATACATTAGGAGGAATTTGTGACGTATTTTGTGTGTTTGTTTTTTTTTCTATTGAAATGTGAGAATGATTTGTTTTTCACATCAAAAAGGAAAATTTAGCATAAACTAAAAAATCTAAAATAAATTCCATGCTGCCGACAGAAAAAAAAAGTTCCGTTGAAATTATTGCTGACGTATCAGAGTTTGCGTTTGACTAGTAGAGTGTCATGTCGGAAGTCGTTGCGTCTTTTTTTTTTTTTAACAGATATAAATAAAAAAGCCCTAGTAGTCCTGGATCTATCGTGTTTTTGGTCTCCTGCTCTCTGGTTGTGGGCGGCCCGATTTATCGCGAGTGACATTGTTAAACAAGGCGGCCGAGGGGAACTAGCGCATTTGAAGGTTTATAGTTCTTATTTTATTGCATATAAAGATAAACATGGGAAATATTCTTTTTTTCAGATATACAAATATTCAGCTAAACAAACAAACAAACAAAACAACTTATGAACACACGTATTTAGTTACACTTTAGTTACATTTAGTTACACTTCTGTTTTTACTCTGTAAATTCCTCTTTCCTTTTACTACCTGCTTGATCCCGCCCACCAGGCAAGTGCACGACACAGTGTAAATCAGAGGTCCCCAACCTTTCCTGCGCTACGGACCAGTTTAGTGTATAATAATATTTTCACGAACCGGTCTAAAGGTGTAGCAGAAAAATGAAATAAGACCAGCCTGAAAAAAAAGGGTTTTTTAAATAAATAATAAACTTAAATCCTTTTTGTCTTCACAGGAAAAATTATTAGCTGCGTCTTTATAACATGGAAACATTCTCTCTGCTCGAACATAATCTGGGGGTAGGACCCTGTCCCTGACCTGCAGGGGGCATTCCAGCCTTTTCCAGAGGAGGCGCTAATTCACACCATCAGGGTGAAAAATGTGATTAACGCATGTGAAAATGACACGAAGTTTGGAGGTAGGTATCGTTAGCCATCGACGGGCGAGACGCTTCATCCCACATTAGCATAATAACAGATCTAACGCAGCGATCTGGTATCCAGTAATTCTCCGGTGCCAGTCTGTTCTCTTGTCATCACCCTTTAATTACAAGTTTATTTTCCTAAAAATGACAAAACAGCCCTGACAGTCTCTTCTGATTTCATCTGCAGATCAGCTGAGTTTTCACAGGGATCTTTTGACAAAGGTGTTACCATGGAAACTACTTCCCATCTGATCCGAAATAGCAGTGATAGACGGAGCAAAGTGTCAACATCAAGTCTACCTTCATTCTGTGGAGATGATATTAACCTAGATGTTTAAACGAGTCGCTAAATTATAGATTAAGCTTAAAATATCAGTTTTTCTATGTTCGATTGGGGCCTTTATTTTATTGTTGCTGCCGTTTATCATCTTGAGCATGTTTTTAATAGAAAAAAAAACTTTTAAACATAGTCAAAATCACAAAAAATGACACGAATAAGTGATAAATTGAGACATTTGGAGAAATTAATTTTTAAAATTTTTACGCACTCTGTTGATCCAGCGTTAGAGGGATCCAGTTTGGTGACCTCAGGATCGGATCTCTGCTTTTTGTGGATGATGTGGTCCTGTTGGCTTCATCAGACCGTGATCTCCAGCTCTCACTGGATCGATTTGCTGCTGAGTGTGAAGCGGCTGGGATGGGAATTAGCGCCTCCAAATCCGAGACCATGGTCCTCGCCCGGAAAAGGGTGGAATGCCCCCTGCGGGTCAGGGACAGGGTCCTGCCCCAAGTGGAGGAGTTTAAGTATCTCGGGGTCTTGTTCACGAGTGGGGGAAGGATGGAGCGGGAGGTCGACAAGTGGATCGGTGCAGCGTCAGCAATAACTAGGACGCTGCATCGGTCCGTCGTGGTAAAGAGAGAGCTGAGCTGAAAAGCAAAGCTCTCGATTTACAAGTCGATCTACGTTCCAACCCTCACCTATGGTCACCAGCTGTGGGTGGTGACCAAAAAGAATGAGATCACGGGTATAAGCGGCTGAAATGAGCTTCCTCCGCAGGGTGGCTGGGCTCTCACTCAGAGATCGGGTGAGGAGCTCTGCCATCCGGGAGGAGCTCAGTGTCGAGCCACTTCTCTTCGAGGTCGAGAGGAGCCAGATGGGGGGGTTTGTCCGAGCGCCTCGCAGGCGAGGTGTTTTGGGCACGTCCCACCGGGAGGAGACCAAGGGGCAGACCCTGGACCTGCTGGAAAGACTATGTCGCACAGCTGGCCGGGGAACGGCTTGGGATCCTTCCAGGTGAGCTGGAGGATGCAGCCTGGATGAGAGAAGCCTGGGCTGCCCATCTGAGGCTGTTGCCCCTGCAACCCGACCCCGGATGAGCGGAAGACGACGTAAAAGAATGGATTCATCCCTCACCGGGGAAATTTGTGTCCTGCACTCCTACATGGCAGCAGGCGGCCACGACGGTGCCAATGGTGGGAGAAACGAGGGGTTTAGGTGTCTTCTCCACGGAACGTAAACGTGAACTCAGTGAGATTAATCCTAAATTTTAAAATATTTTAAACTGTGCCTTAGGTTTCGATGCAAACAATGTTTCCCTAATCTAGCGATTATCGATGCCTACTGTTCTATTTGTCTTCCCTCGTGTTCTGTCCTGGCATTGTCCCAGGTGTCCTTTCCTAAAGTCTTTTTAACCCCTTGTTTTAGATGCTCTGGTGCCTTTCAATCTTTTGTCAGGTTATCAGTCCCCTCCATGCTTGCGCAGGATCAAAGCCTGCCTAGTACCATTGCCTGCCTTGCATGGCTATCGGACAGAATCTACCGATTTCTTCTCTTAAACCGCTTTTCTTAAGTAAACTGGTTAAACTTGACTGTGTACCTGAGTCCTACCTTCCACTCCCACGCTCTGAGTTTTTATGTCATTCACATGCCTGAGCCCCTGTTTTTTGTCTTGCAGGGGTGTGGTGAGAGTGGATGTTAATCTACAGGATGTAGATATCGACCAGTGCTCCTCTGACGGCTGGTTTGCAGGAACTCATCGATGCAACCTGACCACGATGGAGGTGAGTGAGCCGGACATGTGGATCAGTCTGAGATTAATTAGTTCTGTTAGTAATAAACACCAGTCAGTCTCACTAATGAGATGCAAAATAGAAAAGTAGTAAATCTGTATTTTTAGTTTCAGATAAACAATGGTCAGACGTTTCCAGATGGTTACACACTGCTGATGACTCACCAAACACTGCCGAGTTTGGTCACATGAAATATAAGTCATGACTAAATTATTCTTATAATAAAAAGTCTTAAAGTGACGGTGGACATAAACCCGAAATTAAAGTCTTTATTACACGTAGCGCAAACATTTCAATTTGAGAAAAAAAAAAATGCACACATGCCAAGTCTCCCGCATGGTGCGGTAAACACCCGCAATTAGGGCCTATCTCACGCTCACCCGCCATGGCTAATAAAACTCTCGCATGATGAACACTAGTGCATTCCATAAACATGATTAAGTATAATGAGCCTAAGCACATGGCATCTCCTGCAACTATGCATCTGAAAGCCACTAGTAGCAATCTGCGTAGTCTATTGCCAGTATTGTGTTTGGTGAACGAATGGAAGAAGTCGGACAGCCAGGAACTTTGGTCATGTGACAGCTTATGTGCGTGAGCTGCAAAACAAAGCATGTAGTAGACCAACCAGTACAGGGGTGTATTCCTGTTGGTAATTCCTATTCATACTGATACATAACGTTACGGGGTAACACAGGTAAGACGCACAATCTTCCAGCTTCTTTCTCATGTTTTGAACGGTTTGTTTTACACCAACTGTCATGGTGGGTGTTGTCCATAGGCAGATGTGACATTATGGCATGTTATAGCCCCTCCTTCATTTTGACCACGCCTCTAAAGCTCCGTCTGTGTGAAGCCAAAAACTTGGCATCGCTGAAACTGCGGCTACTTTAATTTTTATTTCACAAATATGTTGTAGAGAGTTTTCCTGAAGAAAAAAAAAAGTTCTATTAAATACTCGGGCTGTACGTACACTGTGCTTCCGTAACACTTTTGTGAAATCTCCCAAAACACTGAAGAAATTTTAAGACAACCGCCCATTTCAAGTTTTAAGGGTCATACGACCAAAATTTGAAGTCACCAAATGTAAAATCCGGACACATACAACGGTTCAACCCCATTAACACATTGACCTTTAACACAGTTTGTGATGTAGAGTAGGCGGAGTCATGTTGTTCAACACTTTGATGTTGACTTGTTTGATGTTGCCCCTGATCCTGATGCCCTCTTTGTTTCTTTAAGAACAATAGATTGTCTAAAGTGTCTTTAGATCAAACTGCTTCATAATTTATGGGATGTAATGGATTGCAGTGAGTCGTTTTAATAATTAATCCCTCTCTTTGTTGGACTTCACTGGACAGTCGATGTAGAAGCATTTTACTTGGTGCCTGTTTGGTCCGCCTCCATGTATGAGGATCCAGTCACAATAAAGACAAGAAATGAGGGGGAAGTGATTCACCAGGACAAATGGAAATAAAGGATCTTGTTGAGCCACCAACACATGGTAACTTACAGGAAGTTTTTTTTCTTATTATGAAAAAAATGTATCGTAGAAGAAACTTACATTTTTTTTATGGATCAATATGAATATTTGAAGATTAAAAAAAAAAAAAACATGAAATACTATATTTATCCCTCACCGGGGAAATTTGTGTGCTGCACACCGCAGCAGGCTGCCCTTCGACGGCGCCAATGGTGGGAGAAGCGGGGGTTCGGTGTCTTCTCCAAGGACCCTAAACGTGCTCTCTGTGGGCCGCGATCCCGCGACCATCCGGTCCGCGCGTGAATATGCTAACCACTGCCGTCTCCCTTCCGGGGATTACCGGGGATTTTCATTTTTTTTCTGAAAAGATGTTATTGCTTTTCGTCGGTTCAAGTCTGGGAATTTTCTCTAAAAGAGTTCGTATTTTCTCCACATGTATGTGCAAGTGTTTTGACGAGATCTGCGACCGGTAGAAGATCTAAACAACCGGAAATGAACAACTGGTCGCAGAACCTAAAAATAACACACATTGAAACAAATTTAAAAAAAATTGCACGCTTTAAAATTACAGATTTTTAGTTGAAAAAAGGCAGAGTAGGTGCGAAAAAAATGGTAATTCCAATAGGATCATCGGAATTACGCCAGGTCGCAGATCTTGATGTTTAGATCATCTGGAAAGGAGGAGGAGGGAGATTACGCGTTCTGGGAAGGAAGGGGAGGTGGATGACGCGTTCTGGGCATCCGCAGAGGCGCAAAGTAGGTGATCTCGACGGTCGCAGATCTTGTCAGGACACCAAGTTTTGTTTTTTTTCCCAAATTCTCCAGCTTCTTCCCAATGAGGAAAAATGTGTTCCGTTTCGTTGTCTTCCGCTTATCCGTAGCAGAGTCACAAGGGCAACAACCTCCGACGGAAAACCCAGGCTAACCCCGGCTAGATCCTTCAGCACACCTGGGAGAATCCCGAGATGTTCTCCGGCCAGCTGGGAGACAGTCTCTCTAGTGGGTCAGAGGTCTGCCTCTTGGTCTTCTCCCGATGGGACGTGCCCGAAACCCCAACCAGCGAGGCATTCGGCAGGTACCCTAACCAGATGCCGGAACCACCCCATTTGGTCTAATAGGGTGGTACATTTCTTCTCCAAAAATTTTGCTGGATTTATTGCTGTAACAAAATAAATCTGGTAATAAATTCTATTTTGATCCAAACCACATCATAAAAAGAGCTGAGATGTTTATTTTTTGATGAAGTATTTGTAAAATGAAAGGTTTACTTTAGCTGAACGCCTTTCTTTTTTGGAAATTTGTAAAAATAAAGTTCTATAAAAATAAAGTTTAAATCATCTCATTCATTCACAAACAATTCAGTCCTGCTTTTTTAATTTTGAAAAAATAGCACAACGTTAAAAACAAAAACGATTTATGAGCTTCATTTTCATAAAACACTCAGACTGCCGACCGGGCAACGGCACCCATGCACCCGAGAGTAAACACTGCAATCCCTCTGATTAAGAACGAGGACCTGACTCATGCAAACCGCGATGAAAACTAAAAAGAAACAAACAAATAACCATGAAGTCGTTTAGTTTTAATTGCTCATTCTATTGGAGGGGTACGTTTCCACATATTTCTCGCCACTGGTGATTCCATTAGCACATAACGTTGGGGACTTTGTCGCCCTGGAGCACCTTTCATACCAGAAAGTGGCCGTGGACGATGATGAATGTTGCGATCAATTAGCTTATTGCTTAGAATTAGTAGGGGGTCCGGTGGGAGAGGGTGTCCTGCCAGAGCAACGACACACAACATAAATATAGTCCCAAACCAGCATGACAAACCAACATAAAAGAAACGGTTTGCCTTGTTGTGTCTTTTCTTTTTGCGGTTTCTAAATAAGATTGAGTGGATGAAGCAGGTCGTAAAAACAATTTATGATTAAAAAAATTATTGAAAAACAAGAATAAGTTCATGTCAGGTCCTGAGGCAGACCCGCTGGAGAGACTATGTCTCATAGCTGGCTGGGGAATGACTTGGGATCCATCTGGGGTGAGAGAAGCCTGGGTTTCCCAACTGAGGCTGTTGCCCCGGCGACCAGGCCCCGAATGTGCGGAAGATGACGGAACGGAACGTCCCTGTCAAGGCGTCAGGCAACATACCAACACTCTCCTTGTATCACAAACTTTACTAGTTGATCTATAGTTGGCATCTAGTAACTGTGTGGATTTAAGTTAAAGGCATTCTCGGCATTTGTTTCACATTTGCAAGAATTCTTGAACTCAACGTTTGCAGAGGTGTCAAAAGTACCAACATTTTCTACTCAAGTAGAAGTATAAATACCGAGTTAAAAAACTACTTTAGTAAAAGTAGAAGTATCAACTCAAGTTTTCTACTTAAGTAAAAGTAAAAAGTTACCTATTTTAAAACTACTTAAAGTAAAAAAAGTAAAAGTAATTTTCAGAAAAAAAGGAATATTGTTAACAAAAGCGTATGAACATATTTTTTAACTATTATCACATGCTTTAAAGAGCAGAAAATATGATAATAAATGAAAGTGTTTTGGTGAAACTTTATGAATCAGAAACATTTATTTCTAAATAATCTTTATTGGAAATCGATTAATTAACACAATCAAATGTATTAACATAAGCAGGGCATTATGTAACGTCCCTTCAGCTATCAAGCTTCACTCTGCATCACCTAATTTAACCAACTTCAGCAGACACAAACACACTCAATGTAAAAAAAAATAAATAAATGAAAAAAAAAATGACCAAAAGGCTTTTTCAAGCCTTGAAGGCAGCTAGTTTTCAAAGTTCTTTGAGGCAATACTGAATAGTCTTTATCAAGTTGATAAGGTTGGGAGTGCCACATACAGCCTGCGTGACACCTGGAACCAGCGTTGCCAGGTGGGAGGTGCTGGATTATCGTACTAATGACGTAAAATTATCGTATTTTACAAAAAATATCGTACACCCAGTAAAACCACACCCATTGACAAAATAACACCCTTTACATGCACTCGTAAGGCAGTGGGAGTGAAGGAAACACACAGGAGGCAAAATCCTTGGATTCTTTTTCTAAAATTTTAAGAACTGTAAAAATGAAAAAATAACCAGGGAAACAAGATTTTAAAAAACCAGTAGGGGTGGGACTTAGGAGACGGTATATATAAATTTACATATATACATATCTACATATATATGTGTACATATAAAGTTTTTTTACTGTTAACCCAAACATCTTCATGATACAAAATCTAAGCGATGTGTAGTTTTAATCTCCTCAGTCAGTCTTTATAAACTAATCAATAACATTTTGGATGCTTTTAAGCACAAATACTTCATCCACTACTATTTATGGCTTAATCAGTTCAATTAGCTTTGTTTCTAAAGATAAAATAGTGCATCACAGGTCAAAGTTATTTTTATAAAAATACCATCTACAACATTTTCAGCAAAGACGTTTACAATAACCGCAGACTGAAAATAATAATAAAAAAAAATATTTCTTTGCTGTTGTTTTTTTTAAAAAAAAAATGATAATTCAATCAGAGTTCAGTGTTGCAGCATCAGAATCTCTTTGATTTCCGAGCCCGAGTCTCAAACACGGAAATTGACGTCCCTGCTCTTTAAAAGTTTGTGGGCGGGGCTACTCGCCCCAAAGTAATGATTGATTGGAGCTTTCAGCCAATCATTCATCTGTTCCTTTGTTTGATGCATTCAGGGTTCATAAAAAAAAAAAAACTCCGACAAACAGTCGCGGCTTTTTAACGGTGACAAAATGGCGAAAGTAGCGACTACTTTTTATAAAATGAACGAAGTAAAAGTACAGATAATTGCATAAAAAAGTAGTGATTAAAAGTAAAAAGTAGACAAAAAAAATAATTACTTCGTTAAAGTAAAGATAACGAGATTTTCTACTTGAGTAAGGTAACGAAGTAGTCTTACTTCGTTACTTGACACCTCTGAACGTTTGTAATCTTGACTTCTGGTCGCATAATCCTGAAAACCTAATCAGTTTATGTACAGATACTACTGATTATAGATACTACAGGGAGAAGAGATAAAAAAGGTGGAAGATTTTAAGTACTTAGGATCAACAGTCCAGAGCAATGGAGAGTGTGGAAAAGAGGTGAAGAAGCATGTGCAGGCAGGCTGGAACGGGTGGAGAAAAGTCTCAGGTGTGATGTGTGACAGAAGAGTTTCAGCTAAAATGAAAAGAAAAGTGTAGAAAACTGTGGTGAGACCGGCCATGCTGATTGGTCTAGAAACAGTAGCACTGAAGAAAAGACAGGAAACAGAGATCGAGGTAGCAGAGAAGAAGATGCTGAGGGTCTCTCTGGGAGTGACCAGGATGGACAAGATCAGATGAACAGCACAAGTTAGAGGTTTTGGAGATAAAGTCAGAGAGGCCAGACTGAGATGGTTTGGACATGTACAGAGGGTAGAGTACATCGGAATAAGGGTGCTGGGTTTGGAACCACCAGGAAAGAGGGCCTAATGCCTTACAAGGTACAAAATTTACAATTATGAATAAGAAACAAATCTGGTAACTCAGCTACGCAACAAAAGTCTGCCTTGAATCAATAAACACATCCTTCACCCATGTCTTTGTTCCAGAAAGAACTTCTCCTTTCTCTCTGTAACAAAGGCAGTTCTTGAGTGAACATATGGCCCCTTTTCTGTCCATCGCTTCAGGCTTCGAGATTATCCTTTAAGCCATTCTTCAGGTTATTATCTAGAAGCAACGCAACTTTCAGATCTGTTTCTTCTGCTTTTGATCTTTAGGTATAGCCAAGAGTTCTTCTTGGACAGTATTTCTTTTAAGTATGCTCTTTTTAATCTAAGGGCATACTCTTTTGGGGCCCAAATTCAATGGCATGTATCAGTGAGTTTTTTTCCCAAGACACCACAAACTTAAGACCCATAATTTGTCCCCTTGGTAGATTTTTGGTTCTTTCATTGATTCTAGTTAAATTGTAACCCCAAATTGTAACCCCAATTCGGCATCCTCCTAAATCCAAAACACCCATTGTGCTTGTGAAGTAATGATGCACCAATCAAACATGAATGGGATACAGTTACCATTTGGCACCAATACCTATTAGTGTTTGGCACCGGTACCCAATTAGCATTTTGTCCCGGACCGAAAACTTCCAGCCTTATCGGTATTGTTGTGATCCCTGCTCCTTCTAAGGGGGTGTCTGTCTCCATGGCAACTTGCTCATCACCTGCAGATGATCAGCAATTAGCAAACGACATAAGCCATCCTCCACCCCCAGCCTGTGTCAGATTGTTGGGTTCCATGCTATAACCGCCTGCCTTGGATAACCCGCCTGCCTTGGATAACCCGCCAACCTCAAACAACCTGCCTCGAGCATCCCACCTGCTTCGAAAAATCTTTTTTAAACTAATTAGAAATACATTTTTATGTTTCTTCTTTTCATTCTGTGTTCCCCGCTTGGATTCTACCACACCTAACCATAACAGGTATTCTTAACGGTATTGTTAAAAATGGTAAGCAGGGAGTGAGAAGAGGGGGAAATTCCAGTGTCAAAACAAAGTAAAATTGAACAAACTAATTTTAAAGTTTTCTTTTTGGCACACATCCCAGCTGAAAATCTAACGTACCCAGAATGTTCTGGGAAGGTTTTTTTCTGGGAACGTTCTTCAAAGGTTATTTTTGGTTCTCTAAAGGTTCAAATGAAAAGTTTTTTGTCAGAACATTCCTTTCACCTTAATATTAACCATGACATTAGGAATTTGGTTCTTCCAATGTTCTGGGAAGGTTAGTATCTGACATTACCACCAACTAACGTTTAGGGAACGTTGGTTTTTGGTTAAAAACAAACCTTTAGAGAACTTAAGGCTAATGTTCTATGTACTATGCTGGACGTCATTTCTGAGCAAACAAGACACCACGATTATATGCTACGACCTCTTTAGCATTGTTACTTGACGGAAAACAACTTCTATTTTCTTATACAAGATGCTTTGACACGTTGAAAATACTGTTTTGAAAGAAATAATTACCTCTCATTAATTTCTGTCACGTTATCATTTTCTATTGGTGGGACACATAGACAGTTCGTAAGCCGAGTGGTGTCCACACGCCTATCCTATCAATGTCCACCCTCTGAGCTCGTGCTTCTCCTCCTGTTGTCTTCTATCAATAACTTAGAGATTTGGCAAGTAGGACAAAGCGTGTGCGCTGTGTGGAGGGCCGTGATAACAAATCCTTTGTCTAAATGACCACGGCTCCCAGAGAACATGCTGCGTTCCGTTAAAAGTGACCCACATATACGATAACATAAGTAGGCTCGTTTTAAAATAAAAAACACCACATTAGGGTATAATGGGAAGTCATTGACTATCATAATGTGGAAGATTGGTTTTAACATTCGCTACAGAGAGGTTTACACCTCACGATAAAATCTATGCTACACGTATCGGTCAAAAAATGGGTTTGTTTGTACTCTAATTAAAAGTGTGTTTGGCTACCCTCTGAAAACAATACCGAAAGCAATTAAACATGCAATTAATTCCATTTTTTCTATTTAATTTGGGTAATTAAATAATGAAATAAACTGGCTAAGGGTAATTAGTTGCTCTGGAGTGTGTTATGTGGTTAGAAAGTATTGATCAAAGTTTGTATTATTTAGAATTGAACTCTTTACAGAGCGTAGCGGCTGAAAGCTGCCATACTAGGTATGAAGCTAAACGGACAAAAACGTCCGTGGTCACTCGTTAGAAAACGTTAGGAAAGAAAAATATTCATGATTATTCCTGTTAGTTTGAAAGTTTGTGCACGTGTTCAGAGAAAGAAAGGTGAATTTTTTTTGCCAATTATTTATTGCCCGAGTCGCCCAGGCCGCATGTGGCCCGCGGACCGTAGTTTGTCCGTACCCTATCTATAGGGTACGGACTCTGTAGGGGAACGCTGCCTGAAATCTACAGCGCCAATGCAGGGCGAATCTAATTTCAATCAGATCTAATGTCAGTGCCCGAGCAACCATGACACTCAATTAGGCTGAAATTTAGCCTGATCTTAAAATTGTCGTTTGACCAGAAATCAGGCTAAATTTGGGCCAAATATCGGACAGAATATTCCCGCCCTAAGAGTCGCTGGGTTCTCTATACTGGAAGACCCTCCACACTGTCCTGAAATACTTACATATTTGGGTTTTCCTTCCAGTTTGCTCAGCTTCTTCAAACCAGAAACTGGTTTTGTTCATTTAGAAATAAATCAGCCTCCCCTTATTGCTACCAAAAAATCCCCCGACCGCCATGTGAATGTGATACACATTATCTGTGTAGCAGCACAAAACCTTTTCTACTTGTGTTTTTTTTTTGACAGCCTTCCTGTTTTAAGCGTTCCCTCAGCACTCATTCAACAAAAAAGCCCAGTGCATGCCGGGCCGCGTCCTGGAAAAGAACATTTCACCTCCTTAAGCACCTTGGGAATTCCTCTAGTCAAAGGAAAGCAGCCAGGAGGTTGAGCAGGGATCCCCCTCAGGGGGAATGCGGTGAAGATTAGTGTCACAATGAGCTATGAACCTTTCATCCAAACAGTCTCCTTTCACCACTTTGGGGTGTGAAGAAATGACTTGAAACATCCGAGCTAAGCAGATTTTCTTCCTGCTAGCAAAACACAGAGCGGCCTATAAATAGGCTAATTGCTAATTATCCACTGTGATTTCACCAGAGCTGTGATTATGCTTTAGAGCTGATGGAGGTCTTTGATACAAAGGAATTGGAGATCTGCCGTGTACAAACACATTTAAATGTTCTATTTAGTTAAGCAATTTGTCTTGAACTGTATCGCGCGAAGGAAACCCAATCAATTTAGGATTAATTTCATACAAACAAACAAATCTCCGACTCTAATAGCGCTTCAAATACCATGCAATGTATTTTTGTAAAGACAACTTAGATTTTAAATGTTGATGCCATTTTTAGCTTCTTAGTTTTCTCGGAAACCCTTCGAGTGGATTCTGGACTGTGTCTTTGACGATGGACACACTTCGACTTCCATCCGAAAAACCTTTTCATTCTAATACAAAGGTGGGCAAACTTTGTGATTGCGGTTCACATTGAGTTCTAACATTTTCGAAGCAGGCCGGACTAGGAGCAGATGGATGGCATGCTTTCATAACCGCTAGATTAGACCTATAGAATGGTGCGCTAGATTTTAAACAAGCGCGCTAAATCTTACATCAAGTGCGTCAAATTTCAAATCTAGCGGCGCTAGGTCTGAAATCTAAGCGCTTGATGTAACATTTAACATGCTTGTTTACGAGCATGCATTGGGCCCAATGGCTTTCCATATCAGTACACACTGTTTATTTTGACAGCGTGCACATCACGAAGACACACGTTTTAATGGGTGCAGTGTTGTTGTTTTCTCAACAAAGCAAAAATATCCAGAGTGTGCCATCTAGTGAGAAAACATCAGAATTGCAGGATAAAGAAAACTAACAAGGTTTATTTATTTCATTTTTTCAAGTTCGATGGGCCATATTAAAATGTTTAACGGGCCTCATGTGGCCCGCTGGCCGTAGTTTGCCCATGCCTGATCTAATAGAAGGAACCTAGGACTAGTTGTGTATAAAGTTGTGTTTTGGGCCCTGCCACAGGTGCTTTTGTCGGTCCAGAGCGTTTTGTTGACATTCTGGGTTTTAAGGAAAATCTCAAAATTGCAAAAAAATTGGCACGTACTGTATGTAATGTAAATTTGCCAAGCATTTTTACTTACGTGTGCATATTAAACTGTGACATTATTGACACACAGGTAGAGAAGAAGTGGTGTGACTTTTTAGCCAATCAGAATGTAGAACACAATGCAAATCCGTGAAGTAGCAAAACCCTGAAAAGTAAACTGCGCTAGAGCGAGGGATCACTGTATTGGCAATGTTCATCAGCAAGTGGAAAAGAGATTTAAAAAAAGATAACATTGGAAGGTAAAAAGGGGGAAGTACGAAGAGTTCGATGGTTTACCGCAAGGACTTATGTGGTCACTTCTATGTTGGGAACTCTATGGTCTGCTGACCCTGAGAACCTGATCTGTGTCCTTTCTCCTAAAAAAAAAGACAGAAATATCTCATTTATCCATCGACCCGTTTTAGTGAACTCTCTGAAAATTTGTTGGTGCATTTTGTTCCCACTGATCAATCCCAACCAACCAATGATTGTGAGATTTTTTAAAAACAATTGGAACTGTGTTATTAGAAACCTTGTTTTGCTATTTTTGAAAAGTGAAAACACCTTTTTCAAATGTTAATGAACACAAACAAATTTCTTTGTGTCCTCAGGACACGATGTTCTCTAGGGTGTTTAAAAATGGAAAGTTTCAGCCATTAAACAAAGGGAGGAGAGATCCTTGGTTTCATCTCATGCCGCTCTAGCTTAACCTCTGTCTGACTAATTGGCTCGATTTAAATACATTTTTGGCTCTTTGCAAAGTTTTTTTTTAGCCTTGAAAAGATCAGAATTCTTAACTTCTCTATTAGGAGTGGGACCTGGATTCTAGTAGGCGTGTGCGTTACCACCATGTTTTTATTACACAAATGCATTCACTTAATTTTTCAAAGAAAATTTGACTTTTTATTTTCACAAAAGAAGAATGAGGAAGGTTGGTTGTTGTCTGGATTGGTTATTAGCTTTGGT
Organism: Neostethus bicornis; assembly: GCA_902685375.1. Classification (NCBI taxonomy): domain Eukaryota; kingdom Metazoa; phylum Chordata; class Actinopteri; order Atheriniformes; family Phallostethidae; genus Neostethus; species Neostethus bicornis. The sequence continues at coordinate 7,488,310 of LR738553.1, read as the reverse complement.
TTAAGTTTAGTTCTGGGCTGATGTCAATCCCTGATTTCAAAATTGGAACCTGGTCTGAACCAGGTTTGGACTGTTCAATTAAATTCAATTCAATTTTATTTGTATAGCCCAAAATCACAGAATTTTTGTCTCAATGGGCTTCACAAGAAAAAGAGGAATGTATTAACACAAATACACAGCAAGAAAAATAACTAACAAGTGCTACCTAAATAAGACTAACACATTTATGCCCTTAGACTCTCTTTCACGGTGAGGAGAAACTCCTAAAAAATCCAACAGTGGGAAAAAAATAAGAAACGTCGTGGGGATCCACATGAAAGAGAGATCCCTCCCCCAGGATGAGCAACCAATGTGTCAAAGATTGTTTAAATATTAGCTTATTCTATTCTACAGCTAAATATCTAAAGAAGTCAATAGAAAACACGGGGGACTCCTCAGCCCAGCGATGCCTTGGATGGGGATGAGTAGATGGATTTCATCCTGATGGAGTGGGGATGATGAAGTGCGGAGGTCTCCTCGGTGTGGCCATGGCCAGGACAGGAACGCAGAGTCCTGAATGGGGCTCTCTCCCAGAGAGGAGGGAGAGAGGTGGACAACATGTGAATTGTATTGTACCAAGTAGCAGTGCAATTCCAAATAAACAGACAATAGAAAACAATGAATGAGATAGAAAGCCAGGGGTTAGGGAGGGGGGAAGGGGATACAGACCCTGGTTAGGGGAGAGGGAAAGGGGAAAGAGGGATACAGACCCTGGTTAGGGTAAGGGAGGGAGTACAGACCCTGGTTAGAGTACGGGGTAAGGGGGAAAGGGCCAAGGCAGTCTGGCAGAGAACTGTTGATTTAATATGTAACAGTGGCTTTCAAAAGGTGGGTCCTCAGGAAGACTGGCCTTCTTTGTAGTTTTTTTTTTTTTGTATGAAACTGTTCTTGGTTTCCTTTTTTTGGTAATTGAGTGACTGTTCAGAATACGAGCCTGCCCAGTTTTTTTTGACTCTGCCATAAGCTGTGGATGTGATTACACAAGCTGTATCCCATGGTGTGTGCTGTGTGCTCTGAGGAGTGGTGTGTGTTTACTGGTTCCAGCCTGATGGCAGCGCTAAGCTCCCCCCAGGCTGGAGTGTTTATCTTGGTGCTGTTTGGGCTTTAGTCTTTGGACAGCACCCAAAGCAAGGCCCTGCTGCCTGTGTAGTTCCACGCAGGGTAACTCCTGACAGTTGACCTCTTTCAAAGGCCCGACTGGCTCTGCATCCATCCCTCAGAGCGCTGTGCTACAAATATCCAGCACTGTGAGATGTCTCTATTGCTCTGCAGACTCTCTGTTTGCTGTCTGTGTTTGAACATCAGAGGGGCATAGCCATCAAAGTCTAGTCCAAACCAGAAACAAGAGCAATTTAAACAACCCAGAGAATGGAAAGTTGGTTTGAATTTAGTTTGGAAGACGCAATTGAAGGCCAAAATGCATCTGCTTAGTCTTTCGTTTTATCAGGGGCTGGATTGTGGAGGCTACGGCCTCAGATGCTTCACTGGCCTTGGTCACATCCTCCGGATTACCCAGGAGGATCCCTAGGCGTTCTCTGCCCAGCTGCTAAAAGTCTCTTTAGTGCTCCTGGGACGGCCTCTGGGTCATGCCGGGGTGGGACGTGCCTCAAAAAAACCCCACCAGCTAGGCCTCTGGGACACCAGCAAGGCCTCTGGGAGACACCTTAACTAGATACCAAACCCCCCAATGTGGCTTCTCTGAACTTGGAGCAATGGCCCCACACTGAATCCTTCTTGGTTGACAGAGTTCCTCGCCATATTTCTGAGAGAGAGACAGACTCCTGACCCTCTGCAAACGAAGCTAATTTCAGCCTCTTGTATCTGGGATCTAGTGTTTTGGTCGCTTCCTTGCAATTTTCCCCACTGTGGGACTAATAAAGGTTTTCTTGATTCTTGACCTACACACAGTGAGCATAGGCGAATTGTAAATTGTGAGCTTCACTGTCTAGCTCAGCTCTTTCTTCATCACGATGAAAGAAGCATCTACGAGACATTCCCAACAGGTCTGCCAGGTCTGGCCAACTTCCTCCCCCACCATCTGTGCCAAGCCACAGCCAATTGACGATCACTTGACAGATCCGCCCCTCTCTTTACCTAAATACAAGACGTGCAGGCGCAAGTTTGATGAAACGACTATGAAGTCGGCCATGGAACTGCGGACTAAATTGTCCTAGTGACTCGTGTGTACGTGGACACTTCTACGTTTGAACAATACTGTTCATTACTGAACAAATCACCAGGTTCAGATTAGGTCAGACTCAGGTTCAGATTGGCGAAAGTCGTTCCTCCCAAAACCTTACACATGTGACCGCTTCAAACTAGTTATCACATGGACCTCAACCATTATTTATTAAAACAGTTTGTGATTTAGAACAGGCAGAGGAATATCGTTCTACACTTTGACATTCACATATTCTTGTTTTGTTTATTATCTTCTACTGTTCATCGATCTTTCTGGCGTAGAAATAGGCGTGTTTTGTATGCACATGTTTCTTTACATAGACCCCACTCGGCCTGAGGTGTCAGGAATACCTCAGGAGGATGTTTTAGTTTAACAAACGGCGGACAACTCCTTTATTTACTCTTGCCTCCAAACAAACAAACTTTCTGAAGTTTCTAATTTCCCTCGTGCCTGAACATCTTGTGCTGAGTTGGTAAGTTCCAACACATTGCGCATTGGCGCTAACAAGCTTAGATGTGGATGTGTAGGATGGATTGCTCTGCTCCTCCTTCCTGCTTGTGTTTTTCCCTCGTTCGGCCTGTAATTACTTGATGATAAGCTTTCCTCAGGGTTCATGTTGCACTCTGTGGGGTCATTACAAATATCTACAAAGTTCTATTAGTGGTTTATTAGGCGAAACGCTGGACCGGAAAAGTGTGGGCTTATTTCAAAGAGAGGACGAGTTCTGGGCAGACTCTAATTAGCAGGCAGAGTTTGGCAAGTTTCTGGTTTCCTGGTTAGATGGAAGACGCCCAGCCACAGCGGCAATTAGTGTTACACTTTGATTTATTTTCTTATTTCCTTCCTTCCTGTCACAGAAAGGTGATAGAGGAAGAAGATAGAGTTTTTTTTTATTTGTAAACATAATAACGCACAAGTGGTGTATCGTGGACATCTAACCTAAGCTTTCAGTAGTGTTCCATATGGATCAATTATACCATCGACCTATTATATCATTATAAAAATTTCCAGTTATCCTGCATAAACACAGACAAATTAGTTTGGGCTTCATATTTGAAAAACTTCACAATATTAACCTTAGTCGTCAAAACATTTCCTAGTTTCTAGACGGCACACAAACTATCCATAAAAACCAACTTCAATTATATACACAATTTTATTTTGTTTCATCGTCTGAACCGCTTTGCCCTAGTGGGTTTGCAGGGGTGCCGAAACCTATCATGGCGGATTCAAGCCAAGAGCCAGGATACACCCCAAACAGCTGCGGAGCCACATACACAACCCAGCTAACAATTTAACATTCCCAGAACGTTCAGTGAAGATTTTTCAAAGGTTAGCAGAACGTTCCATAAAGGTTATTTTTGGTTCTCTAAAGGTTCAAATGGAAAGTTTTAGGACGGTCATGAAACATTATTATTTTGGTTTTTAGAACGTTCCGCTAACCTTAATTTTAACCATAACATTTAGAATTTGTGTTAGGTTCTAACATAACCACCACCTAACATTTAGGGATCTTTAGTTTTTGGTTAGGTAAAAAAAAAACCTTTATAGAACTCCTGGCTAACGTTCCCTGTAGGTTCTCTGTTTGCTGGGAAACATCCACACACACACTCAAACCTAGGGGCAATTTTATAATGGCCAATCAAACTACCATGCATGTTTTTTGGAGGGTGGAAGGAAACTGGAATACCTGGAAAAAAACATGTATCCACCGTGAGAGCATACAAACTCCACTCAGAAAGGCGAGTCTTTCAAGCCTCGTCCCCACCCGGGACTCAAATCCTCAATCTTCTTGCTGAGAGACCACTGTGCTAACCACTGAACCCCAGTGCCACCCATTTGAACAAAGTTTGACTCATCAAAAACTTGAAAAGCTTGTCGATAAAATCTGTGTTACTCTCTCGTCACCAATGCTAACAGTCCAGCCTGTCCTGTCATACCTCAAGTCTTGTAGATGCTAGTGCTTGTCTTTTCCAACGCTACACAAATGTCTTTACCTCGTTTAACTGCTTTAAAAAGTCTGTCTCAAAAATGACCCTCAAATTAAAACAGCCAGCAAATGCCTCTAGGCCAGGACGCTCTTGAAAATCTCTTGAAAATTATCTCAAGTTTTTATTCTGGTTAAATAAAGGTTAATAAATTAAAATGTATATGTCGTCCTCCATCAAGTGCTGATAAAGTTCTCAAACTAAACATTATTTGTATTGAGGTAGTGTGCCATAAATTCTGTGATAGCTAGTTTAGCTCGTCGGATCTTTGACTGTCGAATCTCTAGGTTTGAAAAAGGTAACTTACTCTCAGAGAAGGCCTGGGCAGACCAGATCAAAATCTGATTGGTTTAGGTCAGTGCTTCTCAATTATTATCTGTTGCGCCCCCCCCTAGGAAACAGAAAATATTTTGCGCCCCCGCTCCCACACACACACTCTCTGCCGTAACTATAATTAGTTTCATTTGTGTACGAAATTTTTATAAGCAGTGGTCCCCAACCACCGGTCCGGAGTCATGTGGTACCGGGCCGCACAGAAAGAAGAAATAACTTTTATTATTTCCATTTTGTTTATTATTCGAGCCGTACAGATGTTTTAATTTGAAAAGTCCCCGGATTTTCTTCCTTACATCCGTCAATGACTCACCAGTGACGCGTCATTTCATTAAATTTAAACCCCACAACTAGCAAAATGAGTCAAAAACAAAGATCTATAGGAAGCTTTTTTAAGGGAAATTACAGAGTTACAAAGCCGATTGGACCTTAGAAACACTCTTCAGGTGTCAGGCCAAGATGGGGCTGTCTGGTTCCAGCAAAACAAACTCACAACTCTGATTGATCTAATCTTACTGTGAAGAATCTAACTAATATTTTTATTCACTTTGTTTTTGTGATATCCTTTATTTTGAAGGTATGTTTACCGTTACCATAGCAACCAGTGTGCATTCGAGCGTTATGAATACACTGCTAATAAATTTTTTCGTGAAGACAAAGTGGTTTGAAGTTCATATCTGAACCCATGGTTGAGATATGCCTTCAGGTATGCAAATATATGTGAGCGTTTAGAGAAAGTCCGTTTTATATGTATGCACATTTATACAGTATGTGTTCTGACAGTGCGATGCATTCCATTAAAAACGCTCCTTGCTTGCGGCTACCCACGTCACCATGGCGATTAGCAGTCAGTGTGCAAATGATTGACAGCAGCCACAGCTGGGATGGAAAAAGCTGTGACCAGAGCTGATGTTAGAGAGATGCATACTAATCAGCAGGTGTCGCTCAAACATGAGGCTGTCATGCAAAATTAATAACCGACCTCCAATTTTCTTGTGTCTTTTGCTTGGCTGTGTACTTATAGGAATCGGTTTAGAAATGAATAGACAGGTGTCTCAAGGTTATTAGATCTAATTTACATTTTAAAATAGGATTTAAAAGTTAGGGTATAGTCAATAGATAATCCGAAAGATTTATCGTCTTGTACCCATTTCAATTTTTTCCCAGAAACCAAATTTAAGTCCTATTTACCCTTTTATTTATTATAAGGTTTAGAGATGTACATGCAAATTATTGGTCCACTGTTTAAATGTGGTAACAACATTTTAAAGTAACTCTTTGGAAAAGGCCTTATCTTTTGAATATGTAGAGAATCAAACTGGGCCCAAGATAGAGCCATGTGGAGTGCCTCCACATTTACGAATTTAAATCAAAGCCAAATTGACCACTTTTTTGCATCGTGAACAATGAGATATAGTTGCCAAATGTCAAATTAAGAAACAGCTGGAAGTGTTCATGTTAGTCCAGATGTCCATTTCTGTTCTCTTCCTCTGGTTTGTCACAGTTGTACAGTCAGATTTTGAAATGCTGAAAGATATTACTTGAGGTTTTAGAAAGTGCAAACTTATTTATTTCAACTTCTTCGTGCTATATTTTTTATTTACAGTGTATAAAAAGATCAATTTATGGATAAAGTTATGTTTGTAATGGCTATTGCCCGCTCCAAAAGATTCTCTCCTCCAGGGGGATACATTGGTTTCAGCTCACAACATATTTGTGTTTATCCCAGCTTTTTCTTGTGTACACACTGCACACCAAGTCCACAACCTGCATTTTATGACCCTCTGAAATGGCTCCTGCATCTGGTTGAGATCACATGTGACTGATGGCAGGTGGCAGGGAGGTGGGCTGCCTCTCCCTTCAACACACTCCACATTCAAGCCCTTCATCTGTCACTACAGCAGGCAGGATGGGAACATACTGCCAGGGCTATTCCTGGCTCCTACTGTCACACACTAGAATTATGCAGACTCACACACACAGGCATGTCTCTAGGCGTTTCCCCAATGATTCCATAAGGTGGGCAACACATTCCAGGTGTCATAAAGAAATGTAATAAGGAAATCAAAGCTTCCCAATTCATGTTACATACTCTGTGTTCAGGGATGAATTCATCACCACCGACTCAACTTTGACTTTAATGTGTAAAAATAAAATTCACAAGGAGGTTAAAACTATTTTCAGTGCACCCTCAACGTGGATCTTATTATCTATTATTCAAAATCAACTTTTTGGAGGTTTCCACCATGTTTGAAAGTTATTCCCACAAAAAAATGCACTTGTCCGAGGCAGGCGGGTTGTCTGAGGCAGGCGGGTTGTCTGAGGCAGGCGGGTTGTCCGAGGCAGGCGGTTTTCCGAGGCAGGCGGGTTGTCCGAGGCAGGCGGTTGTCCGAGGCGGCTGGTTGTCCGAGGCAGGCGGTTGTCCGAGGCAGGTGGTTGTCCGAGGCAGGCGGTTGTCCGAGGCAGGGGCGTTCTTTGAATAAAGGGAACAGAATATGAGTACATGGGCAGGAAAATCGGCAGACAAAATATCTATTAAAGCCCAGACGTTGTTACCACATGGAAACCAACAATCTGGCAGTGGCTGGAGGCCCAAGGTGGCTTAAGTGGCCTGATGATGATGTCTGATCGCCATCAGGTGGTGAGCTGGATGGTGAGCTGATGGTGATTTCTGATCGCCTGCAGGCGGTGAGCAGGTTGCCATGGAGACAGACACTCTCTTCGAGGCAGGAGCAGGAATCACAAAATGCATTTGCAACAAGATTTACAATGTGTCATGCATGCCCCCAGGAGGTGGGACTAAGTGGAGAGTGAGAGGATGGGGGAATTCTGTCTCAAAATGAAAGTTAAAGGTTTTTTAAGGCAAAGATTTTATTTCTGAGCTAAAAAAGATACAATGTTTATTTTTATATATACGCTATGAAATAATAATTATTTCCCCAAAAAGGCACTACACACCAATTTATAACTCGTCTACCTTAGTAATCCCCTCTTTGGGTTAACATGGGGTTCTGTTGCCAAATGTCCTGTTGTTCTAAAGCTGGGGTGCCCAACCCTGGCACTGGAGGGCGGGTGTCCGGAAGGTTTTCAATGTGTTCTTACATCAACATACCTGATCCAGATTATTGAGTCAATGTGGCTAATTTTACTGGCTGTTGATTTCACTTTATGTACATCAGCTGTCTTGAACCGGGAAGACGTGGAAAACCTTCAGGACATTGGCCCTCCAGGACCGGATTCCGGATTCGATACCCCCGTTCTAAAGTGTTTTTTGTCAGTATCACAGACCACAACTCATACATAAAACCATCTCCCAAACACATGCTCTTTTGAGTCAGGCACTGGAGTTGGAGGCATTGGAGACATACTGTATGTCCTGTCCTCAGAAACAGGACGGTACTACTAGTATTTTGAGGTTGTACTTGGACCGAGCAGTTTAAACTGTACCGAGTACGTTTGACTCGTATTAGGTATTCAAACTCACTTGTTCTTCCCCTTGTCTCTAGGACCAGTACTACCCATCTCTATATTTCCACTATTGCTTTCAACCAGTGCGGTACAATATTTGTTTGTGACGCAATAATTTCCTGATGCCCCCTAAATGTTTCGCATGCAATAAAAGTGACAAAAAGCAGACGCACACATCACACTCCGACTTTAGAAAGAGGACAACGTTAGGCTGTGTGTCGCTTCTAATAAGCACAAAACACATGAAGTGAGCCAGAGAATCATCAAAAAAAAAGAACCCTCGATGGGGAACTTATACAAGAACAGTAGAAGTTCAATTTTAATGGTGTAAAATCATGCTTAGCTTAGTTTGACAGTAAAGACGTGATGTTTTTGCACTTTTTCGTTTTGTGCCATGAGGTTACGCAAAACAGATACCACAAAACAACTTTGAGAAGAAAGTCAAATCTCAAGAATTTAAAACAATGGTTAAAAAATTTACAGTTGGTCAGAAAAATGTTGGAGTTATGAGGCGAAAGAAGACGTTTATTTTCATAATTAATATAAATTCAGACGACCAAACTAACAGGTTAAATTGGTCACAGATAGTCCAGAGACCATGGTCCTTGCCCGGAAAAGGGTGGAATGCCCCCTGCGGGTCACGGACAAGGTCCTGCCCCAAGTGGAGGAGTTTAAGTATCTCGGGGTCTTGTTCACGAGTGGGGGAATGATGGAGCGGGAGATCAACAGGTGGATCGGTGTGGCGTCAGCAATAACTAGGACGCTGCATCGGTCCATCGTGGTAAAGAGAGAGCTGAGCCAAAAAGTAAAGCTCTTGATTTACAAGTCGATCTACGTTCCAACCCTCACCTATGGTCACCAGCTGTGGGTGGTGACCGAAAGAATGAGATCGCGGGTACAAGCGGCCGAAATGAGCTTCCTCTGCAGGGTGGCTGGGCTCTCACTCAGAGATTGGGTGAGGAGCTCTGCCATCCGGGAGGAGCTCAGTGTCGAGCCACTCCTCCAGTTCGAGAAGAGCCAGATGGTGTGGTTCGGGCATCTGGTCAGGATGTCACCCGAGCGCCTCGTGGGCGAGGTGTTTCAGGCACGTCCCACCAGGAGGAGACCAAAGGGCAGACCCAGGACCCGCTGGAGAGACTATGTCTCACAGCTGGCCGGGGAACGACTCGGGATCCTTTCGGGTGAGCTGGAGGATGCAGCCGGGATGAGAGAAGCCTGGGCTTCCCGTTTGAGGTAGTTGCCCCTGCAATCCGGCCCTGGAACAAGCGGAAGATGACGGAAAGGAATGGATATTCCAGAGTTTACATACAGTACTTTTTGGTACTGACATTTTGTAGCATCAATGTAGCAAACTGTGCTTGAAAAAGTTCATTTTATCTTTAGACGTTCAAAAATCTATTTTTAAATTGAGTAGTTGGTTGTCTTTATCCTTTCATTCAAAAGTTGTATTTTGGAAATGAAAAAGTATCAACCATAAACTCTATAAATGCATTTTATTGGTCCTTCAGTGAAAAATGATTGCATTTCTAAATTAGTGTATTTTTGTGGTAAGATGAACAAATGACAAGAAAATAGCCAATAGTGCAGTGATAGAACGTTCACCCTTGGACTTGGAAGTTTACGAGTTCTAATCCCAATGAGCTCATGTCTAGGTGTCCTTGGGGAAAACAACTAACCCCCTGTTTTTCCCACCATTGGCACTGTCGTGGTAGCCTGCTGCGGTGTAATGGAGCACACAAATTTTTCCGTTGATGGATGAATAAAGTATATCTTTCTTCTAAATGTGTTACTCATGACGACCAATTTAAGATGGCAGTGTCAAGACTTGAGCCTTCCTTACGACATAAAAAATTTGAGGAATATCTTGATATAATAAAACTATATAGTCAGAGAGGACAGACTGAGATGGTTTGGACATGTGCACAGGAGAGAGAAAGAGTACATAGGAAGAAGGATGCTGGATTTGGAACCCCCTGGAAAGAGGACTAGAGGAAGACCAAAGAGGAGGTTCATGGATACATTGAAGGAAGACATGAAGATAGTTGGTGTGACCAAAGAAGATGCAGCAGATAGGGTTAGACGAAAGAAACTGACTTGCGGTGGCGACCCCTGAAGGGAAATGCGGAAAGATGAGGCCCTAATGCCAACTTGAGCAACCCCAGATAAGCCAATTTTGCTGTTTTCTGTAAATAGCCAAAATCAGTAAAATACAAAACACAGTAGTACCAGTGAAGATGAAGTCAATCAGTTTACACAACTGGTGTAATTCCAACTGGCTATAGAACAAGTTCACAAAAGAACAACTCTTTAATGTAATTTCTGACTAGTTTCCCGCTTGAAAACTGGAAGCTAAAAATAAAAAGAAGCCGGACATCATCCAAACCAAAAGGTCTGCTAAGACACTTAAGATAACATCAGGTACCAATAACCATTCAACCTTCCATCCCCCCACACATCCATCCAACCAACCAACCTCCATTAGTTGGATACATAACAACCAACCAACAACCAAATCTCAGGCAGATTTGATTGCCTGAGACCAAGATTTCCGGTCGATAGACCGGCCTTAGATTTCACTGGCCGGGCATTGTTGAGTGCACCAGAACCAGTGCTGCTATTCTGGGTCCCCGGTAATTTCCTGGGAATTATTTATAATCTGTTTTTTGGAAAAAGTGTTTGGAGAAATGCTTTATGGAGTCTGAGAGACAAAAGGAGTGAAGAAAAACGGTGTTCTTGACCCAAATGTGCTCCAACAAGATGGAAACGTATACTCATTAGAAGATTTAATATTCTTTCATCAGGCAGAGATGTCTGGTCATTAATTATGTTTTCTAATTTGGGAGTCCACAAAGTCTGCTCTCAGACTGTTCATATCAACCATTTTTAGTCCATCTCCTCTCAGAATTTGAATCTCAGACACAGCAAACCAGAGTAAAGTTTGAGGCTTTGAAAATTAGACCCATATCCCAAGGACTAAATCAGTTGTACTACTGAGAAATGGCGAAGAGAAAAACAGAATTGCAAGACAAACAAATAGCTGGAACATGTGCAAATGAACAGGTTGAAGAGGATCCCAAACCAGCAACTTGGCAATCAAAACCTTGGTTGCCAAGTTGCTGCCCACTCCAAATCCAAGACCAGTTCCTGGTTTGACAGATATGGACACGTTCAAAGATGACTACCCAGATGAATACCCAGTCCAACACAAACTAGGAACCTACCTCTCCAGATTCAAACAACCTGGACTGCTCAGAAAACAAACCAAAGACCAGTTCCAATATCTGGTTTGAAATAAACCCACATGGAGACTTAAATCTTCCATGCTTCTTCCCTAGGCTAATGAAAACAGGTGGCGGCCCAAAACACAAGCAGCAACTCACCAAGGGACATATAAGTCAGTTTAATACCATGAACTCCGTAGCCAAGAAACTCCCCAACTCATCAGTAGTCTTCTTGAGATGTGGCAGGGGTAGCCATACAGTTGGAAGCTGAAAGCAGAGCAAAAGCAACCAGACAAGCTGACAATCTTTCCAAACTGTTGAATGCCATGAGGGGTAAAGGGAACATCTTTGGGACCGATTTGTTTCCACACTAAAACCCATTAATATGAGTCCCTTAATGGGACACACCCAACCGAAACTAGAAAGAGATGCTTACCAACCAAGGTGCCCACCTCAAGAATGAAAGAAGTCATGGAGAAGTGCCCCAGAGAAAAAGAAAAATCTTACAGACCACAGAAATAGACCAAACTTCCGACCTGTACCCCTATCATAAAAGGACAATGACGTCAACAGATTTACCCCGCAAGACAGTGCTACAGAAAGACACAAACTCATAGTACTAATACCCCAACAAAATAGAAGAACAATGCTAGACAAGCCCCAATTAATTTTTGGCAGACTCAAAGCTGCAACAACAAACACCCAAAGTAAAAGTTTAAAAGTTTTCAGCAAAAAATATATTATGATGCGAATGTGGAAGAAAGAGGACCCAAATGCAGGACAACATACAGGATTTACTAACAAAAGTCCACCAAGGCTGTCCGGCAAAAGCACAGGATTAACACAAAGGAATGTCTTAAAGTTAAAAAAAATGTAAGAGTTCAAGGATATGAACTCGGTCACGAAGACCTAGCTGGGAGAAAAGGTGATGACCCGATGAGGAAGTCAGGGAAGACTGCCTTTAAATAGGCATCAGGCTAATGAACACAGGTGTTTGGGATTAGGCTGAAATCTATTAGCGGGAAGTTCAAGGGCTACCTCTGGTGGCAGGTGAGAAGATCATAAAAGAATATTTACTAAACTCAACAAATACCAACCGGTTTTACTACTTAATCTAACAAAAATAACGGCACCTTTTTTAGGAATAAATGTTTATTTTACTCTGCTGTTTATACTTTATATACATTTAAAAGGCCAGATGCCTGGCTCCATGTAGACAAAGTGTTGAAGGAATTTTTTCTGTTAAATCTGTTCTTTTCTTCTTTTCTATTGACGTGTGTGTGTCTCTGTTCACAGTGCTTACCCCTGCCCGGCCATGGATTTGTTCTGGACAAGTACAAGTGTGACTGTAAGAAGGGATTTTACCATCCCAACAGAGTGGCTGTCAATGGCTACAGAAGTAAGTCACCAATATATGCGCATCTTTGAACTGGGTGTTGGGGTGAAACTGTTTTTTAACCAGTATGAGTTTACTGTCACAGTTGCAAATAGAAATGACAAAGATGGAACCTCAACTCTACTTCATTGTGTTTGTTTAAATGGTTCTTCTAAAACACAAATACGCAATGAATACAAGGAATGAAACGATATGAAAAGGTCATGAATTAATTTATTAAGACATTGACTTTATGAAGAAGAGGCGTTAGCTCAATGGTAGAAAGTTTGTCTTAAGACTCGAAGAAGCTGGTTCAACTCTTGCTGAGCTCATGCCTAAGTGTCCTTGGACACCAAAGACACCAAACTTCCAGTCACTCCCACCATTGGCGCCGTCATGGCTGCCTGCTGGGGTGCAATTCAGAAAAGTAATTCTCCATGTATAGTGTGACTGGTAAAATCAGACTTTTGCTTGCCGGGTCTGGTTGCTAGGTGTGGTTAGCAACCTAGCTAGATCTAGCTAGGGCTGGTTAGACCTAGCTAACCAGACCTACCTAGATCTGGTTAGACCTAGCAAACAAAATTGCTATTTTAACATTTTCCTGTGGGCTGCACAGTGGTGGTTAGCACAGTACGCTCAGATCAAGAAGGGAGGGGTTTGAGTCTCGGAGTGGGGGTTGAAACACTGTCCTTTCTATGTGAAGTTTTTATGTTCTCCCCATGTACGTTTGTGTATTTTCCAGGTACTCTGGTTTCCTCCCACCCTCCAATAACATACATGTTAGGTTAATTGATCACAACAAAATTACCCCAAGGAATGCGTGCAGGTAGATGGTTATGTGTTCTTGGTCCCGCAAAATACTGGTGACCTGTTTGGGGTGTACTGTGCCTCTCGCCTTAGATCAGCCGGGATAGGTTGATCCAATTAGAGATGGGCAGTTCAGAAGATTAAATCAAAACATGTACGAAAACCCCATAATGAGAATATGCCATTATTAAGAATGGTGTGACAGTTCCAACCAACCTACCAAATTGAATGTTTTTGACTAGCTGTTTGGCATTTTGACGTAAACTTTAGATTTTCTTTAAATTTACAAGTCGATCTACGTTCCCAACCTCACCTATGGTCACCAGCTGTGGGTGGTGACTGAAAGAGCAAAATCCCCATTACAAGTGGCCAAAATTAGCTTCTTCTGCAGGGTAGCTGCACTCTCACTTAGAGATAAGGTGAGGAGCAATTCCTCCACTGAGTCAAGAGAAGCCATATGGGGTGGTTTTGGGCATTAGAAAAATAAGCCTGGACGTGTTAACAAGTTGTACTTTTTAATCAAAATTAAACTTAGAAACAAATTAATAAATTGATGTGAATACGGAAACATTCACACATTAATTACACAAATAAAAAGAAAAAGCACTGCTGAATCAGTTTTTTTATTTGATGTTTTTTTTCACCCCAAAATAAAGGCTATGATTTTTAATGATTTTCTGTGAAACGGAAGAGAAAAAGTACCGGTTGCACAAACATGGCAGTCATAGATGTTTATTAATAACCTTGTCCTTGTGTTTCCGGTAAAGCGGTGCCAAGCAAACAGCTCTGCTGCGGCATCATTGATAACACGTTTAATTTTAGAAACATCATATGAGACAGTGTCAGAGTCATTAACAACGGATCCCACAAAGTACACGCGCAATACCCACAACTACACATGGAAACACACGTTATTAAAAACTGTGAGGATGTGTTTGGATGTGCAAAAAGGAACAAAAACAAAACCTTTCATTTCTTGTTTCAGAAATCTGAAGTTTAGAATTATCAGAACAAAGTGGTGATAATTTTTACTCTCACCAGTTCGTTAGATGGAAGAAATTGACTTGCCGTAGTGACCCCTTTCGGCAAAGGGAAATGCCGAAAAAAGAAGAAGTTTTATATGGAGTTGGACAAACTAATTAAGATACACAGGGGGAACCAAATAGCTAAACAAAGCCTTAACTGAACTAAACCCAGAGAACACCCCCATTGCCCAGCAGTACATGGTTTGGTCTGATTAGTCAACAACACACAGCCACGCCCTGTTCACCCTGGGAGGAAGCTTTCCTCCCAATGATGAAATTGAGGGTCTTCAGCCATCGTACTAATTTTTTTTGTGTTGAACAGCATCTTTCTGCTGAAAATAGATAGGAGGTTATGTTTTTGAGACTGCACAAAAACTTTTTTTGAACTTTAATCCATAGCACAACAATGTAATGAGGTTGGAAGCGTGTTGACGAGGCACCGTGCTGCTTTTTCAACCACCATTGGGTCTTAAATAACCCCGATGATCTAGAAAAGAACATACCAGCCTCTTCTTTTCAGTTTAGAAACATCTTATCTACTGGTGTAAACCAAGGGTGGGAAAACTTTTGGAATCGCGGGCCACATTGAGTTCTAACATTTGACCAGGGGGCTGGAACAGGAGCAGATGGATGGCATGCTTTGGTAACTGCTAAATTGGACTGATAGAATGGCGCTAGATTTTAAACAAGTGCACTAAATGTTACATCAAGAGCGTTAAATTTCAAAACTAGCACGCAACGTCTGAAATCTAGCGCGCTAGGTCTGAAATCTAGTGCTTAAAAACGTTCATTTGGTGGCTCTAGGTTTGAAATCTAGGCGCATGATGTAACATTTAGCTTGTTTTTAACATCTAACATGCTTGTTTACATGCGTGTATTGGGCCCGATGGTTTTCCATTTCATAGAATGCGCCATCTAATGAGGAAACATCAGAATTGCAGGGGAAATAAAACCCTAACATGGTTTATTTATTTAATTTTTTCAAGTTCGGTGGGCCGGATTAAACCATTTAATGGGCCGCATGTGGCCCGCGGGCCGTAGTTTGCTCACGCCTTGTGTAAATCCTTCTGGATTTAGCTTGTAGATATGATAGTAAACCTCTCTTTTTGCCAGCTAAAATGGTGTGTTTGTTTTGGGCTGATTCATTGCTGAAAAGATAAAGAGTCCCTTTGAAGGGATCAATTGTGAGCATGGCTTTGAAAATGTAGGCAGTTTCTTTTTGAGTCCAAATCCCCACAAATCTCCAAGACAATGACTCCTACCCATAAAAGTCTATCAGAGCTTCAGAAGTCCAGAATGGGTTTATTATCTGTCCAAGCACATGGACATCTCAGAGGGTTTTCTATACAAATTAATTACCAATTTATCCGCTTTGGTTTGTTTGATTAGTGCCTTATTTTATTCTGGGATACAGTCATACAGTATATTGATCATTCCATATTATGATAGGCTATCTACAAAGGTAGCGCCATCGTTCGCTGAATGCCTTCATTCTTGTAATTTCCGCGCTGTGGGATTTATGAAGGTTTTATTTATTCATAATATTTGATGCTACGATGATATGCAACTAGTTTGTCCATGGTTAAACTCTCTCCTTCCATTTGATCATTCTCTATCCTAATCTCTATCATTCTACCCTTCATTGATTCATCGACGTAAACCCTCCGACATTCAGTCATTCTGCTTCTTTATCTTACATTTACTTCCCTCATTCATTCATAAATAACTGGCATCCATCCATTTATCTGCTCATCCATCCATAAAAATGAATAAAGTGGCATCAACACAGTGCAAGTAGTTAAAAATAAGACGACAAAGTGACCAAGTGGGAAAACAGCAAATAAAATTGATAGTACTAGAAAAGCACACGGAGAGCACAGAACTGGTTAAAAAGGAGCTGAGCCGTAAAGCAAAGCTCTCGATTTACCGGTCAATCTACGTTCCTACTGTCACCATAGAAACCAGAATCTACCTTCCTACCCTCACCATGGTAACCAGGATCTACATTCCTACCCTCACCATGGTAACCAGGATCTACGTTCCTGCCCTCACCATGGTAACCAGGATCTACGTTCCTGCCCTCACCATGGTAACCAGGATCTACGTTCTTACCCTCACCATGGTAACCAGGATCTACGTTCCTTCCATCCCTATGGTAACCAGGATCTACATTCCTGCCCTCACCATGGTAACCAGGATCTACGTTTCTACCTTCACCGTGGTAACCAGGATCTACGTTCCTTCCCTCCCTAAGGTAACCAGGATCTACCTTACTACCCTCACCATTACCAGGATCTACGTTCCTGCCCTCACCATGGTACCCAGGATCTACGTTCCTTCCCTCCCTAAGGTAACCAGGATCTACCTTACTACCCTCACCATTACCAGGATCTACGTTCCTACCCTCACCATGGTAACCAGGATCTACGTTCCTACCCTCACCATGGTAACCAGGATCTACGTTCCTGCCCTCACCATGGTAACCAGGATCTACGTTCCTGCCCTCTCCATGGTAACCAGGATGTACGTTCTTACCCTCACCATGGTAACCAGGATCTACGTTCCTTCCATCCCTATGGTAACCAGGATCTACGTTCCTACCCTCACCATGGTAACCAGGATCTACGTTCCTACCCTCACCATGGTAACCAGGATCTACATTCCTGCCCTCACCATGGTAACCAGGATCTACGTTTCTACCTTCACCGTGGTAACCAGGATCTACGTTCCTTCCCTCCCTAAGGTAACCAGGATCTACCTTACTACCCTCACCATTACCAGGATCTACGTTCCTGCCCTCACCATGGTACCCAGGATCTACGTTCCTACCCTCACCATGGTAACCAGGATCTACGTTCCTACCCTCACCATGGTAACCAGGATCTACGTTCCTGCCCTCACCATGGTAACCAGGATCTACGTTCCTGCCCTCTCCATGGTAACCAGGATGTACGTTCTTACCCTCACCATGGTAACCAGGATCTACGTTCCTACCCTCCCCATTGTAAGCAGGATCTACATTCCTACCCTCATCCGATTTACCAGTCGATCTACGTTCCTACCCTCACCATGGTAACCAGGATCTACGTTCCTACCCTCACCATGATATCCAGGATCTATGTTCCTACCCTCACCATGATATCCAGGATCTATGTTCCTATCCTCACCATGGTAACCAGGATCTATATTCCCACCCACCCCAAGGTAACCAGTTTTGGGTGGTAACCAAAAGAACAACATCGTGGATACAAGTGGCCGCAATGAGCTTCCCCACAGTGTGGCTGGCCTCTCATTGAGAGATAGTTTTAGGAGCTATATAATTCAGGAAGAGCTCGGAGTCGAGCCGTTGCTCTTTTGGGTCGAGGAAGTCAGATGGGGTGGTTTGGGCATCTGGTTAGGATGCTTCCCGAACGCCTCGCTGGTGAGGTGTTTCAGGCATGTCCCACCAAGAGGAGACCCAGAGCCAGACCCCGCAGCTTCTATGTCTCTCAACTGGTCGGGGTGTGAGAAGTGGGTGTTGTCCTCATGACCTGGCCCCGGAAACACAAGATTAGATTAAGTAATACGTCCAATCCCGATGATTACGATGTGTTAAAATGCCCACAAGAAGCGAGGTTGAGTTCTGTAGGGTACAACATGAGCATTAGTCGAGGAAAGAGAGTTTATAAGGTTGTTGGTTGATCAGTAAAAGTTAAGTTACTGAATGAATAACAGAAACTTTTATCCTTCTTATTTTCACAGAGGTGGATGGAAAAGGAAAAGCGGTGGAGATTGGTCCGAATGCAGATGAAGGGTCGTCCAGTGACTGCCGGCCGTGCCAGGAAGGCTGTGCCTACTGTAAAGATGACACACCGTGTGTGGCACATGAAGACGGAGTTCTACGATTGGCCGTGCTGTCTTTCCAATGCCTCTGTATGCTAATCGTCTTCATCAGCATGGTGCTTGTCTACCACTTCAGAAGGAACAAGGTTAGACATTTTACATCTTTCATTAATGCTATATATTTGACCAAATTTACTTAATCAAAAAGGAATTTTGCCATGAAGGGGTGTGCAGGTGGAAAGAGGAGGAGCCAATTGCAGACAGAAAACATGGTTTATTTAAATTTGGCGGGCCATTAATACTGTGGAAAGAAAAACAAAGTTTCAGTGGCATAGTAAAAGGTTATTGTCAGAATGTGTTCTTGGTCAGGCAACCAGGGAGACCTGGCTGGAAGGGTGGGGTGACTGCCCTTAAATAGATGGCACGGTCCACAGATGTGTGGTATCAGGAATCAATTTCAGGTGTCCCTAATCAGGGTGATGAGGAACATCCAGGGCTCCCTCTGGCGGCAGGAGAGAGGGATCATGGCAAAATATCCTCAAACTTAGTACATGTTATAAACTTATTAATGCTACTAACTTTTTATTTGGTAAATTAAATTGCGTTCTGCCTCAAGTGGAGTTTAAGTATCTCAGGGTCTTGTTCATGAGCGGGGTAAGGATAGACCCAGCTAACAATTTAACATTCCAGAACGTTCTGTGGAGGTTTTTCAAAGATTAGCAGAATGTTCATTAAAGGTAATTTTTGGTTCTCTATAAGTTCAAATGGAAAATTTGATGAAGGTTATTCTTTGGTTTTCAGAAAGTTCCTCGAACCTTAATTTTAACCATAACGTTTGGAATTCGGTTCTCTCAACGGGAAAGTTAGAGTGTAACATAACCACCAACTAACGTTAAGAGAGCGTTAGTTTTTGGTTAGGTAAAAACAAACCCTTAGAGAACTTCAGGCTAACGTTCCATGGAGGTGCTCTATTTGCTGGGGAGGGGTAGATCAACAGATGGCACGGTACAACATCCACAATAATCAGGACTTTGCATCAATCCGTTGTAGTGCAGAAAAGCAGACCCGAAAACCAAAGCTCTCGATTTGCCAATCGAGCTACGTTCCTACCCTCACCATGGTAACCAGGATCTACGTTCCTACCCTCACCATGGTAACCAGGATCTACGTTCCTACCCTCACCATGGTAACCAGGATCTACGTTCCTACCCTCACCATGGTAACCAGGATCTACATTACTACCCTCACCATGGTAACCAGGATCTACGTTCCTACCCTCACTATGGTAACCAGGATCTACGTTATTACCCTCACCGTGGTAACCAGGATCTACATTACTACCCTCACCATGCCAACCAGCTGTGCGTGACGACCGGAAGACCAAGATCAAACGAGAGTGAGGAACAGTGTCAATTGGGAGAAGTTTGGAGTAGAGCTGTTGCTCCTCTGGGTCAAGAGAAGAGAAACCAGATGGGGTTCGTTTAAGATGGTAAGGATGCCTTCCAAATGCCTCGCTGGTGAGGTCTTTCGGGCACGTTCCACCTGGAGGAGACCAAGAAACAGACCCCGTACTCGCTGCAGAGACTAAGTCTAACAGCTGGCCGTGGAACACCTCGGGATTCTCATGGGTGAGCTTGAGGATGCAGCTGGGGTGAGGGAAGCCTTGTCTTCCCGTCTGAGCCTGTACCCGGCCCTGGATAGGCGGAAGATGACGGAACGGAACAGAAAGAAAGTGTTGCATTGCAGCAGGCAACCACAATGGCACTCCAGGGACACTTAGGACTGAGCCCAGTGGGAATCAAACCAGCTTCTCCTGGTCCAAAGATAGACATTCTACCATTACCACTAGTCTCACAGCCGACCGGGGAATGACTCGGGATCCTCCCTGGTGAGATGGAGGATGGGGGATGAGGGAAGCCTGAGTTACCTGTCTGAGGCAATTGCCCTTGCGAAGACAAGCCCTTGATAAGCGGCAGACAACGAAACCGAAGAATTTGTTGTAGCAAATCTAGAGTATAACTTACCTATGATACTGGTTTCAACAATCAAGTTCTACATGGTTAGGAACACAAACTCAGAATTAGAAGAAGATTGAGTCACTCCCTAACGCGTCTTGATGCATGCCCATTATTCACTAAGACTTGCTGAGCTTGCTTTACTGAAAAAAAGGATCATACTGCTTTAAAGTCAGTGACCCCAAAAAGCAAACTAGACTCAAGCTTTTATAGCTGTGAAAAACTAGAACTAATTATTGTCCCAAGTACAACATTCCATCATGTGGACGTTTGATGTTTTCTGGACCATATGGCCATCACAGCATAGGCAATAATAAACCAGTGAACCCATATGTGTGTGGCCACATTAGAGCTTTGAAATGCTTTCAAACAGCTCGGACTCTTAGATCAGCTCCTAATCATCTCTTTGGACGTTGACCGGTCTGAAAATTAAGCCTTGTAAACAGGTTTACTCTGATATCAAAATTGAAAGCATGGTATTCAATCCGTATTTATTCGACCTGTCGTTAACGTGGCAGTGAGACGTTAATGTCGGCACCTGGTAGCCGATGTTGTGCCTGTCTGAGTTAATACGTTTCCTGAACTTGTGGACTGGATGTATTCATAGCAAGGTGTCAAGGCGTCTTAGTTTGAGCGGTGCAATGTCGTGCTAACAATATAAGGAGCTCTAAGCCAGAGAAAAGACACTGGACAGTTTGGACGTGGTACGGATACACCGCGTCTCATTTATCCTCATCTCAGCACAAGTTTTGTGCTGAGTTACACGTCAGCTGAGCTCATTTTAAATGAAGAGTTGATGTAGCAGTTTGCTACAAACAAACACGGTCAAACCAAGCGTTGTCGCTCCCATCGATAACGTGTCATTTTATCCGCTTGGAGAACCTCAAAAGTTTATCTTTAAAACTCCTGACTCAACAGGGATTCGTCTTAGATGTGCTCTTTTCTTTTCCTCTTCATTTACGTATGACGGACATCTTTTTCTGTGAACAAAAATAGACCGTATGTTGTCATTTGTTTGGTTTTAAATGGGGACGCGGCCATCTTCTGTTCTCTGAAAGCCCCTCGAGCAGGAAGACGAGATGCTGTTACAGAGACCCATCTATAAAAAATAAAGACCATCCGCGAGGTTTTTCACTTTATTTTTTTTTTATTTTTTTTGATTATTTTGAATTACTCTATTCATCCCTCACCGGGGAAATTTGTTTGCTGCACTCCTTACACCGCAGCAGGCTGCCCTTCAACGGCGCCAATGGTGGGAGAAGTGGGGGCTAGGTGTCTTCTCCAAGGACCCTAGACGTGCTCTCCGTGGGACGCGAACCCGCAACCTTCCGGTCCGCGGGCGAACGCGCTAACCACGCGGCCACCGTCTCCACCCTTTAGTTTGTTTTTCTTCTTTTATTCAACTAAGAAAAAAGAAGAAGAAAGAATTTTATGTGTAAATATTCTGACAAATAAAGACTTGTTGTGAGTAAAAGTCAAACCAAAAAATGGTCCGTAATTTATTTTTTTTTAGAAACTGAATTATCCCATTGGGACAATTCCCACCGGGAGGAGACCAAGAGGCAGACCCCGGACCTGCTGGACGGACTATGTCTCACAGCTGGCTGGGGAACGACTCAAGATTTTTCCCGGTGAGCTGGGGATGCAGCCGGAGTGAGAGAAGGCTAGGCTTCCCGTCTGAGGCTGTTGCCCCCGTCCCGGTCCCGAATGAGCGGTAGACGACGGAACGGAACGAAACTGAATTTTACCAATATGTGTGTAAAAAACATGCCAACCAATGTGTTCAGTTGTATGTCTCTATATTTTTCTGCAAGAAAATTGGTTACTTGTTCAGAGTGTACCCTATCCTTGATTGATACCATTCGGTTAAGAATCGCTACCCCAAATTTGGACACGTTTCGCTTCATCTTCTGAACCATTCATCCCTAACAAGATTGGTTGGGGTGCCGGAGCCTACTTTGGCTGTAAAGGCGAGAGCTAGGGTGCACCCTGAACAGGTCACTAGTCTGTTGAGGGGCAACACACAACCATCCACACACACTCAATCCTTGGGGCAATTTCATAGTGGCTAATCAACCTGACATCCATGTTTTTGGGAGTATGAGGAAACTGGGGTACCTGGAGAAAACTCATGCATATAATTGACAACATGCAAACTCCACACAGAAAGGCCAGTATTCCAAGCCTCACCCCATTTGGGACTCAAACCCTGACCTTCTTGCTGTGAGGCTACTTGTTCTAAGCACTGTGCCACCGTGCCACCCTCGAGTTGGACAAGTGATTGATAAAATAAAAGACAGATGGATGTGGTCACCATTACTTGAGGCTCAGACAGCTCTGCTCGAGAATATCTCATTACCGGAGGTCTGTCTTACCTTCAGGTTCTACAACGACTCACTTAGCAGATAGGAAGTTGTTGCTGTGACACACCAATATGTGGGATTATTAAAGAATTTTCTGATTCCAATTGAGCGACCTGCTATGGAAATCACCAGACTCAGCAAAACTATGGAAACCATCTTGAATAAGCTCAGTGTTTCACTGTAAGCTCATATCAGGGGGTCGTTAAAGCTCTGCCAGAAAAAGAAAAAAAAGAAAATGTCACAAAAAATCAGATATAGCTGGCCTACCTATTTTTAAAGCCGTTTCTGTTTTAAACCATTTGCAAAAATTCTCCGTACTTTTCAGATCCTAAACTCTTTTAGGAATCTTGAAGTTTAAATAATGTCAGAGCTTGTTGATGAAACTCTAGTATCTGTGAAAATATGGGATTAAAAGTGGACACGGCTAACATTTCAACCAAGATTAAATGTGATCAAGAAATTAACCTTTAAAACGTACAATCACAGATGCTGATATTAAATGGTGAGTCACGTTGGGTCCTCATCTACAACATTACTGTCCTCCAGTATTTTAAAACATGTACAAACTTTCACAAATAATTCTTTTTTTTTTTTTCAGAATTAACACAAAAAATGGCGAAATGAAAAGTTATATACATATATTTTTTAATCATACTGTATTTGTACCTCAATGAGGAAATTACTCTTCCTGAATTGCACCACAGCAGCTAGCAATGACAGCGGCATTGGTAGGAGCCCCTAGGGACACTTAGGCATGGGCCCAGTGGGAATCAAACTAGCTTGTCCCAGTCCGAAGACAGACTTTCTACCACTGAGCCAATGCCTTTTTGTTATTTGGTGTACTTTGCAGTTTTTCCTGGAATATTATTTCATTATTTCAGAGTGAGTTCCTTTATTCGGACCCTAGTATGGTTCTAGGACCCATCATAGAGCTCAACAGACATTCTAGTATAACTGTCATTTCTGGGCCTAGTGTAATTCAGTATTCAGAGTTTTGAAAAATCTTGCTGAAAAACTTGTTACTGAGAAGTTGATTTTTAAGTTTTAAGCTTATTGCTTGACTTTTGTGGAGTTTCTCAGCTCTGTTTTATTTTTGATGTTTTTAGAACAACATGTCGGACCCTCTGTTTGCCGTAAAGCACTGCTATCTGTCAGACTAATCAATAGCCTCCAAAAGCTATGAATGAGACAGTCGGGTATTGAATTCAAGCTTGTATGTTTGTGAAGACTAAAATAGATGATTATATTTTTTTGTGTTTCAGAGCATCAGAGCGTCAGGTCTCATGCTGCTGGAGGCCATCCTCTGTGGAGCTTTACTTCTTTACTTTCCGGTAAGTAAGACACTTTTATTTATTTTTACGCTACGTTGCTTATGCAGCCGAGGATCTGACCGCTAGGGTCCACGTCGTTGGCTGCCACCCATCTCCTCCTTCACCCGACCCCTATCGCCCCTCTTGCAGGTGGTGAGTCCACTGGAAGAGTGGCCCATGTCCCCTGTTCGGGCTGAGCCCGGCTGGGCTGCATGGGTAAAAGCCCGGCCACCAGGCGCTCGCTCTCGTGCCCCACCCTCGGGCCTGGCTCCAAGGGGGGCCCCGGTGACCCGCGTCCGGGCAAGGGCAATTTGGCCATGTTTGATTTCTTCATAGGGGTTTTTGAGCCACGCTTTGTCTGGCCCCTCACCTAGGACCTATGGTCACCAGCTGTGGGTGAATGACACAGCGGGTACAAGCAGCCGAAATGCTACGTTGCTACTCAGATTAACCTACTCATGTCTCTAAATCAATGATTCGTAACCATTTTTTAAGAGAAGACCCATTGGCCTTTTGGTTTCTGTCACCAAGAAGTAATAAAAAAAGTAATAAAAGAAGTAACAAAAGAGCTAATAGAGGAAGTAGTAACAAAGGTTGTTGTAACAAAAGAAGTATTTCATAGATTTGTCACTCAGATTAACCTGCTCATTTCTCTACATCACCAGCAACACCTTTTATGTCAAAATTTTAACATATGTGACTTAAAATCAACAACAATATTTTAAATAAAAGCCAGCATTTTTTCTAGATTGCATTTAGCAAGCAAAAAAAAAAACATTTTCAAACAAAACCATTGTACGATGAAAAAGTCACCAGTCTTCGTCCCAAAGATGTGCTGACCAGAGAACAACACAAAAGATTGTCATATCTTACTTGTTGGACAAGGATAGATACTCCATCAGACTTTATCAAAGTGTCGAAAATGAATATGCATCCTGTCTACTTTATTTATACTGCTGTGAAAACAAGATATATGTTCTTACAGAGTAGTGGGGGTGACGAAGGGTAAATCATAAAGGTGTGCTTTTACTGTAAAAAGAAATGGCATCAAAGGACATGCCGTTATGAGTTTCACATAGTAGTGGGGAACAAATACTTAGTGGGGTGTAGGTGCGAGGTGCGCACAGCAGCTGGGAATCACGTTAGATCAAGAGACATTTTTGAATGATAATAATAAAAGAAGTAACAAAAGAAATAATATAAGAAGTAATAAAAGATGTACAGAAGAAGTTACAGATAAAGTAACAAAAAATTAATAGAAGAGGTAAGAGAAGAAATAACAAAAGAAGGAACAGAAGAAATATAGAAGTAACAAAAGAATTAATAGAAGAAGTAACAAATGAAGTCATGAAAGACGTAATAAAAGAAGTAACAAAAGTTAGAAAAAGTAACAAAAGAATTAATAGAAAAAGTAACAAAAGAAGTAACAGAAGAAGTAACAAAAAAAGTAACAAAAGAAGTCATGAAAGACGTAGTAAAAGAAGTAATAAAAGAAGTAACAGAAGAAGTAGTAACAAAGGTTATTGCAAAAAAAGTATCTCAGAGATTTACATTTTCTACCAAACAACAATAGAAATTTAAAACAATTTCAATAATTTAATTAATTTAACTTAAATTAATTTTATTTTTGAATATTTATTTGAACAGTTCTTTATTGGGGACTAATAAAGTTAATCATATTTAAATATCATCAGTCTGATTGAGTCTGTATAAAACTTCAATAAATTTTTTTTGTAAAAGTGTTTCATTAGTTTAACGATTCATTTCGAGTAAATTAAAATGATCTGAATTTGTTTGAAGGAGTTAACTTTGCCAAATTTAGCTTTTTTTTTGGAATATTTAAGCACTTTTTTCATTGTCGTGCATTTCAAATTGTATTTGCTAAAACATCTTAAAAATCTTGTGGAAATTATTCCGTTTAATAGTCTTTTACTTTATTTTTTTTTTTATTATTATTTATTTATTTTATTTTAATAGTCTTTTATTCCCTGAGAATAAAAACAGAGTTTTTTTTAGTCTTTTAAAAAAAAAAGTCTTAAAAAAAGTCTTTAGTCTCTAAAAAAAAGACTAATCAGGAAAGGAAAAAAAAAAAGGGGGGTACCGAATTCAGTGCTAAATACCATGAGTCTGCAGACCCCTGGTTGGGAACCACTGCTCTAAAGCACCATCAAAAATCAAAACGGCTGTAAACAAATGTTTTTAACTGACTGAATGAGGCCGTGATGAACGGGGTGCTCAGTCTAACCCCTTGTTTGTTCTAACAGACCTCTTGGTTGTACAATTAGCTGGTCAGTGAACCCAGTAACCTGCAACCATCTGTCGGCCATCTTTACATGCTGTTTCATACTTGAACGATAGATTCCTTTGAAAATGGATGTCAAACTCTGCGTCTTGATTCTGTTTTGAAGATTCTTTAATAACAGTAACGATGTTTTATAAAAGACCACCTTTATAAACCAAATAATTTCTAACGTCAAAAAAGACGTACGTTGTTTTAAACTAGGAGGATTTTTACGCACAGCCTCCGTTTTTGATTGTGACTCAAAATTTTTCTATCAAGTAGTTTTAACATTAATATTAACATTTTATAGTTAGTTTCACAACTTTTTATTGATTCCCATTTTTGCTCCGCAATTAGTGCCTTCTGACCCCGAGCATAACGAGGCACAAAATTTCGCAAATAATAATCATACTTTCTTGATACCTCAATGGGAAAATTACTTTTATTGCATTGCACCAATCTTTGTTCCCACCCTCACCTATGGTCACCAGCTGTGGGTGATGACCGTGGATACAAGCGGCCGAAATGAGCTTCCTCCGCAGGGTGGCTGGGCTCTCACTCAGAAATCGGGTGAGGAGCTCTGCCATCTGGAAGGAGCTTGGAGGCTTTTCTTGACCTCCTCCAG
The DNA here is from genome assembly GCA_902685375.1 of Neostethus bicornis. NCBI lineage: Eukaryota > Metazoa > Chordata > Actinopteri > Atheriniformes > Phallostethidae > Neostethus > Neostethus bicornis. Next base: position 7,461,456 of record LR738553.1, on the reverse strand, counting down.
GTCAAGAAAAGCCAGATGGGTGGTTCAGGCATCTAGTTAGGGGGCCTCCTGAGCGCCTCGTTGGTGAGGTGTTTCGGGCACGTTCCATCGGGAGGAGACCAAGAGACAGACCCTGGACCTTCTTGAGAGACTATGTCTCACAGCTAGCCGGAGAATAACTCAGGATCCTTCCAGGTGAGCTGGAGGATGCAGCCTGGGTGAGAGAAGTCTGGGCTTCCCGTCTGAGGCTGTTACCCCTCACGAACCAGACCAAGATAGGCGGAAGACGATGGAACGAAATGGAAGCATTGCACTGCAGCAGACAATCATGATGGTGCTTCAGGGACACTTGGGAATGAGCCCAGTGGGAATCAAACCATCTTCCCCTGGTCCAAAGTTGGACATTCTACCACTGAGCTAACGCCTTCCCTAAAGGTAGTGGGAGGCAAAAAAAAAGAAAATGGCTCTCCTTTCTGGACTGAGCATTAACAAAGCAAACGCAGTGCTGCGGCAAAGTTGCTTTCTTTTTTGGGTAGAATGTGGGCGTGGCAATGAAAGAAATCTATAGCCAAAAACAGCCTTGTGGTCAAATCCAATCGGAATATGCAATCAAACAAATACCACTGTAAACATGTAAAATAAGACCAAAATTTTCCCCATAACATGCGTCAGACGAAGAAAGTGTTTCATTTCAGTGGATCGAAGCATATTAATAATGACCAAACTGTTAAAACATTTGATTTTATTTATTAAACTAATCATTTAAACAAATATTTATCAACATGTTATTTGTATAAGATTCCTAATGAGATTCATTTTCACTGTCCGTGTCTTTAAAAAAGCCTGCCTTAATCTTTTTTAAGAAAACAGCTACACAGCAATGTTTTCCTGACCTCATTTTTTTCACTATTGTGCCTTTTTTTTTTTTTAACGCGGTAATGACGTCAATTGTGTTGCCCTTTGTTTGAGCAAAGATACTTCAAATTCCAAGTGACACATTTAAAAACATCTAAAAGGAGGAGGTGATTTACGATTCAATCGGTTTCTATTCTGCATTTAACAGATTTTGGGCCTCTGATTGTTGACAATGTAACATTTGAACCACATAATTAGCATGTTGGATATCTTCAAGTGTTAAACATGGATGTTTATAAAAGTTTCCCTTCATGTGTTTTCAGAGCTACTTTTTTGGCTCAGTATTGATTTTTAGAGCAACATATGTGGAAATAGTTCGTTTTGATATGTGAAGCTAAAATTGATGCTTTGCTGACTTTCTGGTGCTTCAAAATTCCTGTTTTACGGGCATTCTTTCATCACCAAATTTTCAATAATTTTTTCAGTCTGACAACTCTTGAAATCATCAACATTTGACTTTCTATTCAGAAAAGGTCCACCTCGACCGTTCTGAAAATGAGCAAAGTCAGAACGTGAAACTAGATGGAGAAAATGTAACATTTTATGTAAATTAAAAACGCCATGTGTTGTGGAATTTTCATTTCTTCTTCTCTAACGAAGTCAAAAAGATTGAATTCTGCAGCATCGGAAGTTCATGCAAACCAAAGTTTGATCGGCAGAAGTTCAATGATTTGACCAAACCCCCATGTTTTAAGGACCTCCGGTTGTTAGGGTGGGCTTTTCTGTCACTAGGCTAGCCCAGTAGCCTCACAGCAAGAAGGTCAGAGTTTGAGTCCCAGGTTGAGACAATGCTTGAAACACTGGCCTCTCTGTATTTGGGTTAGGGCCTTTTTGGGAAGTTTGCATGTTCTCCCCATGTCTGCGTGAGTTTTCGCCAGGTACTCTAGAGAAAACCCACCCTCCAAAAACATGCATGTTAGGTTGATTAGCCACTATGAAAATGCCCCTGAAAATGAGTGTGTGAATAGTTGTATGCGTTTGGGGTGTACACTGCCCCTCGCCTTGAATCAGCCGGGATGGGCTCCGGCAACCCCTACAACCGCAACAGGGATAGACGGTAAAGAATCTACAAAAATTTAACAATTTTTGTTAAATTTTGTTAAATTTAACAAAAATTTAACAAAAATTAACAAAAATTTGTTAAATTTAACAAACATTTTGTAGATTGTTTTAATCTACAAAAATTTAACAATTTTTGTAGATTAAAAATGCCATGCGTTGTGGAATTTTTCTTTAGTAAGATATAACACAAATGAGAAGTAAAAAACAGAATTGAATGAAGTAAAAAAAGGTTAAATGCTGCAGCATTGGAAGTTCATGCAAACCAAAGTTTGATCGGTAGACATTAAACAATTTGACCAAAGCCCCATGTTTTAAGGACCTCCATTGTTAGGGTGGGCTTCACTGTTGCTAGGATGGACGTCTCATTCTGATAGGCTATGCAAATTTGGTTCGGCTGAACCTTATGTATCTTTTTCTTCTTTCGGCACTTCCCTCCAGAGGTCGCCACATCAAGTCAGTTTCTTCCATCTAACCCTATCTTCTGCATTCTCTTCGGTCACACCAACTATCTTCGTGTCTTCCTTCACTGTATCCATGAACCTCCTATTTGGTCTTCCTCTAGTCCTCTTTCCTGGTGGTTCCAAACCCAGCATCCTTCTTCCAATGTACTCTCTCTTTTCTCTGTACATGTCCAAACCATCTCAGTCTGGTCTCTCTGACTTTATCTCCAAAACCTCTAACATGTGCTGTTCCTCTGATCCTGTCCATCCTGGTCACTCCCAGGGAGATCCTCAGCATCTCCATCTCTGCTACCTCCATCTCTGCTTCCTGTCTATTCCTCATTGCTACTGTTTTTAGACCAAACAGCATGGCCGGTCTCACCACGGTTTTGTACACTTTCCCTTTCATTTTAGCTGAAACTTTTCTGTCACACATCACACCTGATACTTTTCTTCACCCGTTCCAGCCTGCCTGAACACGCTTCTTCACCTCTTTTCCACACTCTCCATTGCTCTGGACTGTTGATCCTAGATACAGTACTTCAAATATTCCACCTTCTTTATCTCTTCTTCTTGGTCTAATCTAGAGTTTACCAAAGCATGCCATCCATCTGCTCCTGTTCCGGCCTCCTGGTCAAATGCATCAACTCAATGTGGCCCGCGAACCAAAAAAAAAAAAAAAAAAAAAAAAGGGTCGGCGTAATAAGCGTTTGCTTCAGCCGTTACCTTTTCGGTCCTTTGCTGGAATATGGTTGTTTTCTTTATTTCATTGATATGAGGTTGCACTGTGACCGAAATAAATAAATAAATAAATAAAAAAAAGTTTGCCTACCCCTAGGATAGGGGCCTTTGTGAGAGGTTTGTATACTTTCCAGGGGCAGCAAGCATGGATTTTCTCCAGGTACTCCAGTTTCCTCCCACCCTCCAAAATGGTCACTATGAAATCACCCATAGGAATGAGTTTGTGTGTGTGGATGATTATGTGTGTTTGTGGCCCTACGACAGATGGCTTTTTTTGGGTGTACCGTGCCTCGTGCCTTACAATCAGCCGGGATAGGCTCCAGCATGTACCACAGTAAACGTTAGTACTCAACACCATTTCAAATCTGTTTTTTCTGATCAGTGACATTTTGGAACTCATTATATTTGCAGATGATTATATTCTGTTCACCGCTCACGCAACCATCGATTAACCTGAAACTCTCATTACGACTTCTTTTCTTGGTTCTTGGGGGAATTAGATCATTACAAAGCAGTTTCAATCACAGAGCTCCACAAAGCAATGCAACGTAAAACCCGATGCAGATCAGACTAATCAATGCAATTAACTACGACAAGTTCCTGGATGGTAATAACGTTTGATATTTAGAAGAACGTGCGAGCTAGCTAGCCTGGTTATTGCGTAGTGAATGAATATCTGATAATATTTCTGTTTCCAGATGGCGTAACGTTGTCAGGCTCTGCTAAAAATAGCAGCTTGCGAAAAGGTTGAACTTGACTTTGTAGATTATTTCAGAGCTGTGGAATAAATGTGGAGCTCTGTTTGATCGCTCTGCTCCGTCTGGCAGAAACGGGCACTGTGAACATGCCTGATCTTGCTTTGATAAAATAATATCTCAGTTGAAAATACCATCTTTCTGCACGGCATCCAGCACGCTGGATTGATCTCCACTCTGATGGATTTACATTTTTTTTCCCCCCTTGCAAATCCCACACAAGCCAGGGTGCGAGGGTGAGAAGCTTCACTTCCAATCTAAATATAGATTGAGAAATATTCTGCTTTGGCTTCTGTTTGAAATAACTTCTCTGTTATTAGACGGCAGGACACACATCTCGTCCTCCTCCCAAGGTATTCTACTTTGAGTAGTAATGCTATTCTTTCCTCTTCTTTTCTGTGGAGGTCTAGCGCAACAGCGTTAACAGCCCAGGTTTCGGGACCAAGCCGGGAAGCAGATTGTGAAGCCAAAGCTGTTCGTTGGCCCAATAGAATAAAAAAGCTGAGGGGCCATACCCATTTGAGATACACACTGTATTGTGTTAACTGTTAATGCGATGTTTGCCTGTTGGATTTGAATTGTAATTTTGACCTACCATGGTATATACCGTGTTCTCCGCGTCCATGCTCCTATTTCTCGTCTCTGTCGGAATTTTGAGCCACTCTCGTTGTCAGCATCACAGTTCTTTGAGGTGAATAGACAGCTAATCTAGCAGAGAGGTCTCACGGTCACATCATGACATTTCAATCAGTGTTCGGTCTCGACTACTTCAACACCTTTTTTTCTTTTCATTTTCAGTTCTTTCTGTTGAGAGCTTTGCCTTTAGGATGGGGGATGTCTTTGTAATTTCAGTTGAGATTTAGCTGCAGAACTCAGCGCAGCTTACTTTGGTTTATGGAGAAATTTATTATGTGTGAAGTGGTCAACAATGTGGCTTCTAAAAGACATCATCCATTCAATTACTATGTCAAAAAATGATTCCAGCGTGTCTCTGAAAGGCAAGGCAAGTTTATTTGTATAGCAAAATTTATACAAAATGTAATTCAAAGTCTTCACAAGAAGGAAATGCACAGCTAAACAGAAGTGTTTTCAGCCTAGATTTAAACATGGTCACAGTAGAGGCCTGTCTCACGGCCTCAGGAAGTTTGTTCCAGACTTTTGCAACGTAAAATCGAAATGCAGCTTCTCCATGTTTAGTCCTGACTCTATGCACCAGCAGGAGGCCGGTCCCAGAGGTCCTCAGAGTTCTAGATGGTCCATGTTTAGTCCTGACTCTAGGCTCCAGCAGGAGGCCAGTCCCAGAGGTCCTCAGAGTTCTAGATGGTCCATATTTAGTCCTGACTCTAGACACCAGCAGGAGGCCGGTCCCAGAGGTCCTCAGAGTTCTAGATGGTCCATGTTTAGTCCTGACTCTAGACACCAGCAGGAGGCCGGTCCCGGAGGTCCTCAGAGTTCTAGATGGTCCATGTTTAGTCCTGACTATAGGCACCAGCAGGAGGCCGGTCCCGGAGGTCCTCAGAGTTCTAGATGGTCTATGTTTAGTCCTGACTATAGGCTCCAGCAGGAGGCCGGCCCCAGAGGACCTCAGAGTTCTAGATGGTTCATAAGGTACTAACACATCACAGATGTACTTTGGTGCTAGACCATGGAGAGACTTAAACAGGTGGAGCTTTGTCCTGGAAAAAAATGATTGAAGGTTAGCCGCACTAAAATAGAGTATGTGTGTGAATCCCATCACATCTGAGTCTCCTGCCCCCAAAACATGGTCCCAGATAAAGCGGAAGACAATGACACGTTAGGGTATGACAATTGAAGTGAAAGTGAAAGTGCTTGTCAAAGCAAAGCAGCCATTCACATTTATATAAGCAATCTTGTTATTGTTCCCTCGCCTACCACCAGAGCCCGGGACCATCTTTCATCTCTCTGATTAGAGACACCCAATGGTGATTGCGCAGCTTCCTATTTTAAAGGCAGTCTGTCTTTCATTCTGGATCGGGCCATCATGCCTTCCAGCCCGGTCTTCCTGGCTGCCCGACCAAGAGACAATTCGGAATATTACCACTGGTCACTCCCAGGGAGATCACTGAAACATGTGATTTTCCTTTGCAGCATTACTGGACTCCATTAAACGTTTCTTGTCCTGCACTTCGTCCTCCTCCTTCTGTATGCACTTCTTCTTTTTTCGGCATTTCCCTTTAGGGGTCGCCACAGCAAGTCAGTTTCTTTCATCTAACCCTATCTGCTGCATCTTCTTCAGTCACACCAACTATCTTCATGTCTTCCTTCACTGTATCCATGAACCTCCTCTTTGGTCTTCCTCTGGTCCTCTTTCCTGGTGGTTCCAAACCCAGCATCCTTCTTCCGATGTACTCTCTCTTTCTCCTCTGTACATGTCCAAACCATCTCAGTCTGGCCTCTCTGACTTTATCTCCGAAACATGTGCTTTTCCTCTGATCCTGTCCATCCTGGTCACTTACAGAGAGATCCTCAGCATCTTCATCTCTGCTACCTCCATCTCTGTTTCTTGTCTTTTCCTCAGTGCCACTGTCTCTAGACCAAACAGCATGGCCGGTCTCACCACGGTTTTGTACACTTTCCCTTTCATTCTAGCTAAGACTCTTCTATCACACATCACACCTGATATTTTTCTCCACCCATTCCAGCCTGCCTGAACACGCTTCTTCACCTCTTTTCCACACTCTTCATTGCTCTGGACTGTTGATCCTAAGTATTTAAAATCTTCCACCTTCTTTATCCCTTCTCCCTGTAACTCCTTCCATATCCACATTGTGACAAATCTGAGCGTTGCAGTTGCTGGTGTTCACCACTATTTTCCTTCAACAAGTCTTCAACAAAACACATTGCAAACTTGAAATTCTGAATTCAATGTCAGAAAAATTGTCCAAAGGTGGTAAAGAAGCTTTTACGACACAGCGCTGTAGCACCGTCACGAAGCACAAAGCATTAATTTGCTGGGATTTACAAATGCTTTATCCTATACAGTTGTGTGTTGGGGGACAGTGCGAGGAAAAGGGACACTCTAAAGCTAAATCGTACATTCGGACAGCTGGCTCTGTCTCGGCTTGGTCTGGACTCTGTGGAGAAGGTGGTGGAGCAGAGGACATTGGCAAAGATAAGACCTGTCCTGTCCAATCAGAGTCACCCACTGCACACCGTCTTCTCCAGACGGAGGGTCTCTGTGAGCGCCAGACAATCGGAATTTTGGCATGACATTAATTAATCACATCAGATTAAATAGTTAAGAAAAAAAAAAACCTTAAAACCCTGACAGTCACATTTATTTTTTCTTTGGTACCTGTTTTTGACCAAATTGCCATTTTCTTCATCTTTTGTTTTTCACCTGTCCAAAGCCTGGATTGACTTAGTGTCACACTAACGGTTCTTCTTCAGTCCAGGTCAGGATCTTGTGTTAGGCAGGGAGCGTAGGGCTCCATCCCCACAGCAGGAAGCTAATAAGAAACAATACGGACAGAAGATGATGTCTCCTGACCTGACAGGCCATGAAACACAGTCTGCCAGCTGTTTCACTGCCTTCACTCTGGGCTTCTCTGACAAGTTCAGTCTGATTTCAGGGGAGATCTGGAGAGTAGTATGCATTTTCATCTCTCCCTCCATACTCTACTTCCTTGATAGATCCCAAACAGTCCCTGCTAACACATAGAAAATGTTGCTATGCTTTCCTAGCATGTAGAATGGAATAGCGGGCGGCCTAAATGAAATTAGCAGCACTATACGTATACATGATTTCTCCTCAATTGGGGCGTTATAGATCTTTGGCTGAGCAAATGTCTTTGTTTGATGTTCTCATTATGCCACGCAAATTTGGGATTTATAAAAAGCTCCATAACTCCCATAATGTAGCGTAAGTTTAGTGATAAATCTAAGGCACAAGCCAAGTTGATCACAATCCCACCCCAACATTTAGAACTCAATGTATGGAGGGAGAGGGATCCAAATGGAAAAGTGAGATTACAGGGAGAAGAGATAAAAAAGGTGGAAGATTTTAAGTATCTAGGATCAACAGTCCAGAGCAATGGAGAGTGTGGAAAAGAGGTGAAGAAGCGTGTGCAGGCAGGCTGGAACGAGTGGAGAAAAGTATCAGGTGTGATGTGTGATAGAAGAGTTTCAGCTAAAATGAAAGGAAAAGTGTACAAAACCATGGTTAGACCGGCCATGCTGTTTGATCTAGAGACAGTGGCATTGAGAAAAAGACAGGAAGCAGAGATGGAGGTAACAGAGATGAAGATGCTGAGGATCTCTCTGAGAGTGACCAGGATGGACAGGATCAGAGGAACAGCACATGTTAGAGGTTTTGGTGATAAAGTCAGATAGGCCAGACTGAGATGGTTTGGACATGTACAGAGGAGAAAGAGAGCGAGTACATCGGAAGAAGGATGCTGGATTTGGAACCACCAGGAAAGAGGACTAGAGGAAGACCAAAGAGGAGGTTCATGGATACAGTGAAGGAAGATATGAAGATAGTTGGTGTGACCAAAGAGGATGCAGCAGATAGGGTTAGATGGAAGAAACTGACTTGCTGTGGCGCCCCCTGAAGGGAAATGCCGAAAGGAGAAGAAGAATAAGTATGGATCCTGCAATGGTTTTCAAATTAACTGATGCTGACTTGCCCAATGGAAAGGCATCAGTACAGGGACACACACTGATCTGTCACTGAAATGGTTCGTCATTAAACTAGTGACGAAGCCCCCTCCAAAAAAACATCACACATTTGGAATTATAATACGTTTTTTGTAGGTTACGGTGCACTGTGTAAAAGTGGGCGCACGCCAGTGTACGGTTTCAAAACCTTGTCAATACATAGTCGGGTATCTAATAAAAGAAATAAATTTTGATCCGTTTTTGGCCTGTCATCCACATGAACCCGCAGGTTTTCGTCACTCAAAACCATGCTTTGGGAAAACTCTGACCAAAGTGAAGATTTTGAAGAACTTCGGTTTTGCGTTTGTATGAGGTCATTCATAACTGACGTTTTGCGTTTTTAAACGTCACTGCCTGCAACAATTAATGCATAAATGTCATTTGTGCGTCCTTGTTTTTAATGTCAGACAGCACTCAGAGGTGTATCTATACAAGTTTGTGTGGATGCGATTGTATCGAAAACAGTTACGAGTGTACACAAGACTTTTTTCAAAAACGGAGGACCTTGGATATGTTTTTAAAAATACCTGCCTACGTTTCTACATGGCCTTGGTTTAAATATGGTGATTTACAAAGTGCGTATATCTTTACTGACCATTTTTGCTTTGATGTGGTCTAGTTTTCTTACGTATAGTTCAACACTGACAGATAGTTTGGGGTGTTTTAAAATTTTACTCTTTGCATCAAACGTTTAATTTTAAAAGTCACTTCAGGTTCTGCCCATAAGTGTCATATCGTCCCCACATTTTGGGATTTATTATTAATAATATTAGTGTTCCAGTGGAGGGGGGGTGATTCCCGTCCCTAAGAAAAAAGTTTTTTATAGGTCTACAGAAGTTTGCCAATGTAGGAATGGGAAGTGCAATCATGGTATGGGAATATGTATAAAAGTATTTATTTACCACACACACGCAATTTGATGAACCAAGTTTTTCCAGTGCTGGCGTTCTTGGGGCAGTTGTTCAGCTTTCTCGATGGTGACTCTGAATTGTTAGAGGTCGCCCGCAATCACGTCGAACCATTGGGTACGGGACTTACCGCACGGTCTTTTTCAGGTCCTTTTTCAAATTCCTTTGAGATTTACATACAGCATTTTCTCTTTGCTTAGCGTTACGCAATAATTCACGTCCTCCACCATCTTTTTATAGATCACTGTATTTTAGAGGAAGTAAAACACTCAAATTTTGAAATAAGTTTGCTTGATAAACAAGGCTCCAAATGATCTTGATCTGGTTTTGAGAGAATGTTAACGTCATCCATGATGTATTGGTAAGAAAGAAGGGGATGATAGAGCGAGGGGACGGAGAGAGGTGAGTTGGCTCCAGTCTGAATGTAATTTACACCCAGCCCACCTCAGGGAGCGGCGGGTGGAGAAGAAACCATTACCTCCCTGCAGAAAGCTGCTCTTCCCATGTGGCAGGGAGTGTCAGCTTTCATATAAAAATGGATCCATTGCTATTACAACACCCCACCTCTCCCACCGGAGTCCTGGCGTTCTCGCCCACACTGAAGGTGTTTGGAATAAAGTGGAGATAGGAAAGGAGCAGGAGATGATGACCAAAGAAATGAAGCGTGGACGGACCACATGGCTGCAACTTTATCAAGTCGAAACATTCAAATAGCATTAAAGCTTTGTCGTGACAGACAAATTCGTAGGGCATGTGCGGTCCGATTCTTTTTTGCGTGCTGACAGATACAATAAAGGCCTCTGAGTTACTATTCTCCTTTTTAAGTAGTTTCTGAAGGAAAGTCTGATGGCAAAAGTCTTCCTTTAAGTCCTCTATGTTCTTCTAACTGGTTTAGACCTTGGCTTTTTTTGACATGACTTGTTGATGTCTGTTTTAAAATGTATTTAAGATATGATCGATTAAATAAATGAGTAAAATATTTCAGGTATCTTTGAGATGTTTCTACTTTAAAAACCCAGACTAATGTGACTCGTTGCATCTATTGTGATGTGGAAGGAGGAGGAGGAGCCAAATGCAGGACATCAAACAAGATTTATTTAACCAAGGATCAGCAAGGCTGTAAGTAAAGAAACAGATGTCAAAAGGGATCAAAATGGTTATCAGATAAGTCAATCTCAGGATATCCGTTGGGTCGGGAGTCAACCGGGGTTGGAAGGCATGAAGACCCGACGAGGACTGCTGGTGAGGCTGCCTTTAAATAGGCAGCAGAGAGATTAGGTGCAGGTGGTCCAATCAGGTGCAGGTGGTCCAATCAGATAGAATTGGGGGAAAGGTGAAATGGTCCCTGGCTCCCTCTGGTGGTGGTTGAGGGAACCACAAAAGCATCAATCTAGATATAAATCATTTTAATTGTTTTAATTATCTCCAATAATTAAGAATAAATGTTCAGAAATCTTGTGAAAGGAAAGACTTATGGCTAAGATTAAAAAAAAGAAAAGGTTTTTATAGATGGAAAACAGTGGAAGATGTTTGCCAACGTAGGAATGGGAAGTGCAATCATGGTATGGGCTTGTGTATGAAAGTAATTATTTACCACACACACACGCAATAAGATTACTTTTTATACAAATACAGACATTGAAACTGAAAACTTTATTAATCCCCTACCGGGGAAATTTGTGTGTCCAGTAGCGCTCCAATCAGATTAAGAAAGAGTTCCAAACAGCTTCAGAACAGCTCTGAGTTAATATCGAGTTGGATAGAGCTGGATCAGCCGTTGGTGGAACACACAACAGTGTATGTGGGTGTGGCAATGATGTTTGAAAGCTCCAGTGAATCATAAGGAGATCTTAAACTGCCACTAAAAATTGTACATTTTGAAAGCAAGTCATATCCTTCACTGTGGTGGAACAACACTTTTTTTTGTTCTCAAACACCACCAGTCCACCAAATTTAGTTCCACCGTATCTCTGTCCACATGCACTATAGTGAAGCGGAGTGTGTTCAGACAGGAATCACCTCTGATGTCGCTCGACAGAGTCCGTAAAACAGACTAAGCTGTACTCGGAAAATCTTGTCTTCATTCCTTAGCTTCACTCCGGCACGGAACATCTTGGCACGTCCAATCTGACTCGACATTCCTCGCTGCTGAAGTAGCTCATCTTTTAAAACACTGTTAAAAAAAAAACAAAAAAATACCATGTGGAGCTGTGCACAGACCTGCTGCCATCACGGGAAGCACATTTTTCTTCATTTATATTTATCTACATCCGAATAAAGATGTGTACAAATCTTTGCATACTAAATGTCTTCATATCAATGCTAAAATTAAAAAACTCAGCTAAATATAGTTTACGATGACAACCATGAATGATCAAACACTCCTGGAAGTATCTATTTAGTTTGATCTCCCCAAAATATAAAAACTAAAAATCACTCTTTTCTTTACCATTTGATCCATTTTGGTTGATAAACAAAAAGAAAGGTTTTTACTTTTATCGCTGAATAAAATGTCCATCGTGGCTCCTTTTCATTGTAAGGAGTAAACAAGATGGAAAGAATGAAAGTAAAACTAGAACCACGCCGTGGGTTTTTTTTTTCACTCTCCTGAGAGCAGTATTCTCATTTCATGGTATTGATCGTTAGGTCCGACATCCTGTGGGACTTAGACCTTCCCAGGAAGGAGGATCAATCCCTCAAGCTTCACCTGTCCTCCTCTTACAAATTTGCATTTTTATTGTCTACACTTTACGAGCTGATTAGACACTGCGGCCTAGTGTTAACACTAGAACTACCAAGGTCATCAATTTGACGGTTCTCAGAAGTTGACGTCTAATTACTGTTGTTATGTTGATCTTTAATGTTCCTGGGCTTTTGACCTTTTCTATATATTTTTTTGTATATTATTCCTATGTTGTAATTTAACTGAAATAAAAAACTAAAAAAGAGTTCTGAGTAATTCTACCTCTAACTCCCACACCCGTCATTTTATTAAACAGGAAACACCTGAGAATCCTTCTGGGTGAGCCGGGGTGAGAGAAGCCTGGGCTTCCCATCTGAGGATGTTTCCCCCGCGATCCGATCCTAGATAAGCGATTTGTGAGATACTATATTTGCAAAAAATTAGCTAAAGCACGGACAGACGTGTGGTCAGCACTCTCGCTTAATGCCTCCCCCACATTCTGTGGGCGAGGGCACAACCAGTAGTTTTAATATTTTACATTCTTAAAATGAAATCAGCTGGAAAAGACTCTGGAATCATTCGCGATCACACTAAGGATAAGCGGTTCAGAAGACGAAACAAAAATTTTACACTTGTTCCAAAAAAAAAAATGTTTGACAAAAAACATTAATTTAACATCAAATTGATATCAAAATATCACATAAAAATATTAGGGTTTTTTTTTAGCGTTGGGACACACGGTGGTGCAAGGGTTAGCATGGTGGCCACACAGCAAGAAGGTCAAGGGTTCGAGTCCCGGGTTGGGCTTGGCTTTGATAACTGGTGTTTCTGTGTGGAGTTTACTTGTTCTCCCCTCGTACGTATGGTTGTACTTCCGTTTCCTCCCACCATCCAAAAACATGCACAGTATGTTAGGTCGATTGGCTACTGTTGTGTGCGGTTCTGAAACAAACTGGTGACCTGTCCAAGGGTACACCCTGCCTTTGCCTGTATTCAGCCTGGATTGGCTCTGGCACCTCATTGACCCCGACTGAGATAAATGGTTTAGAAGATGACTGACTGCAGCGTCACTAAAAATGTTAGATGAGTGAAGGAAATGCAATAAGAGTGACTGTAAAAGTTTCCAGCAGCACCACAGCTGGTCGGCTTGCGTCACTATCAACGGGGACTCTGAATGCGTGTGTGGAGCCAGCTGGTGGAAGCTGGAATGAGAGATGATCAGCAACCAAAGATAAGCGCTAATTAAGAGACTGATTTTGAATTGAGTGAGTCAGGGAGGAAATCGTCCACCTGACCCTTCGTCCTTCTGTAGTTAACGTTTGGGTTTTTTTTTTTTATGTTGTGATATAAAGCCATTGGATTTTTTAAAAAGTTTTTCATACTTAATTTGTCCCTCAACGGGAAAATTTCTGTGCTGCATTACACAGCAGCAGGCTGCCCACATGGCGCCATTGGTGGAAGAAATAGGGGGCTAGGTGTCTTCCACTTCTTCTTTTTCTTTCGGCATTTCCCTTCAGGGATCGCCACAGCAAGTCAGTTTCTTCCATCTAAGCCTATCTGCTGTATCCTCTTCAGTCACACCAACTATCTTCATGTCTTCCTTCACTGTATCTATGAACCTCCTCTTTGGTCTTCCTCTAGTCCACTTTCCTGGTGGTTCCAGATCCAGCATCCTATGTTCTCTCTCTCCTCTGTACGTGCCCAAACCTTCTCAGCCTGGCCTCTCGGACTTTATCCCTGTTACAACCCCAATGAGAGGGGGTGCAACAGATAGCCACAAACCAGGCGAGGAGACAGATGGTCAGTAGTACACAACGTTTATTTAAGTGGTTTTTTCACCTGTGGGGGAGGAAGGGATGATTATGTGGTGCCAAAACAATGAAATAAGTAAAACAAAACAGGGCCTAATGCTCACGCTAACTAACAAAGAAAACAGCAAAAGAACTCTGTCTATCTAGACTAATAACCAGGGTCAAAACATACAGCAGGTGGCACCAACCTCCTACCTGGTGTTCATAGACAGGATTCCAAACCTACGTGAGCATATGTAAAGGGTACCCCAGACTACCTAGTCCACAGCCTCCCACCACAGACCAACACATACAAACCACAGCACTACCACGGTAGAAAGGCACCAGCGTCACACCAAGCAAGGTCCTCCTCCTGCTGCTGCTCCTGCTGCTTGTTTCCTCCAGTTTAAGTAGTGGAGTCCCCAGCTGGAGGCCATCTGCCAATCAGCCACCAATCAGCAGACACTGACTCAGGAGAGGGGGGAAACAAAACGAAAAGTTAGTGGCTGTAACAATCCCCAAAACCTCTAACATGTGCTGTTCCTCTAATCCTGTCCATCCTGGTCACTCCCAGGGAGATCCTCAGCATCTTCATCTCTGCTACCTCCATCTCTGCTTCCTGCCTTTTCCTCAGTGTCACTGTCTCTAGACCAATCAGCATGGCCGGTCTCACCACGGTTTTGTACACTTTTTCTTTCATTTTAGCTGAAACTCTTCTGTCACACATCACACCTGATACTTTTCTCCACCCGTTCCAGCCTGCTTGAACACCCTTCTTCACCTCTTTTCCACACTCTCCATTGCGCTGGACTGTTGATCCTAGATACTTAAAATCTTCCATCTTCTTTATCTCTTCTCCCTGTAACCTCACTTTTCCATTTGGATCCCTCTCATTCACACACATGTACTCTGTTTTACTCTGACTAATCTTCATTCCTCTTCTTTCTCGTGCAAACCTCCACCTCTCCAGCTTTTCCTCCACCTCTTCCCTCCTCTCACTACAGATCACAATGTCATCGGTTAGGTGTCTTCCTCAGGGACACCTAAACATGAGCTCAGTGGGATTCGACCAGCGTACTTCCGGTCCAAGGGTGAATGTTCTACCACTGTGCTTTAGCCTCTTATTTATCTTTTTCAGCCAAATGCCATTATTTGTTCATGATTCACAGTTAAAGGCTGTTATGATGTGGATTTGAAAAGAGGAGGACCCAAACGCAGGATAACAAACATGATTTATTAACAAAAGTCCAGCAAGTTTGTAAAGCAAAGGCACAGGACTAACACAAAGGAATGTCTTCTGATCAAAGTTCAAACATATGTAACTCAGAGTTCAAGGATATGGAATTTGCCAGAAAGCCAGGAAGATTTGGTTTGGAGAGTTGGTGACTTCCTTGTTCCTGACGAGGAACCACAGGTGTTTGGGATCAGGCTGCAATCCAGGAGAGGGAATGTCCTGGGCTCCCTCGGTTGGCAGGTGACAAAATCTCGAGAAAAGGCCAACCTATAGATCAAAATAATTCTTCCGATTTAATTAACAAAACTGATATTAGTTGGAATTAGTTGGGTGGAGATGGTGGCCGTGTTGTTAGAGCGTTCGCCCGCGGACCGGAAGGTCGCGGGTTCGAGTCCCACGGAGAGCACGTCTAGGGTCCTTGGAGAAGACACCTAACCCCTGCTTCTCCCACCATTGGCGCCGTTGAAGGGCAGCCTGCTGTGATGTAAGGAGTGCAGCAAACAAATTTCCCCGGTGAGGGATGAATAGAGTAATTTATTTATCTATAGGTTTTGGGGGAATTAAAAGTTGATAGACCGATTTCAAGATTAAAGATCGTCTAACTTTTGGAATTTAAAAAAAACCTTATTTGGTCACTAAATCCCAACAGGATTTGCGTCGTGGATCAAGCTGATTCAGGTTGACTCTTTTCAAATGTTGGGCTATAAAATCGAAGAGTGCTGGATGAATTTTAGTTGATAATTGTCTCCTCAATATTGAAGTCCATTAGATAGCTATAGAAGTCAGATCCTTTCACGTGCACTTTGGCATGCACACGCACACACAATCAGGAATCAAATACGAGCCCTTTACTTCCTTCTGTAAGCAATCTAGATTAGCAGCACTTAGCATCGATTATTAAAGGAAGGTTTTTAAAAGTGAAGGAAGGCAGAAACTGATCTTACTTTTTATGCAAGCTGGCGTTAAGAGAAACCTGTCCAAGATGAAAGTCAGACACTTCCCAGAAAGCCTGCTGATGGAAAGTACTTTGCAGGGAAGCTTCTATGCTGGAGTTCTACACATTAAGAGAGCTCAGGGATTTGTTTGTAGAAAAGAAAGAAAGCATGACCTCAGAGTTGATTAGACAGTAAGATTTACAGAGTTGGATCTTGATCTTTTCTTTTAATTTGTTTCTTTAGGCGGTGCTATAGTGGGTCAGTCCATCGCCCTGGCTACTTTGTTGGTAATCTTTTTAAGTGGTTTGGTTCATGGTGGTTCACTGCCCTCTCTCAGCCTGTTAGTACCATCGCTTTTGTGGCAAGAGAATTGGTTTTGAAGAATCCCAAAAACAATATTTTTGTGCACTAGCACAGTCTGTGCTCATAGCACATGAAAACCATACCCAAGTCCAAGAGAACCGGGCTCTGACACACCTCTTCCGAAAGCAGTTCAAGAATGGCTACGTAAAGTACGCCCGGACAACTTGTTGCTAAAAGGTCTATGGTGTTCATGACACAAAAAATGGTTCAGGAACGTTGCCAAAGCTGGACATAAAGAGTCCTATTGTACATGCTCTGGCAAAGTTTGCGCCATGTCCCAAAGACGGAATCGTCCCAAAGACGATTCCTTCTACCTAAAAAAAATAGCACAATAAATACCATTGTGATTGCAATTTAGGACATTCTGGACACTCTTTGAGACAAACTTTGAGACAGACTTTCAAATTCAGAGTCATAGAAAAGAGAAGCAACGCAACCAGATATTTATTTGTAGACAGAAAGCTGTAGATCCGGGGTGTCCAGCTTCGGTCTTCAAGGGCCAGTGTCCTGAAGGGTTTCCATGTGTTCCTGGTTCAACACAGCTGAGGCACATAAAGTGAAATCCACAGCCAACCAAATTTGGCACATCAACTCAATAAGCTGGATCAGATATGTACGTAGATACAAGAACACAGAAAACCCACCGGACACAGGCCATCCAGGACCTGAATTTGACACCTGTGCCGTAGATGCTTAGTGTGATAATTGGTTCAATTTAATAGCTTAAAACTTCACCAATTGGGTGTTGACCAATTAAGCGAAAATCACCGGGTCAGATTGTGTTGAAAAGCTGAACATGCTAAATGGAATGGTATGGTCTTGTTCAGATCACTGGTCGCTAATCCTCAAGGGAGAAATGGCGTTGATAACACCTCCCTTCCATCACAAATATCCGCCTTAAACCAGTGTATGACGGAGATCCAGCTTCTACGGAGTTTATCTAAAAAGGAGTCATGAGCTTTGTTCCCGCTGGATTGTCTCCGCTCATCTTTTTGTGCCCTCTCTAGTCCCCATGGACCCGAACGTGCGTCAGCGAGTTGCTTAGTGTCTCCTATCTTTTCATCAGCTTCTGATCCTTTGCTCTTTTATTTGAGGATAGAAAACCCACTGAAGTATAGTCACACCTCATTTTCACTGAATCAAACTGGTGACGATGTGTTGTTGTGTCTTTTGATGTAAATTCAGACTGAAACACCTGGTCGCTAAGATTTAAAGCTCGGTGTTCGGTATTTGCTGCGTAGCCGCTTTTCTTTAGTTCGCTGAGTCAACTCAGAGGTGTTTTGTTGGAGTCAGATGTTTTTTATTTTTGGTTGGACAGCAGATGATGATGATGATGGCCACTGTTCTACCCCCGGGTCCCTCCTGTCCCTTAACTGACTCAAACCTAGCTCACACTAATATCCACACGCTTGCGTCTGCGCCTCTGCTTGAGGGGACGTATTAATCCCTCAGCTAATCCGATTACCATTAACATTCCCACAGGGGGAATTGTTGCACATCTGCAGCAGTCAGATAATTATGTTTCCTCAGATGTTTGTTTCTTCCTTTTCATCCATTTGTTCTGGCTTCTTTTAATGCCGTTGCATGGCCATCAATGTTGGATCTGAATGCGCAAACAAACATAGGTGGAAGCCTTTGGGCTAGGACTTTTGTCGTGATGGCATGCTCGGATGTTTTGTTTTAGGATTAAATGTCACTTTGATTCCACTGACTAACAGTACCGTATTTTCCGCACTATAAGACGCACCTAAAAACCTTAAATTTTCTCTAAAGTCCACGATGCGCCTTTTAACCCGGAGCGCCTTATATATAGATTAATATTGAGCTACAACAGGTGTCGCAACTGCGGTAAGCAGCCGCCGACTCCATTTCCTCTGTAGAAGAAGTAGTGCGTGGTGCATGCTGGGATATATGAAAGGGCGTCTCATTTCCATTTGTGTTTGTGTAAAGATCCGGAAATGGCTCCTACCAAGAGACACTGTTACACCGCAGAGTTTAAACTCAAGGCGATTGGTCACGCAGTAGAACACGGGAATAGAGCCGCAGCGAGAGAGTTTAACATCAATGAATCAATGGTGAGGAAGTGGAGGAAGCAAGAGGATGCGCTGCGCCAAGTAAGTAAGACTAAACAGAGTTTCCGCAGGAACAAAGCGAGATGGCCAAAGTTAGAGGACAAAGTTGAACAGCCTTTACTGTAGCGCCTTATAATGCGGTGCGCCTTATATATGGAAAAAGTTTTAAAAAATGTCATTTATTGAAGGTGCGCCTTACAGTGCGGAAAATACAGTATTTATTATTTTGATTGATATATTGTAAAAAAAAAAAAAAAAAAAAAAGGTACAAAACTGACTTCGTGTTCCTTTATTACTTACATTTGAGAATAATTGAAAAATAGAATAACCAATTTGATTTGTCTTAGTTCTAAGTCGGCCATTGTGCTCGGCATAACCTGGACTTCCACCTATCAACTGCTAATTAATTATCCATCTTGTATCCTGTCATCAGCTCTGGCCAGTAGGTAGATGTCGGATTTATGTTTAGTCTTGTCTCATCTCGGCACGGTGAGTGTTCCAGTTGGCGACTGGAAGCATAATGACTCGCCAGGATGAGACATGATGCATAAAACAAAATCTGGCTGCAACATCAAGCGGTCTTGTTTACTGGGCATAAGATGCCGGACAGAGACGAGTCCAGATTGGTGGAAAACAAATTCTAGAGGTCTATTTTTAGGTCATAAAATGATAAAAATCTAACTTGGACAAAATAGTATCACATAAGACGAACTTATCTTGTTGCATTTGTAGACAAACACGATAGATATTTTTTTCTCAGAAATGCGACAAAAGTCTACAAAAAGATTATAAATACAGTGGTCCTTTTTACTTCTGGTGTGATGGAGGTGCGTGAGTCTCCAAAGAGAAACGACTTTCTTTAAGAACTTTACTGCCAGCTGGTGATGTCACATTCACATTTGATTCCGGTCAGAAGGAAACACTGTGTTGTTTTGGCCTCGAGCTCTGGCACAGACAACGTGGTAGCAAAGTCTGTACAGTGAGCCATGAGTGCCTTCAACAACTAACGCTCGCCGTGCTCTCATGCTAACTAGACCTGAGTCTACTGCGTTCGCTGACCCAAACCAGGCTCGGAAAAGCCATGGACACGTATCCATGTATCCATGAATAGGCTATAATGCCTCACAATTCATTTATTCAGTTCTAATCTTTGTTTTTGACACTGTGAATCCAAGCCCCCCCCAAACCCTCATTTATTCCCCACCCCCTTTTTCCCATCTAGTTGCTTCCTGCTTATTCCTGCTCCTATAGTGCGACAAGGGTACAGAGCGCAGTACCTGAGAGAGGAGTTTGAGTATAAGCAAAGTGACCGCTTGCCTCAAAAACATGTAAGAATGTGGGCATGGTGGATAACAAAATCCATAGCCAAGACCCCTCTGGCATTTGAATAGAAACCAAGTGCTAGATGGGAGAGATAAATTTAAAAAATACACTTCAGGTATGTTGATGATTTGAGAATAAAGTCCAGACATGATAGAAAGACCTATTAGAAAGTCCTGTTGGCTTCATCAGACCGTGAGCTCCAGCTCTCACTCGATTTGCTGCCGAGTGTGAAGCGGCCGGGATGGGAATTAGCGCCTCCAAATCCGAGACCATGGTCCTCGCCCGGAAAAGGGAGGAATGCCCCCTGCGGGTCAGGAACGGGGTCCTGCCCCAAGTGGAGGAATTTAAGTATCTCGGGGTCTTGTTCACGAGTGAGGTAAGGATGGAGCGGGAGATCGTCAGGCGGATCGGTGCGGCATCAGCAATAACTAGGACGCTGCATCGGTCCGTCGTGGTAAAGAGAGAGCTGAGCCGAAAAGCAAAGCTCTCGATTTACAAGTCGATCTACGTTCCAACCCTCACCTATGGTCACCAGCTGTGGGTGGTGACCGAAAGAATGAGATCACGGGTACAAGCGGCCAAAATGAGCTTCCTCCGCAGGGTGGCTGGGCTCTCACTCAGAGATTGGGTGAGGAGCTCTGCCATCTGGGAGAAGCATGGTGTCGAGCCGCTCCTCTTCCAGGTCGAGAGGAGCCAGATGGGGTGGTTCGGACATCTGGTCAGGATGCCCCTGAGCGCCTTGCGGGCGAGGGGTTTCGGGCACATCCCACCGGGAGGAGACCAAGGGGCAAACCCCAGACCTGCTGGACAGACTATGTCTCACAGCTGGCCGGGGAATGACCACAAAACAATAGAGTCCAATAGGAGCTCAACAAAGTGCGCTGAAAATGAAATCTTTAGAAAGAAATTTGAGATTTGCATTTATAATTTTATTGCTGTGGGTGCAAGAGCTTACGCCTGGCTGGACTGGCCACCCGTTTATTAGAGTCTTACCCGACTTTTTATTGGTAAAATAAAAGTTGAAAGACTGAAGTTACAAACTTTAACAATCTCACTTTATTCATTTCGATTTCCGGCTTATTTTACAACAAAATAAAGTCTCTGGTGGAGAAACGATTTCACAAACAAGAAATATTTAGTAAGCTGTAAACTAACGCTGATTAAAAGAGCATGTTTATGAGCGTCAGAGTCACACTGTAAACTCAAAATGTTAAACTAAATGTTTTCAAGCTCTAACATGTAGTAAAGCCGTCAGAACAAGTGGACATTTTAATAGGACTACTCCGCTTTTATAGAGCCGCTCGCAGAGAGCACAATGAGGCAGCAACTTCCTGTAACCCCGGTTTAATTTCCCACATAGCGAAGCCCCATTATCATTTAGATGGAAAGTCTCACAGCTGGGCACCTCTCTGGTGTCTGTGCTTTATTTTGTTCACTTTTAACCTTAATCACCAAGCATCTGTTTCTTCCTCTCACAGGTTGGGATTCTGTATTTCCAGCCGAGCTTCTTCCGATGTATCCTGCTGCGTTGGGTTCGACTGCTGGGCTTTGCGACGGTCTACGGGACACTGACTTTAAAGTTGTACAGGTATTACACAGAAACACTCATGTCAAAGTCTGAATCGACGTCCAACTGGAGATTTAATTAAGTGCGGCAAATTAATCCGCACTTAATTTGCTGCTAGTCACCACCAGGCCCGTTTCTAGCTCTCAAACTTTGGGTGGGCAGAATACATTTGAAGGTGGGCGAACAAAAAACACATATATACCCTCTTGAATTTGTGGGCTTGGGACCATCACAGAAGGTGCACTTGCATCTCTCTGAGGCTGAATTACATGTATGTGTGTGTGTATGTGTATATTGTTTTTTTTTTTGTTTTTTTTTTGTCTTTTTATTGTTTTTGATGCATATATAAGATAACAGAAAAACTACTACAGCATCAGTCGCCTACTTTTTTTTGCAAAGATTGTCACAAATTCATCCATGTCTAATTTATTTGTGATGGTCTTTTCGTGGGCCAAAATCACCAGATTTCTTTTTCTATTGTGAAGCATAGCCAGAGAATACTCCAGCCAGGGTCTAGTGCGGTACCAGGCCGGGTTAAACGAACGAAATGTACCGCCAAATGCGCGTTTTGGGTAGCTAGCTAACACGGGCAACGTCGGGGCGGTAAGGGAAAGACCCGTACCGGCATAGTCCGGGGGTGCAACGGCCTGTTGAGGTTGGACTTGTGGACAATTGACAGAGGGGCTGATGTTTGTGGTGCTTGTGTGACTAAATACACCCTCAGTGAGGCCCGCCGAGCCAGCCGTGTCTATGGCGGCGGAGGCGCGAGCCGTGTCTGGGGCGGCGGAGGTAGAGGTGCAACAGCCCGATTGACGGCTGTCTGTCACACCACTAGTGTCCGAGCGAGCCGCAGAGCCGCTGGGGGTGGGCTTGACTACAGGCTTGAAGAAAAAAAATATCAAGTTACCTAAACGCTAAGAGGAAAACCAGGGAATCAGAGTTCCGCAGTCAGAAGTTAACGAGTGCTTTTGAGCAGCAGAGTGTGGGAAAATTGACAACTTGTGTATTTATGTCAAAAAGGCAAGGGGGCGTGACCAAACAGTGCTATAGGCCTATGTATGTAACGCAACATTTATTTGTGTTTAAAAACACCCAATAGGATGCTGCTCATTCTTTGTGACTTTTTGATTGGGTGGGCAAGCCATCGGTTTGGGTGGGCACTGCCCACCCTTGCCCATGCCTAGAACCGGGCCCGGTCACCACCTTCATTCACTGAATAGGGCTGGGTTGGGCAAAGTTTTTGACTCGCGGGCCACTTTGAGTTCTAACATTTGACAAAGGGGCCGGAACAGGAGCAGATGGATGGGGCTTTGGTAACCGCTAGATTAGACCGATAGAATAGCACGCTCGATTTTAAACAAGCGCGCTAAATGTTACGTCAAGATTGTTAAATTTCAAATCTAGCTGCGCTAGGTTTGAAATCTAGAGCGATAGTGCTTAAAAATCTGTATTCAGCGGCAGTCATTTTGAAATCTAAGCGCTTGATGTAACATTTTGCTTGTTTTAACATCTCACACGCTTGTTTACGTGCGTGTATTGGGCCTGATGGCTTTCCATATCTGTACACACTGTTTATTTTGACAGCATGCACATCAGGGAGACACACACATTTTAGTGGGAGTAGTGTTGTTGTTTTCTCAACAAAGCCAATATATCCAGAGTGCGCCATCTAGTAAGGGAAACCTCAGAATTTCAGGGGAAATAAAATATTAACAAGGTTTATTTATTTCGTTCTTTCAAGTTTGGAGGGCCGGATTAAAACATAGCCGTAGTTTGCCTATCCCTGGACTGGGGCAACTGGGTTAACATGGAGCAAGCATTTATACCGGGTAAACATTGTCACTAAGCATTAAAGGGCCCATCTCATGCAAAATAACTCTTTTCACATTGTATCTTATGCACATACACACGCAAAATGTGGGGTTATCAACATGCATTACACGATAGTTATGAAAATATATTGATTTGGTGGAGCGCATTCACAGACCAGGAACTATGAAAGGCCGGGTCTGCTCATCCCCCCGCCCGTCCTAAGAAAGTACAAGCTCCGCCTTCTGCTCTCACTGAGCCGCTATTCCTCCGCCCATCTCTGAGTGGGAGGGGGAAGGCACTTTCTCCTTGAAGACATAGCTACAAAAAGCGTGTTTCAAGCAAGAAAATAAAAAAGACGCAGAGCAGCGAACCAGCCTGTATATCGGACGTTGAAAGCGAGTTTGTGAGGGCGTAAGGCCGGAGTGGAGGCGGGTGAGGAGGGCGGGCTGGTGGTGAGGAGGGAGGGTTTGCTGCGGAGGGGGGCGTGTGCGAAGTCCGTCCTGGCTACGTCAAATGCGTCATACTTTAGACAGCCGCGTCATACTTTAGACATCTGCTCATTGGTTGTTTTGTCTGAGCGTACCAGAAATCCACAGCAATTTGTGAAAAACGGGCTAAACCAATCTAGAAACCCCTTTGGTGACATATACAAGGCCCGGACATCACACACACATATACAAGGCCCGGACATCACTCTTACAAGGTAGAAAACTCTGGAAAGTCCATTTTGCATGAAATGGGCCCTTTAAGGTACTTGTAGTTAAGTTGATCTGCCAACTAGTGGAGCGCACATGGAACACTTGTTAATAAGACGCAAACATATATAACGCCAAATATATCGTAAGGTAACAATGACCACATTGGGACAATTTTAAAGGGGCAATGTTCTTATATAGCCAGTATTGCTGTATCTCTTGTTTTAGGTTTTTTTTATCTTATTTGATTGTAAACATGCACAAATGGATTTTCTGCTGTAACACAAGCAGATTATCATTTCCATCTTAAAGGAATCCGAAATAATATGGATACTTTAAAATAACAAGGGTTCATGTTTGACTGCGAAATGAGGGAAGTGTGATGTAAGAAATCAGAAAAAAAATACATTTTTTGTGTACAGCCATGACCCCGAAACTAAGTGTCTGATGGTTGTTTTCAGGATGTAAAAGTACCCAAATTGTATTTGATAGTTAGGAGAATGTGTCTGAGAGAAGCAGTAGTGGTGCAAGCTGACGTATTGCACAGATCAATTTTTAATAGGCATCTCATTAGTGGACATTTCATTAATGTCCATGAAGGGCAGAGCCTAAGAATAGCTGTGGATAGTTGTGTTTTCAGCATAGCTCATGTCTGTTATGTAATCTCTCCATTTTTTTACAGAAAATTTAGGACCCCTTTTTCCATAAGAAATTCACTAGGAGTAAATCACTTCTGGTTAATTGGTTTTATTTATTTATTTATTTTTTAAGCACATTGCCGTAATGCTCTTTTAGTGCATGTTTTCACTTCTTTCTAAATTGTGGCTCAGTATAAGTGAATAAAATGTTGAACGTCCAGGCTTGAGCCGGGAGAAGCCGGTTTGATTTCCACTGAGCCCATTCTTAAGTGTCCTTGGGGTAGACACCCAGCTCCCCGTTTCCTTCTCCATTGGTACCATCGTGGCTGCCTGCTGCGGTGCAATGCACCAAAGTCATTTTCCCATTTGAGCTTCTTCCATCTAACCCTATCTGCTGCATCTTCTTCAGTTACACCAACTATCTTCATGTCTTCCTTCACTGTATCCATGAACCTCCTCTTTGGTCTTCCTCTAGTCCTCTTTCCTGGTGGTTCCAAACCCAGCGTCCTTCTGCTGATGTACTCTCTCTCTCTCCTCTGCATATGCCCAAACTATCTCTCTGACTTTATCTCCAAAACCTCTAACATGTGCTGTTCCCCTGATGTACTCATTTCTAATCCTGTCCATCCTGGTCACTCCCAGAGAGATCCTCAGCATCTTCATCTCTGCTACCTTCATCTCTGCTTCCTGTCTTTTTCTCAGTGCCACGGTCTCTAGACCAAACAGCATGGCCGGTCTCACCACGGTTTTGTACACTTTTCCTTTCATTCTAGCTGAAACTCTTCTATCACACATCACACCTGATACTTTCCTCCACCCGTTCCAGCCTGCTTGAACACGCTTCTTCACCTCTTTTCCACACTCTCCATTGCTCTGGACTGTTGATCCTAAGTACTTAAAATCTTCCACCTTCTTTATCTCTTCTCCCTGTAACCTCACTTTTCCATTTGGATCCCTCTCATTCACACACATGTACTCTGTCTTACTTTGACTAATCTTCATTCCTCTTCTTGATTCATCTTGATTAATGATTTTGATTAAATTAGTTTACAGGAGAGTTTGGCAGGAGCCGGGATCTTACAGCAGGTGCCAAATCAGTCATGACACAAAACAATATTTTCATCTTGTCTGAGGAGGAAACAAAAACAACGGTTGATGTAAAAGGAATATTTGTTGTGTTTTGTTTAGGATCTGGAGATTTGAAACCATCTGTGTGAGTACTTCAAAGACACTTGGTCTGTCTTTGATGTGCCACTAAATGATTGATGTGAAGAATGTGTCACTCTTAAAATGTAAAACAAACTTCTGATTCATGATTTATTTGGGTTTTTTTTGCTCGTAAACTAGCTTCACAGCTGTTTCAACAGTTGAGTCTTTGTAAGAGTAGGATAAACCCAGCCAAACAGGAAGTAGAGGGAACCAATTGGGCTGTGAGCACGGCTAGCGCAGTTTTTAATGACGCCATGTGATTTTTAGTTTTATAATTTTTAGATTAATTTTAACACTGAAAGGAAAAAATAATAATAATGTATGCTTTATTGATCCCTCAACAGGGAAGCGTGTGTGCTGCATTACACTTCAGAAGGCTGTCATGACAGTGTCAGCGGTGGGCTAGGTGTTTTCTCCAAAGACCCTAGCCGTGAACTCAGTGGGAATCAAACCTGTGAACTTCTGGTCTGGGGGTGAATGCTGTACCACTGAGCCACCGCCAATGTTTTTTTTTTATGATGATGACGTAACAAAATAAATGTAACGAGACGTTTGCAAGTTTCTGTTGACGAGATAAAAATGTAACAAAATAGGCATCAGACTTTCACATTTCTGTCCGTAAAAACAAAAAGCACAGCGGGTGCATTCTGTCTCTCACGGCGGCACGCCCCCCACAATGCTGCACGTTCACACCGTCTACACAACACACTTGCAGCCTCGAGGAAGTCACACACCATGCAGGCAACAATATCAAAGGGGCTTGGTGGTCAGAAACTTAAAGTTTTCCACATATTTTGCGCAAACAGCATGCCAACTTCAAGCTAATGCTAACTTGTCGGCGCTGCTAACTTCTTTAGTTAGCTTGGTTGCGCTAACGACTGCTTTAAAAACACAATGCAATGTTTACTTTATTTACAAGGTTATTAACAGGTGTCATTTTTAAGTATGCATAAGTTACAACGTTCCTCACTCACTGAAGAATTTGAATTTATGTTACGTTGTTTTACAATGTTTGCTATTTTGCGCAAGTTAGCGCTTGGGAGAGTTTTGTTGTTTTAAAAAAATAACCTGCATCATTCTCAGTAACAAAGCCACAATTGTTAAAGTAAGTTGGGTTTTTTTTTTTTTTTTTTTTACACTAAAACTAGACAAAAAACTCTTTTGGGTTTTCGTGACTAAAACAAAAATATAAAGAGATGATGAAAATGTAACTAAAACTTAAATTAATTTTTGTTCCAAAGACGAAGACTAAAACGAAAACTTAGATGGCTGCCAAAAACAACATAGGTCACTGCCACTCAAAACCAGTTAACCCTGCACCATCATCTACTACTGAATGTGTAGTACAACCAATCTCCATGCATCACTTGGGAAGTTGCAAATTTGCACTAAAAGAAATTGTGAAACAGCAAGGTCCCGAATAATCCAGGGGAGAACCACTGCATATTATTCTCAATTCCAGGCAAAAGAATCATCATAAGAGTCAAAACGATGCATCCGATTTGAATTTTTATTTATAGCCCCTTTGCTCCCTCTCAAAGTGCTTTTTTCCCTCTTCAGGGTACTGAAGGTGTTCTTGTCCCGTACGGCCCAGAGGATCCCCTACATGACCAGCTGGAGAGTGTTACGACTGCTTGGCATCATCCTGCTGATCGTCTGCTGGTTCCTGGTGGCATGGACATCTGCTGTCTGTCAAAATCCAGACAGGAAGTTGGCTCTCATCGATGTGGGCTACACGCCTGACGGTCTCCAGTTTAGCATGTGCCTCCTGGATCGCTGGGACTACATGATGGCTGTCGGTAAGCTCTGGGTAGATTTAACTAGGCCTTTCTCTGTGTGCCCGCTGCTGAGGGTTGGTGCATGTGGGGTATTTGATGAATTGTTCAAAAGGTAATTTGTTTGGCATCAAAGAGTTGGGAATGAAGAGATGAGGTAAGAGTGAGTGATGAGGTGGCAGGATGAGTGGACGGATTTGGCACAAGATGGAAGACATTACTCTTCTGCACCGGTAAAACGTTTTTTTTTTTTTTTTGGATGCTTGGCAGGTAGGCAACAGTGAGGGGGGGTAGAAGAGAAATCAGAGATGCTCAGAGGGGCGCAGCATCTTGATTTGAGCACAATTTGCTGTTGGCTTTTGGCCTGATGGCTCAAACTCTACAAGAGCAAAAGAAGTAGTTCTACACTTAAGAATAAACAGATGGATCTCCAGAAGGGTTTGTACTGGGCTGCTGTATTCGCCTTCTGTTTTTTTTAAATGGCAGAAATAGTTTGTGATTCAGCTCAGATTCCACCTAAAACAGGGTTTTAAAGTCAGCAAAAATAAGAAAGTTAAAACCAGGGCTAAAAAAACCCCGATCCCGAACCAGCATTTGGTTACACCTGGTAAAAATGTTTTTCCCTGGCGAGACCATAATCATTTCATATTTATTTCATATTCATTTCATACTTTTGATGACCATATTCATTTCATGTATAGGTCGGCAATTTTTGTTTGTAGAGAACAATTTTTGTTCTGCGTTAAAAACGTTTTAATGTAAAATTACTGCAAGAGCCAAAAAAAATATATACTAGATTAATTATTCTGTCATTTAACTATAAACAAAACATCGTGTGAAGTCATGGTACAAAAAGTGTTTTTTCTTTTTTACAATATGTATCAATAAAAGTTTGACCATTTCAGCCCTCGGCTTGTAATAGATTTGTTTGGAGATTTTTTTGGCTCTTTACGTCATTTTGTAATCTCACTAATACAACGAACCATCGTCTCCATCTGAAAAACACAGTCAAGTAAAATGTGTTGCTGCATAAAATAATATATATATGTGTCTGCTTTCTTGGATTTGTGAATATTTTTGTTTCATAAGTGAATGATTACTTGTGTTGTGTCAAATGTTTTCTTGTTAATTGCGTTGAATATTTTTAGCTTTTCGTTTCTTTAATTTTATACTGAAAAACGGAAAATTATGTGTTAGGGAGGAAATCCTGCCAAAGGGAAGGGATCGGTTATCACTTTGTCTCTAAACTCATTAATGAAGAAGTTCATGCTGGGCAACATCTGGAATCTGCTTGTTGTTTTTGGATTTTCAACCACAATTCTTACGAGGATGGGCGATACCAGGCTGCTAATACCGATCTTTGTTGGTGTTTCAAAACTTTCTGTGTCATATCTGGAAGGAACTTTCTGGAGCAATTTATCTTCAGAACTGCAAAAGGAGGATTTTGTTTTGCTTGAATTGCTTCCGTATGACTCTGAAGAAGGTATGAAATCGCTTTGGAGTTTGAAAACACAAGGCTTCTTGACTGGACTTTTGGATGAGCTCGTTATCATTTCTTGAACAATTTCTTGAATATCTCTCAAAGCCCCTGATATTATTTGATAGAGCTTGAAGCTTGAATTTGATAGAGATTTCATTTGCTTTTGCAAATGAACCAGAGATCATGAGTCCTTTTAGAGTCCAGACATAATGCTTAACCTGTATGAAAGAGGCTTGAAAATGGCTTTTTGATTCAAACTCATTCAACGGAGACAAGATCTGACAATTGTACATTAGCTGCAGATTTGTGCCTGAATTCCCGGTCACATCCATTCTGTACATTTCTCTTTCCTAAAGACATTTCCAGTTGACATCACACCTTTTTTGGAACATTTCTAAGACTTGACATGTCTTTTGTATTTCACTTGTCCAGTTTCCTCAAAATATAGAGAAAACACTGTTTCACACTGAGACCTGCCAACTCCAGGGCCAAATGTTCCATCGTAATCATTTTGTTGGTCTAAAACCACTTTTTCTTGCCTGTCAAAGAGGGTTATCATCGGCATTGTCTGGCACAGAAATAAATTTATTTTTATTCTTTGAGACGTAGTCACGAAATGCCTAAAGGTACATTTAAAACCGTTTATTCACTATGTTGTCATTTACTGATTGTGTCAGATTTTCATGCTCGGATGATTCACCGGCCTCTTTTCAGTGTCTTGTAAATTTTCTTTCAGGTGTTGAAAGAATCCGGGGGTTTTATTTTTCTTAGTTTTTGGTTAAATCCAATATTCACTTAAACTATCATTCATTAATTAAAAATCTCACCACCCGGTCTTTCTTGCATGTGCACACTGAAGTGCGAAGGCTGGTGATCAAACTACAAAATAACTAAATATTAAAACATACCAAGCATTTCAAAAACTACCAGGATTCAACAAGTTTCCCTATTTTCAATATTTGTTCCTCAACAGAAAATCTAAAACAGATGCATCTGGGTTTCATTTTTCTCACAGAGCACTTATGTCTCTCTGTGAGGTTACAACAAAGACAAAAACAAATCTCACATTGGAAGATTTTATACCAAAAAATACAATTTATGAATATTCATTAATTAAGACTTATTTCTGTCTTGTCATTGCCCCTTCGTTCTTCTCCTCCCATCTTCTTGTCTTGCATAGAGGCTTTTTCCTTATCACCTGAAGCAAAGACAGATGAACCCCCCATTCTGCCCATGCACCACCCTCTGGTTCACACTGGCTTATCCGGTCTTCTATACAATGCTCTGACAGGTTTCCATTCAAACAATCTTATAGAACACAACAGCAGGCATTTATTCAAATCACCGCATTAGCAAAATAAAACACTCAAAAAACATTGAAAAAGTAAAACAGACATTCAAAAACCTATCTTTATTGAATAAAAAGTTAAATGTTAATCTTCTTAAAATGTAAAAAGATAAAGAATAAAATATCAACTTCCTTCAGGCGTAATCCTTTAAATCTAAGAACGTATTCTTTTAAAAATCAAATAGGAGCGATACAGTAGAAGCAGAAGGTATATTTTGTATAATAACATCTGGTAAAGAAGCGTATGTGTTAGCTTCGGTGGGTCATACCAGGTTGTTTACAACTATCGAGCTGGAAACCCTGGAAACATTCACTAGGCTGTAATGGGAGTGTCCTGGGATTCATTTACTGTCATGAGAATACAACCACGGCTGCCACAAATGAGTTTATTGAGCAGAACATGTTCGTGTATGCCGGAGCTGTGCGCGTAGTTGTGACATCAGGGTGATGAACTGAGAGAGAAACTTGTTGACTTGTGCAGGTTTTTTTCAAGTGTGTTTAAGCTGTTTTATGTTCGGCGTGAAAATAGTTCCTAGTTTAGTAAAATGATTTTTTTTTCTCTCTTTACAGCTGAGTTCCTCTTCCTGATGTGGGCAGTGTACCTTTGCTACGCTGTGAGAACAGTGCCATCAGCTTTCCATGAGCCCCGTTACATGGCCATCGCTGTGCACAATGAACTGATTCTGTCGGCCATCTTTTATGTGATCAGGTAACACAATTTTCCGTACTAATAAGGTTTCAACTTGAGCATTGTCCAGATAAATAAAACAAGCAAAGCTAGAGATCTTTCTTTGCCTAACGAAGAATTGAAAAAAAAAAAAAAACCAT